>JAFREQ010000014.1:11861508-12497262 GCA_025331565.1 Holacanthus passer | reverse complement strand
ACTATAGTCAATATAAGAGCTTGATTTTTACCACCAAACTTAGCCTCACAGCAGCTTTCAATAATAAGATAAGATATTCCTTTCACAATTCACAATGATGATTGCAATAATGATTTAAACCTGCTTTGTTTTCATTTCTGGGGTGATTTTCATACAGTTGCCAAAGAACATTAATCGCTGAACAACAGACCATAAAATAATGAATTCCTAATACAGAAGAGGGCAAAGTCAAGTTAAAGTTTATTAAAGGCTGTTTCTGTACATTATCGCGTTGGATTTATGGATGTGAGATAAAAAGACACACAAAGCAGCAACAGGCCTAATTTGTACATGACATCAATAAAACAGGATTACTGACAGATTGGTGTATATTTGTTTTTATATAAAAGAAAAGAATCACACTCCAAAAAATAAAAAGTTGGCAAGCGTGTTCTGGTTTAAATATGGGATTTGAAAATACAGAAAACACAATGGACACATGTGGAAACTCTCACACACTGAAGCGCACTGATTATAACTTATGTGTGTGTTTACTTGTATATTTCTTTACAATAATATTCCTCAGTGAGTCGCGTTGTCTTCAGGATGCTATCTTGTGAACTGCTACTGTGATGGTCCCATGACTTCTCACCAGAATGTTTCTGCAAAACAAACAAAAACAATTGATTATGACAGAAACACACCTAAGACAAGAACTAAGAGGGATGAGTCAACACTGAGAAATATCTCTGGCTGGCACGTCTGATCTTTGACTGACAAATCATGTCAACCTGTCATTCGCCTCCATCGTTTTGCACAGTATATGATCCAGTTAGACTGGTATGACTCATAAATGCTATTCCAAGTCCAAATGCCGTTTCATAAGAATTCTCAACCTGCTGTGTATAAATTTGTTTGATTGCGTGTATATGTTTTGTACAAAGTTGCTATCTAAAAAGAAGAAATATCTAAAGACAATGAATGTTGGCCTTTAAACTCTACTTTAGTACAAACCCAGACTGAAATAACTTGACTTTATTATGAATTGGATGGATGAAAGGCCTGTCTGTTTTGTCTGTTATCTGTCTGCCATCAAATCAGAGATTTACACCTTGCTGACAAATACGGTAACCTTAGAAAGCAGCCTACAAGCCACAACAAAGCAGCAGGCTCATCCACAGTACGAATACAATTACTGCATGGTTTAACACTTTAAATGACTTCTTTGAAATAATAATAGTAAGTATTGGTGGGAGCTGAAGTCAATTACACCCATGCACCAGATGGTGTTTTGTCCAGAAGGTGGCAGCACAGCCACGCAAAAGAAAAGAAACTCCTTTGCCAAGACTCTGAGCTCAGTCTGAGGTACAAATAAAGGATGCTAAATCTTTGATTCTGGATCGCTTTCAAAAGTTTTTCCTAGATTTATTGATCTCCCCATGTATTAATCAGAAGCACTACAGCCAGACCTCTTAAATTCACAGAGATGGACAACAAGGAGGAGATGCAAGTCAGTCAAGCAAAAAAGATAAAAAGATTGTGCCGGTGCTCACCCAGAATCAGACTCCAGGCACACAGTCGGAGAGTCTGTTGGGTCTCTGGTGAGAGCTGCAGCTTGTTTGGCCAAAACTGACACAACACCGCCGTGTTCATCAGACAGGGAACCACGGCCTGGTGATTGTGACATATGAAAGAGTGTTACTGTACAGCACTGGCGATTTCATACCAAATTTGTAAATCATCTCTCAAGACACATTTTTGTCATTTAGCTTTTCTTAATTATTTCACCTGTTATTTATTTAATCTGTTTTTATGTGTTACTCGACTGTGACTTTATATTTGATGGTTCTCCTGCTCTCTTTTATTTGTTCTTCTTTGTGAAGCACTTTGCAAAATAGAAAAGTGCGATATAAAATTATTATTTCAAACAAATGCTTCATATGTTATTGCCATAAAACACTGATAAGAGATTAATATTTACTGTAAATTCAGTTTCAGTCACCCTTCTTTTTTTTTCCAAATTCAGTTTACAGGCTACTCAGCCATCATTTCTTAACTACATTTAATAATAACTTTACACTCAGGAGGCAAAACTGTCTTTTATAATCGCTACCACAGTTACTGAAGATGGACCAAGAAGACATCAGAGTGGGACAATAGCCTACTTATAAACAAGGGAAGATGTGAAAGTTACTGTAAGACATGGAAGAAAAGGAAAGGAGAGAGCTTATACTCCATCTTAGAGCACATCGTAGCAGATACATGGAGGAGAAGGTTTCATCATGCCAAAGGATGTTTTTTGTGTATTGGATAGCCAATTTGGTTTTGGAGGGGATTTACATTTTGCTTTCCTTTCTTTTTCTTTACAGTTCCTATTTGCAAGAATTAGTTGTATTGAAACACTTGGTTCTATTATACGTTCATTTTTCTATTTTCAGTTTCGTATGGTGCTTATTGAGAATACCTGTGAATATTAGAAAAGTGCACATTGACAATGTGAAACGAGTGTTTTCATGATATGAGTTTATTCAGTTGGCTGGAGCAGATATTTGTCTACTGCATGTCCGTCACAAAGAGAAATGACAAAAAGAAAGACAAATTTAGTGTTCTCTCTCACAAATTTAGTGTTCTCAGACTCAGCAAATAGCGTTTCCAGTGTCTATGGTGATGTTTTAAAATGTGTGTAAACAACAGTCCAAAAGACAAAGACATTCAGTTTACTATCATAGGAGGCTTACAAAATATTTACATTTGAAAAGCTGGATCAAGTGAACTTTTGTCCTTTATGCTTGAAAAATTAGTTAAACAATTAATCGATTATCAATACAGCTGCCAGGCATTTTCTGACTGACTTATTGATTAAACGACTTATTATTTCAGTTTATTTTTCAGTTTATTATTCAGCTCTAGTTCTGAGTAAGTGTGCAGTCTTTTGCAGAACAAATAAAATGTCGTGCTCCTCGGTATCAATGGTCGTGATTGAATTTCCTTGAAAATTATAACAGTTTTTCAGCAAATGTGTCTTAAACGATTGAGAATAACTGCAAACATGTAACAGATTAAAAAATAGCTCTTGGTTGTTTAAAAAGAATGACAGAATAATCTGTTTGAGTCATTCACAAATACAAACACACATTTCCTGTCTGAAGCGTTTGTACTTTAGTTAGATTTTATAGGAGCTAACGATGGAGTAATAGAGTAGAAGACGGAGTCATTTTGAGAAACATTTGATAGAACAAGTAGCTCAGTGTTTCTTACAGCCCAGGTTGTGTCCTTGCTGATCCGTGCAGAGCACACCGACGACTGCTGGATTTTTCATGCTGCCAACAACACAGACAAACAATAAGATAAGATAAACCTTTATTCGTCCCACAGAGGGGAAATTCACAATCAGTCTTTAAAGCCCCAAACACTTAAACTACAAACTCAAACACAGTCTGGTATTAACTTACGTATCATCGAGATGTTGCTCGAGGGTCGACTCCATCTTTAACAATCGTAAATAGCTGCAAAAATCAAGTTTGGTGTTTGAAGTTTGTTGTTATGATCGTTTGCTTCCTCAAAGCTTCCGCATAGAGTCAGCTGACTGGCACGTGAACTACGGGTCGCGATGAGAGCCAAACTACTTGAGGCGCGATAACGTAATAAACAAGGGTTATGCCAGCGTAACTTTGATTTTGATTTTGTATAATATAACTTAGACATATATATATATTTTTTATTAATTTGAGGACAATATGTATCTACAGTAATTATGTTTGCATAGATAGATAGATAAATATTTCACATTTATCTTAAAACGCCTAATTGAGTAATGTTTATTTATGTCCTAGGTCATATTCTTCTATCAACATTTGATATATTGATAAGCCTGATATACTGATATATCAGTATATCAGGCTACATATATCCTCCAATATACATTATTATTCCTGCCCTCCTCTATGAGTCCCTCATATAATAAGATCATTTTTCACACTGGATTAGTTTCCATAATGAAATCTGCCTCTCTATATTTCATCATTCATATGCCACTATCTTCATTACAGCCACAGAAAGAAACAGATTTTGATATTCCAAGTTGCATGAATATAAAATCACATTACCTGATTATTATTTTGTGCTCCTGAATACAAAATCTTTATTGATAATCCAGTCCCCACCCTATGGTTCCCACTTTGTTCCCAAGCAAGACTCCAGTATCACATGCTCCTCAGTCATAAAACAGAAATTTGGAGAAACAAGTTTTTCACACTCAGAACTAGATAAAAAATCATGTGCACCATCCCAGTTACCATCAGATTTATGCAGTGCAAACAGTAGTCAACATGATAAACACTTTTTACCGACATAATGTGAACTTTACCGATGTCTGTTTTTTATTGAACATAAAATATGGCATTAATATCATGAGCATAAAGCAGGAACATTGTTTCTCTTTTTTTGATGGATTTTCTTAATGTGTTTTTACAAAAGTTAGCTGGAGGCCACTGCCTGGTCTCCCCTTCCTGTATGATTTCTGCTGCCTGTCCCAAGACATTGAGGCTTCAGTGCTCCTGCTGACAGGGCAGAAATGGGTGAATGTAATTATGTGGCCGCTGCATTGGAGGAATCCATCACCTGCACAGCAGCAGGGTAATGTCCTGCTGACTAACCCATGGGGTACGCTCCCTCTCTTCTCCTCTAATTCTATCGTTTTCTCTCCTCTTTGCTCAGTCATATTTCTCCCCTCGCAGTTTAAATCAGAGCCCAGACGCTTCTGCTGACAACCTGCTGCCCATCACTGTCTGAGCATGCACGTAGGCAAACACACAAACAAGTGCAAGTTTATGCATCAACAATAATTGATATGGTCTCCATACACATGACAGCTTCACCTTGTCACACACACATGCATGATTGTACATCACACGCATACACACAGACACACACAAAAGCAATCCTTAATCTTGAAGGGAGGTTGGCATACAAACTAGATCCCATTATTTGCTACATATGGCCACTTTACAACCACAGTAAATCTTCAAATGAGCTGAACCCCTAATAGAGATCTGACTCAGAGTCAGTGTATCATCACTGTGCCATATACTATATAAGGGCTATTATATTCTGGGATTTCACTATTCTTTACGTAATTTGGCACAAGATATTTAAATACTATTCATATTCTGTTATTCATTGTGTAAGTGACATTGTAACTTATTAAGCTGTAATTATGTCAATGAGGTGTAGTGAGAAGGAGTCTCTGCAAATTTGCACAAGCTTTTAACATCGTGATTAAACTGTTTTCAAAGAATTAAATGCAAATAGTGAATTAATGAAAGAATAAAAGAACCATCATTTTAGACCTGGAAACAAACTGAACCAAAATATTCCTTTACTTAAAAAAAACACCTGTCAAAATTGATTTTTTTTTTTTTAAATATACACCAAATAAATAATTAATATCAATCACACTGATTACAGAGTAGTTTATGTGACAAGGCAGATAGGTTTTAAGCTTATAGGCTCTCAGTGTGATTTGCAAAGTTTGATGACAGCTGTCACAGTACATGGCATCATGGCACCCATATAATGTAATAAAATAAGGAATATTACTTTCCAGCCTATCAATGCTCCACATGAAGCCCAGTCCATGAGTCAGCCTGTGGTAATTTCAGTAAACTCATTATATGATTGATGCTGATTTATCTTGCCCTGGCTGCTTCAGACTGACAGATTACTCTGGATTTCATGGCACCTGTGCCCCATTTCTTTCATGAAGGTGTCGGATTCATTTTAGTTCATACAAATGTCATCAACCACTTGAGTCAGAAACTCTGTCAGCCCCTGACTTGAGCAGATTTATGGTCAAACCCCAAAGATCTACAGGTAGAGGGGACTCCTGTGAGCCTCCATCAGCCATCATCTTGATGAAGATGAAGAAGCTTCTGAGGAGACAGGCAGGGAGGGCGTGGGGACATCTCAGACGTGGGGAGGGAGGGAGTGTTACGTGGGGGTCCGGGGGAGATAAAGAGAGGGAGAGAGTGTGACTCCCCCCTCTGAGGAGTTCTGGGAACCTTCATGACTGGAGAGCCGGGGATCCAGTGAGAGGTGCCGGACAGACTGTTAACAGCTGTTGTCCAGTGTTGAGGGTTTTGAGAGAGTCCAGTTTTCCTGTTGCTGTCATGGGCTTCAGGGCGGTGCTGCTGTCCTTCCTCCTGGTGTCTCTGAGCTGGACCAGAGGAGCTGTCATCACAGGGGTGAGTGAGAGGTTTCTGGCTCTGCTGCACACTGTTGAGTGTTTAGTTTATTAGATTCATGTTTAATCCATTTTTAGAGGTAATAATTGGTTGTAATTGCTCTAAATTATGAATTACTGCAACCAATAAATATTATCACTTTATCTGTCAGTTACATGTTTAATTGGTCAATGAATCTGAATGTAACATGTCTGTAACATGTAAAATAGTGACAGATGTCCATCACAAGTTTTCTGAGCATAAGGCGAAATAGCTTGTTTTTTAATGACAAACCCCAGAATATTGAATTTACAACAATATAAAACTGAGAAAATCAGCAAAACCTCACATGTGAGAAGCAGGAGTCGACATATGTTTGTCATTTTTGCTTAATAAATTACTTAAACAATTAATATAGTATAAGAAAATATATTTTCTTTTGATAAAATAATTGACTTCAGCACTAATTCTGTGTATTCATTGGAAAGAATGCTGTACTATACTATCTTATACTATATTTGTACTATACTACATATATACACACACATACATATATGTATATAGAGCGCACAGTTCACTTTTCTGGTCAATTTTCTTAAATTTGATTACACATGACTGACAGGGGAACACATCCTCCTCCGCTTCACGTTCACTGGAAAAACGAGAGCAAATTATCTCTGTCCTCTGATTGATATTCATTTGTAAATAGATTAGGAAGATGACAGGCAATGGATAAAATGTCTTTCACTGTACGAACATGAGAGGGAATCTCTATTAGCATAAACAAAAATAAAACTGATTCACTGTCATCAAAAGAACTCTGTTCGTCTGACCCTCTGCCTCTTTCATTCTTTCCTGCCTGTACCTCCACCACCTCGTCTCTGTGTCTCTCCTGCAGGCCTGCGAGAGAGACATGCAGTGTGGCTTTGGTCTTTGCTGTGCTGTCAGTCTGTGGCTGAGGGGTCTGAGGATGTGCGTCCCAAGAGGCGTGGAAGGGGATGAATGCCACCCCTTCAGCCACAAGGTGGGGAGAAATGTGATGTCTCTAATCTTCCTGCATCACACTCTCTCATACACACACGTACACACACTCAGTCAGACTCTTTTCCCTCTCGCCCACACTTGTTTTCTGCATTAATGGAAACCCAGATTATATCAAGAGCTGGCAGGTTGGCTCAAGCTTTAGAAAAGCTGCTGATAACTGCAGAAGCTATTGATCCTCTCCACAGCGAGCCGGGCAATCAGAGCCATACATCACTTTGATCATCTGGAAATGGCAACAATTAGTTCCGCTAACATCACATTCATCTCTGAATTCAGACTTTTAAAAAGCAGCTTTTTAAGACCTGCAGCTCCACTTGTCAGCTGATGATGGATTTAAACTGTCAGATTATCCCCCTCCTCCTCCTTTTCCCACTTTCAGGTGCCCTATCTAGGCAAAAGGCAACACCACACCTGCCCCTGTCTCCCCCACTTGGTGTGCACCAGGTACGATGAGAGCAAATATCGATGTACTGACGACTTCAAAAACATGGACTTTTAAAAGATAACCAAACACTCAGATGAAGAAGTGCGTACCAGAAACAACAGCTCAGAAATACATATTTAATCTTCATTGACTGTATTCTTCATTTGTGTACTCTATGCACTATAAAACATAGTTTCCATAGTTTCTATTAATCCTCAAGGACAAAAAAGAAATGTCAAGACAAGGTAACCTGTCAAGAGCCACAGTCATCAGACGACTTTTTACTTTATGGAAACA
Source organism: Holacanthus passer (assembly GCA_025331565.1). Classification (NCBI taxonomy): domain Eukaryota; kingdom Metazoa; phylum Chordata; class Actinopteri; family Pomacanthidae; genus Holacanthus; species Holacanthus passer. The sequence goes on along the minus strand of JAFREQ010000014.1, from coordinate 12,489,297 downwards.
ACAAGTCATTTGTAAACAACTGAAATATTGGCTGTTTGGTTTCATGCTAGTTTTGTGTTAATTTGTCAAGTGAAATGTATAATACTATTGTCAATAAAAGTATAATAACAACATTGTCATTGTAGACGTGCTCTGTGAAGGTTTATTTTCCATGTACAGTTTGTTGTTGCTTGATTAAACATAAGTGTTAAGGGATTGAAGTGTCAAGTGGTTTTAATCAGAGTCTGATTGTGATCAAGGTCAGAGACTCCTTTAAGAAAACTCATGACTTTGCTTTATAATTGACTTGTGGCAAATATTTGACTACTGCAGATGTCAATTGAAGGGTAATTCCACCAAAACATTTCCAACAGAAGATAAAGAGTTTTGTTTTGTTTTTAAAATAGACATTTCTGACATTTTTTCACTGACCTCAACAAGCTCTAATCAGCTCAAATTGATTTAATGGTTATAATATAAATATAAAACAATACTTCACCAGAGATATTATGAGCCGTGATTCATTATAGTTTCTCTGACAGTGGTGGAATATAACTGAGTACACGTATTCAAGTACAGTTTTGAGGTTCTTTCCTTAAAAGCTACAGTTACTAGTTACTTTGCAGATCAAATTAAAACAAAACTATAGATTAATTCATAGAATATGAGTATGCTATAGATAAATTGATAGTATGATACACATAACACTGACAGGAACCACTTTTCTGCAGAAGGAATATTTTTACTTTTGATATCTTAAGTACATTTTACTGTTAATACGTATCTACTGTCACTTAAGTCACATTTTAAATGCAGGACTTTCAATTGTTGCATTGTTTGCAAATAAAGAGTTATAATATTGTGTGTTTTGATAAAGGCCAGTATTTCATGGAATGAATTCATTGCAAAAGGATTTTCAATTCAGATTGAAAAATGAAATAAAACAACTTTGTCCATATGACGCAAAACATAAGTTTATATGTACTTTGAGTAAGCTTCTTTTAGTTTGCCGAGCAAGTTGATCTTCTTCGTTCACACTTTAGGTCACTCTCCCGTGTCATTGTTTGGTGCACTCTTATCAGATAACCCTGCGCACATAACACCTCAACTCACACCCTTGGGAACAAATGGAAAGTTTCCAGATCAATGTTAAACAGAAGCTTTTGAGTCAAAGTCAAACAGTTATTTTTACTTAACTGTTTTCCACAACTTGAGTTATAAAAATTTAAAAATTTATATCCCATGAAGACTGGCTGCAAGTTGAGTTATTTGAATAAGCCTCTGATGAGTAGGTCAAATTCAAATTGTCTGAACACATACTTCAATGGACGGTATACAACTCAGGGAAATCTGACCTTTTGTAAAAAGGAATTAATTTCTTCTTCATTCTAAACGTCATAACTTCTTGTTTTTTAAAATGTTTCTGAATCATGAAACTTTCTGATTATTTTCAGGTTTTACATGAAAATATTAGAGATTTTTAATGTGGTCTCAGACTGCGCCCTACTCTGAAAATTTGTTCTGTGTAAAAACACAAACTTTGTTTTACAGTAAAGTCTTCTTTGTTCAATTGTTTAATGATCACCATAATCACCATATTGCGCAGTTCTTATCTCCAGCTGATACATGATATCAATGTATGTGCAAGGGCATTTCAGCAACACAAACTTGATATACTGTATGTACTGATATACTGTTCTATATAAGGGCTGGACTCTCCGACTAGAATTTCACTCACTTGAGTCCAACCGTTAAGTGACCAACATGATGAAGTGGCTCGTTGTCCTGACAGCCCTCGTGGCTCTCTCCGAATGCCTCCACAGGTGAGTCTGACTTGGCTGGTTGAAAATCAGCCTGTCCCTTCATTTCTTTGACATTTTACACCTCAATAGGCTGAATTGTTGAAAGACAGTCTCTCCATCTAATATTCCAGAGAGAAAGGCCATCCTGCTTTCAGCTATTGCACCTTTCAAACTTGCACAAAGCTCAAAGTATAGAGCTTACTGTCTGAGATCTCCAACTATAAAATGTTTGACATGTATGCATTTTGCTGATTCGTTATTCATCTTTCTGCATATAGGGTTCCCCTGATCAAGGGAAAGACTGCCAGGCAAACCCTGCAGGAGAAAGGATTATGGGACAAGTACAGGAAGATGTATCCCTACAACCCAATGGCCAAGTTTATGTCTGGAACTGAGTCCATGACCAATGATGCTGATGTAAGTCCAGACCAGAGACAGTTCAGACTTGCTTCCATCTGATTGTTTGTCCTGGGTGGCCTCTGGCTCACTTTTGATGCTACAGGACTAAAAGACACAAAGAGAACCATATATTTCACGCTTTGAAGCAAGTTGTTAATCAGTGTCTGTTAACTTCTCTTCTTGTGTCCTCTAGCTGTCCTACTATGGTGTGATCTCCATTGGTACCCCACCTCAGTCCTTCACCGTCATCTTTGACACTGGCTCCTCCAACCTGTGGGTCCCTTCAGTCTACTGCTCCGACCAGGCCTGCTGTGAGTATTACTGAGACCACCACTGCAACTCAGGCCGTTTTTCAGTCAGTTGTACCCTGGGGGTTAAAACCAGTTTGGCATACATGTGCAATTATCTTCTAAAATACAAGCCATGGATGAAACAAACATTTGATGAAAGTGACCACTGATGACACGTAACTAAACACTCAACCTATGGACTCATCCTCCAACTAGCTTTACTATGAACATAGGTTCAAATTTCACATGACAAGTGTACATCTCATAACAGGGTATGAAGAGGATAAGACACTTTGTTATAGGTTAAATTACCTAACTGTGTACAAACAAAAATAGTTACCAGCTTAATACATAGTAACCTAAGGAGCCATTCAGCAATTAGTACATTTAGCTTTGATACTAAAATAGCATTAATTTTACTAGTACAAGAGCTACTTGTTTAACAACTAATTCTGTTTATTAAGTATAAGCAGTCATTCAACACTCAGTGCAGTTAACCCAGGATTAGAGATGCTTCAAGTTTTTTGGCACATTCTCAAAATGCACATTTGAAAAAATACCACTCCTCTGCAGCAAGCCACAGGAAATTCAACCCACAGCAGTCCTCCACCTTCCAGTGGGGTGACCAGCCTCTGTCCATCCAGTACGGCACTGGCAGCATGACTGGATATCTGGGCAGTGACACTGTTCAGGTAACCGAAACCCCTGGAACAAAATGCAGAGTTTATTTAGACATCAATCAGGCATATCTCCATGCTCTTTCGAACTGTGAGTGACAGCTGCCTTGTATATCCAGGTGGGCGGCATCTCTGTGGCCAACCAGGTGTTTGGACTTAGCCAGACAGAGGCTCCCTTCATGGCTACCATGGCTGCTGATGGCATCCTGGGATTGGCCTTCCAGTCCATTGCCTCTGACAATGTCGTGCCTGTCTTCAACAACATGGTCAGTCAGGGACTGCTGTCTGAGCCCTACTTCTCCGTCTACCTGAGCAGGTATTGAAACAGAATGAAAATGTGTTGGTCGAGAGCATGTGTGTCATTTAACATAAAATTTACATATGCCATTTGTTTCTCTCTCTTATAGCAACAGTGAGCAGGGCAGTGAGGTGGTCTTTGGTGGTGTTGACCCCAACCACTACACTGGACAAATCAACTGGGTCCCCCTGTCCTCTGCCACCTACTTTCAGATCACCATGGACAGGTATAAAGAAAACACAAACTAACTACAAAACATGACTTGCACAAAGCTTCCTAAATTGCCTGTAATCCACCTTCTGCTGTTCCTCCTCACAGCGTTACCATCAACGGACAGACTGTGGCCTGCTCTGGAGGCTGCCAGGCCATCATTGACACTGGTACCTCCCTGATCGTTGGACCAAACACTGACATCAACAACATTAACTCCCAGGTTGGAGCCACAACCAACCAGTATGGAGAGGTGAGTCATTCCATGATACCATCTTTAATACTCTGACGGCAAAACTCTCAAATAAAAACAATTAAGCAGGGCTTAGTTATGTGCTTTAGCTGGAAACCTGTAAGAAACCCAATAAGTACATCTTGTGCTGCTACTCAGTCTTCAGCTCTGTGTGTGATGTTCTTCTCACAGGGTACAGTGAACTGCCAGAACATCCAGAGCATGCCCGATGTCACTTTCACTCTCAACGGAAACGCCTACACCGTCCCTGCATCTGGATACGTGTCTCAGGTCAGTTAGACCTCTGCAAACGACTGCAACATGAAAGTTGTCAACACTAAGATGAAGATTTGTGAGAAATAAATCTGTTTTCTCTTGTCTCTCCACAGAGTTCCTATGGTTGCACCACTGGCTTTGGCCAGGGTGGCTCCTCACTCTGGATCTTGGGAGATGTTTTCATCAGGGAGTACTACGTTGTCTTTGATGGTCAATCTCAGTACGTTGGTCTGGCCAAGTCCACATAAACAAACAAGACACCTGATGGATAATCTATAAGTGTTTATTTGTAGTGGCTTGTCTGATTGACCTAATGCAAAAAAATGGTGCAAATGGGAGACTGTGGAAAGTATACACGTGAATGTGTTGTAGCTGCCCTTGCATTAAATAGATAACAGCAACTGAAAACTTTCTGTGTACTTTTTGTGTGTGTGTCAGTGTGACTGTGGTGACTACAACAGAGATCATATATCAGCACAGCAAAAACGTCTTTAGAAACATCTTTAGTCACCCTCGTTTTGTGTTACAATGCTGCACTGAAATGTCACATGATTTTTAATGTGGCTTCAAACCATAGACTGTATAAAACATGGACGTAGCTTCCATGACGTCACCCGAAGATTTCTGAAGAGCAATTCTGAAGCCCATTGTAGAGCGCCGCCATTTTGGCAGACTACATGTTAGTTCAACCAGGAGAGACAAGTACGGGAAGAAAGATAATGTAAGACAGGGTTTTGGATGTTTTAACTATTGCCTTACATATTACTTAATTAAACCATCGGAGGGCTGTGGGTAAAGCAAGAGCAAGGGGACAACTTAAAGGGGTAGCTCGATCCACTTTAATGTCCGAACAAGCGTAGGACAACTGAACACTGACATCAAAAGTGACCTCTCACCTCTTACATATCACTCCGCCCATCTTAATCATAACTTGCATTACCTGCACGTAAAGTGCGCCATATTATATAGTTCCCGATGAAACTTAAACAGCAGAATACAATATTCCTAAATATAGTTACAATTAATTAAATTATGTGGACTCAAAATAATGAACCATGGAAAATAAGACAATCTACATATATCCTCACAAAAATAAATCTCATCGTACAATAATGTATTACAACACTTGACATTTGATGATGATATTGATATTGAAACTTGACAGAGAGTCTTTGGTGTTTTGGACCCTGGGGGGAGACATCTTGATTGAAGATTTACTATCCGAGCCGTTGCTGGATAAACCTCCCCAGAGTCCTGGCACTGGCGGTGGTGGTGGCGACTGGAGACTGTGAAGCCAGATGGGTGAAGAAGTGGATGATGATTCTGTGATGGCGAGGTGGAGATGGGGAGGTGGAGGGGTACGCAAATCATAGGCATGATAGAGCTAGGGCAGAGAAAGATAGTATTTTATGTCTGTGTATAATGTCTGTGAGCATGCGCAGTAGGAGAGATGAGAAATAATTTGAGATCGAGAAGCATTGTTGTCTTCCTGGCTGAACTTGCGCTAGAGCTTCATTTCAACCAGGAGAGACAAGTACATGAAGAAAGATAATTTATTACAACATGTGACATTGATGATGATATTGATATTGAAACTTGACAGAGAGTCTTTGGCATTTTGGACTCTGGGGGGAGACGTCTTGATTGAAGATTTACTATCCGAGCTGTCGCTGGATAAACCCCCCAAAAGAAGAATGGGGTGCAAAGCCCAAGATAACACAGCCAAAGAGTTTCCCCCAAAAGAAAATATATACTTACCGAATGGTGTGACGTTGACGTTAAACAGATAAGATGAAATTATCTGCTAAGAATAAACATACCAGAAGGGACAATTAGAAAGACAGGAAACACGTACATGGAGGCGGCCAATGCTATAACTTGCTTGCATTTATAAAAAAATTTTTTTATTATAATGCATGTAGCCAGCTATGACTTAGGGACACGGCCCCATGCTGAATGAGAGCAGCCAATGCTATGGCTTGCATGCATTTTTTTTTGAATGAGTTGCCAAAGATATGGCTTAGGGACATGGCCCAATAAGATGAGATAAGATATACCTTAAGTGTCCCACAGTGGGGAAATATACATTGCACAAAACAGAGAGGCTTAAATAGAAAAGTATTAACAATTTGGCAACCATGAAAGTATGAACAAATGTACTAAAGAAAAAAACAAACAATTATTAACACTTAAAAAAGGTGAGAAAAAGAATTTACTTTTGTAAGTATGAAATAAGTATTTACACTTATTTACGGGTGTGCACGAGAATATGAAATATGTGATCAAATGCTGATGAGGGAAACCAATGCTATGGCCCGCTTGCATTTTTTTAAAAATGCGTGTAGCCAATGCTATGGCTTAGAGACATGGCCCAATGCTGATGAATGCGGCCAATACTATTGAACTGAAGTTGAACTGAATTTAACTTGAAACTTGAACTGAACTGAACTTAACTTGAAACTTGGACTGAATTTAACTGTTATGTGTATGTTGTTTTTCAAAATATGTTGTTTATCAGTAAAGTGCAAATTTTGTGTTTTAGCTAAAATGGCTCTGTTTTTTTCTATATTTTTAAACCCACTCCAATTGAACCTAGAACTGGTCCAGTAGCTTCATAGTTGTATTGGTGATACAAGTGCTAGAAATTTGGCGGGCCAGCAAGGAGTGGGTAAAAAAATAAATTATAGATTAGTAACTAGAGACCAGATACCTGCATTTTAATTTATCATGGAGGTAATTCAGACATTGGGTGTTAAAATCCCTAATTCTCACCTAATTAGTGATTTAACAGACACAGAGGTTGATGAAGAACTTTATGACTTTCTAAAACAGGATGGCTCTATTCAAAGAAAAATCCCTGTAGACCCGCCACTATCTGATTCAGGGCTTCAGAACATTATAGAGTATACATATGGCACAGCTCTGCAGTCACTCTCAGCCTTGTTGCCATACAAGTTTATCAGCAAGACTACGACAAATGCTTATGACATCGAAGCCTTAGCAAGAGTATACACACCTGCAGTCAGCCAGTCAGCCACACAGATGTATCTGAGGGAGCTGAAGGACATTGCAACACACAGTGGCAAAGACTTTGCTTTGCTTTGGAGACTCTCCAATACCCAATGAGTGGAAGGAATGGATAACTGAAAAACAAAACTGCATGACAGCATGACCTTGATTTTGGGCGCACTGACAAAATAAAACACCACATAAAACTCAATGACGAAACACAAACACAAAGCGAGACCTATCCACCCACAGGAAATAGAGGCTGTGCGTAAGAATCTCCAAGAGCTCCTTGACACTGAAATCATTCGTGAGTCGGAGTGTCCTTTCTCTTCACCGACTGTAGTCATCAGAAAGAAGAATGGTGACATCAGACTCTGTATGGACTACAGGAAGCTCAACCTCCAAACAGTGAAGGATTCATATGCCTTACCCAACTTGGAGGAGTCTTTCTCAGCATTGAATAGATCTAAGTGGTTCTCTGTGCTGGATTTAAAGTCTGGTTTTTACCAGATAGCAATGGAAGAGTCAGACAAGCACAAAACAGGATTTGTCTGCCCACTTGGGTTCTTTGAATTTAACAGGATGCCTCAAGGGATTACGAATGCCCCTAGCATGTTCCAGAGACTTATGTAGTGTTGCATGGGAGAATTGAATCTGAAACAAGCCCTTGTCTTCATAGACGGCCTCATTGTTTTCTCTCCAACACTGGAGGAACATGAGGACAGGTTGATAAATGTACTCAACAGGTTGAAGGAGTATGGTCTGAAATTGTCTCCTGACAAATGCAGGTTTTTCCAGACATATGTTAAGTATCTAGGCCACATTGTGTCTGAAAAGGGTACTGAAACAGACCCTGAAAACATCGTTGCTCTTAAAACCTGGACAAAACAAAACAATTTGAAAGAGCCAAGAATCTTCTAGCTAAGGGATTCTGCGGTTATTACCGTCGGTTCAGTACAGACTATTTAAAGATTGTGAAACTCCTCTATGCACTCACTGCTGGGGATCCACCACTGTGGAAGCACAGTAACTCCAAAGTGAACACAGAGAAGTATCATAGCCCTAAAGATGTCTTTGGTGACAGGTGGACAACAGAATGCCAAGCAACATTTGACACTGTTATTGATAAGCTGACAACCGATCCCATCCGTGGATTGGCTGATCCCAAATCACCCTACATCCTACATACGGATGCGACTACTGTGGGTTTAGGTGCTGCCCTGTATCAGGAACAGCAAGGACAGAGGCCTGTCATCGCTTATGCAAGCCATGGCTCGTCACAGTGTGAAGGTAGATACCCAGCACACAAGTTGGAATTCCTTGCCCTTAAATAGGTGGTAACAGAGAAATTCCAAGATTATCTGTATGGAAGTCCATTTCTTGTTGTTACTGACAGCAACCTATTAACCTACATCCTAACCTCTGCTAAACTTGATGCCACAAGTTATAGATGGCTAGCCGCTTTGTCAACATTCAACTTTCATCTGTAATACAGAGCAGGACAGCAGAACCAGGATGCAGACGGGCTGTCAACAAGACCACACAGTGGATTGCTGGATGACATTTCTTCACAGAAAGAGATGGAAAGTATATTGCAATTTGCACAAAGGCCCTTGTCTGAATCTGAAGACTGAAACCTGAAAGCTGAAGGTGCAGTCAAAGCCATCTGTGATGAACACTTGGTCCATTACATTGACAATGATGAACCTACAGAGAAATTGCCTGGTACCACCTTAGTCATGTCACTGGCACATCACCCAGAAGTCATTCCTCATCTCAGAACTGTGAGATAGGAACTCCCTGAACTCTACCTGATGCTAAGGGAACGGAACAGGCTGGAACAATTAGATGGCATACTGTACTGAAGATGACAAGAAGGTGCACACACATCTTACCAACTTGTGCTGCCAGAAGAACTGAGATCCCCAGTGCTAAAGAGCCTGCATGATGACATTGGCCACATGGTCATTCAACGTACCTTAGACCTTGTCAGAGCACGGTTCTATTGGCCAAAAGTGTCAGGTGATGTGGAGAACAAAATCAAAACTTGCAACCACTGTGTACAGTGTAAATCCATACCTGAGAGAGCTGCACTGCTTGTGAACATTGACGCTACAAGGCCACTAGAGCTTGTGTGCATGGATTTCATCACTTTAGAATCAGACGCAAGTAACACTAAAGACATTCTGGTCATTACCAACCATTTTACAAAGTATGCAGTGGCTATCCCTACCCCAAATCAGAAAGCTCAAACAGTAGCTAAGTGCTTATAGGACCACTTCCTCGTACACTATGGCATCCCTGAAAGACTTCATCGTGGCCGAGGTCCCAACTTTGAGTCTTGGACAGTAAAAGAACTGTATGAGTTCATTGGTACTCAGAAAATAAAAACCATTCCCTATCATATAATAACACAAACTTTGTTTAAAGTAAAATGTTGCTGCAAAGTTATTCTGGCAAAGTCTTCATTGTTCAATTGTTTAATGAACTCCTAGATATTAGATAAGAGGCAATTTATCACCATATTGCATAATTCTTATCTCCAGCTGATACATGATATCAACGTATGTGCAAGGGCATTTCAGCAACACAAACTTGATATACTGTACGTACTGATATACTGTTCTATATAAGGGCTGGACTCTCCGACTAGAATTTCACTCATTTGAGTCCAACTGTTAAGTGACCAACGTGATGAAGTGGCTCGTTGTCCTGACAGCCCTCGTGGCTCTCTCTGAATGCCTCCACAGGTGAGTCTGACTTGGCTGGTTGAAAATCAACCTGTCCCTTCATTTCTTTGACATTTTACACCTCAATAGGCTGAATTGTTGAAAGACAGTCTGTCCATCTAATATTCCAGAGAGAAAGGCCATCCTGCTTTCAGCTATTGCACCTTTCAAACTTGCACAAAGCTCAAAGTATAGAGCTTACTGTCTGAGATCTCCAGCTATAAAATGTTTGACGTGTATGCATTTTGCTGATTCGTTATTCACCTTTCTGCGTATAGGGTTCCCCTGATCAAGGGAAAGACTGCCAGGCAAGCCCTGCAGGAGAAAGGATTATGGGAAAAGTACAGGAAGATGTATCCCTACAACCCAATGGCCAAGTTTATGTCTGGAACTGAGTCCATGACCAATGATGCTGATGTAAGTCCAGACCAGAGACAGTTCAGACTTGCTTCCATCTGATTGTTTGTCCTGGGTAGCCTCTGGCTCACTTTTGATGCTACAGGACTAAAAGACACAAAGAGAACCATATGTTTCACGCTTTCAAGCAAATTGCTAGTCTGTGTCTGTTAACTTCTCCTTCTTGTGTCCTCTAGCTGTCCTACTATGGTGTGGTCTCCATTGGTACCCCACCTCAGTCCTTCACCGTCATCTTTGACACTGGCTCCTCCAACCTGTGGGTCCCTTCAATCCACTGCACTGACCAGGCCTGCTGTGAGTATTACTGAGACCACCACTGCAACTCAGGCCGTTATTCAGTCAGTTGTACCCTGGGGGTTAAAAGTTTGGCACATGTGTTTCAAACATGTGGATAGTGTTTAACACAGTGGTGGGACGTAACTAACCATATTGCATATTATGCATACAAAACATGCAATTATCTTCTAAAATACAAGCCATGGATTATATATCACACATTGTTTGTTATAGGTTAAATGACCTAACTGTGTATAAACAAAAATAGTTACCGGCTTAATACATAGTAACCTATTGTAGGATTGTATTACAGTGACAGGAGCAATTCTGCAATTAGTTCTTTTAGCTTTGATATTAAAATACATTTTGCTCCTAATTTTGATTTCAGGAAATTAACTTGTAATGCAGCATTTTTAGCTTGTTGTAGCATTAATTTGACTAGTACAAAAGCTACTTGTTTAACAACTAATTCTGTTTATTAAGTATAAGCTGTCATTCAACACTCAGTGCAGTTAACCCAGGATTAGAGATGCTTTAAGTTTTTTGGCACATTCCCAAAATGCACATTTGAAAAAATACCACTCCTCTGCAGCAAGCCACAAGAAATTCAACCCAGAGAAGTCCTCCACCTTCAAGTGGGACCACAAACGTCTGTCAATCCAGTATGGCACTGGCAGCATGACTGGACATCTGGCTAGTGACACTGTTCAGGTAACCAAAACCCCTGGAACAAAATGCAGAGTTTATTTAGACATCAATCAGGCATATCTCCATGCTCTTTCGAACTGTGAGTGACAGCTGTCTTGTGTGTCCAGGTGGGCGGCATCTCTGTGGCCAACCAGGTGTTTGGACTTAGCAAGACAGAGGCTCCCTTCATGGCTAGCATGGCTGCTGATGGCATCCTGGGACTGGCCTTCCAGTCCATTGCCTCTGACAATGTCGTGCCTGTCTTCAACAACATGATCAAACAGGGACTGGTGTCTGAGCCCTACTTCTCTGTCTACCTGAGCAGGTATTGAAACAGGATGAAAATGTGTTGGGTGAGAGCATGTGTGTCATTTAACATAAAATTTACATATGCCATTTGTTTTGTTTCCCTCTCTTATAGCAACAGTGAGCAGGGCAGTGAGGTGGTCTTTGGTGGCACTGACCCCAACCACTACACTGGACAAATCAACTGGGTCCCCCTGTCCTCTGCCACCTACTGGCAGATCACCATGGACAGGTATAAAGAAAACACAAACTAACCACAAAACATGACTTGCACAAAGCTTCCTAAATTACCTGTAATCCACCTTCTGCTGTTCCTCCTCACAGTGTTACCATCAACGGACAGACTGTGGCCTGCTCTGGAGGCTGCCAGGCCATCATTGACACTGGTACCTCCCTGATCGTTGGACCAAACAATGACATCAACAACATTAATTCCCGGGTTGGAGCCTCAACCAATATGTTTGGAGAGGTGAGTCATATCATCTGAGCCCAGAGTAAACAGATATTTAATGCTCTGACATCAAAACTCTGAAATAAAAACAATTAAGCAGGGCTTGGTTATATGCTTTAGCTGGAAACCTGTAAGAAACCCAATAAGTACAACTTGTGCTGCTACATAGTCTTCAGCTCTGTGTGTGATGTTCTTCTCACAGGCTACAGTGAACTGCCAGAACATCCAGAGCATGCCTGATGTCACTTTCACTCTCAACGGAAACGCCTTCACCGTCCCTGCGTCTGGATACGTGTCTCAGGTCAGTTAGACCTCTGCAAACGACTGCAACATGAAAGTTGTCAACACTAAGATGAAGATTTGTGAGAAATAAATCTGTTTTCTCTTGTCTCTCCACAGAGCTCCTATGGTTGTACAACTGGCTTTGGTGAGGGTGGCTCCTCACTCTGGATCCTGGGAGATGTTTTCATCAGGGAGTACTACGTTGTCTTTGATGCGCAAACTCAGCGCGTTGGTCTGGCCAAGTCCACATAAACAAACAAGACACCTGATGGATAATCTATAAGTGTGTATTTGTAGTGGCTTGTCTGATTGACCTAACGCAAAAAAAAAAAAATGGTGCCAATGGGAGATTGTGGAAAGTACACACGTGAATGTGTTGTAGCTGCCTTTGCATTAAATAGATAACAGCAAATGAAAAATTTCTGCGTACTTTTTGTGTGTGTGTCAGTGTGACTGTAGTGACTACAACAGAGATCATATATCAGCACAACCGTAAGTCGTGGCTCGTCACAGTGTGAAGGTAGATACCCAGCACACAAGTTGGAATTCCTTGCCCTTAAATAGGTGGTAACAGAGAAATTCCAAGATTATCTGTATAGAAATCCATTTCTTGTTGTTACTGACAGCAACCTATTAACCTACATCCTAACCTCTGCTAAACTTGATGCCACAAGTTATAGATGGCTGGCCGCTTTGTCAACATTCAACTTTCATCTGTAATGCAGAGCAGGACAGCAGAACCAGGATGCAGATGGGCTGTCAACAAGACCACACAGTGGATTGCTGGATGACATTTCTTCACAGAAAGAGATGGACAGTATATTGCAATTTGCATAAAGGCCCTTGTCTGAATCTGAAGACTGAAACCTGAAAGCTGAAGGTGCAGTCAAAGCCATCTGTGATGAACATATGGTCCATTACATTGACAATGATGAACCTACAGAGAAATTGCCTGGTACCACCTTAGTCATGTCACTGGCACATCACCCAGAAGTCATTCCTCATCTCAGAACTGTGAGATAGGAACTCCCTGAACTCTACCTGATGCTAAGGGAACGGAACAGGCTGGAACAATTAAATGGCATACTGTACTGAAGATGACAAGAAGGTGCACACACATCTTACCAACTTGTGCTGCCAGAAGAACTGAGATCCTCAGTGCTAAAGAGCCTGCATGATGACATTGACCACATGGTCATTCAACATACATTAGACCTTGTCAGAGCACGGTTCTATTGGCCAAAAGTGTCAGGTGATGTGGAGAACAAAATCAAAACTTGCAACCGCTGTGTACAGTGTAAATCCATACCTAAGAGAGCTGCACTGCTTGTGAACATTGAAGCTACAAGGCCACTAGAGCTTGTGTGCATGGATTTCGGCACTTTAGAATCAGATGCAAGTAACACTAAAGACATTCTGGTCATTACAGACCACTTTGCAAAGTATGCAGTGGCTATCGCTACCCCAAATCAGAAAGCTCAAACAGTAGCTAAGTGCTTATAGGACCACTTCCTCGTACGCTATGGCATCCCTGAAAGACTTCATAGTGGCCGAGGTCCCAACTTTGAGTCTTGGACAATAAAAGAACTATATGAACTCATTGGTACTCAGAAAATAAGAACCACTCCCTATCATATAATAACACAAACTTTGTTTTACAGTAAAATGTTGCTTCAAAGTTATTCTGGCAAAGTCTTCATTGTTCAATTGTTTAATGAACTCCTAGATATTAGATAAGAGGCAATTTATCACCATATTGCGTAATTCTTATCTCCAGCTGATACATGATATCAAGTTATGTGCAAGGGCATTTCTGCAACACAATCTTGGTATGTTGTATATAAGGGCTGGACTCTCTGACTAGAATTTCACTCGAGTCCAACTGTTAAGTGACCAACATGATGAAGTGGCTCGTTGTCCTGACAGCCCTCGTGGCTCTCTCCGAATGCCTCCACAGGTGAGTCTGACTTGGCTGGTTGAAAATCAACCTGTCCCTTCATTTCTTTGACATTTTACACCTCAATAGGCTGAATTGTTGAAAGAGTCTCTCCATCTAATATTCCAGAGAGAAAGGCCATCCTGCTTTCAGCTATTGCACCTTTCAAACTTGCACAAAGCTCAAAGTACAGAACTTACTGTCTGAGATCTCCAGCTATAAAATGTTTGACGTGTATGCATTTTGCTGATTCATTATTCACCTTTCTGATTGTAGGATTCCCCTGATCAAGGGAAAGACTGCCAGGCAAGCCCTGCAGGAGAAAGGATTATGGGAAAAGTACAGGAAGATGTATCCCTACAACCCAATGGCCAAGTTTATGTCTGGAACTGAGTCCATGACCAATGATGCTGATGTAAGTCCAGACCAGAGACAGTTCAGACTTGCTTCCATCTGATTGTTTGTCCTGGGTAGCCTCTGGCTCACTTTTGATGCTACAGGACTAAAAGACACAAAGAGAACCATATGTTTCACGCTTTCAAGCAAGTTGTTAATCAGTGTCTGTTAGCTTCTCCTTCTTGTGTCCTCTAGCTGTCCTACTATGGTGTGGTCTCCATTGGTACCCCACCTCAGTCCTTCACCGTCATCTTTGACACTGGCTCCTCCAACCTGTGGGTCCCTTCAATCCACTGCACTGACCAGGCCTGTTGTGAGTATTACTGAGACCACCACTGCAACTCAGGCCGTTATTCAGTCAGTTGTACCCTGGGGGTTAAAAGTTTGGCACATGTGTTTCAAACATGTGGATAGTGTTTAACACAGTGGTGGGACGTAACTAACCATATTGCATATTATGCATACAAAACATGCAATTATCTTCTAAAATACAAGCCATGGATTATATATCATACATTGTTTGTTATAGGTTAGAGCAATTCTGCAATTCTTTTAGCTTTGATATTAAAATACATTTTGCTCCAAATTTTGATTTCAGGAAATTAACTTGTAATGCAGCATTTAGCTTGTTGTAGCATTAATTTTACTAGTACAAGAGCTACTTGTTTAACAACTAATTCTGTTTGTTAAGTATAAGCAGTCATTCAACACTCAGTGCAGTTAATCCAGGATTAGAGATGCTTCAAGTTTTTTGGCATATTCCCAAAATGCACATTTGAAAAAATACCACTCCTCTGCAGCAAGCCACAAGAAATTCAACCCAGAGAAGTCCTCCACCTTCAAGTGGGGCAACCAGCCTCTGTCTATCCAGTATGGCACTGGCAGCATGACTGGACGTCTGGCTAGTGACACTGTTCAGGTAACCAAAACCCCTGGAACAAAATGCAGAGTTTATTTAGACATCAATCAGGCATATCTCCATGCTCTTTCGAACTGTGAGTGACAGCCGTCTCGTGTGTCCAGGTGGGTGGCATCTCTGTGGCCAACCAGGTGTTTGGACTTAGCCAGACAGAGGCTCCCTTCATGGCTAGCATGGCTGCTGATGGCATCCTGGGATTGGCCTTCCAGTCCATTGCCTCTGACAATGTCGTGCCTGTCTTCTACAACATGATCAAACAGGGACTGGTGTCTGAGCCCTACTTCTCTGTCTACCTGAGCAGGTATTGAAACGGGATGAAAATGTGTTGGTCGAGAGCATGTGTGTCATTTAACATAAAATTTACATATGCCATTTGTTTTGTTTCCCTCTCTTATAGCAACAGTGAGCAGGGCAGTGAGGTGGTCTTTGGTGGCACTGACCCCAACCACTACACTGGACAAATCAACTGGGTCCCCCTGTCCTCTGCCACCTACTGGCAGATCACCATGGACAGGTATAAAGAAAACACAAACTAACTACAAAACATGACTTGCACAAAGCTTCCTAAATTACCTGTAATCCACCTTCTGCTGTTCCTCCTCACAGTGTTACCATCAATGGACAGACTGTGGCCTGCTCTGGAGGCTGCCAGGCCATCATTGACACTGGTACCTCCCTGATCGTTGGACCAAACAATGACATCAACAACATTAACTCCTGGGTTGGAGCCTCAACCAATATGTTTGGAGAGGTGAGTCATACCATCTGAGCCCAGAGCAAACAGATATTTAATGCTCTGACGTCAAGACTTTCAAATACAAACAATTAAGCAGGGCTTGGTTATATGCTTTAGCTGGAAACCTGTAAGAAACCCAATAAGTACAACTTGTGCTGCTACATAGTCTTCAGCTCTGTGTGTGATGTTCTTCTCACAGGCTACAGTGAACTGCCAGAACATCCAGAGCATGCCCGATGTCACTTTCACTCTCAACGGAAACGCCTTCACCGTCCCTGCATCTGGATACGTGTCTCAGGTCAGTTAGACCTCTGCAAACGACTGCAACATGAAAGTTGTCAACACTAAGATGAAGATTTGTGAGAAATAAATCTGTTTTCTCTTGTCTCTCCACAGAGTTCCTATGGTTGCACCACTGGCTTTGGCCAGGGTGGCTCCTCACTCTGGATCCTGGGAGATGTTTTCATCAGGGAGTACTACGTTGTCTTTGATGCGCAAACTCAGCGCGTTGGTCTGGCCAAGTCCACATAAACAAACAAGACACCTGATGGATAATCTATAAGTGTGTATTTGTAGTGGCTTGTCTGATTGACCTAACGCAAAAAAAAAAAAATGGTGCCAATGGGAGATTGTGGAAAGTACATACGTGAATGTGTTGTAGCTGCCTTTGCATTAAATAGATAACAGCAAATGAAAAATTTCTGCGTACTTTTTGTGTGTGTGTCAGTGTGACTGTGGTGACTACAACAGAGATCATATATCAGCACAGCAAAAACGACTTTAGAAACATCTTTAGTCACCCTCGTTTTGTGTTACAGTGCTGCACTGAAATGTCACAGGAAGATCTGTCCAGTCTGTTCATTCATTTGCTCTTAAGAGAAACTCGACCTTTTATAGAGGATATGAAAAGGTTCACCAACAGCTTTTTTATGGAAAGGGAGAACAGCCAAGAATAGAATATCGAGCGGCTCTCAGACTAGTGGAGGGCCAGGTTTCCTCTGACGCTGTAGTCGAGAAGAAACTGATAAGGGCAAAAACATTGATATAACAAAAGATAACCTGATGACATGATCTGACAACTGTGCTGCTATCTTAACCCATCAATAGGACCACAGTGTTCAGAGAAACCCACATGGAAACTTATGTTTTGTTGAGATTATGTGTACTACCATGACAGCGTTTCGTTCTTTAAGGCCATTATCACTTTATTTTTGTCTAATTTATCATTTTCACAAACAACATGCTATATACAGGAGTACAAGAATTTAGATCTATCTATCTATCTATCTATCTATCTCTCTCTCTCTCTAGATATATATATATATATATATATATATATATATATATATATACACACACTTAATAGGGTAGTTAAGTCATTTAATATTGCACTTCTATAAAGTTGGTGAACCCACAACAGACAAAAAAAGTTAAGCCAACAGAGGCCAAGATATCATAATCTTTAGTCCAAAAATGTTGGATCCTACATTTCCCATAATGCACCTATATGCATCTTTTTGTTAGATCCTCCCTGCCTGGTAAAGTCTTTCAAAGTCTTCACAGGTTGAGGCTCAACCATGACTAGTAAACTCGATGTCTCCTTTAAAAATACAATGTTGCAATAAATCAAATCAGTCCCAGTAAAATCAGAAACTAAATGTTCACATGAATTTACTGGTGGATCGCCAGTGTGGAATACTCCACCGTCCCATCATGCTCTGTGCTCCAGGTGGATTCAGGGGCTCCCGCTGATGTTTTGTGCGTCCTCAGGTTTGCGTACACCTCTGTCTGCTTCTGGTGAGCTCTGAAGTCCACTGTCGTGTAGACTATGCCGCTGGTTTCCTGGGGGAAGACGACCTTTGTTAATAGACAGTGTTGTAGAGGAAGTCTGAAGCACAAACACTCAATCTGCTTTTAAACACAAGTGACAATGAATCATAGAGGCTGTGTGTTCCCTGTTTGGCACTCACCGAGGCCTCTTTCAGTGACTCACGTGGAGTTTCTCCATATTTGTCTACAAAGAAAAACACTTTGATTTACCCATTCCAAAGAAATGTACCTTTTTTCAGACACTTTATGATAATTATTTTAAGGAAACTGCTTACCTGACTGTTCACGTTTTGCCTTCACTCTGCAGCAAACCACACCAACAACTGAGGTGATCAAAATCATCACAGTAATGGACACAATGACAACTAGAGGCAGGCCAAATGTCCAGGGAACTCTGGAAAGGACAAATACACTGCAGTCATTTTAACCACCGTTTCTCCTCTGTCATATAGCACTATTTAGCCAGTGAGCAACAGAAGATGATCTGCAGTGAATACCTGGGACTTTCGCTGTGGTCCTCTGCCAGAACAACACCAGTGGGGTCTGGGAGTGTTGTGGAGGCATTGGGGGCTTTGATGGTTGTTGTCACCAAAGGCTGAGACTGGCTATGTTGATGTAGAACCTCTGCAAAATGCAAGAACATCAAATAAGCTTCCATAGTTTCTGGCTATAATTAACATTTACAATTGTTTCCTCACTTTACCAGGAAACAAAACTACTTTAAATTATTATTTTGTGAGTCAACATTTATCTCATGAAGCTGTAATAGTGCAGTTTGGATCAGAGCATTATTGTACACACTAGAGGCTATTTCATAATACATTTATAACATCACATGAATGAAGATTATAAGACTGCTTACCAGACACCTCAACGTAGTAATCAGTGTAGACGCGGTTTTGAGTTCCCACCACCATACATCTGTAATAGCCTCCATCCACAAGCTGCACATTCGATATTTTAAATTCTATCCAGCCGTCATTCTCAGTTTTCGTAACTCTTCCTCTCAGTAAATCACAGGTGTATCCTGAACTGTCAAGCAGCTTGAAACATCTTCCTGGATAGAGTTTACAGCAGGACTTGTAGTAATTATTGTAAAATGAAGGGAAGGCGAATCTCAGCAGAATGTGTTGAAACTCCTCAATCCTCTGCTGCCCCTTCAGATGAGGGATATCTGGAAAAGAAACATTTTGTATTAATATGTTATTATAGGAACTGGAGAACAGAAAATTATCACATTTTTCCCACCATACCTAATAAAAGAAATAAGACAAATAAAAGCTTCATCTTCAGTGTAATGCTCACCGAGGCTCAGCACTTTTTTTGACAGTTTTCCACTGTTTTTAGACAATCTGAGGCCCCTCCTTGCTAAAGAAAAGAGGAAGTTCATTAGCTGGAGGGAACAGACAGATGTGTCCCTCACGAGGCTGTCGGCCCTTTGAGTATTGTGATGGCTCACTTCTGATATATTTAATTTTTAACTTCTTTTAAAAGTATATGTTAACTGTCTTCAGAATAAAGACATACACAGGAGCAGGGACACCTGTATAGTGCAACACAACCACGAACAACAACCCTGTTGAAACTAATGATGGTGACACTGTCAGAAAGATGTTGATTGAAGTCATTTTTGAGGTGGTAATTTGTGGTGTGTCTGTATTGTATTACATTACATTGCTCAAGAGTCCCTGTTATTGCATTCTTCCCTGTTGCAAAAATGTTGACACATGCTGGAATTTCCATTATTTCTACATTATAACGAAACAGAACACCACAAATTACAGCCTCACAATGAGCTGCATTAAGTCATCTGTGTGCAGTGATTCTTTATCAATAGCTAGACATGAATAGATTGAAGAACAACATTGGGGCATTTATACACACTTTAAAGAATATACACAAGTATACACAAAGTGATTTATTTGGTGTCAGCTTTCAGCTTACCAGCTAACATAGATCCTCCATCACAAAACAGAAGACAAATGCAAAAGGTATGTACATATTAATATTCAGTAAACACAATGTTGTGGCATTCTAATAATGAACATATCTTATTACAGATCAAAAATAAACACTCACTTTTAACTACTCCATTCAAAACCTAAAATTTGGACGCTCTGTGTATTTTCGAAAAGATGATATAAGCCATTTGATTCTCTTTGATAACATTGTCTTGCAAATGGAAGCAGTTGAGGCACGTAAACACAAGTCATTTTTAATAATTACAGAACAGACCGACATTGCTTAAATTAACTCTTAAATGCACAGCCCCTATGATTAAGTTAGAAGCAATGGGTGCAATAATTAGAATTTACAAAAAGCTGTTTATCTTATTAAGCAGTGCGACCGCCCCCGAGCAGATGGGTCTGAGGAGGAGATAATGCTTTAGTTCACAGCCTGCTGAATGCATAAATATGTTGAGGTCACTGTACGTGTCAGCTCATAGTGGTTTGTGTTGGTCCTGCTCTGTGCAGGTTTGTACCCTGGTAGGTTTAAAAAGCCATCTATTCGTCTGTGAAGGTAATGACATCATAGTGGATGCCTTGCTGCTGCAGCTGCTCCAGCTGTTCAGGTGTAGCTTCAGTGTAGACTGTCTGCGTCTGCGCCATGGCTGCGTCTGCTACGGCTACAAGAACAAAGATTGTCCACTTAGTTTCATTTGTTGTCGGGGTGCTGTAGTTACTATTGGTGATTTCATACAACCCTGATTCGAAAAGTTGGGAGTTGGTGACGCTGTGTGAAACGTAAATAAAACCAGAATGCAATCATTTGTAAGCAAACTGGTTTTGACAATGGTTTTACAAAGTGTCCCTGAACCCACGCAGTAATCTTCTTTATACAATCATGTGTTTGACAAAGTGGTGAACCTCTCTCCATCCTTGTTTGTGTGTGTTTCCAGGATGCCCCTTTCTTACCCAATCATGATACTATCACCTGTTACCAATGAACCTGTTTACCTGTGGAATGATCCAAACAACAGCTCCTGTCCCAACTTGTCCCAACAACAATTTGTTTTATTTATGTTTTACACAGTATCCCAACTTTTTTGGAATCAGGGTTGTAGTTCATGTTATTTTCAATCATTCATAATGGAGAAGATAATGAACTAGTCACCCAATGAACCACACAGGTGTTTTGGAATATTTTAGCCCATTATCTATAGATGATGTACAGTATGTTCAACCTTTTAATTTCATTAAAATCAACTTGCATAGACCTTAGCCGTTGTTGGCTCCTTGATTGTGCTTTCAGGAGTGCACTAGTCATCACATTTTTCAGAGTCAGCTGCCAAAGATCAACAGTTTCATTGCAAGAAAAAGCCAAATTCACACAAAAACAGGTTATGAGTGAAATGCTTTTTGGCAGTTGACTCCCAAATTTGCATGAGAACTTCCTAAAAAATACCATCAGGCAGCATTTAACAAATGGTCCCTGCTCTTAATTGCATTAGCATACCATAGTAATGCAAGTGTGACAAAAAAACAATCAGTTCAATCGATTACCTAAATGAAGTATAACATCTCCGCAAGCTTATTTTTATCTGATAGATTTGAATAGTAAAGTGAGAGAAAGTGAGCCGCTGAAAGAAAACTCATAATCCTGGAAACTTGTGGTATGCTTTGGGAAACGCTACAAGCAAAATCATTCTCATCGTCTTTCAAAATCTGGTAAATATAAACAATCTAACAGTACAAGTGGAGGACTGGATATTAAAAAAAGCGAAGTGTGGTTTGTTGCCTAAGAGATCTGACCTGTGACAGCAGAATGGGCAGCAGCCTCCAGATCTTCAGGATTCACTATTTGTTGCTCCGAGTTCACAGGTAGGTACTGGATCTGACCGTCATGACTCACTGTAATCTGAACACATAAAAAAAAGGAGCAATGAGCTTTTGCCAAAACAAACACTTCTCACTTTAAGCATTATCTGCCAACTGTAGAGTGCTCTGGTCTAGATGATCCATATCTGCCTCACCTGTTGCTCCTGCAAAAAGGCCCCGTCATGCTCATACTGGATGATCTGTCCATCTGGCATCTAGCAGTAAGAGCAAAACATTATCACCTTAAAAAAAAAGTGCATTTATCCTCCATCAGTTACGTTGACTTCTTATGAGGTAAAACAATGACCTGTATGTGGTTGCCGTCAGCCACTACTACATACTCCTGAGGGATCAAGTGCTGCACTCCATCCTGTGAGATGATATACTGAACCTGAAATATGTGACAAATGAGTTGAGTTTAAAGAATTTATTAAGGGCGTTGTTATTAATACATATTTATTTCTGATATTCCATTATTGTGTACATTAAAACAGAAAGTGGTAGAATGTAAAAAATGGCTCTTACCTCAGTCACCTGGTTGTCTCCTGTCATCAGGTGCTGAACTGTCTGTCCATCTATAGTGGTTATCTGCTGGATGTATGTGCCCTCCTCCTGATTGATGCATTCAATTATAAAATGAGTGTCTACATACCGTATGCAAAAAGAATCCACGTGAGAGAATTATGTTAAAATACAAGTATGTCCCGTATAGTGTGAACGCTGATACCTGGTCTGATAGTGCTTGTTCTTGAGCTACAATGATGTGTTCCTGTCCCAGGGCCTGCAACCTCTCTGGAGTGATCACTGTCTGATGTGCCTGCAGGGCTGTTAGAGACACACCAAAGTGCACCCACACACACACACACACACACACACACACACACAACAAACACATTAATCAAGTTAGAGGTTTATGTGACTTTATTTCGCACTGAATGTGGCCTCTGTTCATAACCCATGAACCAGTTTTGAAACATAGTAACGGTCTTGTGATGTGTTGTGTTCCTTACACTGTAGTGTGGCCAGGGCCTCCTCATCGCTGTTCACTATGATGGTTTGTTGAGATGTTGTGGTACGATTCTTGCGAGTGGGGTGATCCTGATTGTGGAGACGCTCCATGTGAAACTTCAGATGGCCATTACGGTTAAACCTGAGATATTGGGCAAAAAACCCCACATTAACACTGATACAGATATGTTGCATGAGAGTTCCCAATAGTAACTAAACACAAATTTTCTGATGATTCAAATGTTATGCTCCCACCTTTGTCCACAAAGTTTGCAAGAAAAGGGTTTCTCATTGGTGTGTGTCATCATGTGTCGGCGCAGGTCTTTCTTGTTCTTAGAGGCAAAGCTACAGTTTGGACACTTGTGAGGGCGAAGATAGGAATGCAAACCCATATGAGCCTAAAGTAAAACAGGATATCAGTCAGAAAGAATCGAGGTCAGATGAGGGGTTCGGAACAGAAGTGCTATTGAAATGACAGAAACAAATAAAATAGATAAATATGCCAGTGAAAACTTGATTTTCAAGCTGTTAGTGTTGAGCACAGAGTTGAAGACAGTGCTGCACAACTTAGAAGGACTCACCTTAACCTCAGGCCAGGAGGTGGAAGTGAAGTCACAATCAGGGCACTTGAAGGTATTGGGATCCACATGTGCCCTCTTGTGGTTCTCCATGTCAGAGCGTCCGTGGAAAGACTCCATGCATATTCGGCAGGAAAACCTCTTGGTACTCAGGCTGGGAGAGCTCACAGCAGAGGGAGAGGCCGGAGCTTCACTGCTCAGCTGATAGAAAACACAAAACAGAGTCAGAAAGGAGGGATACTCGGTGTAGACAGATCGCTACATGTCAAATCAACTGATCTCTCGCTGTTACCTCCACCTGCTGCAAAACACCGTCAGGCAGTGTTGAAGTGAGGTAGTACTTGTCACTTTTCAGGCTCTCTGACCCGGAGACTTCTACAGCCTGAGAAGGACTGCTCTCACCATTACTGCAAAGACAGCAGTGTTATGACATTACAGACTGTTGTGTTTTCCAGTCTAATAAGTTCATTTTAATTAGACAAAAACAGACAGCATGTTATGTTACCTGTATTCAGGGCTATGATTCTCTTCAGCAGCCTGTTCCACCACACTGAAGTCCCCTCCGCCCTCGTAGGCTTCGATGGCGATCTGGGCGACCTCTCCTGTTTCAGAGGTGGCTGCCTCATAGGCTTCCTGTAGCACCGTCTCACCATTCTCAGACACATGGAAGGTCACGACCTTTTGGGCCTGGCCCGGCGTTGCACTCACCGTACTCCATGTGCCCTTTTCCATAGTTTTGCCTTCTGATTTCAGCACTGCCACCTGAGGAGAACAGTTAATCAATTTTTACATTATTTTGCTTATTTCCATATTAATGTCACCTGTTTATGTAAAGTGAGTTTTTTTGAAGAGCCATAGCACCAACCTGTAAGGCGTTTCCAACCAATTCCCGGGCATTGCTCATATTCAACAGCAGGTCAAGGGCATTCTGGGCGGATAGATCGCTGCATTCAGCTGAGGAAAGATAGGGAAAATGTCAGCATTTGTCCTTAAGGTGACATACATCACCTGAAATACAAAAAATGTGTCTCGACAAGAGGGCTGACCTTGTTCATAGATTATGGTGGTGTTTCCCAGTGCATCCTGGGACACTGAGGCATTTTCCATACCCTGCATGGCTTGTAGTGTCGCAGAATCCACTGCAACCTAATGAAGGGGTGTGAAAAAAACAGTGCCCCAACTTAGAATATAAGCTTGATTCCACAAGACACAGCTGTGTTGCATTCTGGCTGCGACAGTTTTCAAAACAAAACACCCTGTGCAGACTCCTTATCATAAAAACAGACAAAGAAACAAAAATCAAGGAAAAAAACAAATCATCAAAATCGGGCACTTCTGAAATGCTCTGGGTGGGGTTTGAAGCCGTGTCAAGGATGGAAAAAACCATGTCACCGTGTCATAGAGCCATACCGGTGGAATGCAGGTATAACACATGATGAAATTAAATCTAAATCAGGCCTGAGATAAATATTAGAACACTTCTAACAGACTCACAATAGTGTTCTGCAAGCCCTGTGTGTCATCATGTTGTTGTTTGAGCTCCTCGATCTGCTGCAGGGTGAAGAAGGGTCTGCGCCGCCTCCGGACAGGCTCCTCAGGGTGAGCCACAGACCACTCCTCAAATGCCTCGGGGTGGCGACACTGCACATGTAGACGCAAGTTCTTCCTGTGCTTGGTCATAAAGTGACACATATCGCAGGAGAAAGGCTTCTCTCCTGTAGAGGAAGCACATCTATACTCAATGTTTGTTTCATGAGGTGAACATAAAAACATGCTCGGTTTAAATAAACTTTATGAAAGACTTTCTGTCACACTGACCTGTGTGTTTGATGGCCAGATGGGAGACAAGGAACTCCTCTTTAGAAGTGGAGTATTTACAGTAGTCACACTTGAAGGGTCGGTCATTGGTGTGGGACAGCTGATGGTTGAGCAGGAGCTTCTTGTTGTCACAAGTGTAATCGCAAAATTCACACTTGAACCTGGCACACACACATCCATGAGTTATTCATTGTGATGATGTTATCATTACTAACTTTCTGTTGATTCACCCGGGACAAATTTTAATCAGACAATTCTGTTACAGCTTTGGAAATACAAACAGATGTAAATAAAAGTTTTCAATACTGACTTGCTGTCTCCAAGACTCTGGATGTGGGTCAGTAGGTGCATTTTGAATGTGTAACGTTTCTTGAAGGATTTGCCACACTGCAAAGACAGAACAGCATCTTTAACAAGAGTTTTTGAGTAGATAAAAAAGTTCATTAAATTACGCATACAGTCAGTTTCCACTTTACAACATTGTCACACAACAAATTGTTCTATTGGGCCGGTAAATGATGCATTCAAAGAGGGAAGGGAGGTAAAACCAGTATTTTACAGTAGTGACAATCATATACCACAATTATGATAACTATTGCCTTTTTCAGAATCTTTACAGGAAATCCTCAATTTGTTACTGGTGTCCAACCTTTCTGTGCACTAGAATTAAGTGCAAACATGCACAATATACTATAAGCTTGACAGAGTAAATGGAAAGTCACTATATTGTTTGACTACCTCTCTCCTGCAGTTGTCATTTTTCAAATAGTGACAAGTCACTTGTAATCTTTGGCAACTAGTTAAAATATTCTGTGACATAATATTTTTTCTCAAATAACGGTGTTCTTGAATTGTACAATCTTTGTTATCTGACCTTGTCACACATGTGTGGTTTCTCTGCACTGTGGGTCTTCATGTGCTGGGTCAGTCTCTTCTGCATGGGGTAAACCCTGTGACACACAGGGCAGAGGAACTCGGACACCTTTGGTACCTGCAACAATGAGCACCACCTTGGTTAAGTTGGTTAGTTAAGTGGCCCAATATAAAGCGACAACCAGCCAAAACAGAAAAGGACTGCAGTAATTCTGCTACAACATAAAGAATTCACAACTATTTATTATTATATCATGATTACTCCAGGAGGAAGAGCCTTTAACCATCATTCATTCATTCAAATATGGTAAATATCTTACCAACTCTGTCTTTCTTTTCCTGTCAGTTGGAAATGAAAAAAAAAAAATCAGTAACAACATTTAAAAACCTGCCAAATGTGTTCTTTATTAGGAATAACTTGCTGTAATGCATTATAATGTATGTTTGTACTTGTCTTTGTTGTGAACTGCTGAATGACGAATGACATCTTTCCTGTAGACACTTGTGTAATCGCACTCCTCACACTTGAAAGGCTTGGTGCCCTCATGATTGAACATGTGTTCCTGAAAAACAGTCCACAAGACTTTTAGGACACTGTGCAAACATGCATGTAAACTGAAGTCAACCTGACTGTTGTGGCCTGTTTTATTGCAGCTAACCTTGAGTGAGGACCAGCGCTTGCAGCGATAGTTGCACTGGAGGCACTTGAAGAGCTCTGGGTCATTGCCTTCATGAGAGTCCACATGGAAGCGCAAATCTTCTTGAGTGAGGAAGCGTGAGCCACAGATCCAGCAGTTGTGAGGTCTCAGGAGAGGTTTGAGGGATTTATAGTACCTACTGGAAGATAATGAAGAGAAAGAGGCAATTAGCTTATTGTGTATGTTATCTCATACTATTTGTAATATAACTATATTTAATCATTTGACACTTACTTTCGATTTATATACTTCTTATACTTCTTGCGAAGAAAACTCTTGGAGGGTCGCCCGCGTTTCCTCTGGAAGAACTCCTCCTCTGGTTGTGTGTTGGATGAAGGGTCTTTGTTCTCAGAGTCTGATTGGCTTATTGCTGCCTCAGCTGTGTCTCCATCAGTCACCGCAGCAGGACCATTGTTTAACCCGGAAGAACTCGCCTCTTCAAGTGCACTAGCATCCCCACTAACCCTGGGCTTCTTTGCAATGCTTTCTGCTTCTGTAAAAAGCACATGTGAAAAAGACAAATAAAAACACAGCAACCTAAAGTTTAAGCTGTGCGGTGTAGGTTCTCTTATGCAGTGATAGACTGTTTTTTTGGCTTTGTTCTGTCAGACTGAAAACCAACCTTTGCTGTTGTAGCCTTCTTCTAAAAGGCTGTACTTCCTTGGACGGCCAACCTTACGTCGAGGACGCCCTTGAGAGGAGGAAGAGATGTGAGGTGTGGGCTTCTTCAGAATGGCAGGTGGTCTTCTATTACAATCCTCTTCTGTTGGGTTGTAGTCACTATCCTCTGGGGATAAACGAAGGATCATACATGAATATGATTCTTATCCTTTGACTGTTTCACTAACTCAAACAAGTATGAATGTTTATGAATCTGTTTAATGAAAAATTTCCTCACTGACCTTCAGGATCATCAATGGCCCCAGCATCCACAATATCATCCTCCTCTTCTTCTGCTTGTTGGGGCTCAGCAGCCTTCACCTTGGCTGCCTTTCTCTCTTCAGCTTCCTCCCTCTCTGCCTGGCGACGGGCCAACGTCTCACTTTTAGGAGGCCGTCCACGTTTACGTTTCTTTGGCATGTCCCCTGAAGACCAGGCATTATTCCACACACAAATGTCAATAAAAGAAGAATGAGTTGACAACTTAAAGTCCATGTCTATATGATACATGATCAACAATACTGTGTGCCTTACCTGTAGGTTTGAAGTGTTTGTCTCTCATGTGGTTAATGAGTGTATCTTTAGAGGCACTCTTGTATGGACACATCTTACACTTAAACTGCTGTACAATCACTACTTCCATCATCTCCTCCAGCTCAGCCAGGTTTGGTGGTCTGTCTCCAGAACCTTCTGCCACCATTGAAGTCTCCATCTCTCTGACCAGTCCAGCTTCATCCTGAGGCCCCTGGGAGCCCTGGGGCTCCTCTTGGCTTGGTGAGCACTGTTGGGCCAACTCAGGCTCTGGATTGGTGGTATAAGTCCCACTGCTGCTAATGAAGGGCCCAGGCTGGCTCTCGCTACACTCCAGTGCCTCAGGAAGCCCGCCTGAACCTGCCGTGTCTGCCAGAGGGTGGTCTGATGAGGAGCTGTCATCAGCATAGAGAGAGGCCTCTGGGCCATTGCTGCTTTCCATGTAACAGGAGTGCTGGGGTTGTTGTTGGGAGTGCTGCGGCTGATCTGGATCCTGGTCTTGCTCATCATCTTCGTCATCATCTCCTGCTTGATAACGAGAACAACCTGGCTGCTCAGAGTCTGCAGCTGCGACACACTCCCCTCCATACTCAGCCCCATACTGCCGACTCGTCTGGGTCCGGTGGTCTGCACTACTATCGATGTAACTGCGTGAATGATGCGGTTGCTCGCCATCGTCCACCGCACACTCCAGATACCCAGCACTGCACTCTACCACATAGTGACCTCGGCTGGTAGGGTTTGAGTCAGCCCCACTACATTCCACATATCCAGGCAGGTCCTGGTCGCGAGTCTGGTCGGGTTCCTCGCCTGAACACTCCACATAGGAAGATGAGGACTCCCCTGTCTGGTCGGGACCATCTGCACTGCAGTCCATATACTGGGAGGGGTGGGAGTGCTGGGGCTGGTCAGGTTGACTGCTGCTGTCCTCTGGGTAACCCGAGTGACCGGGCTGATCATCAGGCTGGTCAGGTTCAAGGTTGCCCTGCAGGTCTCCCTGGTCCAGGCAGGTGGACGTGGGGCCTTCTGCAAGAGCTTCTATGGCTATACGATCAGAGAGGGCCGAAGATGACATCTGGGCTACCATAGGAGCACCTATAGCAGACAAATACTTGTAGACTGATTCCCACCAGAATATTCAGTATATTTTTATTGTATAAAAACATGGTAATAATTTTCTCATTGATTTTAAAAATGTTTTGAAATCGGTTGAAGAATGAATGAGTTAGCATTAATAATAGCACACTTACCGTCATCTGGTCCTTGTAATATCAGGTACTGGGTTGTTTCTGCATCTCCATCTTCTGCACTGGTTACAGCTATGCAACCTAACAGAAGATCAGTTGACGGAATCAGATATCTGCTACTTTATGGTAAACTAATCAAACTGACACAAGCTTTAAACTGTTCAGCCTACAATATAACAGGACGTGGGTTATCAGTGGAAATACCATTCATTATGTCAGGGCCGATGGTGGACTCTATGATTTTGTCAATGGCAGACCCCAGATCTGACGAGGTGGAAGCAGTGGAGTCAGAAACCATCATGGCTCCTTCAGACACAGCACTGGAGTGGACCAGCACTTGGGCTGACTCAGACACAAGCACTGACTGAGTCACTGTGGAGACGCTGGACACACTGGTGGACTGGGCCACTGACGAGGAGTCTGGGAGGAGGACCGAGGAAACTCTGACGTCCGTACTGGAGCTGGTTTCTGGGATGAAAACCTTGACAGGGAGGGACAAGAACATGAGGGTGTTATCAAGAAACTGTCATTAAGTCAAAAAACCTAATTGCTATATATGGTTTGCCTTTGGCTGTATTCTCCCACATATTAAAAAAAAAAAAACCTTACCACAAGTCCCTCTGAGCTCTGTCCCACATGGCAGTCAGACTCTGGGGCCTGTGCATGTGAGGCTGCAGCATCACTGCTGTCTGCAGACATGGCCTCTGATGACTCCATACCCATGCCACTTTCAGACGGCTCCTCCATCCCTGAGGGACCGGCATCACTGCTGCTCTCCACCTCATTCTCCTCCGAATCCATAACTAGCCACAAAAAACCCCAAAGAAAACAAAACAGAAATTCAGTATCAAATATGAAGTTTGTGTCATGTCAAAGTAGGGTTTAAGTCATCTGCAAGTTCATTGTGTTAAAGCGAACGCATCTCATGTCAAGTTACTTGCCATAGGACAGCTGCCATTTGTGTTAAGAGTGTTTGCGCAACTTAAGATATTTTATAGTTCCAGCTAATTTGTCACAAGATGAACAGCAAAGTCTGGAAATAGTAAGAGCTTGAAGACGTGCAGACGTCCTGGACGGAAAAACTGAAGCTGTTGGTCAAACTTTCTCAATTGTGAGGAAGTAAGGATGTGTAATGTTGGAAAAGGTAACTTCAGCAACCAAGAGAAGATTTTATGTCAAACATAATATTTTCTTTCTTCGGGTTTTTGTATGTTCTGTATGTTGTATGATCTGTCATTAACTCCAGCAGATGGGCAACAGACTGGGAATTATCTCTAGAGGTGTGTTGGGTTTTTAGGAATGTAAAATGCTTCATACCAAATGGAGTGCACATGGAAATAAGGTTTGAAATAGCTAACTGAGCATTATTACTATCCTGAGTTGGAAAGTAAGAAAGTACATTTAATCAGGTTTGATGCGGTTTGGCAGTTCAGATTTTAAATAGTTTAGATGCACTGACACTTTTACTCCACTACATCTGATGGCTGTGATACAATAAGCAATGTATTTATATGTCTAGAGTTGAATCCTTGAATGCAGGTCTTTTGCTCCAGAGTGTTTTTCATTGTCATTTTCCTATTCATTTCATGTTGGGTTTACTGATGTTTATCCATCACTTGGTGGTTAATGATACGTGTAGAGAACAGTGTTTGTTTAGGAAAACTGCACATGTAACATATCATTTACCTGAGTCAGTGCCTGTAATGTCTACATTAGCTGTGTTTTCACTGAAGGACGTCAATGTTGTTGTGACTTACAGATCTTTACTCTGGGGAAGTACAGTTTACGTTTTGTCTAGTATGACTATACGTGTAAAATGACATCAGCCTTGTCAGCAGTAAAGTTATTTAGAAACTTGATGGCAATGGAAACTGATGTTAGCTAACGATGATCCACAATAGCTAACGTTAGCTTTAGCTGGCTAACTAGCATTGTTGTCAGCGTTGCTAAGTATCTTGTTTCATGAGGTTGCAAATCAAACATAATGTCGCCTGCTTGCACATTGATAGTTTGAGTGGTTTAACGGGAAAAGGCTATTGAATGAATAATATGTCATTGATGTGATCAAGTCTACAGATCGAGTGTTACAGCGTCCAACACAACGCATGTTAGCCGTTTACAAATGGGCCTAGCTGCCCTTCGTCCTGCCTGCTCCGCGTCGCCATTTTACACCAGGCAGCCGCTTTTCCACTCAGGCATTCTGAAGGCTCTACTGGGGACCTCGAGGGCCTCAGCTGCGGCAGACCGCCCAAATTCTCTCCCTGAAGAAAATGAAAATATTTTCCCTCACCGGCACAAGAATGTCCACACTTTTTTCTTACCGTATATTTTCGCTTAGAAAGGTGTCCTTTAGTGTAGATGCGCTAAATAGGACAGAAATTAGTAACCGATAATTGTTACTTCATTCTAGTCGGGCGCCATGAGACTCTCCTTGCTTCCTGTCCCTGCAACCGGATCTTATTTATTGTTTTTGTGGAAAGCTGGCTCGTTTTGTTTAACCAAACACTGACGTATTTACAAATTATGTTTGCTTGTTTATGTTTACGGATAGATTTGTTGTTATATGTTGCTCCAGATTCGGTAAATGTTATGTTTGTAATCACTTGGTGGACTATTGTTTTTAGAGGAAGGCGTATTACGCAATTGGATGCGGAGTAATATGAATGCGCTTCGGATCGTTGTCTCATGTTGATACAGCGGAAAGTGATTAAATGACCAACATGTTTATTTTTGCTGTTGTTGACTTAAATGTCCAATAGTTCAGGGTGTGGACAGGATGATGTTGTCAGATAATGTGCATGTGAGTTTATCAGGGAAGCATTGAGACAGAGGTCAGGTCGCTCTCACGGATTGTTTATTGCATTGAAAGTTCAAACTTTAATACAAAACACATCAGTCTTATAAATAACTTCAGTGAAGGAGACATGCATCGTCTTCCAGTGCAAGTTAAGTGGCTTTGTAGCCATTTTTTCCAGAAATATACACAGAATTATACAAAACAAACAAGCTTTAGGACACAAAAATAATATTAGATGTTGCTATAAATACCAAAATAATCCAATACTGTTAAAGAGTCTGAACCTGTCAGACATAAAGACATTATTTATTTTAAATCTGGAATCTGATCCAGATAGCTTTTGAGAATATTTTAACTGTGTTTATCGGTCTTAAATTTTAGACCACCATAAAGTATCAGTTCACAGATGATCAGTCTGAGGGCAGTGCCAAAGATTGCAATTTGCTTTCCTTTGGGCCTTTGATTTATTATTAGGCCAATGCTGTATGTTTTAGAATTAGCCAAGTGATGGTCAATTACATTCCAGAAAGCACACACATCATACGACAGGTGTTATACACAAATACTGCATCTCATTCTCCCTGGCACTTGCACACAAGAGATACGTAGGTGCTACCACATTACAGACGATTTCCAGCTCATCCCTGTGTGTTCATCTCCTCAGTAGCGAGTGCCTGAAGAGTCTGAGCACTTGAGGAGGTCATATTTCACATAGCCGACGCGATCCACCTGCCTGCGGGAGTTCATACGCCAGTAGAAGCGGTCCCGGCAGAAGTAGAAGTGACCTAAAGAGCAAATATTTAAAATAAATCACAAGAATGCAAAATGAGGACTCACTGTTGTTTGATCATTTTATGTAGTGTAGATAAACATTGACAAGTTTATTTACCTTTGTACTGGAATACATCATGAGCATCATTGGGGACACCACCAAAGACGGCATCTGTGTATCTGGGGTACCCTTTGTCGATTTTCTGGGCCTTCACATCAAGCCTGTTGATCACACACAAAATCACACCATAAAATGTCATTAAAATGGTATAAAAAAAAAACCCATCAGTCTTGTCTTAGATTGCAGCCTTTGATTCTTTTGTAAAAGTCAAATTGACTGAAAATATGCTGCAGGCACAATTTGAACTCACCTCCAGAAGTTCTCCCCGCTGAAGAGCAACACTTTGCCTCTGCCCCTCTGCAGCGCTCCCTCCACCTTCTGAACACTGCTGGGGAGGCCGAGCTTCTCTATGCTGCGGGGACCCAGAACACTCTGCCCTGTGTACACCCAGAATCTGGTCCCTGTGGAAAGAAAATGATCATTATGAAAACTGTCTGCATTTTTGGCTTAATTGCTAGTGGTCTTATACACTGCATGAAGCTTTATTACCTGAGAAGAAGTACAGTTTCCTGGTCAGAAGGTCCTCAAAGGCAGAGTCGATGACTGCTGGAAGAGCTGGCCACCTCTCAGAAATAGCGAATGGTCCCTTGGGTCCTGCATCACTCCTACTAGATGTCTTCCAGTAATTTCTGTTGATCAACACAGAAAATGAACACATCAACACTTTTTTGTTTAACTTGCTGTTTTCACTTTTGTCACAAAGAAGAATAGACTGATTTGCTCACCCGTCCTTGAAGAAATGTAGTTCTGCACCAATCACAGTGATGGTGTCAAATTTGGTCAGCTTGCAGGCATCTTTGGTGGGATCCACAGGGTGTGGGGTGGTGGGGCTGGGGGACTCAGTGGGCTCAGGTTCATCTGTAGCGTCAGTCTCATCAGGGTCTGGGTAGGGCTCAGTGGTGGGGGTGCTGGGCTGAGGGGGAGTGGGATCGGGGCCTGTTTTGCTTCCTGAAAAAACATAATGTTGGTTGAGAGAAATTGTTAAGAAGTTTGCAAATTTCCCCACTGAGGGAAGAATAAAGGTTTATCTTAAATTTAAACATTTTGATGAGATTTTGCATAATAAAGCAGTTTCCTATGACCTTACCATAGAGATATTGAATGCCCTCGATGTCGTCTTCATGCAGAGAGAAGTCTTCCGCATAGCTGTACATGGGGTACATGAGAGCCTCTCTGATGTTGGAGTGATCCAGGCCAAGGGCGTGACCAAACTCATGGGCTGCCACCAGGAACAGACTGTAACCTGGAACACATACAGTAAAGAATATTAATGAAAGACAAGGGTGAACACATATATCTATAGCATTTTCCCTGCTCTACTTTCTCCGTCTTATATTTGTTACTCACCCCGGTCAGGACAGAAGCCCCATTTCTTGTCCTCATCATAGCTGTCAGTGGTACCGCACCACAACTTGCCGTCTCCTCGGCCCTCGCTGGTGCAGGAGTGATACTCTTTTCCCAGGAACACAAAGGGGAAGTGGCAGGGCTCTCCCTCAGAATTTCCACCGATTACAGCGGTGTCTGGACAAACAAAGTCAAAACAACAACAATAAGAAAACAAGCTATTATGGCATTGCTCCACTGTATTTATGCATTGTGGTTCCTGTCACTCACCACGACTGGGGCAGAATCCATATTTCTTGTCATTGTCAAAGTTGTCTGTTGTGGCACACCAGCGGTAGCCGTCATTGCGGCCCTCTGTGGTACAACTGTCATATTCCTCCCCCAGAAAGACGAAGGGTAAGACACATGGAGCTCCGTCTGCGTTTCCTCCAAATGTGTACAGAACTGTCAGGATGAGAATTAGGGGCAAGGATGAGCATATGAAGTGAGTGAGCATGCCAGAAAAGCACATGCCCTCATCTGGCTGACCTCTGATTTCCCTTGCAGAATAAATTGTCAAGCTTACGTTCACTTGGGCAGAAGCCAAATTTCTTGTCTCTGCTGTAGTCAGCTGTGGTTGCGCACCATGGCAGGTTGTCTGTGCGGCCATCAGTGGTGCAGGTGGTGTAGGATCTGCCCTCGAAAGTGAAGGGGAAGTGGCACATGGCTCCCTCCGCATTGCCATAGCGAGTCTTCACAGCTTGGGTGACAGGAAAAGTCATACATTTAATGCAATATATTAAGTGAACATAAGGGGGAGACAACCTCACATGTATTGTTGATGGTGGAGTTTTATCTTTTGGTATATGTGTTTACCTGGTCCTGCTCCCAAAGTCCAGAACTCATCATCGTCAAAGTGTGCGTCTCCCTGCACCCCCTCACCAGGGGGATAAGCATGGGCCAGAAGGCCATCCTTACCATCAAATGGGTAGGGGTCTCCGTGGTCTAAACAGAACATTAAATTACAAGTGAGACTTTAGACTCTGACTCTTTAGAATGTGTTTAGTGCAAAAGTACAGTTCAACTATGTGACATCAATGTGAACAACACAGATTAAATAACCATCACACAAACACATCACATACTGGCTTTTCCAAATGATATCATGATGTCAGCCGTCCCATCAAAGAGGCGGGTAAAAGTCAGAGGGGTCACATCACTCCACACTTTGAAGGCTCTGGCAAAGGCGTCATCAATCAGAGAGGCCTCCATGTCTGGAGAATAGTTAAGGATCCTGTGGAGAAGAGCAGAATGACACTCATAATTCACAATGTCAGTGAAGATGCTTGGTGATGTATCTCCATCAAATTGCAAATTTCCCCACTGAGGGACAAATAAAGGTTTATCTTATCTTATCTTATCTTATCTTATCAGAGACATTGTATGTGGTGCACTGCTTTGCAAATCTCAAGCAGTATAATGTGATCAACTGTAGTTATAGATTCTTTCTCTTCACTCACCTGTAAGTGACATCGTGATGATCCCATTTGAGGTCTCCGTCAAATGTTTTGTAGTTGGCCACATCAGGAACCCCACAGCGAGGCTGTTTCATGGCCTCAATGGTGGCCTTGTCCAGCTCTCCAGTCTCCTCCAGCCCCATCTGTCTCTGCATCCTCTTCAAAGCTTTGGAGGTGGACACCATAGACTGGAAGCCACTGCGATGCAGCGTGTCTATGTAGCCAAACTTCTTCAGATAACCCTGACAGGAGAACACAAGAAACCACATTAATGACTGGGTCCGTGTGAAGTAAAGAAAAACAAATTAGATTCTATTCTAGTGTTTTTGTGTCTCTTGCATTCAGAGGAAATTTTGTTTTCATTAACATTATGATAGGTATCTCTGTTCAGGCAATTACTTTCCTGCACAGCTTGATTGCACACTGTTTTGGGAATTTCACTCTATCAAGACAAAATGAACCATCTGCTACTCACTTCTGCCAACTCCGTATCAGTCATGTTTTTGATGATGTCTCCTGGGAAGGTGACAATGACAGACTTGATGGGAAGGCTCCATCCATTGTGCAAGCTTATCCCCAAAACTAAACACACAGCTAAAGCACAGCATCTCATGATGAGATATTGTGTAGACTGCTGCAAAATGCAACAAAAAACAAAAAGAACTTTGCAGTGAACAAGTGCTCAGTTAGACAAAAAAAAAAGTAAAAGGCTTCTCGGCTGAAGATCAACAGTGTTTCTCCTTCAGTGCTGGCTTTCCTCTTTGTTTTGACTGGTGGCTCTTGTTGCCTCTGCCTTGTGCTCTTGGTTGGGTTGTGGACCTTGTTTTTATGCAATGCAACGTCTTAGTCACTTCACCTCGCTCCCGCCTACTACTAACCTCAACCCTCCCATTTACCTCTTGACGGGCTGTATGGGTTGAATGGACATGGGGAATTTCCAAAATATCCACATTTAGCTTTACCTAACAGCTAATGCGTGGTTAACTAATTGTTCTTTTTTGGACATATTTCAAGTTGGTAGGGTGTGGAACTTTTTGAACAATGGCAGTGGTGGATGAAACAAATTATGTTGGCAAATTTTTATGGTTGCATTCATATTGTTGTTAATAAAGTAATGAATGCCGCCTGAAAATCCAAACATGTTATTATCCAAAATGACAAATTACTCTGAAAGCTCCTAAAGTAGCTATTATCTTAAGAATTTACTCCATAAAATGGGTAAAAAAACTTTAAGGAATAATCCTGAAGAGAGCATAAACACATTGATTTGATGCACTGTATGCATTATTGTTGTCATGTCATCCTTTTAATTGCTGCAAAAACCTCTTTTTGACATGTTAATGTATTTTTACTTGAGTACAACACACTCATCATGGGACCCAGTCAGACACTTCTGTTATTTCTCTGCTCAAAGCAATGATATATATATAAAAAAGTTTGCTTCCACTTTTTTCATAAATAGACATTTGTTTCCTCTTAATCTGTGGTTAAAATGTCAAAGTAGGTCAAATCAAAAGGAGATTCTTACAGATACAAAAATCCGTCTGTTGTTTTATCTTCTAAGATGTTAAACCTTTGACTGTCTGTATTTCTAGAATTAAATGTTTTCTATGACAAATGATTGAGGTGATTAAGAAACCCTGTTTATTCAATCTGATTCCTTGAAGTATTACAATATTGTTGGTGGCCAGATTTTTGGGAACTGCCTGCTTCATCATTACTATACACTGTTGCTGCTGATGCAACATCCCCAAAATGACCCAATTTATTAGCAATGATTTATACATCTCATTTGGAAATGACCGTTGCACCAAACATTTCTGAACATCTCTGTTACATAACAGCTTTTGTCCTGTCTCAAAAAAAAAACACTATTTTTCATTCCAAAGAGCAACTTGTGTGTTGGCTAATCTGTAATCTAGAGTGTGCCAACTATGTGCAGCAGTGTGTGTATGCTGGGTATATGTTTATATTTTGGGGTATGTGAATATCAAGGTGTTGTGGGGAAGGATGTGTCTCAGCCAGCATATCATGACTCACTGCGTTCCCACATGAGTGGCCAAAGCTGCAGATGAGGGGCTTTTTTTCAGTGAGCACACTGCTGACATCCTTTCCTCTCATGCAAACATGTTTACTCAGTTGCTCTGCTGCATTTTCAGATGCAGAAAAATAAACAACTCTCTTGACTTGTGCCAAGTCAGAATAGTCCATGTAAAGTAGAGAGACTAGTCCCTGCCCAAGCCCATGTGGAATAATGGTTTTCCAAATCAAGTAAGTGGATACGAAAACATTGAGACAGACTTTATTAATTAGGGGGTTGTAAAAAATTAAGTGCACATCCGCTTTGACACATTCTCTTGCGTCTTTCCTTTTATAGTAAAGGAAAACCATTAATTTCCTGATGAGGAGGAGGTGTGAAGTATTGGACCAGCAGTTTGTTTTGAAGGGGAAGATACCCTTCCTCATATGTGAATCCATGGTTTCCTGATGTGGTTGATGCTTCACACATTTTGACACACACGTCATTCATTGCACGGTATTTAACTTAATCTTGATGTGCCAAAGAAATGTTGTCATATCTTCTTTTTATGGATCACTTCTTCTTTTTTCTAATGTTGTGTTATTTGTTGTGATTTTCCCTTCACGGAGAGAGGAGTCCATGAAAATACTTCTGCATAGTATGTCTATACAGGTCGTATAAAGCTTAAATCTATTGTGTATGTTTCCAGTCAATACACATACTCGTCCAGATTTTGACACTGATACTGACAGGTCAAAACACATTTGTTTTTAGGGGGGCTTAAAAAAATTAATATGCATATCAACATGTATAAGAAACCCAATTGTTGCTAGAAAATAGTGAATGGACTGAAAAATGTCCTTTGTTTTCAGTGGGTATAGATATTTAAAACAGACATTTGGTTAGCACACAGAGAAAGAATACCAGCCACAGTGTAGTTACATTACACACATTCATGTTGGACACCTATTTTTGGTCACACGGATTAAATTTAATTCAGACTAAAGCAGCTTTATCCTGCTTCAAATGCACAAGCCCTCTTTCATTTGATGCAGTGTTTTATGCTCATTCAGACACAATCACAAGGTTATTTCTGTTTAAATGTGGCTCCTCAGAGGATCCCCAGGCCTCCTTTGAAAACATCTGCCACTGATTTTACATGGCGTCGAAGGCTTAATGAATACGGCTCCATGCATTTTAACAAATGCCACATTTCATTTGGTTTCGCCACTTTGCTTCCAAAAAGACGTCTGGCACAGAACCCTTGAAAAATACACATTTTTTGTGCGGCATCCGTCCCAAAATTGCCCTCAGTCACAGCACAGCCTGTTGGCACACACCATATAACAGTATGAGGTGGCCAACTGCGTCATCAGAGAGCTGGATAATATCATGGTAGCGCAGCAAGACCCTCACAGTTCACGTGGGCGGTATCTTTATGATTAGGTTAACCATGCAACAACAGAGCCGTGTAATATCAAAAAGTCGTCATTTGTGACCTCTCCCCATTTTCCTAGTCTGCATGTTGGCATTTTAAAAACAACAACAGCTCAGGGTGAAAACTCAGAATATGTGCTTCACATATGAAACACTGTCTTCCCACCAAACCAGGGCATGTTTTATGCCCTGATTTGCTTTAGCTGGCTTAGATTCTTCAGTGTTTACAGTTCAGCACTTTACAGCAAGTTTTGCAACCTCGTGCTTAATTGTGACGCTAACTGTCTTGTTAAGCAAACTGTTTATGTCTCATGGTATGTTTCTAGCAGGCAGTTATAAATGCAAAAATCACTTCCTGTCTGCCGCAGTTGATGTGGTTCCTTTGGCCAGCTTCCTTGTTCAGCTGCGTTGTATTTTATGACGACTGGTTTGTTGACTTTGTGGTGGGACACAGAGACTGTGCAACACACAGGGCTGTCAATGTGTTTGATGTGGAGGGAGCGTTACCCCATCACCACGTCCAGGTACTTTACCCAGCCCTGCTGAGTCTGCTGTGCCCTGCCGTTATTCTGGGAAAAGTTTTGTTTTTATACCCAACTAAACTCTCACAATAGTTTATTTTGGCTTTCCAGCAAGTTTGCCTCTGTATTTCCTTTGTCTCATTTGGACCATTCTATATTGTTCATTACTACAGTAACAATGAAACTAAAACAGTAATGAACAGCATGTCTAATGCATTGTCCCTGAATATTTGTAACACTTTTTAATTTGTCAAGATACTATGCATGCCTGTGGGCGAAACTGGCTCACAAAGATCCTTAGAGCGTAACAAACAATACAAATGACACAACCCAAACAAATACTGATCAAAACAAGCAATCGTCTGGGTGGAAACCACGTTTTGCCCTCTAAGCCCTCAAGTGCCATTCATATAATAGCTTGTCTGTAATGAGTCATAAGTCAGCATGATATGTTTGACAGAAATAATTCCATGAACAAACTTTAAACAGTTGCTATAAAGTTGTGTACAGTCATATGAATGGGACTTTAGGAGAATGAGAGGTCACAGCCTTGACTCATGTCTCCCGGGAGCAGCAGACAGGAGTGTTACTTCTGCTTCGCCAAGCGCTTTATCAAAATCTAGACTATTAGTCACCTTTGGGAATATTTCTTGCTTACTGCACCAACACTTGCTCATTCAATATCTGTATGTCCCAACCTGATAATTAGCTGTAAATATTCCAAGATACCGATTCAGAGGAAGAGAAAACGACAGAAATCAGGCACAACAATAAGAAACAAATATAGGTATTTCCAACTTTTTAAAGTGAAATTTAGTGCTTATAGATGCTGAAAGGGCAGTAAAACTGATAATGATGATCCTCACGGTGATGTGTCATTCTTGTCGCACGCAGCTCAGAATAAATATGAAAGGTATGTCATTCCAAGATGACTTGACAAATCTAAATAAACAATCAAAACGCAATAGCTGAGTTAATCCTTGAATCAGTCTCTAGACTTCATGTGGTTCACATTAGCAGACACCGACTTTTCTCAATCTGATATGGGGAAATGAAGTTCCACCCGACTGCCGGGGATCAAAGCACAGAGCTATGTCAGGCTGATCAAAGCTTTTAAAAGTGCATGTCATATAAACTATCGCTGCTTATCACAGTTTTCTTTCCCAAAGCTCTGGAGTCTTCAGCGCCTGAATAAAACTGCACACTTCCTCTGCTTCCACTCAGGTACTGTACAAGATTGGGTCACTTTGGTTCTAATGAGCGAAACAGGATATGACAGAGAGTCCTCAAACCAAAGCAATGCATTTGTGCTGACGTTTTGCAATGACTTTGTATGGATGCATGATTATAACATTTGTGGCACTTTGTTGAGAAACTTGTGGCTTTATGAGAACCAAACATATCATCTCAGTTGTGAACATCGGTCACCTGTGTGTGAATGGAAAATTACAATGTGAGAAGTAATTGAGAGGTATATAGTATATAACTCAATCAACTGAATAGTGACAGTAGAGATAACAAGAAATGAAGAAGAGTGTTAGATGAGAAATGACATGCAGCAGAGGTTCCTGGCCGGAAACAAACCGGGGGACGTTGTGGTTCACGGTCGGCGCCTTAACCCCGAGGTCACCAGGCCGTAGACAATTTGTATGAGTTCATGTAATTATATAATATCACTAAAAACAGCAGGCGGGGTTGGCCCAGAGCCACGCATGAGGGTAGACTGCGTCTGCTGAGGCGTAGCCTGCCACTGTGCAGCAAATCCAGGCAGGCGGAGTTGTGTTGACTTTATGGACAGCCATCTTTCACCACCACCGTTAAAAGCTAATTACTGCCAGTCATAAGCAGTGGCCTTTATGGGCGTTCCATCCCCTGCCATCCAGAGCACAGCCACAGGGAGTGACAGCTTGGGCCACGATGGGAGCTCTGATTGCACCGAATATTATTATTGCTTGTTTAACTCCATATGGAGCAACGCCTCCATAACTTTTTAAAGAGTTGTTTTCAAAATGTGCCACAAGGAACGGAGAGCCCGTAAACCAAAAAAAAAAAAAAAAAAAAAAAAAAAAAGCGCTTCGTTACAGATAACCATCTTGCGAGTCGTCAGCCCCCAAATTAGTGTAGTTTAAGTATAATGAGGTCATGCATGGTGAAGTCCATTCAACAGGTCTTGAAACTAGCGTTTCAGAAAATGGGAAAAGGGATGGGAATTTCCCCTTCCCGATGAAGGACAAGCAGCTGATAGCAGGCAGGAAGTGAGTCAGGCTCAGCGCTTCAGCTGCCTCTGCACACTTTGGTTCAGACTTGTTGAGGCAGGCAATTATCCCTCCTTTTCATGTTTTTGTTGGGGTTGAAACTCTCTGTTACCGTATGAGGGGTTGCCAACGTTTGAACTCACGTGGCCTAAAATAAATGCAGCATTTCCCTCCAGGACAAAAACCTAGATTGTTGTGCACACACT
The DNA here is from genome assembly GCA_025331565.1 of Holacanthus passer. Taxonomy (NCBI): domain Eukaryota; kingdom Metazoa; phylum Chordata; class Actinopteri; family Pomacanthidae; genus Holacanthus; species Holacanthus passer. The sequence continues at coordinate 12,446,961 of JAFREQ010000014.1, read as the reverse complement.
GTGTCATTTCCCAGTAACACAGGAAAACAACTTGAACCCTGACATTACCGTTCGTGGTTATACATGTGCTGATGATTCTGTGTGTGTCACTGGAGTGGACAGCAATACATCTTGCAACTAACATGATCTCAAACATGGCATTTTAACCACAAGGCCCTCGTTTTAAAATGCTGGAGGAATGAAGCAATGAAAAACTTGCCTTCACAGCCTTTTAATCCTCCAGGTAGATTATACTGAAGTTCATAAGCAGGTCTCCGACAGCAGAAACAACTTTTTGGCTCAGTGACAGTGTGTGGGTGATCTTGTGTTGTGGATGTGGGAACGTTTTCTGGATCATACCTTTAGTATCTCTGTGAGATAATCAACACCTCCAATCAACGGTTTCATCCTCACAAATCTAGAATGAATCAAAAAATGTTGTTTATGATAAAAATACGCGATGAACTATCTCGTGAATTCTACTCCACATTCCTTTGAACTGCACTTTGTTGCGTTGGACTTGTTTAAGTTAAAACAGGTCAAGTTGTGAATGAATTCATGTTGTTTCTGAACACAAAGTAGCGCATGCTTAAATGTGTATTGAATCCAATGCGCAAATGCATGCAGTCATTTTTAAAAAATCTCTTTTATTCCCACTCCATGATCTAATTCTAGTGTCGTGGGAATATTAATTAGCCAAGTCAGTCTTTGAAACTGTCATCAGAAGACTTTAAATAAAGGTAGTGGACACTGAAGCGGCCATCGGGACCTGTGGGAGAAGCTTAATGAAGGAACCAGATGTGACCTTGGTACCCTCCACAGTCAGTCCTTCTCCTCACTGTCAGTTAAACATATCAAAATATTATTGACCAGCAGGTGGCAGTCTGCCATAAGGACCGTCAATGGGGCCAAATGAGAGTTAGAAATAGAGCTGCGGTACAGGGAATTACTGTCAGGAAGAAAATGCAGCATCAAGCTTTAACAGCCGCTGCTATATAAGGAAAATCTCTCATATACACAAGGAAGTTAATTATGCTACTAAACAAAGCGTAAAAAACCATCTCTGCTCAATCTGCTCCATAAAAACATCTTTTTAAATGAAATCCTGTGAAGCATTTATTACATCTTCTTTTCAGTTTGGGTTCACACAGGAGGCAATCTTCTCCTACATTTTATAACCTTGCTTCAAGGCTGCGTTTTCAAAATACCTCCCAAGGCTGAGATTTCAATAAAAAAAAAAAAAACGAGGAAAAAAAAGGAGATAAAATATTGATGTTGTTCTAATTTTGTAAGCCTGTTTGGTGAATAATTGATTGTCAAGAGGAATGAGTTTGTTTTATTTGCATGACGCTAATGCTGTTTTATTGAAGGGTTTTCACACTGTGAGCCCTTATTGCTGTTTCTCAGAGGTTCAGTGAGTGGGATGAAGCCGTTTCTGAAGGATTGTAAAAGACAACAGATCACACTGTTCTGCTGTTAAAGCGTCTTAAGGTTAAATTCACAGCTTAAGATGATGCTAGTTAATCTGCTTTGCGATATCAAAACTGTATATCTAAAATATGATGCATGTCATTCCATCTTAATAGGCTGTGTTAAGTTACAGGATGCATCTGCTGTCTGCTGTTTGTCAGTGCACATTTTTTTTGTTGCATCCCCTCATTTTTCATGCTCATAAGTTCAGATGCAGCCAGCCAGGAATTGATGTTCCCACACTGCTGTTTCCTAATACAGATGAGTCTGATGCAGATGCTCTTTCAGCAGAGGCAAAAATGGTGGCCTTGTTTTTTTATGACTGATTGCTTTTCCATTTTCCTTTTCCATCACTGATGCAGCAACATTCAGCTGTGTGTGATGGTGGATTTTGTTCTGTGCTTCACTATGTAAAACGCTATCACACTGTGAATGCTGGTGTGACCGGATAATAGGGCTTCTTTTATGCTGTGCTATCCTTCAAAGGTCTGCACTGGAGCTGTGTTACAGCTGTTCCCGAAGACAGATGTTGTGATGGTATATAAAGTGTTCTGACAAGGAGCCTTGTTTCTTGTTGTGCAGCAGCACCGGGGGCACAACACGCTCGCTTATTCATGACGCCTGATCAGAGTCCAGGTGGATCAAACCGCTCCTCCATTTTTAATGAAAAAAGCCTTTCACTGGGACATAAATATCAAGCCATGCATTTTCCCCTCAGCCTGCCCTAGTGGAGATACAGGAAGTCTTTGGGGGGCTGGAAGGTCAGTGTCAGCTAGAGCTTCAGCTAATGTACAAACATGATTGAAACAAACCGTCATGAGGAAAAACTGAGCTAGTGCATTTAAGCAGAGGGCAGGTACAAATATTATTATTGTTATTATTATTACGTTGATATTAATTTGACCTCCAAGACGTGATTACCACAATTCATATTTTTTATTTCTTAAATGCACCAAAGCATTTACTGAATCTATGTATTATAATTAACATCTATGGTTTCAAAAAATACAAGGTTGGGTCACCCTGAACTTGATCTGATTTTACTACAGGATGCGAATATGAAGTGGTGGATAGAGAGGCCTCTTTCCTTCTCTGAGGATCTGCGGTTAACACCAACATTAGCCCCAAGGACGGGAGGTCACCACAGGGAAAGGTCACCTCTGCTGTTGTATTAGAAACACACAGCTCCAGTTTTTCCTTTCCTCTTATTTGTAGTTCTTATCTGAAGTCTCCTTCGACTTGATATTCAATCCTTGCCTGAAACTCAGCATCTTTGCCCAGGAAACCAGGATAAGAATAGCCTCCAAGACTGATTTATTACTGTTATACTGTGTGTAAAATATTCCTAACATTGAGCCAGACTATTGATTTTATATAAGCGTTCTGCTCAGCCCTATATCACATACGTGTGCACATGTCTTGTTTTCTGCTGCATGGATTCCGGACAAATTACATCTGAAAGAGGAGACTGAAGTCAATCTCTTCACAACTCGAGACGCGGAGACCCCGCAGACACAGTAAGAGAGAGCAGTCCTCGCTAGGATTACATGGTCTTTCCAGGAACTTTATGTGTCGCCAAATATCAAAGGAATTCATATCCTGAGAGGAGAAATGGGTTGTCAGAGCTGTGACGACTCTCGACTGTTATCTAAGAGCCACTCGCTGCATTATTGCGCTGCAGTAATGAGAATTCTGACAGCGCCGCTGCGCCAATAGAAAGTTGAGACGTACGGGGCTTAAAGTGTTGATTGTTGTGGAATAATTGCAACTTGAGAACTGCTGACTCGTCGAGAGGACTGAATAGGTAGAAAATAACCTATTTATCATTCTTTTTAAAAAGAACACATGAACAGATGCACTGGGAGGGTGGGTGACTGCACTTGAATGTATCCTCAGTCAGTATCCAGGAAGCACTGAGTTTATGTGAGGAAGGAACAGATTGATGAGAGCTATTAGTGCCTATCTTAAGCGCTTATCTAAAGCTGCAATTACACATTTTTTGGCCACTTGTGGGCAGTAGAAACAAGCTGTATACACTGAAATATTGTCATCACTTAAGGTGCTATGGCAAAGCTTTCAGCAAATTATTTACACAGTAACAACACATTGATTTGGAGTTGTGTTTATGGCCAATTGATGAAGGCCGATAAAATCCTTAGCTACTAAATGCTCAGAGACAAAAGTGGTAGGACTAAACCGAAACACTGAATTTGCGGGTCAGAAAACCAAAACAATGAGCTTAAAGACACTATTACCTCCAGAGAGCTGTATGACTGTATATTTCACACAGGCCGTCATGTGGTCCATTGTTAGTATAAAAGTATTGCTTGTAGGCAGTTGATTGCATTAGCGCATAAGAAATTTGTACTTGTCAATCCTGTCTCCTAGAAATTAGGTTGTGGTGACAAATGTAATCACTACCTGGATTATGTTCAGAGGCAATGTTTTGTTTGAGCAATGAAGGTCACGTTTATCTACCGCGCAGGAGACAAGGATGTGGTTGAGATGGATGACGCTGAAAGCGCAGCACTTTGACACCAAGTCTGGGGATTGCCTCCAGACTCTCGTGTCTGTCTGTGGTTTGGGTTAGGCAACAGAGAAACTTTGGTTAAGGTTAGAGAAAGACTGTGGTTTCAGTTAAATGTTGATGATCGCATTGTGCCTCGTGCTTAAAGTCACCGCAGACTTTTTCTGTGTTAAACGAAGACAAGATTTCTCTATTGTCTTAACCAAAGTGCTTTTGTTGAACTTAACCATAAAAAGATGAATAATGCAGTCATCGCTACAGTCTTGCCACATTGGAGAGTTTGGTGTGAAATATGTTCTCAGTGAACAGTTTTCTTATACGTTCTTATACATTACCAGATATGTTAATTTACATTAAATTTTAGAAAACATAACGCATTTGCTGTTTAAAAAAAAATGTGTATAATCGTAATTTCTAGTAGACAGGGTTGGACTGTGTGCTCACGACTCACATTTGCACCAGAGGTCATTCATCAGGCTATGAAACAACATAACAACAACTGTAAACCTAGTTTGTAAATAGCAGAACCTATAGAAAGCACATTATGTTGTACATTTATTGATCTACTTTTGTCCTCGAGTGTGTTTTATGTACAGTCCACCTGGTCTATACATAGACAAATCAAGATACAGGTGGTGTGGATTGCATTAACATTTCTGTTAACACTGTCTTCTCAACCATCCAGGCTTTGAAATGTTCACTGATGCTTGTCGAGAACACAATAATGTCCCAGTTTGGCGTTATGAAAAATGTTACAGCTTACATTATAGGAAAGATACTCACAATCTTCAGGTTGTCTTTTCTTGTCCAGTCCACACTGATTAAAACACTGGATAAGGCCATGGAAGCCACTGTGTCTAGTGGTAAGTTGTGATACGGTTATCATCAGTCCATGAAGGGGAAAAAAGGAAAACCTCCTGCTCCTGCTACAAGCTGACAGCTGGAGGCTGGATATACATGAGCTTTAAGTGCATCTTTCTCCCTCATGAGTAGCTGTCGTCCTGCAGTCAGGAGTCTCCAGCACGCAGCTTCTAAAAGGTTAAAAACTCCCATTCCCTCCAGCTGCTTGTTTCGTATCCCTGTCCATCTCCTCTGCAATCGATCAGTGCTGCTGAGGGACTCAGCTCCAGTGGAGAAGAGTTAAGGGATTACAAAACCCTTCAGCACATGCACACCTCCTTGCTGCAAAAGTCTCTCCCATAGTGCCACTTGCTATACCACTGTTGTGCGATTAAGACCCTGAAGAAGAGATAAGCGTTCACAGCCAGGGGCGTCATGCAAGCCAAAATTCTGGGGGGGACAATATTACAGCAATGGGGCATGGGGGGGGAGGGGTCCTTACCAAAAAAAAAAAAAAAAAAGTGAAAGAAAAAGAAAAAAATGACACAATTTTCTGCAATTTGATATACAGGCTATCAAGGATTTTGGAGGGATTATATTAAAAGTAACTCAGTAATCTCCCACTTTATAAGGGTAAATACTTTATATTTATTTATAGATTTTTTATTTATAGATTTTTGTGCTGTTATGGTAACTGAAAATTACAATTACACTGCTACCATGTTTCATAAAAAACAAAACAAAATCTCATCTGCTTCCCCCCCAGAATTTTAAAGGGCATAAATTCACATAGAAAGACTACATCCACAGTGCAAATTAATTTAGAGAACATAGATAATAAAGCCACAAATGAAAGGAACCTGTCACAGCGCATGAGAAGCAGCGTGAGTACAGATGAGACTGTGCAGACGTCACACAGCTGCGTCTGCTCCATTACCAGTAAGAGCTCTAACTGAGCAGTAATAACCTATTTTCCAAACAGCTCAGCCTCCTTGAAAGATCTATCATCACTACTGCTGATCCATCCATCAGCACGAGTCAAGTGCATATAACCTGTAACCACAACAACAGCCAAGTGTGGGCTTTTCAAGTTCACTTCTTGGGTCCTGCCTCTGCCTCCGCTGCAACGACCATCTATCACAAGTCACGACTAGCTGGAGAACCAGAAGGCTGAACAACTGGACTGAGGTGTGGTACTAACTTAAGCTGGCCAACTATCTCGCAAAGCAAACTATGCATCCGTTTCTCAAACACAATTAAGTGTGCAGAACTAATTGCATTTCATTTGCACACGTTTGACAAAGGGATTTATGCACTACTAACCACTTCAGTAATACATGTTTAAGCTGTACTCTACATTTCCTGCAGCATTGAATGCACCACATAGTCCTGTGCATATGCACCTGCTGATTTGAACAGACTTCATCCTGCAACTTTTGGAAGAAACCAATACCTTATGAAAGGGGGTACATGACTTTTTGAGGTATGATCTATGATTAGAAGAATACGTTTGACTCATAATATAGAATAATCATAACAAAAATTTATAAAAAATAATAGCAATAAAATTAAATAAAAATATAAAAGATCTAAAAAATCTCGTGAGGCACGTCCCCCCCCTCACCTCGAATGGGCATGACGCATCTGTTCACAGCCGTGCTGCTGTCGTCTCTTATTTACATTATGATTACATTCATATTCTTCAGCCACCGTCAGTTTAAACATACACACAGTATTACAGTAGTAAGATGAACCTGCTCTATTTGAACGTGGAAACTTTCATCCTAAAGCAAGTTCGAACAATTGATAATCTGATACCGACCAACCACAATAACTTAAATTGCACATTTTGTAACATTCACACCAAATGTTTGACCAAAATGAACAAAACATTAAAGCTTAATGTCTTAAGTTTGTTACTAAGATAGACAGTCGCAGTGAAAAAGACCTCCTTTATTGCAAGTTTATAGATACCCTTCTTTCCTTCTTTTTGATCTGACCAAACTTTCAGTAAACCCACTCCTCCTGAGTAACGATGTATCTTCCAGTGTTTGAGATTCATCATCCAAGTCGCCTCAGTCACCACAGCATCGCAGCACTTCAGGCTCCTCACCAGACTGAATTCAAACGAGGAGAGAACCAATGCTCGTGCACTGAACATTACTTTCCCAGCCGGCAATCAGCTCCCTTCCTCGGCTTAGACTGCGTTCTGCTCCAGTAAGGGCGGATGTTCTTTGGGTTGCTCCTGCGCTTCGCTCCTTTGGTCCTGCTGCTGCTCAGGTGGAGGCGGCTGCTGTTGTGTTGGATCAGAGTTTAGGATTTTCTTCTGAAGGGGCTGCGGAGGCGTCGCCTGCTGTTGCTCTGGATTGGGCATCTCTTTCCTGTCGCTGGGCTGAATCTCCAGAGCTGGTGTGTCCTTGCAGCAGAAGTACTGCTGCCAGATTTTCCTGAAGGCCGTGCGGAACTTCTTAATGCGGAAAGCGTAGACAATTGGGTTGACAGCAGAGTTGCCATGGGTGAGCAGGATGGCGATGTAGAGGAGGACGATGGGCTTCTGGCACTCAGGGCAGAAGAGCGTGATGCAGTTGATGATGTGGAGAGGGAGCCAGCTAATGGCAAAGAGAAAAAGAACCAGAGCCAGCGATTTAGCAAGATTCAGCTCCTTGTCATAGTACTTGTTGGGGTCTGTGTGACTGGTGGTGAACTTCTTGTTGTTAAGCTGCTTGTGGATCATGTAGAAGATCTCCGCGTAGATGATGAGCATGAGCAGCAGCGGCGGCAGCACCCAGCCGAAAAAGTTGAAGTAGACCATGTAGTCCATGCTGATGACGTTTTCGAACTGGCAGGTGATGATGAGGTCAGAGCTGATGGAGCCGTTCTGCTGGAGGCGCCTCAGGTTGTTCCAGCCTAACATGGGCGTGAGTCCCACGATGAAAGCCACCGTCCAGCACACCACCACGGCCAGCCCCGCTCGCCGAGGGGTCACCACCCGCTTGTACCTGCAGGAGCAAACACAGTATCTTGTCAGCACTTTCTCTCACAGCGCTGTCAGGTCGTGCTTTCTTATTTACTCTCATTTTTCATTTTGGCAGCGTCCTTGCACAAGAAAGAGTTATTGTTTAAAATACAAAGCCCCTTGACACTTTACACAGCTCCTTGCAGGACTGATTTCCACTTGAATGAGACGGACTCTGCAAATCCTTATTGGTAGACCTTGCCCTTTGCAGCACTGCCGCTTTTTATGCTGCCTTTGTTCAGGGAAAAACTGAATTATAGTTCTTAAAATTGGCTCAATGTTACCTGCTAATTTATTACAGAGGCACAGTGGGCACAAGCTGCAGAACCAGGCAGGCTACAACAGGCTTTACAGTTTTGGCTTTTTCATTGTTTATAGTGTTTCATGGATAAGAAACCAGAGGTAGAAGATGGTAAAAGATGCAGAGGCTCTAAAATCTTATCACTGATGTCCTCAGACCAGGAAATAACACAGAGCGCCTGATACTTGCCTGGAGGCAGGGATGAAAACAGTTATCTGATCCAGGTCGTGTTGGAAAGTGTGTAGAGCGACAATTTAGCCTTTCGGATTACTAATGCGTGATATTTGCTCAGGCCGTATTTGTAAAGGGAAATATAAGCATTAGAATGATATGACCTTTGCTTAAGTGCAGCCAGAGGCGATACAAAACCCTGTAATTTAGCCCGGCTGACACAGGTGCCATGTCTCGGCTTAGTATCGATTAGGAATGCATGTGTTAAGTTCGGCTCTGTGTCTGAAGCACAGCAAGAAGATCGTTATTCACACGCCGAGCCTGGGAGCCGGTCTGCTCAGAGGAGATCAGATACTGATCTAACACAGGCGAGTGAGGGGGAGCAAAGAGAAAACATAAACTAAAAAAAAAAAAAAAAAAAAAAAAAGATTATCACAATGCTGTAGTTGTTTTTTGAACTATTCTCCCTCTTGATAACAAATATACGTTGGAGAGACAGAGACATCATTAAGCTTGGGTGGTTTTCTACTTAATAAGACTAAAGCTACAATTCCTGATAAACTGCTATCATGAGCCTGGACGACTTAGTGGAGTCTTAGACAGGAGATTAAAGTTTGAGGCTATCACAGACAATAAATTCCCCTCTTCCACTCAGCTTATCTCTTCAGCCTTTCAGCGCCGCCTCTCAGTCTTTTGTTCCCAGCCTGGCATGATAAAACCCCAGGTGGTCCTGTGCTTCAGACACAAAGAGGGAGACTGATCAGCAAACATGACCTCTCAAAACAGTCTCCTGGCCAAATGCACTAATAGTTTCACTGGGCCGCTCCTGCACACATATCAGCAAACTGAGGACAGAGGGACTAATTAAAGCTGTTGGATGATCAGCCATGCTCTGGTTGGCTGTCATGTCAGCACTGGTGAGTCAGATCTATATGCATATAAAGGGACTGGCAGGATGGATGCATGCTGTGGAGTGAAACAGGAAATCAATGCCCAGGGACAGATGCACTGGAGCTGACTTTTCTGGGAAATAAAACCATCACCTTCACCTCAAGCAGTGAGAACAAGTGCAATGTTGTGGATGGTGAAACCCTCTTCCCCAATGTTGTGGATGGTGAAACCCTCATTACCTGGTGGGGATCTTGACCCTGAGATAGCGGTCAATAGCGATGGCCAGGAGGGCCAGGATTGAACTTTGAGTCAGCACCAGCACCGTGCACGCCACCAGCAGGCAGCTGTAAAAGTGAGTTTGGAGTCCGATGCTGATGGTGATGGCCAGAGGGATGACCAGAGCTCCCACTGCGATATCCGCCAGAGCCAGAGACACGATGAAACAAAAGGTGGTGTCCCGCAGGGATTTGTTAATTTTCACAGCCCAAACCACCATCACGTTCCCGATGACAGACGCGACTGCAATCAGCACCTCCATCCCTATGTAGAGAGTCTCGGCTGATAAGAAAGCTGCAGGCATCCTTGCAGAGAGATGACTGTGTCCTCAATGAGAAGAAGAGCAGCTTTTGTGAGAACTGTTTATTCGCTCACTCCATCCAAATGAGCTGCGCATCCATCACTTGAATGATAATTGCAATAAAAAAAAATAAGAATAGCAATTTAAAAAAAAAATCCACTTGTGTTGCAGGGAAGAAGCTTGTGCATCACATCTAATCGTGGAGGTTGTTGGAGCAGGTGCTGTGGTCCGGCTGCTGCTGCTGCTGCGCGTCCTGCGCCTCCACTTGGATGGATCCACCTGCTCCCAGTGAGGGCAGCATCCTCCCAGTGCGCTCATCCGACAGGGAGCCTCATCTCCATCACTGCATGCACGCTGTTTGTTTTAATGCAACAAAGCAGGGTTGTTTTTTTCTTTTTCTTTTTTTAACAAAGCAAATAAGAAAGTGCGCACAGTTGCAGCTCCTGCGCAGGCGGGTGCGCCCTCCTCCTCCTCCTCCTCCTCCTCTCTCTCTCTCTCTCTCTCTCTGTTTTCACTAAGAGCAATAATGCAGCTGAAAATAGCTGCGTGAATTTCTCGCCTTTTTTTTTCTTCCTTTCACATGTGCCGTCTTTGTTTCAGTGTAATCATTGCTCCTCTCCCCTGCAGGGTGGGTGCTTCTTTTTTCCACGCACACATAAATAAAAGCCTTGTGTGGGACGGTCCCGAGGAAGTGAGGTGTCCTGCAGAGGTGTTTCCAGCTCTCTCTGTTTTCCTCTGTGGAGCCATGCCTTTCCCCTCCACGCCCATTCAAATGCTGATGGACCTTGCTCCTCCGGGCGTTGTTCTGATAAGAGGTGAGGCAGTGAGCTGACAGAAGAACAACACAGATAAAGCTAGTGAAAATGACATTGTAGTTTTAGAAATCATTCCCTGAGCCCTACAGGACTGAGTCATGGAAGTACACCATATAAATCCCACCTCATGTGTTTTCCTCCTGTACCAACACACACTTCATTCATTTCAAAACACCTCTGAGAAGCATTAAATCTGTAATACAAACAGATATCCAGGTCATTCCAAATATATTCATGGGATTCAAGACTTCAAAGACCAGCCCCGTCCTCCAAAATAAACTAGTAAATCTATAACAAGAGGACTGGAAGCCTTATGTCTGATTTAGATCTATTGATCCAGCTTTCTAAGAGGTTTGTGACAAGGATATCTCCTGCTTCTGGTGTTTGACAATTCAGGAGCACGATCACTGTGACTCAATAACCCATCCTGTCATTTTCCGAGAAACACTCAACGAACCAAGTCAAGCATTGCAATCGCACAACGTGAACCACAGTGCTGACATCTTGTGCTCCCTCGCTGCGGTTCAAAGGTCAACAGCAGGCGGCAGCGTGAGCTCTCCGACCGCGGCAGGATCTCTGTTTTCACATCCGAGCAGGATCAACTGTGTAGCTGTGAAGGCATCCCAGATGGCGCACTGCACTCGCTCACTGCATCACATGCAATATGGAAGAAGGCAGTCCCGGGTTTCAGCTGGCATGTGGTTCAGAGTGAAAGAAAAACAAAAGGCGGAGCAGGGTAGTACTGTAGCCAGTGTTCACACCGGGAGACCAGCAGGACGGCCAAGAGTCAGCAGGAGCTCCGCTGAAGACAGCCTCCATCTGTGACTATGCTGCCGGTCAGTGTGAGGTCTAGAGGTCAGCCAGTATACACTGAGGCAAGAAGCAGCCATATGGTCTGCTCGAGGTGATTGGCAAGAGACCCACTTGTGACATTTTAATGAGCACAAGCATGGTTGTAATGCATGAGAAATCAATCATTATAGAGCAAATGGCGCGAGTTAACACACTTAGTCCGATATAGCTGACATTTAAGAGATTGTGAACGGTTTCACTTTCACTCACCATCAAGGTTGCATTTCCTTCCTTCCTCGCACTTTTTCAATTAGTTATCAATTTGTACGATTTTCCACAGTTAGAGTTCGCCTAGCCTCAGTTGAGAGGAGCAAAGGGATGTGGAGAGAGGCTTACTGCATCATCTCAGGCTGCTGTTTCTCTAATTGTGTTTCTCCTTTTAGCAGCTTAGAGACTTAGAGCAGGGAACGCAGTCATGCTCAAACGTGGTCGACACAGACCTCACAGAGCCGTTTCGTCTTATTGTTCACACTCAGCGTTTTCACTGAGGACATCAATGCAACCTGACAATGTGTGAGATGTAAAACATTTCCCATACCCCGTAGAGACTTCCTGAAATAGCTTCACTATGTTCACCATCAAGGTCTTTCCAGGATGGATTTAACAACCCTGAAGTGCTTCTATGACTAACAATTCGGTTACACTAACTGCTATGTCCACAGAGTAAGAAAATGAGGAAATGCTTCAGTAAACGTTTGTCAGATTTGGCCGTTCGGGGATGTGTGACCAGTGAAGTGCAGAGTGCTTCACTTTTATGAGACAGGTTCTGCAGTTCAATGCTCTTTTCCTGCTGAGTCCAAGTCCACCGTTTATACGAGGCCTTCACAAACCCAGCTCAAGAGTTTTTTGTTTTTTGAGGTTGACTGCTTTTAACAAAACCTCTTCATTCAAGATAGATAATTGTGATAGATGACAGAAAGATCCCCTAATGGGCACGGGCTCAGTGTGATGCCCTCACAGCTTGTAAAGCACATCAACCTTTTAGCTCTGACACACAGTATAGCATGATTTATATGAAGGCTTCAGTCGCCTGGATGAAGAAGCAGGCACTCAATGTCCATATTCAAATGAGACAAGATCACATAGTGGCTTCCTCCCCAGTGTCTTGTCTGTTGAACTGGGTTCAAAAACAATACTGTTCAGTCATTAAAAAAAAAAAAAAAAAAAAAAGCCCCGGCGATGAACTGCTGTTGCATCCTCAGCGGAGAGCTGAACCAGACAGCTACAACATTACAACCTCGGCCTATTAGCAAGGACTCCCTCCAGGAAAACAGATTAGCCATTTCAAACAAGATTGGGGCCATCAAGGAATACAACTGCAAAGCTATTACCGGGGATACTCCAGGAAAAACAACACATGACGGAGAGCCCTGGTTCACCCCTCATTCAGAAGACCTTCAATGAAAATATCAGATAGGAGGCAGTGCAAGAAGCACTCTCATGTATTCTCCAGACGATCGAACATGCACTTGAACAGCCTCTAAAGTATTATAGCTGCTGGGAATGAATGTGGCCATCTGTAATTTACATGGGAATTCTCCAGAAAACAGGCATCTCAGAAAAAACAGCTATGTAAGCACTCAAGCACAGACATTAACTCAGCTGTTTCACCTACACAATTAATATACATGTCAGTACTTATATCGCCTCAGGAATAATAGATTTCATAGCATTGATTTGCTGACTTTATGGATATAAATACTGCATATTTGACTGCAGGACAAATGCATTTTCACAAAAATACAATTAAGCTTGTCGGGGGTCAGGCTGTTGTTATTCATCCTGAGCGCATAATCATATACTGTATTTCACTACCTCGTGGATGGACTGAGTTTGGGGTAAGAGTTCCTCTCAGAGCTGCCAGCTGGCTCACCCACATCATCATCATCGCCTGCTCCAGACCCACAGTGTGCCTGGAAAATTAACCACCACATGTACTCGAAGCCTGAGCTGACAGGGCGAAAATGAAAAATGTCAACAGCTAATCCGCCAGCTCGCTGTCTCGTATCAAACAGAAAAGCTCTCCCGTGGTCAAAACTAGGATGTTTTGATGTGTGAGTCTGTCAGTTTGGCCGGCTGATGAGGTTTTGTCAAATATTTGACTGGCAGGGCTGTGGACTGGATTTTAGAAATTCTGAAGTCATGAGCCTCCTGAGAAACAGTTTTTTTCTGGTAATTTAAATAACTTCAAATTCATCAAATCATTCAAGCATACTTTTTGCAAATCTCCCTATTCTTCTTGACCTTGACAGAAAAATTGAAACTCTGGTGGAAAGATATTAAATCTCCTTATTGTATTTAAATTTAGCTTTATTTTTCTGCCAGAAAGAGAAAAACTTACAGGTCAAAACAACCAAAATAAGCCTTAAAATTGTTGAAATTCTTGGTAGCTAACCTCCCATATTTATTGTATGGACATGAGCATGATATTGATCTACTCATCTAACTGTCAGCAAGAAAATGAATAAGCATCTATTCCTCTAACAATATCTTCCTCCTTAGACATATGTATGTAAAACTAGGTCACCGTGTAATATTATGTCTGTGTGTTGCTCTTAGATTGTTAAGTAGTTTCTCCTCAGTAGTTGGAGGATGACAGGGGATTTCCACGAGTGTGCTTTTGTCCCTGTATCTGTATGAATGTGTGTTTATGTGGGCTGAAATGTGAAGAGGAGGCCCACTCCGACAGAAAAAAGCTAAACCCAAACCACAGGCTTTCTAATGCAGCTCTGTGGGGAGAGCACCTCCACGTCATCCAACAGCAGCCCCAAATAAGATTACGGTGCAGAAATTATTGTATCCCCCATGGCTCTTCCCTCCACAGCAGCGAGTGCCACGCTCTGCTTCTCACAAAATATCAAGGTTGGGTATAATTCACACCTTGCATGTTTGACATTTATATCCCACCTCCCTCTGCTCGACAATGAGAAGCTGATTTGGGTGAAAACATCTCAGCTGCTCCCACAGCTCTTCGATGGCTTCACGATAACATGTTCTGCAGCAGCCCAAACCAATCCTAGAATTACATACAGAGCTATTTCTAGACAGATGTGTTTAAACAAAAAAAGTAAGTGAGGAACCTGCATCCTGCTTTCATGCAGGTGGGTGAGCTGGTTTCTCTTTGCGTTGCGCTGCTGTTTTTGACATCGCTTTAATTGGTCACTGTGAGCCCGGTGCAGTTGATGCTAACAATGCAGAAAAAATGTATGATTAGTCTCAATTTCTCCTCATGGTTGCGAACATATCGAAAGGCCGCTGGTTAATGAGAGGGAATATTCACTGTCTTCTTCCCAACATGTGCTCCCATTACTGCCGCAGAACAATAATTGGAAGCACTTTGACGGCAGCATGTGCAGTAACATGCCTCCCATGATCACAGTTTGCAAATGAAATATTGATGCTCTGTATTATATCAACCGTTGATTGCAAATTTCTTATTTGTTAACAAAGGCGATAATTAGCTTACAATATTATAATGGCATGTTCTGCATATGTGCTTATTACTGCATAAACAAGTCTCACACTTTACAATTAGATCACTCTGTTTTCAGGGAGGAATAAAGCCAGACCTGAATAATTACGGCTTTCAAAACACGTCAGCACTTCTCTTTGAAATCAGGATCTCGTTCGCCTCGACAGTACTGAACTCTCTCAGCTCAGAGTATAAAGGCAACACAGAGGAAACTGGTGGAGAATAAGTGAAAGGGGGAAAGAGTATAATTAGATAAGGGAGTAGAGGAGGAGAGAGGCATCAGTTAGGGCTTGGTGCAGCGTCTACACAGATGAGAGAGGAGATGAAAGGAAATGGAGGGAGAGGTGGAAAAAATATGTAGCTTAATGACAAAACTCTGAATCTAATCTATTTAAGAGGTGTGGTCAGTCCTGAATCAAAGGACCCTCGGCCTCTTGTGCATTTATGGCTTCAGAATGTGTCTTTTAAGTCACAGATGTTGTCGGCCCACTTCACTATGAATAACCTTTGAAAGGATCCTGTGGAAAAGCAAGTCCTGATGAGTAAAAGAAAAGTGGGTCAAACATGTAGTTTTGGCGCTTTGTGGAAGAGGACGTTGCGCTCTCAGCTTCTTTGATGTCGGCTTGGTGATTTTGGAGGCTGCCAGGATCCAGAATTAATAATCAAGTTTAATTCTGTAGCAGGATCCACCGAGAAGCTCCGGTTTTCTGTATACAGAGGCTGCATACTAAAGACTGTGTGTTTGAATTCTGGATGCTCATACCCATCACTGTTCTGCACAGTGAAACTGCATAGGGACTGTGGATCATGCTTTATCATGCACAACAGTTTGCATGCCACTAATCACACTCTAGTGATGCAACATATACAGACATATTATAGCTGCTGCTGATTAGCTGGGTAGGAGGCGTTTCATCTCCTAATGTATTCTGATTTCTCTCACATGTGCCTCAGTGTTTGTCTGATTGTTTAGAGCCTGTGTCACGCATATTAAAGTGACTGCCCGTCTTTGCAGTCTTCCATTAATTCTGCATTGATTGGCTGAGGACGAAATCCAAATTTGTTGTGCAGATTATCAAAAGAAAAAAACTCTTATCGACTTTGATGACCCTGTAGCCTTTTGTTTAGTGCCTCAATCAGGCCAAATTTTCCTGTATTTTAATGACTGTTAGCCATCAAGTCACATTATTTTCTGTGTACAATCTTCCTCCCTGAAAGAAGAAACCTGCTGATTTTGGTTAACCTATGATCTCCTAAAACTAAAATTATTCTACCTTTGAATAAGTATTCAAGTCAACTACCATGTACATTGATTGAATAAATCAGAGGACTATTATCCCTTTGCTTCTGTGCATCAATATCTTGGATTGATTTCTCCTTTCCGCCTTTCCATATCATGTACAGCCACCCCTGCAACCCTCCAGAGGATAAGCAGCTATAGTTAATGGATGTATGAATGGGTGTTTTTGTCTCACAGCTGTGCATGAGGAAGATATGATGCTCAGTCTCCATAAAACAAAGCCCGACACCAACAACTTTTGGGGATTTGTTGGTGTACAGCAGACCAGCCTTAAGGCCAGCATTTGCTCCTCCCACTGAATAAATGAGGCTGATACTTTTGCTTCAATGGATATGTGCTGCATTCACATCGCACGCCAGCCTGCGCAGCTCGCTGCAGCATTTTTCCTGTTCACCACTTCTCCCCTGACTCAAGTGTGGAGTGGTAGATATGTGAAAGGGAGTTACGTGGGTCCTCTCAAGCTTTAGAAATATCCCGCACATGGTGTAAACACTGTGGGCAAGACAGCATCTTCTTACTTTTACCGCCTCCAGCAATGACGAATCTCTATGTGTAAGACGCTGTGTTTCGTCTTGTTTCGCTGTTCCTGTTATCCAGATGAAACTGGAGAATATAAAAATAGCCGCATGGTTAGATTGTCTGTTTGTCACACTAAATTACAACCAGAATTTTCCTTCAGCTTCACAGTTTACATGTAGGCACTTCAGAAAACTAATACTTTCTTTGGCCTCTCTATTAAAATTTGATAGCCTCAGGGAAAAATATATAGTATTTGTAATACCTTAAAACAAACAACCTCTCCATGTGAGAGGTTTGTGCAGATTGTTTCACCCAAAGACTCATTTCTTCCCTGTCAATTTTTTTCACAGAATGTTCACCCTTTCCCCTGGAAGAGGAACTGAAAATTGATTATAAAAGGTCCTTTGCCTCTTGCCACCCTGAGTTCCTTTCAAGCCATCTAAGGCCTGAGAGGAAGCATAATAGTTTATTAATGAGATAATTCCTTGCACTCTATGGCCACTTGCCATTTCAATTTAAGAGCAATATTGTAAATGAGGGAAATTGTTGGTGGATTTGAAACTATAAAGCACCATTTAGAGAGTGATGTGTGTGTGTGTGTGTGTGTGTATTTACACAAATGGGAGGGCTAAATATTGAAGCTAAGACAAAAAATAATTACAGCAATGTGAAATGCATTATTCTCGCTCATGTGTGGATGCTGGAAAGCGGCATGCAATAAAAAGAGTTCTGCAACGTGAGCGCTTCTGTCACTGGGTGAGGGGATAAAATCCCAGTGAGATATGAGGATGCATTATTAACATTCAGAAGGAAATAGATAGGCGCCATTTTAGTTTGCAATTTGAATTGTCATGATTAAATTATCAAAGCAATCATGAGTGTAGTGCACTGTGCCCTGCATCTTTAAATTGGAGTATAATTCACTGGGTTTAGCTTTGATTGATTTACTGTAAGCAGGTTTTCATGAGCCTTTAAATCACAGGACAGTTTAATTGAGAAGATTGGCAATAAATGGGTTTTAATGGAAGAGACCAGAGAGCAATTTTGAAGATTGGGATGTAAACAGTCATGTAGTTGGTCATCTTATATCGGCTCTTATTTCACTAATCCAACCATCCATCATCCATCCGTACTTTTAAACAGTCAGTCAATCCACACATCCAACCATCAATACACGCATCAATCACCCATCCATCTATCATCCATCCATTCATCTAACATCCATCAATCCATCCTCCACCTAACCATCAGTTCATCCATCCTTGATTTATCCATCCCTCCATCATCCATCCTTCCACCCACACATGCAAGCATCAATGCAAGCAGCCATCATCCATCCATGCACCCATCCATCCATTCATCCCTCACCAACCATGAATTTAAAACAGCAGCAGTATAGATGGATACGACTGTGCTCCCCACTCAGAGCATACAGTACACATACAGTTGTCCTTTTTGTATATTCTATATGCAAATTGCTTCATGGCTTTGCATGCTCATAGGAAAATCCTTTTGATTACTTCTTGACCCAGTGACCCTCACAGTGCATGTGACAGCCATGCAAAAGCTCTTGATTAAATGCTTTTTTTGGAGCCAAACACATTCCCTATGCACTGACGTACGCGCCCTCCATCATCCACAACCATCCATATGGGAACTCACGTCTGTTTCTATGGCAACACATTTCAATGCATGAATTAATGCATTTTTAAAAATTTTGGAGGGGAGAGCATTTGCAGTGTTTGGAGAGATGATCACGCATATTCACATAGACACACTCACACAGGAAACTCCTATTAATAAAAGTGAAGTCAAGCTGAATGTTTTAGTTTATAGTGGAAAGGAGCAGGGGAGGTAAAAACCTAGAAAAACAGATGAGACTGCTTTTGCAAAACCACCCAGTGAGCATTTGCCCCAAATCCTTTTAACCCAGGCATCCGGACCATGGCTGCAAACAACATAAATGTTTCACACGTGAGCGATCCAAATCTATTCACACAGCAGTGGAGAGACTGAAAAACTGGGAGCTTGTGAAAGTGAAAAAAAGAAGTGGTCCTCTGGGATCAAGATCTCCTGTTTGCAGGTGTATATTAGCCCATTAAGGACCAAATGGACCTAGGGAGTAGGAACAAAGTGCCAGGCCAATGAGGTCATATAAGGACTGGGGGGGTTATTGTGTGTGTGACAAGGTAAGAGAGAGGAACAACAAGAAAAGAGAAAATAGAAATGTAGTTCCAGTAATTAGCGGGAGATGAATAGAAGTTGAATAGATAGATTTAGATTTCTAACCCACAAGTAGGTGTGTGTGTGTGTGTGTGTGTGTATGGGAGTTTTATTTCATTTTGTTTGATTTATAAGGACAGTGCACATTATTCAACATTTCTGTAAATGTGCCAGCGTTAGCCGGCTGGCTAATTTTCAACTGCTGTCCCTGGGCGAGCTGTTTTGAAACCAACGAAGTGCTAAAATTTACATAACCGAGATAACGAGATGCCATAAATACAGCAATAGCGACGAAACAGGATGTGTGTGTAGGCATACAGGGAAAGAGAGATAGGGGAGAGAAGAAGAGAAAAACTAGGGGGCATCTCTGCTTGAGTCTTGCAGACGAGGAGGTGATGGGGTGGAACCAGCAACGGCAAGGACAGCTGGGTCCTTTTTTGGATTTATCTAAAATGGTTTTATTTTGTTTGTTGATCATTCTTTGCTTTTGGCTGCCTCCACAACAGCAGGTTTCTGGCCCGTTGCAGGTCAAATCCTCAGCAATCCATCAGCTTTACTTTGATGACAATTTACCCTCTGGGGGCAATGGGCAATGTTTCGGGGCAGTCAGAGGTGTAGCCAGCGGATATCCACATAACGGATAAAGGATCATGGATATCCGGGGCAACATTCCCTCTTCCGTGCACTGGTCACTGTTCACAGTCCGATTGGCAACTTGAGACTTGAGAATGGAGTTGAGAGATGATGTCTATGTGTGGATTGTTTTACAAGTAGCCTGTTTACTACAATAATTAAAAGCTAATGCATTCCAACTCACACGGACTCTTTACTTGCATGTAACCAAAGCCTGCTCAAACATGATTGGTCATATTACTCGGACTACAACAGAAGCCAGAATGCTTCAGATACCAAAATCTTGTCCTTTGCGTACTAAATTCTTTTGCATTCTTTGCATTCAGACATCTGTTTATAGAGATTAAATCCCCTGTAGAGCAGCAGGAGGAGGGGGTTTGTTCATTTGGGTCTGAGGAGCAACTTTCTATATGAAAAGGCACTTACCAGCAATCGGGCCTTCTCTCACCATGATGTCCCATAGTGGTTCATTTCGCCCAAACCCAGTCGCCAGGTTCAAGTCGGAGACGTCGCCCCATTCTCGGGAACTGTTGGTTATGGAAGCGGTGAAGGGATTAACAATATACAGTATAATAGAGAGATATATAAGGATGCAAACAAATCATTAAATAAGTAAAAAATAAATTAGTTGATGAGGAGGATGCACATAAAAATGTCTGTGTGTTGTCCTGCTTGTAATGTGGTCACTTATATGACCGTTGGCTTCTGGTTTAAAAAAAAAAGAGGTCAGGAAATGTAAAGTAAAGTGGATGTGGAAAGAAATGTGTTTAACATGCCGGGATTTAGCCACAATGACTGAGCCTAAGAAGAATTACATTGGCATTTCCGTTAATTGACAGTTGCTTTTCTGGCAGCTATTGACGCAGTCATGCTGCATTAACACCAACCTGGAGAGAGTTGATCAGTCACCACAAAGTCCTGCTGAAATGCGGAAAGGATGCTCCTGAACTCCAAACCAATCATTGTGAATGCTGGCAGCGGACAAAGTGCTGACTGACTCAGTGCGCCTAAAGCTGAGGTGTTACAAGACTGTGAAACAGCCAGTGGCATCTTCCTGCTCTATTAGCATATTCATGTGCAAGAATTGATTCTGTTTGACACAGACTCGAACACACACAAGCTGCAGCTGCAACCCCGGGCTTTGGACTACCTTATATGATATTTTAAATTATTAAACAGGGAGAAATGTTATATCCACTGGCACAGAAATGCTGAAATTCACCTTTAAACTCTGACTAGCATCTACTTGACTCACTAAGTGTTGAGACCACGGCAGTGAATAAAATGTCACATATCAGCCTGGTGAGCTTGTTTCGTGGGTGCTAATGTAAAATACCCTTTATAGATTTGTTCAGCTGTGGAGAACTACTTCGGGCAATGAAATATCAGCTGCCAGAGCAGTTTTCATCAAGATAAAGACTCTATTGGCTTAAACTGACCCCCTCAATCATAGACTAGCAGGTCGCCATACATTAATGAGCTTAGATGATGGAGAGCCTCGGAAGAATTTTAAGTTTAAAATATTGCTTTGCACGGCGTTCTAACAGCCAAGAAATGCAGATGTAATAAGCTTTATTTCAAGCATATTACAAATCAAAGTCATGCAGTTTTTTTCCACAAATGTAGGAACAAAAATCAACAAACAAAACCTCATTAGAAGAAATGAGCCTCAGAATCCAACCTATAGCTCTTTTAGTACATTTTAGCTTCAGAAAGGCTTCGTCCGCAGATCTGAGATCTTTGTTTATAGACATGTCAGTTAAGCAATATAAGCCTTTATTTCTGTGCTGCAGTGTTATTAAAATCTGAAATGAGTTCAAATGAGTCGGAAACCAGTGTAAGTTTGTAAAGCTTCACTGCATTGTGAACTAACTGCAGGTTTTTCTTTCTCTAAGATCCGAATACAGAGTGAAGATGGCCAATGAGAGATTAAACAAATGCACGAATATTTTTTTTGGAGAACAACTTTTATAGTGACTTCCAAAGATTTATGGCTACTATGAGAACGAGAACATCACTGGTGTCTTTCTAGACCCAAACTCATACAGTTTTACTGATGTTGTATCACAACAGCTGAAAGATTCCAAACCACAAGTCGAAATAATGAACGTGGACCAGTAACTGTTTGCCTTGGTATCTTTTTGTCACATGTCATCTCCAGTCCCTCCAGGTGTTTTTAAGCAGCCTGTGATACTGTAAACGTAATGCAGAGGTGTGTGATATTGACTCTGATGCAAAATTCAAAATACTATATTTATAGTATTCGTATTTATGAGATGAATATTTCATAAATACATATCAACACATACGTTTCCATTCACACACGGTGGTTTGCAGTCATGCCTAAGAAAGGCAGATATGGGACCTGGACATTAGCCCTACAAAATAATGTGCATGTGCAGTGCAACAAATATTCATGACACAAGCTGTTATTGAGTTTTCTCGTTTCTTTACTTTGCCTTGATTCCCTCTTGCTGGACTGATTTCCATTACGCCATCAGAAATGAGTTCCAGGGGATTGTGTGAACAGTGACACAGATTAATTTACATTTTTAAAAGGTTGATTTTCTCAGTAGGAATGAGGTCTGAATATGTCGCTGTGCAGGGCAGTGAAAAATATATCTTTATGTTACAGGAACGACTGAAGTGTTGAGATATGAAGGTAATAATCGCAGCATGTTAACGTAAAGGTCGTTTAAAGTACAGTACAACCTCAAGAGGATTAATTTACCTCATGTCTAACTATGCACTTACACAAATGACCTTATAACCAGCAGCTCCCCAGTAATACAGAATATTAAAGTAAATAGCTTTGTGGAAATACTGATGTTAACTTTTTGTGCATCAGAAGAGATGACTCATGTTGTTTTTAAGGCCATTGTATGTTATTCTTTCAAAAGCTCTTATTGACTGCATGGCTGATACATTGCTTTACAGTGAACAGGAGTTTCTGTTTTTCAGTCTCTGTTTCTGATCGACTGCAGGACAAGCGGTGATCAAATACCTATAAATATTCACTGTCTCCTTGGGATGAATGGTTTTACTCTCCTTCTCTAACACCACCGTCCATCATCGTCACTTATGGAACACAAAACCTTTTCCATTTTTAACTTTCACTTTTAATGCTGCACCCTCAGGTTGACTTTGTCACATGACAAACACGCCATGAACTTTGTTGAACAAATTCATTCCCCCATGAGGATTATGACAATGTAGGGCTCACTGAATGTACCTTTTTATTTTTGTTTGTGCATGTGGGGGTGATATATAGGAATTGATATGTAATTTTGAAGCTGTTTTTCAGCCAAACAGAGGAAAAATAAAGATGATCTCCATTTCATAGATGCCCATTCATCTCATGGGAAGCATTTGAACCAGCACACACTGTGTAATATATAGCCTTCATATACTTTATTATCAATCATAAAACTCTCCGTGGCACGCACACTTAGCAGAGCCCCGTGAGGAGGGATGAGATTGTCTCAGCTCAGTTCATGTTATATGGTTTACTGACAAATGAGAGCACAGATTAAAACACACACACACACAGACGTCATGACACTGGGATCCGGATAATCCCAGTGTTGTTAAGGTATCTGCAGAGATTCTTTGATGTAGTGCTGCCTTAACATCCTCCACTGAGGTCTTAAACAAAACGTTAAGAGCAGAACACGTCAGAATCTCTGTTAACATTGTTTAAATTGCACTGAATTGAAGTGCAGTCAAAATCTGTCACAAAGTTGTGAATGCACAGAGTTTTAGAAGTGCTCTTCATTATCTCCTTGCACATGCACATGAATAATACATGCCAAGGTCAAGGCCTTCTATCAATTTTCTTTAAAGGATCTACTGAAGTGTCTGGGTCCTTGCCCAAGGGCAGAACATCAGGATCATGCATACTGATTACATACAGTAAATAACGACTTACAAACAAATCCAGCGACATGAAAAAGCGAACACGCTTAACCCCACATTTGACCATTCATACCAAGCTATTTTGTGCCTACATGTCACGACTAAATGGTGTTACATATTTCAGCATCACTGACAACATTGAAAAGTATGAGTAGAAAAGCCCACTGGCATTTTCTCATTTATCTATAGTTGTATTTAGCCATGAAGATTTTCACGCATGCATTCTCCTGGGATTTGAGACTTTCATTTCTAAAATCATTGCAATTTTAAGGATGAGAGCGAAGAAGTGTAAAAACAATTTGAGACTGTCCTCCCAAGAAAAATGACTGCATCTGTTGTTTCAGTGGACACAAAGGACACAAGTTTATTTCCAAGAGATACAATCATAAAGTCCACAGAGCGAAGAGTAGCTGGATGGAACTTAACAACGGAAAGAAAACCTTATTGCACACATTCATGTCTCCCTTGGGATGAATTCTGGTGACTCTTCACCATCACCAACCCAAACTTATTGAACCTAATTAGAACCTCAACCACAGCAGAACTGCAGAGTCGTGAATGTTGTCCTGCAAACCAGGAGGGATGCGTCATCCTGGAGGGAATCTGTGTTTCGTTGTTTAATTTGGAGGATTTGTTAGAAGCCTGGCTGTAACGGGGCAGTGCAGAATTAATTGCTTATGGGCTGGATGGCAACTCATCCTGCATGAAATAAGCTGTGTTCAGCATTTCATACCCGTAAGCAGTGGTTAACATTTAGCCCCCGTTAAACCGCGGTTGTGAGCACAGCTGTGAATCCAGGTCTGTTAATCTGCATTGACCCATTTACAACAAAGGTAAACATGGATCTTCAATAGGCTGTTGATTCAGTGCAGAAGGATTAACCTGCCTTTCTCTCTGTTTGACAGATTCTAAATTAGGTGCAATAACGCAGATTTTGGTCAGTGAGAAATTTTCCTTTTTATAGCTTTCCAGGAAACATCTTATTTATCCAGAAGAATCGAATGCTCTTCTGTCCGACACAGAGGTTTGACTTCGATACCCAAAGGTCAAATTGAGTTAATTGGACACTCCACCACAGAGCATTTGAGGGAAAACCTGATCTAAAATCAAACAACAGCACTCGGCAGGCCCACCCCTGCTTGTACCGCAGACAAAGAGACCGGAGATAGCGCACTAACACTCCAAAGTAAGCAACTCCACGGGACAAACCTGATCAATTATAGATGAGCTGGACAACTGAAAGTGCAAGTTCTCTTAATGGAAAACTTTTTAAGCAACACTTAGAGATGGGGAGAGGGAGAGAGAGAGAAAGCTCCTTTTTGCAAAAAAAAAAAAAAAACGAAGCTGTGTCTCTCAGCAGAGAGAGGTAGGTTTGGAATGAATATTTCATCCTTCTCTCCCTCCGTCTCCACTCACTCTATCTTTCTTTATCGCTCTCTGTTTCTGACAACACCAGTTCTGCTCGAACAGAGCATCTGCCTTTCGCCGAGACATTTCGCGGCCTTGGCCACAGCCTCAATCTCAGCCCCTCGCTCCCACTGAGACCAATCATAGGTCACGCCTGCCTTCAAGTCATGGCAGCCCTGCGCTGACAGCTCGCCAGTTGAATTTGAGATTTAGCATGGTGGGGATTTTTTTCTTCTCCATCCAGTCTTAGAGTCTCTTTTATCACACTATTGCATTCCCCTTCCTCTTTATTTTTTAACCTTGGTTCTTATTTCCCCTCCGCTGTTTCTCACACACTCACCATGTAACTTATTTTCTCGCTTCACCTGTCCAGCTGTGAGATGTTCCTGCTTCAGATCTCCACTTCACTGACCCTCCTTCTTTTCTTTTCGCTCTCTCTTTTCCATCTCAGCACTAGTACGACATACTGTATCTCACCTCCCACACCTGCCACCCACAGACATACATTCCTGCAATCTCATAAGCCTGTGTTTTATATTTCGCCAACTGCTGCCACGCAGAGTAAGCATTACGTTCACGCTGACACTAAGGCGTTGTCAATTAGAAGAGGACTGTAATGTTAAACTCTGGGGTTCTCTCAACAGGATGCTAAGTACCATTTCAATCAAAATACAATCAGCTATGACACACAGCTGAATCTGACGGCTAAACCCTGTCATCATAGAAATGCCAATTTAATGGTGATTGTGGCATTTTCTCCCCACGTCTTTTTGGAGGTTTTCCCATTTCAATTCGGCATGTGAATGAATGTGTGTGTGTGTGTGTGTGTGTGTGTGGGTGGGTGGGTGTTTCCTCTCTGCCAACATTTGCCCATCATGTCACATCACTTGCTAATAGGAGTTAGATGGCACACGCTAACATTTTCAACCCTGCCAAGGTGGCAGGTGTAACGAGCAGCGGTATTCCTCAGAGAGCGTTTCCTGTCTCGTCTCCTTTACTAACGGCTCTGAGAGTCACCTGGCTCGCTCTGAGGTGCGCTTGTCTCGCTAACCAGGAGGAACCTTGTGCTACAAAAGTGTCACTCTCTCTCTAGAGGAGGGGGGGAGACATCTCAGGGCTGATGGCGTGTTATCGCCTCGCTCTGCAGCC
Source organism: Holacanthus passer (assembly GCA_025331565.1). Taxonomy (NCBI): domain Eukaryota; kingdom Metazoa; phylum Chordata; class Actinopteri; family Pomacanthidae; genus Holacanthus; species Holacanthus passer. The sequence goes on along the minus strand of JAFREQ010000014.1, from coordinate 12,420,904 downwards.
CTTTTCACCTGTGCAGATTTTGTGCTGGTGGAAGTGGAGAAAGTTTGAAAAGTTTCTGTCCTGAAAAGTTACTGTAGCATATTAAAAATGTGCTGCAGGAGGTGCACACACAGCAAATTAGCAAGGAAAGTAAGAAGTAGTCAAGTGTGAAGTAAAATATACAGTCCTTTCCGACACATGCTGCACAGCTACAAACATGAAAAATCTATACACTGTACACAAACTGCATGCATACGTCGAGTGCTCTTGATCACATCAATAATGAATGCCCACTCATGCTGCTCTCGAAATAGTCTACTGTCAACATGGCAGCCTGTCATGACAGTAGGAGGATACTGACTATTGGATTGCATCTCTCATTGCTGAAATCAATAGCTGGTAGGTCAACATCTTTTCAGTCTGAGAATCTGACACACCAAAATGAAAAGGATATTCAAGGTTAAGGAGCCAGCGAAGCGCAACTATACAACTTTCAAAATCTGAATAACTCTGAATTAATGTTGGCAAAAAAAAACAAAACAAAGTAATGGTGAACAAAGGAAAAGAATAGCCAGTTTTTGCCGAGCTAAGTGTTTCTGCCGTCTCACTCTCCCTATTGCTCTTCCTCACAATGAGAAAATGTAGCCTTAAGGAATACATTAAAGCGAAGTCAGATTTCTGATTAAGCGCGACTGCAGTCCTCCCTCGTGGCCTCGCCTGTCCGTGACATTAATTGCACGAGCACTCCTTAATGAGTCAAACGGTGTAAGGGGAAGAAATGGGACTGTGGGAATTTTGTGCAGTATCCTCTTAATTACTGCTGCTCAGACTTTCCAGATGCAACGCGACGAGCTATCTTAGAGAACATGTGAGGAGTAATTTGTCCGAAAGAGATTATGCAGATGAAGATCAGAGGGATTCCTGCTCCGCGCTTGACAATCAGTGATCAGGTCATCTTTGAAAATGTTTCGTCCGCAGGGCTGAGCAACTCCTTCCTAAAAGACTCATTGTCTGTTATTCATGTTTGCACACAACTCTTGACCTCTGTCCGTCTGCATAATAACTGGCTCAGAGAATTTCAAACAACCCACCTTCCACGTTCTCTGACTCAGAGATAAGGTTAACAACCCTTTCAAAGTGCTGAGGTGCTCAGTTTTCCAGCCACCACTATTTTTTCCCCTGCGTCTTTCCCTCTCTGCTCGCTGAGCTTATCTTGTCATGCAAGACGAGCAAAGCACGTCTCGCAATATATGATGCACTGAAAGCTGCAGATGATTTGTAAAGAATATCAGCGGCACGAGTTGTCAAACCGCTGTAAGTAGTTCATCCACGTAAACAACATGATAACAAAGACTCTCAGCTACAACCCGACACTGAACATTATAATGGGCTGCAGCATTGCAGTGAGTCAGGTCTTGTTAGTTCTTAAAATACTGTTTCTTCTAGTAATTCAGTTTAAACACAGGAGAAATACTGAGCTGCTGCATTTAAAACAGGCTTTAGTTTCACGCTCGTATTGATTTGCCTTGCTGCAATCAATCTTCTTTTACCTTGATGGTATCCTGATAGGGAAACAGATGTTGTGAATGTAGAACTGGAAGGTTTGGCTCACCTAAAATGGATGTGCTTGAAAGGAGAAGAGGAGTAAAGTAAAAGTCAAATGATCTACAGACTCTTGATCCTGAGCTGTTATCACCTCTGCAGCAAAGGTCCCAGCACACACTCTGCCTTTCACCGTCTGAGCTCTGGACATTCAGTCCCCACAGTCGCAGCCTGAGAAGATACTAAAAATATCTAGGGCAAATGTCTGAATCCTGTTTTAAGTTAATTCACTCCAACAGAGTTCGAGGCACACTCTGGCAAACACTCTCTGCCAACCGGGCCTCATAAAATGGTAATGAGAACGCTGCTGTCTGCTGACAATGAGATAGACGCAGCTAACACAGCTCGCTCAGGCAGCACATCCAGATTGGCTGCTTATTTCGCTGTTTGAAAAATGCTGCTTGGAAAAATAAATGTATTTATGATAGTTTGGCTTTGCCTGTCTGGTTCAGTGTGTACAAAAGAAAAACCATTCAGTCAGAACTGAGGAGTTTCTTCTGCTGACACCGAGCTCCACGGACTGTGAATGATAGAGCCGTGCACCCGACTCGTCACTCCTGAGGATGTTTCATATTTGACAGCGGCAAAATCAAAGCGAATTAATTTATTATAATCTGTCTATTTGGGGAGAGGGCTTTTAAAACTCAAGAACAAGTGCTCCATTAGCGCCAATGAAGTGGGCTCCAAAGCACCCTGGCTGCTATTTCTGTGATCTAGCTGCTCGGTGCTGCAGCTCCCAGAGGACGGCAAACATCTTTTGTTAACACTCTGAGCCCTGTGTAAGACCTCAACTCTCTGGGGGCTTCTGAAGGTATTAATATTTCACTCCCTGTACATAACATGAAACTTAAAAGACCATCAAACTGACAGAGAGTGTTTACTGAAAGGGTCAGCTGACACAACAGATGGAGAGAGATGAATGTGGATCCAAATGTTTTCGATCTCAGCAGAGGAGAGTATGGAAATCTGCCTCCTTCCCGCTGTGTAAACTGGAATCAGGATGCTTCTGTGCCCGAGTTAATGCAAGGCAAGAGCAGTGTTCCACAACGTAATTGAATTCATTCCTGACCAGCGATTCTGTTGAATAAATAATAAAGGGGCCATAATCAATATTTTTAAAATGATATTAGAATGGATCACATGACTACTTTTAAAAGGGGTTGCTCACAGAGACAAATCCACCTGACACCTCACCTGCAGTTCCCCTCAGCTCTACAGTTTAGCATCTTTCAGCTCATTGTTTTGGTTTTATTTCAACTGAGGGGAAAAAATACTGTACACTACCTGCTCAGCACCAAACAGCAGACTGACAAAGTTAGTGACCAGCTTGTGAAGGCAGTGGAGCATTTAGCAGCTAGAGAGCCAGATGTTTCCCTAAGGAGTTGGTGGAGGCCAAAAACAGAGCTGAAAGGAGAGTGCATTCATCCGGTGGCCGTCAGTGTCACCAAAAAAACTACTACAGGTTTAAGTAGCTAATTTGATTATTGTTTCATCAATTATTTTTTTGCAATGTGTTTTTTTTTTTACTGTTTGTATTGACAATTCAATCATTCTTGAATTCATAAATTTATGGAACCTCCCTCAGTATTTTTGAATGCATGTCTTTTCCCTGTCTGCTTTCAGAGTGATTTCTATGTATTTATGATCACTTCATCTATGTATCATCCTGTTTCTACATTGTATGTGTCTATTATCGTAATTCTGGGTGCAATGTTTCTAATATTTATCTTTAACACATTGTCCACAGTGATTGATTGCGACCGCCTACATAATGTACTGTGCATGACATTTGCCCTTTTCAAAGCCTGACAGAGAAAGCCTTGTCAAAACGTAGGGTTATTATCCTTGTAAATAAGTAAATGTTGTGGAGCAAGTGTATAAGTGTGTGAGGCTTCACCCTTTATTTAACCTGTGTGGTCTGCTGTCAGGCTATCACACGGCTGAACGCTGCACCGCCTCAGTGGATTTTTAAGTTTAGTTCGGCCTTTGAAGTCTGTTAAACCAGACAAGGGGTAATGAAGACAAATGAAGGCTTCCTGTTTAGCCTCATTACTGAAAATCACTCCTCTGCATAAATGTGCAGCTCTGTGCATTTAGACCTCAGAGGAAATGTCTGCAGTCTTCTTATCCATCCAGGTTACAGCCATTTGCTTCACGGGGGGAGTCAACTTGGTCGTTTCAGTTCATCTGAATGACATAGACTGACTTGCCAGATACGCAGTCTAATGCAATCTAATGCAATAATGCTGCAATAAAAAAGAAACTTTGTTTATGAACTTCACAATGTTCAGTTTTTGTTGACAACGCGTCAGACGGAGTGGATTCACCGCTACAGTCATTTGGTGGTGTGGTATTGAACTGCGTTATATTTAAAGATGTTTTTAATGTTTTGTGGACATTTTTTGTCGGGGTGGACAAGGGGGACTCAACAGTAGACGGGCGTTGCAAACTAACTCAGGCTATAAATGTTGTGGTATGTGGCATCGGTCAATGCCAATAAACATTAAATTAATTGGAAACACCTTTCAATACAGAGCAGTCCAGAACAATCCCACCATTAACTAGAGCTTTAAAAATGACCATGGAGTTAAATCATCTGTGCACACGGTGTCAACAATGAGCTCAACAAAGGTAGATTAAATGGCACTGCTATTGTATTGGATTGCATTCAAGGCACACGTGTACCCACTTAACTGGTCACTGAGTATTTACCTGATTCTGTAGGTTCAGGGCTAATGGGACCACTGCAGCCATGTAAATTAACTACCTCTACATGAGAGCAGTCCACTTTAATATAAATCCCCTGCCCTTGTCTGTGTCAGATGAAGACCTGCATGACCTTTAAAACTGTTGTATCAGCTGTCTCAGTCCTGCATGGAGCCCTCGCATGTGCACTGATTCACCTCAGTTTACACGGGCTGCAATTGATGCTGAGCAGGCCACCCATAAGCATTAAATATCGGCATCTGGCTGGGGCACAGGAAGAGGGAGAGAGATGAGATGAAAGAGCATTTTTCATTCACTCCACTCTCTGTGGTGGAAGCACTCTAGGATGTTTACCTGAGCATTTTTCTTTTTTTTTATATGAGCATCTGGCTCTTTTAAAATCTATGCAAATTGTGTCAATTAAGGGCTCTCCGGTTTGACATTTAATGTCATTTTCAGCAGATTTAACAGGGAAATAATCAAAGGAACACAAGTCAGCAGATATATGTTTATGTGTTGTGAGTTTCATTTGAATATAATCCCACTGTGCTGAGCTTTGTTTGTGCATATTTGAAACACAAGGCAAGAAAACCATTGAGCCCCTAAGACAAGAGACACACTGTGCTTGTGTTTTCCTATCAATTAGTGCCGCCACAATCATGGTGAGATTAAAATGTATTGTATATATATCAGGATGTGGAAATATTAAAAAGAAAATTGTGGTCTAAGAACCAAGAAACCTGAGGAACTAGATGAAAAAGCATGCGGTTGGAAAAGACAACACAGGCATCTGAAAAACAAGAGAGCAAGAATAGCAGCATCCTGGGAAAAAAAATGCAAGGAGCGATGCCATAAAAGTGTCTTTCATGTCAGCCCAACTGGAACTGCATGAATAATTTCAAACATTCTCTATTGCACTGTGTGAATCCACAATTTTGTAAATGATAACTAACGCACAATAAAAAGTGGGTTAGCCAGAAATTCAACTAAGAGGAAATCCAGTTATCATCTTGTTATTTTAGTTTGCCTCCAGCAATTTTATACCACCCAAAAAAAACAGACGCTTATCCTCTAAGAAGCCAAAACAGCTCCAGCATTAATGTGACGACAACTGCCAACATTCACACTTCGACTGAAGACACTATTTTAAAGTCTATTTTCCAGTCTATTGTCCAACTGAGACCGAAAACCTACTCTTAAACTTAAACCGCAACTGACTTGCTCACTCGTTCCCTCTCTCTGTCTTTCTGTGCAAATATGCTCAGCTGCCTAATCCTGCAGGGGAGATAAGAGTCAAACTGCTATCAAAATGAGTGGCACTGATCTCACATTTGATATTTACTGACTTAACTTTGCTTTTAAGCGATTGCAATCCCTGCAGACAAAGGTCATGCTGATCACTGCAGCAGGACATTTTGAATAAGAGGCTGTGAGTCTCCAGAGCCTAAAAGGCCAGGTGGCAGAAACTACCGTCCTGTGCTTTCACTGCTCGCTGCTGCTGTAATGTATTCTTCCATTGATTATAGATGAAATAAAAATGATCTTGTACTTGCTTTTATACAGTAAATTAATACTGCAGAGACATCGCATTGATTGTCTTGTGTGACTACACCTTCTATTTAATTCAGCCTACTGCAAATCAATCTGTAGCTGCAGGTACATGGGAGTATCTAGAGTGGCTGCATTGCCACATGGTGGTAATAATGAGCCAGCTAATGAGGAGTTGTTACCCACAGTTGTTGCTCACATTGACTGGATTTTCGCCAACCAGCTGTTTTGCCCTGTTAATAAACCACTGACTCACAGGGGATCCACACATTGACTTAACACACTCAGACTGGGCTCCAGGTGTGTGTAGACATGTATAACTTACATTGTGGGGACATACATCTGTTTCCACGGTCACATTGTGGGGACTCGCCTTCCTTATGGGGACAAAACACAAGGCCACATAATCTAAATCATCAAATTTTAGGGTGAAGACTTGGGTTAAGGTTAGGATAAGGGTTAGAGTCTTCCAGGAAATGAATGTGAGTCAATGTAATGTCCTCTGACGTGACTGAAACATGACTGTGTGTGTCCTGCCGCCTCATTAGCAGCAGGGCAAGTGTTATTCTGACGTTTGGATGCTTTACCAGCCAGACTGTAATAGACCTAAATATGGTTACCCCCATTTTCTGCAGCTGCTCAGTGCCAATGCCTTAAAGGTTGCTGTCGGCATCTAACCAACAAAACACACTACACCTCCGCAGTCACCCACAATAACAACAGAATATTTCTTCCACCTATTCCCATCGGGCAACATTACAGGGAATGTGTGAAATGAGAAGAGAAGCAGCCGCAGTTAAGTTTTCTCGCAGCCTCTTGAGTGCTGTAAGTGTTGGGTAGTGATCGAACTGTTCTTCTGCAGTAAAGTCAGATCCTGTTCTGGACGTGCATTATGCACATGTGGAGCACTTTGCTAAATCATGAGCAAACGCATCATTTGTCATGCACAGTGATACACTAAAGCATAGCGCGGCCCTGTGAGCACGGTTTCTTTGGGCCCTTTGGAATCAATTATTCATCCTGTCTTTTATTACGGTTTAGTGTACAGGGTACCACTGGCACGAATAACCACTTCTTTACGTTTGTGACATCTGTTAAGAGTAAAAGCAAAATGACAGGTCACGTTTCTTAAAATTACATAAACTCTGAACAGGGGTCGATGAACTTTCAGACATTGATTTTCTTTGACATAACTACCTCACATGAAGACTTGCCATAAGCACAGTGGATTCATTCATTTGCTCCGACATAGCCCTTCTCTTGACCACGCTCACCCATTTTCTCCTTTCACTCGAGCCTGCAGCCAGCAGACTTGAAACTACTTGAAAACCAATTTTTTACGACCGAATTGGAGTGTTTCTCTTCCAACTGAATGATGCTTTTACTGCAGATTTTCATTTTCTGACCATCATCCAATCTCTGGACCATTTCAGTAATGCACCTACAATATTAGTTCTTTGTTGTAGAGAGAAAAGAGTTTCTCGAAAGCCTCTTAGTGCTAAAGTCCTCTTTCTTCTTCGGGTCCATGGAGCAATTAAATCTAAAAGCAAAGCCACTTCTGTGAAATCTTGCCCTGATGCACATGAAAAAGGGTAATGAAAGACAGTCAACGGAGCAGACATGAAAGCGAGTGAAAGTCTGTCATCACAGCAGTAAATGTACAGTATATATATATCTGATCACTGGATGATCCCATTCCTCTTCGCTCATGTGGAAGAAGAAATAACACACAGCTGGATGTTGTTGTTGTTGACAGGACCTTTATGAGGAGTTGTCAGCTTGTTGTCAGAGCGAGTCAAGTGAGGACCAACAACAAGAGCTCTGTGTAACAAACAAATCTGTCCGCTTCAGCAAAACGGCAAAAAATCTTGGGACTCAACTAAAATCTGTTTTTTTGCACGATGCAGCTTTTACCTACATCTCAGGGCGGGGATATTAGTTACGGCTGTGTCAGAGAGAAATGGAGTATTACACGCAACATTACACAAATTCAGTACAACACAAGAAACATATTTGCTGTGTCAGTGCAGTAAACATTCTTGAGTGATCTTTATACACCAAAACATTCAAAGACTCTTGAGTATTTAGTCCAGTGCATGTGGGCAAAGTGCTCAACACATTTTTTTGAACGTTTTTTTAACATCTAAGCAAAGACTCCACCAGTCAGTAAGGCTGTGGATCAATATTAGTATGTCTACTTCCTCCTTCAGGAGCACAGGTTACATCTGTTTTGATTAAAGACTGATGCGGTTGATAAATTGTCCAGGGCTCAGCTCCCGCCCATGGATTGAGAAAATTAATGACTGTCTCCAGCTCTATTTGACTCTTACGATGCTCATTAGGAGTTCACCGTCTAAAAGAGCCTTCAGTCCTCGCAGGCTAAGAGAGAGATTCAAAAAGACTAGGAGCCCTGCAGGAAGACAATTAGAGTCATATTTTTTCTCTCTGTATGCAGCGCTGCCATGATAGCACGCTGTGAGCATACTCCTATGCATAATGCAGCCCCTAAAACGGCACCCTTCTCTGGGCGTGTGGGACCTTCGGCAGGCTGACTGCGTGCCACACCGCTCAGCCCACTCCTGAAAGTCTAATGAACTGAGCTAATCAAATCAGATGAGTGGTGGAATCAACCAGTTCTCATAACCACATTGTATTGTGGTGCATCATGGCGAGAAGCCTGGCTACAAATAGCAGCTCCTCCACCTCTGACACTAGGTGTTATGGCAATGTGGAAAAGAGGGTGGTCACCAAGACAGGCTGTAAAGAGGGTTAGACAGCAACCACGCTGCTGTGCTGTTAGTGTGTGTGAGTGTTTGTGCCAGCTTGTCAAAATGACGAACAGTGAGAGCACAAAAAGAGACACCATGAAAACCTTACTTGGGATGAGTGGTAGGGGGGTAAAGTCAAGAAAACGAAACAAAGACATATCTGTACAGAGAGTGAGAGAGAGTGTTGGTGGGGAAACAAGAGGGTGACAGGGAGATAAAGACAGATGGAATAAGTGGGAGTGCATGTCAAAATGAGAATATGTGTTCTCACCAGCTCGTTTTAGCAACTTGCTCTTAGCCCCCGAGGGACATCTTCAGCTTCTCACACATGCCCATAAATATCTATGCAGGAGTGTGTATACATGCATCATCCCTGAGGGGATATGAGAAATAAAGCTGCCACTGCCTCTGACTGCACAAATTTGTTGACTAAAATGAATGGAGGCAATGGAGATGGCTCACATTGCTCATTATTCATGTGGTATCGATAAATAGGGATGAGAGTCCAGAGAAAGCCTCAGATAGAGCCAATTTTGGATTTAAGGGACAATTGGAGCAGTCATTAATCCATCCAAAATATACCCAAAGTGTTTGTAACTTGTTTGACAAGTTGTAGTCTGTAGCACAGAAGAAAGAATGGAAAAGGTCACATCGGCACACTGAGGTCAGTAAAAGCGTATATGGAGGATATGAAGCATTGATTTTAATAACAGCAGTAGCAGATCTCAGACTGCGCAGCCATCTGCCTTCGTAGCATCATTGCTGCCGTCTGACAGCACTTTTGTTTTTCTCTACAAAACAACATGACAGAAAAGACAACGCATCCTCTTGACCTCAGCAACCTTTGGCTTGATGCATGTAAACAGTGCTGCTGTATTTTCTCATCACTGTCCTTACTGTATACTCCTGTCGTTCTGGAGTATAAAGCTGTGCACTTTATAATGTACCGATACAAAGGAAAATATTAGCTGAATAACGAGGATGTTCAATTATTTGTGGAAGAGCTGAAGTTTTGCTGATTGCTAATAGATAAAATATGGAGTATGTGGTACATACGCATCTATTGTATTTCTATTAATCAGGTCATTTATAGATCCTTCACATAGTGGAGTCTGGTATCAAGGATATAATTACGATGAACATTAAGATAGATTGCGCTTTGGTGCAATTTGTCATATTAACAATATTTTAATCAAACTGTAGCTGGAGGTGGGGTTTTTTTTCACTGTGCTCAGTATTTATGTGCCCAAAAGTAACGTGAAGGTAAAAGTAGGATCCAAAAACTAAAAATGAAGCATAACTAAGGGAACTAATTGGTGCTAAAGGAAAATGCTGTGGAATTATGTGTCATTACTCTAAAAATCAACTTCAGTATCACACACTTGGAGTAAAATTGCAATTAATTACATGCCAACTTGTCTCTTGACTGTATAAAGACTCTGTACAGTATCCAATAATCTGAAGGGCACCCAGTTGTGTCATTTATCACAAAGCATAAGATATAAATAGTAACAGGGGCTCCACTGATTTCCCTGACTGAGCTCAGCCCACTCCTGTTCAGTTAATCACCAACTTCATCTAAAGCATAAGGTTTCCGCAGGGGGCGTGCATGTCTGTCTGTGTCTGCGTGTGTGTGTCTGTGTGTGTGTGTGTGTGTGTGTGTGTTGGGAAGATAGATAATTAACTGTAAAGTAGGGTATGATTAATGTGCCTCTGGGTACGAGGAGAAGACGCACGCTGTGTGATAACAGAGGAATGTGCAGAAATCCCAGGTATAATCCTGAAAAGTGAGCAGTGTGCAAACATGAGGGGGAGGGGGGCTGCAATGGGTCGCTGTCACCATAGCAACGCCCCCATTTAGTGGTGCCCCCCCCACCCTCCGTTTAGTTTTATTGAAAAAAATCTAATGCAGAAATATTACAGACAGTTGGATGTGATGATGTTTTGGACAACTTCATACAGGATTATATTTTCATAAAAGCAGTAAAAGAGGAAACAATCCATCATCCAATATCACAATCAGATCAACACTATTTTATAGGTTGTATTGCTTTTTGTTAAATTTTTGTAATAGAAGAAAAATAACTGTGAAAAAAGATACAAGCCATTTTTATGTCATCCTGTAGAGGAAAAAAAACATATTGTAATGTAGAGCTTTACAGTTGTATTCAAAGTATATTTTGGGGTTTTGAAATCAATTATAGTATAAATTCAAAGAAACATATGTGACATATGCAGATTTTTCCTGAATTTGTTGGAAAAATAATCCTCTCTGTCCTTTCAGAATCTGTCATAACATGTGCAGTTTACAAAAAAATGTCCTGTAGACTTATTTTCTGTTTCGCAAAGTCACAACTGTTTCCTCTCTCTTGGTGCCATCTTCTGGAGAGTAGAACACAATTCAATTTCAGGGAGATGTTCATACTATACTGTTCATTTTTCACTGAACAATCCCAATCTTATTAAAGTGCCTTGTTGATTAATTGTTTCCTTTTTTCCTAATTCTTTCTGTATTAGGTACCAGATAATTTAGGGAGAATTTGAGAATGATTGAACTGATTAGGTTATTGTAAGTAATATATTTTGTTTCCTTTTTTTCATACATTTTACTTGGGAGTTCCTCACTTCAGGGTCCAAAGGTGACAGGTGCTATATAGTGTGTTTTTGCTCTCTTGTGTTTCATTTTATTTCCATTAATGCAGCATTCTGTAGATTCTTTGTTCATTTCCTTGCCTTCACATTCACAAACAAAGCAAAAGCAAAGTAAGGCTGTAAATAAAGGGAAGCCCATTTCCACCAGGAAAAAGAGGAATGATAAGAAACAAAAATTCTGATTTCATGTCAAAATTATTAAATGATTCAAAAATCTTATCACATGTTTTCAATTCTATTTTGACTTAATCCCTCAATTGGTAAATCTCACAAAATTAGGAACTTGGATCTACAGCTATTCAAAATTTTAAGTAGGTTATCAAAATTTTAAGTTGGTCAAAATGTATAATTTTCTCAGTTTTCTGTGGTTCTTAGTCTCATCTGTATTTTCCGGGCAGAAAATATGCGGCAGTGTTCAATTTTTATTGGTAATCAGGCTGTTTATTTATTGTAAGTTTGGATAGTTTCTTCCCAAACAAACATTTATTTTTTTCCCAGCACGGCGAAGACAAGGCCCGCCCTACTCTACCTCTGATTGGCTTACTCTGCTATTCTTACCGAACTCTATCCAATTAAAGCAACGAAGAGAACGAGTACTGGCCATTCAGAGACAAAGTAGGTCGGAAAAAGAGCCACCGACCAGCAGCGGCATTCATGTTTTGACCACTAGGTGGCAGTAAAATACAACAACCCGGATTCCAGCTACAGCACATTTCCAGCGAAGAAGAGGAGGCTCGCTAAATTGAAAACAGAAATGGCGGGTCCATGAGCTGCTGTTAGTACCGAGTGTCACTGTGAAACAACGGATTGCTGCTTGTAATAAAGACGGTCAGACTGGAGGTTTTCGAAATAAAAGCGTCGCGATGTTGCAAAGAGCAAGTATTTAGCGCTAAAATGCTAACGATAGCTAGCCACGCTGTGTTTAGCAACGTTAGCTACCAGCGGAGCGTGTTTCCCTTTTTTTTCTTGTCAACGCTGCATTAAATTGACACGTGGGTTAAGTGTTGTCATCTGAGCCATATACACTGAAATAACCAACTTGCAATATTACAGCAGTTAAATAGAAAACTTACCGTCAGTCAGGTACCAGACCACCTGCTGCTCCAGCTGCTGGACGTCCGGTGATCATGTCCGGTAACGGGAAAGTCATCTCGCACACCCCGCTGGCCGTGGACTTCTGGCACGTGCGGAAATGTCCAGGCACCCGGTTGTTCTTCCTGTCCCACATGCACGGCGACCACACAATAGGTTTGACCTCCACCTGGAGCAACAGGCCCATCTACTGCTCACCCACCACTGCCACCCTGCTCACACTCAAACTGCAGGTGAGGAGAGTCACATGAAAGACACACATGATTGTACTGAGTGTGCACTAGGACTCAAACACTTCCTAGTTGAAGATGTCACATGTCCTCTTCTTCATCCCTGTAAAGGTGGGACTATTTTATGCGGATGGACATGTGGAGGCTCATTGCAACTGGTCATACCTGTGCCTTGCTTCGTAGACACTGACTTTGTCAAACACAATGACCTCGGACTGTTTTTGCATCCAGATTTAGTAGCTAGGTTCTTAAGGCTCTACAAACCACTTTCCCTTTTAGAGTTAAATCAACATTGACTGAATTGTCATTGAACCCAAGAATCATTTTCAGTGCTCAGAATGGTTGGCAGTTCTCTTTACTCTGTCAACATGTTTGTCAGTGCAAACTTTGTGGAGGAATTACATAATCAGAAATGTCTTTTAGAGTCTTTTCTAGTCAAGATCCCAAAGTGACCCCAACGACAACAAGCATGTCAGGATAAATGACAGGAAATGAGAAGTGATAATAGTGATAAATGCTGTTGCATATGTAACATACAGGTGGATGACCAACAGAATGATTAAAAAAAAAACAATGTAGTATCTTAATGAGGTGTGGGGCCATCAGGAGCCAACAGGTCTAGTGTTCTTTGGTATAGTTTAGTCTCTTGAAGAAAGTATCTGCATCAATTTTGATACAATTTCACTGATTCATGCATTAACCCTGTTTGTACATTCAATAATTTATTTTCTGCTGCTCATTTCTGTTTCTGCTCCTGCTCAGGTGAAAGAACAGTGGATCCATCCGTTAGAGCTGGGTGAGCCGTACCTGCTACCACTGGATGACATCGGCAAGGAGAGGCTAACAGTCACCCTGATAGACGCCAACCACTGTCCAGGGGCTGTCATGTTTCTCTTTGAAGGCTACTTTGGCTCTATACTGTACACTGGTCAGTGTCTGAATGCACAAGAAAAACACTTTCTGTTTCTTCCAGGATGTAGAAAACATTTTTGTTAAGCTCACTTTTCGTTTCCATCATGTTTTTTCATTTCTTATTCTTTCTGCTTTCCAACTTGATAATTGGCATTATACGATGTAAAATTATGTGCAGGTACTATGTCGAGACCAGAATCGTGGGAATTAACAGTCAGCATTGACACATTCTTAATTTCAGGTGACTTCAGATATACTCCCTCTATGTTGCGTGAGCCATGCTTGAGGACCAACACCACTATAGATGTCCTGTACCTGGACAACACCAACTGTGACCCCAACCGTGCCCTCCCTTCCAGACAGCGAGCCACTCAACAAATCAAAGAAATCATCCGCAGGCACCCCAACCACAATGTTGTCATAGGTAAGATCATATAGGCTGTTCTCAACATGCAGTATGTCCTCATCTCAGCAGGGTGTAAATGTACTGTAGGTTCTGTTTATGTTAAGTATTTGACAGTTATGACTTGTTTCATTTTTGGCACTGTGTTCTGCCTTTGACTCATCTTTCTATTGTCACACACCTGCACTGCATGTCACAGGTGTGTGATCGAGAGTCACAAGAAGCTAACAGCCCAGAAATGATCCTGGTTTGCTAGTTAGCATTTTACGGCCCTTTGTCACCATCATAGTCACTTATGCTGTCTTGCAGGCCTGTATTCACTGGGTAAGGAGTCCCTGCTGTTGGAGCTGGCGATGGAGTTTAAAACCTGGATCGAGGTGAGCTTTGAAAGGATGGAGACCCTCAGGGCCCTAGAACTGCCTGACGTCTTCACCACTGACCCAGGAGCCGGCCAAATCCGTGCCGTAGAGCAGTCAGCCATCTCCTCTGCCACTTTACGCCAGTGGAATGAAGAACAACCCACTATAGCAATCTTGCCCACCAGCAGGCCCCTGGTCTCCTTTCACCCCAACCTCCATGTGGTGCCCTACTCCGACCACTCCTCTTACCAAGAGCTGGAGGATTTTGTCTCTGCGCTTAAACCCACCTCCCTTATACCCATTGTAGGAAACAATGTACCTGGAAGCCTCTCTGCCTTAGTGCCCAACAGAAAGCGCCATGAAATCCTGGTGCCTGAGTCAGTCCGACACTACATGTTGAGACAGCCTGAGAGCCAGCTCAGCTCATCAGCATACAGCAGCCTTCGCCACAAACATTTCCAACCTCTTGCTCCCAAAGGGGTGGTATTTGACTCTCCTGTCTCCTCCAGGAAGTCGTGTGAAGAAAGCTGGGAGGCAGCGTGCATGGAGCCGGATGCTTCTGAAGAAGAGATGGACACAGAAAGTAGTGAGAAGAACTCTGACTGTATCCTGATTGACCTGAGCAAGGAGCTCTTCCCCAACAAATACAGAAGAGGGGCTGGAGACACGTGGAGCCTCAGCATTGTGTCTGAAGATATGGTGATGGCAGAGTCGGCGCCACTCGGTCTACTCACCCAGAGCAACACTCCAGTGAAGATCCTGACAAACACCAAGCCTGTCAGGGCCACAAGAACGCCTTTTGAAACTAATGCCAAAACAGTCAACACGACAGCAGTAAATGATTACATTTGTCAGCATAGCAGACATGGAAATGCTCAAAACAATCACACGTTGTCAGATGGTGAGAGCTTGAGTCAGCACAGTGGGCATGGAGCTGATCAGGACAACATTATGTCGAATGACAATAACATGAGTCAGCCCAGTGGACGTGGAACTGATCAGAACGACAATGTGACATTACTGCAGAGCGGCCTCAGTAACAAATCCTTCATCGAGCTACAGCATGAGTATACAGAGGAGCTTGAAAACAGTATTTTAAATGATCTGCCCTTCACAGAGGAGGACTTTAAGACGTGGGGCCTTCTTCCACAGAGCTTTATGCAACAGTTTCCCCACGCTCCTTAGTATCATGCAAAAGAGGATGACATCTCACACAGATGATGTGACCTGATGTTCAAGGTTTGTATGTGTGTGTGTGTGAATAAATACTTTAGACTTGCAGACTTGCTGTTTTCACACACCTTCCTTCTTTATTTTATTTTCCTTCAATGTGCCTCCATTTTATGTGGCTTGTCTGGATCTGAGAAGCAGATTTGTGATCAAAAGGTCAAAGTTTGTCTTTGAACCTGTAAAGTATTGATTAACCTTCCATCACAGTAGCCTTGTCCTCTTGGATGTTTAATCCTGGGCAGCTCTCTGCAGCTAAAAATCGTCATGTCTCATTAATTTCTCTTGTTGTAATGGGAAAACGAATCACTGACTTTTATTGATCAGTGCATGCATAGATACATAATTGCACACCGTGATGTTTATGAATTCGAATTTTCACAAGATAGACAAGTAAGTCAACTCATATTTTTTTGCCTTGAGAACCAACTGTCTTGACACACTGGTTGCTTTTTTGTTTTTCATCCTTGAGCAGCTGAAAATGAAAATGAGCATCAGGATTTTAGAGTGCTTTGAAATATCAAGGTGGAAGTTTTTGCTGCAAAGTGAGTAAAAAGCCAAAATTTAAATGCATTCACTTTTAGCCTAAAAGATCAAATGAAGCTGGGAAAAAAGTCTTAAAAGCAGTCATGTTTTTGTCATTTTCCAGATCTGCCTTTTTCCACTTCATTTTCATATTTCCACTGTGTGTGAATAATGGTTTTTATTGTTAAAGGATACATTTGAAATCTTCCAAGACTGGTTTCAGTTGTTTCCTTCTTCACTGAGAATAGCACTATTAAATATTAATAGCGGTTTTGGTATCATCTTTATTTTTGTCTGCAGTTTTGAGTCAAGAGGAAGTTGCTACACTGTTTTTTTATAAAGAGAGATCAAACTCATACTAAATGTGATTTTCTTTGTAACAGTATGTCCTTTAGAGGTTGGTGAAAATGTTCAAAATAAAGTATATTTTTTCATATATTCTTTAGCAGCTGTGACACAGTTTTTAGTCCACTACTGTAGATACAAGTGTGAAGCTCAGCCTCAAAATACTTTCACCCTGACAGTTTTTTTTACTAACTGGCCATGTTAACTAACAATCCAAGTATATATTAAGTATTTTAAATCAGATGCATGTGTATTGAGTACTATTGCTTATGTTTGTATTCCTACAGCAGCTTAATTTGTGTTTCATGGTTGTTTTTGTTTCCCATGACCACCTTTGCCAAAAAGTAGCTGCTATTACACCGTCTGCACGTTTAGATTAGAAGTGACACTAACCAGCAGTTTGCAGCTCTGCTTTGGGGGAATTTAACAACTTACCTGTTGGACTACATTACTCTATAACTCGTAGACCTGTAAACATTGTGAACACTTTGCCTTTTCTGCTTAGGAAATTTTTTTTTTTTAATTCAAATTGCTAACAAAAAATACATTTATATGTAATGAGTGTTCTTTCTACCTTTCATCTTGTGAAGTAAAGGAAATCCAAACTGTAATACATGCAACTGTGATTTTTTTTTTTTAAATACTAGCTGCTTGTGTGTGTTTCCTTAATAAATTACCGTGCTTTTTGCAAATCTGTGTCTTTCTCTTTTTAAGCCTGATAACTCCACACACTAAAGCACAGAGATCTCCATCAGTACCTACTGTTTCTTGCTGCAATGCTGTTATTCTCCCCTAAGGTGGCAGTAGTTTGTTGAAAATGTCAGCAAATGCTTTTACTGTACTTCTCACTTCTCATTTAATTAGGGTTTCTGCAGCATGTCTGATTTCTCCGGAAAAAGAATGGTGTATATTTGGTAACAGCATGTTGAGCAGTAATGAGTCAGCTCTCAACAAAATCCATTGTCCCTCCATAGTTTGAACACTATGTCGTAAATTAAGATATATAAAAATGGTATATGGCCACATACAGAACCAGGCTGACTGAGAACAGAAACATGCTCTTAGTGAGAAAGTCAAGCTCAGGCACATTCAAGTCTTTTGTACAAAAGCTGCATGTTTATATGTGTATAATGTTGAAGACTGAATGCTGCACTGCCACAGAGCAGGAGCAGCTGTCACTCATTTTCTCCTCCATACAAAGGTTGTTTGGAGGTCTGCATGCTTTCTCGTGCCCTGAGTAACAACCACAAATGCCCTCATCCACCATCCACAAATCCACACTCAGATTGTGCAGACAGGAAAAAAGCTGAACAACAAAACTTGCTTCACTGGAGTACAGCGTGTTCTCAAAGCTTTAACAGCCTTGCTGAGATCTAACTAGGACTCATCCATTCGTTATTCATGCTGTTGTACAGTACATCCCTTCCTCATCACCTCCTCAGAAGCCTTCACTGTGAGCAGCGTGGCAGCTCTAAACAAACAGCGCAATCGATCCACCTCTATTAACATTTTTAGTTGGCTGCTGAGGATCCTGATCCTCGCACGCCCACGAGGCTGGGCTTTGAAACGGTGCCTCATAAAAAAAGTGTCTCTGTGTGAAGTTCAGAAACCTCAGAGGTGTCCTGCTGAGACATCATAAAGTCACCATCAGTGGGTTGTCAGATTGACATGAGCTGCCAACAGGAGTCTCCTCTGGTGCTCATAAAGGATGAATGACCGGCTCCTGCATGGGGTTCTCTGCATGTGGGAGGAGGGAGATGTGGGATTAACAATCAGCCACGAGCTCAGGGGGTGACTGTGTGCAGATGAATACTGATGATGACCTGTGGTGGAGGAAGTATTCAGATCTTCCACTGAAGTAAAAGTACTAATACCACACTGTGAAAATATTCATATGATACTACATATAAAAAATCATGCATTGAAAATGTTACTTAGATGAACAGAATGCGAGTATAATCAGAAAAATGTACTAATGAGCCACTAATTATGACGATTATCTTACTTAATGGATTAATCTCTCTCTCTGATTATTGTCTGGATAAACTGATTGTTTGTTTCTAAACACTCACAAGATAGTGAGAAATGCCTTTACCTGTATAGTCCAAACCTCAAAATCTGAAAAAGAGTAGAAGTAAAGTGTTAAAATAAATATCAATATAAATCCAAAACTCTATTTTAATGTATCAGAAGAAAAAATATTAAGCAGCAAATCCTCGAATTTGAGGATCTTCAATGCGTTTTTGCATGGAAAAGGATTGAAACAATTATCAAATAGTTGTCATTTTCTGTCAGTTGCCTTACTGACGTACAGTCTCAGCTGTACTTGTATATACTGTGGGTAGTTTAATGTAAAACAAAGCATTCAAAGCATCGACTTTATGTTTTGTTTGCCAAAATCTTAATTTGTAAAGTCAAGTTGTCAGCTCATAGTAAAGTTAAAAAACAAACTATTTCTCTCTGAATTGTAGCAGAGTAGAAGTGTAAAAGATAATACCCAAATAAAGTACTAATACCTCCACACTGTATTTAAATACTTAGGTAAATGTATGTACAGTAGTTACAGTTCATCCATGCAGTCCCTCCTTCGTGCACAGACCCAGGACATGACCTGCTGTGTGAGGCCTCCAGGTGATCAGACTCCAGCACTGCAGGAGAAAATGAAGAATGGATTGTTTTAGTGTGCTGACATCGTGGTTTAGATTATAGTCAGCTGTAATCTTCCCTGACAGCAGCGGGGGGATGGACCCTTGTACTCCTGAGATTGGTTGAATTGTAATCAGGACGAGACAACGCCCAAGATTGAATTTGCATTAAGATTCCTGCATATTTTACACAAGCCTGCTCTTTTTTTTGTTTGCCCACAGCCCCAAATGCTATTTAAAGGCAGTGTGCTTGTATTGCAAAAACAGAAAACGTGTCTTGGACCCAAAAAAAAAAAAAAAAAAAAATTCAAGAGGCAAAATGCATTTTCCTTTTTTTAACACTATAAGAGAATATGAAGCCCTGGCACTGAGGCCAGGAAATGAAAGGAAATGGAGTGTCACATACCGCCACAAGCACCACAGCAGGGTGTTAGGGCTAAAGTAATGGATTCCTCACACACGCCATTGCTTCAAAGTGGAAATCATGAGGATGCTGCTACCTGCAAGGCCAAGCCCTTTCACCAGGACTAAAGCTGCTCATGACTCTCCCGTCAAATTAATATTTACATCAATGACAGCGATCTGATTAACGCAGACTCTAGTTACATCATCGTGCGTCTGGTAGATTACAGTTTTACCTGCAGCGAGAACGGCTGAGCGACAAAACTCACAGGGTGCTGCTGGGTGTTTTAGGGTGTTTTTCTTCTCCCCTCGCGTTGTAAAGAAGAGGGGAAGGATCCAGCTGTGTAATTTATAGCTGTGTTCCAGCGAGAGCTCTCAATACATTCTTCAACTCTTCCTTGAGGATAAAATTTGGCTCCCCTCAAGACCCACAAATAAAAAAATGTTAATGCACACAACAGGCCGGCGCACCAAACTTCTGTTGTGAGTGTTGAAGCACTTAATCACAGGAAGTCCTGGATTCACTGTAGTGCAATACAGTAGCTCCCTAACTCTTTGATAATTCATAATTCATTCGTGATCTGGACG
Source organism: Holacanthus passer (assembly GCA_025331565.1). Taxonomy (NCBI): domain Eukaryota; kingdom Metazoa; phylum Chordata; class Actinopteri; family Pomacanthidae; genus Holacanthus; species Holacanthus passer. The sequence continues at coordinate 12,400,921 of JAFREQ010000014.1, read as the reverse complement.
TTACAACAACTGTATCGTTCAGCCTCAATCTGAGTGCGACGTCAGTCATAATGGATGGTTTAGAGAATACGGCCCATCCTGTCTCTTGCCCCCTTTGCCAGATCTATTTGATCTGAAGTGACATTATGAATCGTTTCATACAGACCGTCAGCAAAACTTTTTGTCAAGGTCGTGCTTTGTACTTTTTGTATTTCAGTAAGATGATTCAGCTGCGTCTGCGTTCGTGACTGCACAGCTCACTGTCCTTGTCTTCATCTGTCATTTCTGTCAAATACTTTTAAAACTCAGGTTACTCTTTAACCTCTAAAAAAAACAGTGGTATCCAACTATTTTTGTCCGGCCTTCCCCCCACAGCCCTATGAGAGGGGCTCAAGTACCCTTCACTGATATACTGTATGGAGTGGCCTAGGATCTCAGCACAGAGAAACATAGTGACTGTGGTAAATCTGTGCCTGGAACATTTGTTGTTCTCCTGTTTTCTTTTTCACAGTTTGTTTGGTCAAGTTTGCGTTCATACTAATAAAACTACTTGGAGTAACACAAGCTGCACATTTTGACCATTTGTCCATTACTTTCAGTCGTTTAATCAATTTTTCTGCTCACTTGCTAAGTCGTTTTTTAAGTATTCTGAACTGCAACACATACACAGGAGTTAGTCTGATGGCAGACGGAGGCTGGTTATTGTGACTTCAACTTTGACTTTGCTGGTGAAACGCAGACAAACACCAGACTTGAACATAGGATCCATCAAGTGATAATGCACCACATAAACTTCAACACATCAAACCTGGAGAACATCATACTAAAGCATCGGCACCACACCAGTTTGTGTTTGTATCTTTTTTCTCATGCGTATCTAAATGCAAATATATTTATATATTCTATACACATATATCAATACTATGATTTCTTATTTATTCAAATTAGCTGACCTCCTCCACAGTAGTACTTTATAGTTCTACTATATCCTTGCACCTTGTGAAATATTATGCAACAATCGAATTACCCAACAATAGATACAGCTCATTATTATTACTATTATTTTATCAGTAATAACAACAAAGAGGTCTTTCAGTACTTTTATGACTATTCTGCTGCAAGTATTTGTATTATAGTATTATACTTCATTATATATAGTATTATACTTCTACTTAAGTAAAGTTATGAAATGCATGATTTTAAGTACTTTTACGTAAATGATCTACATACTTCTCCTGGTTGGGTATGTGTACATTCATAGCTTACCATGTATGTGGCTTTTCAGCTTCATGGAAAACACACAGTGAACCCCATTCCCATAAATTTTCCCTGAACAGAAAAACCATCTAAAATTATTGTAACCTGGGGCCATTTTTCTCATCTCGCTTTAATTCAGTGAGGTGGGTTAGAAAATCTTGCTAACATGCAAATGAATGCATTTTCCACAGGGTCTGGATTTGGAGAAACATTCATCCTCCGTGCAGAGGGAGTCCTCGCCCCGGTGAAGCGTCGCACCTTCGGCTGCACTGGTGTGAAGCAGAGGGTGACAAAGTTAAACCAAATGCATCAACTTGGCAGACCGCTTGGCTCGACACAGCTGAAACAAGGAGCAACAGAGCAGCCTTTCAACTCAGGCCTCAGAGAAAAACCTTATTCCGTTCCCACTTTAACGTCTCAAAATGCTGAGTCCATCAGTTTTTAACGGTTCTTCAAAGACGACGCCTCTGCGCGAGAGGCGAACGCCAGCTCAGAGCTCCTGGTAGGTGATATCAGAAGAACAGCACAAGGCTGAGGATAGACAATAAGGAATCCACTGGTTTCTGCACTTTGTAGTGGTTTCTCTCAGCCCCTCTTTCCCAAACTGTCGCAGAGAGTTGGAACGATGGAGCTGAGCCGTGTCACACCCACACAGCGGCAGGGGCTGTTATCTTTTTGCTCACAGTCTACAGCTATTTCTGTTGCCTCTGCCAGTGTTTTTGCGTGCGGGGGTATGCACACACACACACACACACACACACACACACACACACGTATGGCGATGCATGTGTGTCCTCTGAGGAGGTAAATACACAATCATGAGCAGGAGTAAGAGGGATGAGACTGAGCACAGCAGTTGCAAAACATCTCAGAAAAGGAAGGATTTGGAGAGAGGAGGTAAAAGCTGCCAGGAAAAAGGCAATTATTTTGAGAAATGTAGCTGTTGCTTTGTGACTTTCAAAGAACTCAAATAATTTCTGAGAGCGTCTCTTTGCCACAGAGCGTCGTTAAAAACTGGGAGTTTTCCCACAAAGCTCAGCCTCATACTGGAAACATATTAAGTGAAAAGACTCTGTCATTAAATGTTGAAGATTTTCTGCTTTGGAGCGTCACAAGAAAACAACAGCGACGGAGCTATAACTCATTCATCACGTTCTTTCACATCGCAAGAGGCTCAATCAGGCAGCCTTGAATTGACAAAGAGACACTTTTTTTCTCCCTCTATTTTCTCTTCATCCAAGGAGCAGTCATTCATCACTCCCTCTTTGTTAATATCCCATAAGACCATAGGAGGGAGTCTCACACAGGCCCACATCCAGCTGCATGTGGATGACTCACAAGACAGTGTTTCCCTATGAGGGGGGGGCTCCATCTTCCCCTCCTCTTTCCTACTGTACTCCTCATCCTCTCTCCTGCTGTCTCTCCTCCTCGCCACGCTCTTCCTCACTCCTCTGTGCTCTCTCCCTAATCTCCTTTACTCCTCGTTCCAGCCTCCCACCCTCTCCCTCTGTCTTCCCTTCCACCTGCCATCTTCTTCTTCCTTCCTCTCTCTCATCTTTAAAGCCACCGCTCGCCTTCCTCCCCTTCCCATATTTTCTCTTTTACTAGCCTCCTCTTCACCTCCAGCCACAGAGATTACAGGCCTGGCTCCAGGTCACCGAGGAGGTAATCTAAGGCGTACAGTAAACACACGCAGTGTTCGGCGGTGTAGGAAGTATTATCTGAGCACCATGTGAAACTACCACCTGCTTTCGCTTATTTGAAATCTCCAAAGCCTTTTTCTGCATGACAGAGCTGCTACAGCCGGGCAGTGTGTGCACTTAGTTTGCTGCTAAATGGCACGCAGCAACCGGGGAACGCCGCTCAATGCCGAAATGGTTTATGGCTCCTGGCAGCATCAGCACTCGGAGATGTAACAGGCATTTGATTTGCGTGAGATTGAGTCGGTGTGGATGTCCTGCAGTTCTGAGGGACTGTGGGGAAATTATGGGGGAGGGGGTTGTAATTTTCATTTTTGCTCAAGGGTTGTGTGGTAGTGTGACTTTTTAGGAGAGCTAGAAAGGGTCTTCATTTTTCTTGCTTCATTTCAACCTTCCCTTGTGAGATTTATTTAGGCTGTTTACAGTTTGTAAATTTAATATGATCAGTCATATTTTCAGTCTATGGGCAATGTGACAAGTCCAAATTGAATGAAAATAAGTTGTTTGTCCGCTCCCTCCAGAACGACACAGTGGGATTTTGTGCTCTCTATCAGCAGGGCAACATCATTTGTCTGTGACTAAACTGACCAAATCACTGTTGGAAACGAATCAGTTTTAAGATGTGACAAGCTTTGGTTATGGTTTAGGCACAAAAACAACTTAGTGAGGTTTTGGGAAACGTCCCAGTAATTTTTATACTGTTTTTTTAAATTAATTTACTAATGAATACTTTTTAAAGTTTGATTCTGCTCCATTTTCCCCAAACAGAATTCTTAGCAATTCATACAGTTTATGAACTCAACTGAATAGACAATATATCATATAGGCAGTAAATATATTTAGGGATAAAGCTAAAGTTTATTTTTATGATTTATCTGATAATTATTGATAATCTTGGTTAATTGTAGAAAATATCAGAAAACAGTGAAAAATGTCCATCACAATTTCCTTAAGTGGACATAGAGAAAACAGTTCAAACACACCAAAAGATATTCAGTTTACTCTCAGAGGAGATTAAGCAAATATTCTTATTTGAGAAGCTGGAGCCACATCATTTTTGTAATGTTTGCTTAAATGTGACTTTGGCAATTAATTGATGATCATAATCAATTATATGTCGATTGAAGTGAATTGATTAATCGACTCCTTGTTTCAACTCTGAATATATTCTGAAATAGTTTCTGCTCAGTTACAGTCAATTAAAGCAGTTTTGTCATTCGCTTCAGGCTCAGACCGGATTATTTACCTTCTCACCGTCCTCCTGTTCTGTGCCGGCATGTTGAATCAAACAAAATCCCTAAAATATCCCTGACATTTTCAATTTCACTCTTGTTTTTGTCCATAATGGGAATGCATTTTTATGGGGGAACAGGCTGTTCCAGCACACGGCAAACAGTAAATAAGGCTCACTCTGCCAGGATATAATGATATTCAGCACACGGCGGGCTCCCCCCTGAGAAGTCAGCACTCTCATACTGTAGGCACACAGCTCTTCTCCATTGTGTGTGTTTGATGTTATTAATGTGCGTGGTCAGTGCATTAACTAGTGCTTTGCTACTCCATAATGTCAGCTTTCATCCCTTCAAGGCAGACGATGTGATATTTCTTGATGTGGTACCAAATATCTCCTCTGTGTCCTTTAGCTCGAACGTAAGATTAACAGGTAAAGGAAATATGGCGTGTTTGTGTTTCTTCTCAGTGAATCTGACATGATAATTAATATGATTCATCACAATTATTTTCTGTGTCAAAGGCTATCCCAGCTGACAAATCTCCCACACATTATCTCATATGGGCGGTAATGGGAAACCACCCACAGGTCCACTCTGGCTCCATTACAGTGCACTAGAACCTCACTCATTCTTTTAATATCATTCTTTATCGGTAGCCTAATGATGATTTATAGCCAATACAAGGGCGGCTAGTGAACCATGGTGGTGAGTGCGTTTGTGCTGCTGAGCGAGACCTGTGTTGGAGCCCCGAGGTGAGTGGAGTTCATTTTGAAAGGCAGAGCTGAAAGGTTAGAAAGGAGAGGTGGACCGTGCAGTCGGTGCAGGAGCTCTAACGATCCTTCCAACTAACTCCGAATCCAAATCTGAAAAGAGCCGCCTATATACTTTCAAATTGACTCGAGCCCTACAAATTGGTGGGTGTTGTTCCGTCCACCATCAGACATGAAACAGCCCGACTCACCGCAGGAGGAGCTGGAGGCTGTTTTAATTGGACAGCGCTGTGACATACCAGGATGAGATCTGGTTCTGGTTGGTTTCCAGGTCAATCCTGAGACTGCTGTCCACCCTGGTCTCTGATTAGAGCGGGACCATCTTCTGCACACGTCCAGAGTCCAGAGGGGCGTCTGGTGGCTGTTGACCACTCTGCCTGCAGAACCTAATAATTCACAAATACATCGCTGTCACTGCATTGCCTGATTAAATGTTGTGAGCTGTAGCAAATGGTTTGTTTTTAGATGACTATGACTTATGTTATCTTTCATTCTTGATCCAGTTCAAATGTAACAACCCTGATTCCAAAAAAGCTTGGACGTTGCGTAAAATATAAATAAAACTGAAAAATATAATCATTTGCTGATCTTTTTTGACATATACTCAACTGAAAACAGTCTTTGTATTGTTTATATATAAACACAGTTTGTAATATATTTAATGTTTGACCTCATCAACCTCCTTGATTTTTGTAAATATCTGTTTATTCTGAATTTGATGATCAACATGTTTCAAACAAGTTGGGACAGGAGCAACGAAAGACTGGGAAAGTTGTGGTGGCAGCACAGCAAACAGAGAGAGTAATGATCTTTAATCACCGAAAGGACAGATATAGACAAAATGAAGGAGTAACTGGTTTGCAATATAAGCCAGCAGGTAAGATTTCCAGGGAGCCAACTTACAGAATATCAGAGTTGCAGGAGACGCCAAACAGCCACGGACACGGGCAGACAAAAACTAGAAACACAGAAGCTGAACTGAAGGCTGAGGCGAACAAGACAGGTAAAACAAAAGCAGGCAGGGTCAGTAACAGAGAATGAGTCCAAAAGGTAAGCTGGAGTGTCTGTCATGGATGTGAGGGAGCATGAGGGAAAGAACAATCTGGCAAAGTGAGAGTGAAGTGGCTTATATAGAGTCCTGATTGTGTAAGTGAAAACAGCTGGGTCCACAGGTCAGATGATGAGGTGGGAGTGGCTGGCAGGTGAGGTGAGGCAGAGGTGTGGTCAGTGGAGAAATACTGGGATTTGAACGTAGAATTATGGCAGACAGAACAGAGACCACAACATAGAACTAAAACAGACAGAACTTAGACATGACAGGAACGTGGCTGACAGGACTATGGCATAACAGAGACAGAGAACTAAGACAGGTCTGAACAGAAAGGTAGACAGGACTGAGACAGAGAACTAAGACATGACAGCAGAGACAATGAACTAAGACAGAGACAGGACTCAGACAAGATTGACAGAACTGAGACAGAAGGAATGAACTGAGAAGAAAGACTGGACTAAAACAGAAAGAGGCACAGAGACTGAGCAGAAACTAAGGCAAAGCTGAACGATGACAGGGAAGAACTAAGACGGAAAGAACTGAAACAAGGAAGAACTAAGACAGGGCAGAAGAGAAATGTGGCAGGCAGAACGGAGACAGGCAGAACTGTGGCATGTGGACTGATCCAAAAACACCTGTTTGGATCATTCCACAGGTAAACAGGTTCATTGGTAACAGGTGATAGTATCATGATTGGGTATGAAAGGTTCATCCTGGAAAGACTCAGTCGTTCACAAGCGAGGATGGAGAGAGGTTCACCACTTTGTCAAACACATGATTGTATAGAGGAGACTAGTACATGGACTCAGGAACACTTAAAAACTAAAAAACATACACCAATTTAAAAATGAGATATAAAAAAAAAGATATGAAATATGCTTATTTGCTGTCTTACCAAGAGTTAGATGAGTAGATTGACCACTCTCATATCTGTTGCATAAATATGAAGCTGAAACAGATGTAGAGGAGGCTCCAACAAGACTCCAGGAAGTTAGAAGAAATAGTTGGACAAATAACTGCAGTAAAACCACAACCCATCATTTTACACTGTGGTTTCTGCGTCAGATGAAACTAATTAGATTTAACATGTTAATATGTTCAGAGGTGCTGGTCGGTGGAAATGAGAGTGGGATCAATTTTCTCAACTTCCTCTTGGCAGGAATGTAAATAAGTATATTTCCCAAAATGCCGAACTCTTCCTTTAAGCGACTGGTTTTTTTTTTCTCAGCATCTATTTTGGCTCATAATACGTTCCCTTCAGTACTCCAGAGTAATTGGTGTAATTAGTTCTGAGCAAAACTCTCTTGTGAATGATTTTTGCATATTATGCATGTGAAATGTTATATATAAGAAGGGTATAATTCTATGTCATTAGCTGTTGATTTTGTTCCTGGCTGCCTGTCGGTGGTTATTGTTCAAGCAGTAAGTGGGTGGGCAAGGGAGGTGTTGGCTCTATCTCAGGCTGGTAATTTATGGCTCCAGCTGCTGTCTCCCTCTCCCCAGGTGGACATCTTGATTCGTCAGCAGTGCATCTTATTATGGGCAGAAAACACACGAGAGGACACCGGTCTCTCTCAGGGGGATAGATGTACAAATCAACCATCTTGTTTAAAAAAAATAAAATAAAATAAAAAAATGGCTGCAAGGAAAATCTCTTGACAGCAGATTTTCTAATGTATGACCCAACACTGACAGTTTGATTTATTTATGTAGTTGAGACAGCTGAGCTTGAAGGGGAACTCCAGTAACATAAATACCACCCTCAATACTGTGACTACAGTGTGAATAAACTCTGCAGTACTGTTATTTGATTATGATTAGCAGAACAGTTAATATATTAAACTTGTTTCGTTGTTACTCTCAAACACAGAGAAACAACCGTAGAGAAGTTTTGACTCCACAGACATTCACTCCTGATCCAGCAGCGTCTCACCCAGCGTTCATAAACTCACCTCCCAGCCCTCACACGTCACTGCGAGGGGCATCAATAAATCACTATTTGAATGAAACTATGTCAATGTCTTCTTGCTGTCTTGCCTGCATCAGTAAAAATTATGACCTTAGTGTGAACTTCATCTGTGTAGTCGACCTGGAGCTGTAGTAGAGTTGTGGCCAACGTGTGCAGTGTAGTAATACTTTCTGGTATTGATTTGGATGCACTGGGTCACATTACATGGAAACTATGGGAAAAAAAAATCAATAATGTTGCACAAAAATATTTCTATATAATAGAAGACGAACTGAAATCCAATATGAATATAACTGATATGTGTGTCCAGTGCAGTAATAATTTTTGGTATTGATTTAGAGTCAGCGAGTCTCATTACATGGAAGCTATTGCAAAATCTAAATATTTATGCAAAATGAACAAATCACACATTAGCAATCAGAGCTACACACACTCATGCATGAACCCAACTCATATGAATATGTTCAAAGTTCCATCTTACTCGCTTTATCTCATAGTGACCAAACACACAAAAACCCATCTTGCATTCTGCCAAAGGTATCAATATTTTATTAATCTTCAGTTAAGGCAATCCATTACAAAGCATTTCACAAACCACAGTATGACGACAATATCATGTCCAACACCTGGTTTGGAAATTATTCAGCATGCAAGTCAGAGACCAAGAGAGGTATGTAAACAACCTGGGATAAAACAGGAGTAGTGGCAAGAAGAACCCATACAGTATGTGTCTCATAGGAACAGAATGGAAAGAAACCAGAGATGCAACATGCTCGAGGTGGCAGTTATCTCTATATCCGAAGTAACAGATGAAGCTCGTGGCAGATGCACTAATCAAGTGAAATGAAGGCAGACTATCAAACTTCCTGCCATGTTGGCACAAACATGCACATTGTCTAAAGAGGCCAAGTTCAACAACTGAACACACTTTGGCACTGAATATTCCTTATAGGGGGTTTATGTACATAATTAGAGTTCAGCCTCAAAGAAAATCCACAATGAAGGGATAATCAAAGCTATTTCCACTGAGAGAAAGTAAATAAGTGTAGTGCTGGAATGATATCTTTTAGACTGCAAAATATATTTAATAATAGCCAATGTTTCACAATTGCATAAGTATCACCACTGTGCTCAAATCTTATTTATTGATTAGGAGTTTTTTTTGATTTCCCTGTGGAAGAAACAGGCCTCAGGAAAAAAAAAAACCAGCCATTGAATCTAACTTTAACTGATTCGTATTCATTACATGAAATATGCCTGAAAAGTGGACAGAACATACAGCTTCAACTTTTAATTTCCCCACAGATGTTTGAAGTCACACTCACAGTACACTTGCTGCATGCTGATGCCAAATGACGGACTTTTCCTAATTAATTATCAGCGAGTAATGATTGTAGGAAAATGTGAAGAGTAAAACAAATCGCTTGGAAAGTAGAATTTAAGTAAATATATCAGTCATTTATAATATATTTCATAACAAATCTATTCAATCTATAATAATTATTTCCTTTTGGCTTGAATGGCTTTCTGTAGAGGTAATCTGGTATGTAATGTATCTGTGTTATGTAACTAAACTTAATGGCCTCATTTCATCTCTGATGAACAAGTAAATTTGGCAACAGATTTAACGCTGCTTTGTCTTCTGAGGGAGAAATGTCATCACTGATGGAAAATTAAAAAAGAAAAAAAGCCAAATATCGTCTCTCTATCATCTCTCTGAGAGGACTAAAGCAATGGGAGTCAAAGAACATTAAAAGCCTAACTAAGATCATAAAGCGACATGAATCACGTAAACACATTTGTTCCAAACACAAAATAAAACAGCGAGAAATCAGAGCTTCGCATTCTCAGAGAAGAGCGTGACAAATCTTTGTAAACATTAGTTCTCCAGTGTCATTCGATGAAACTCTCTCAGTACAGAATAGGACTGAGTAATGCACAAACCATCAATGTTTACTTTTTCCATGAGGCAAATGTAAGTAGCCACAGTTGAAGTGTAAACAAGTCTTGACTTTGAATATTGTACAACAAGGCTCAGCAACACTGTTAACTTTCGTTATCTCTAAGATCATTAGTGAAGAGCTGTAAGTATAAAAAGTACAACACTGGTTGAGACAGCGTGTAATAGTCCTAATCTGGCTAACATTTTCTGTGTGTACTTCTTAAGCGTGAGACCTGCTGCTGCTGGCACAATAACACCTGGGTAACTGAATTTGGATATGTTTCCATATAATAGGCACATTTGGATCGAGATATTGAGTGACTGAGAGATACTAATGAAAATGACGGCCCATTATAAATAGGTTCATCAGGATGTACACATCTGGGCCAGAATGGCTGTAAGTGTCTTTACAAAATTTGCACACAGTCACTTAAAGAAATGAATAAATGTGAATGTAGTGACAATTAGCTTGAATTGTAAAACAAATTTGTGAAATTGTGTCTTAGGTATTAAAATGTGTCCAAATGTGTTGTTATAAAATGGGCTGTTGTGCATTAGTGTCAAACAAAGTCTTCTGGGAAATGAATTTGAAAGAAACCAAATGCAAACACAAGAGAAGATGACTGTTTTTGCTTTGCGCAGTTTTCTTTAGGATCATTTTAAAAAACATTCAACGCGCAAATAATCTCAGACTCTTGTCGCTGATTTGTGATTGTTTTCATTCTGGGGAAACAAATCCATTTAAGGGGGGGGGGAAATGTGGGTATTAGTTGACATCAGTCTTTCAAAAGTGTGTTTCTCTGGTCCTTTAACAGTACTGAGCAAAAATCCCAGACAAGAAACTGTAACCACAACAAATATAATGGAAAGAAACACAAAAAGCGAGATGACAAATGAGATATGGCAGCATGACTTAAGCAGTACAGTTCACCTCTCTGCATACTAACACGGAAAGCAAGTATGTGCTCTGAATGATGCATCTATTTCTCTGTAAACATCCTGGTTTTTATGATAAGTTAATTTAAATATATCTGTATAGTCAATCTTCCTGTTGTCATCCGGTTTAAAATGATGGTGGAAGACGACGTTAAAGTCTCAAAACATAACGCGGGTCCTTTCCATTATGTTCATTGTGGTAGCTGTTGGTTCTTTCAAATTAATGGTTTTCAGCTCATTAACGTTATAACCTTTGTGCTTTTTTTTTATTTGGACAGTAATTAGTGCATTCTGTTAATATAAATATTAGAAATACGTATAAGACATGGTGCTGGAAATTCAGTATGGCAACAGCTCACAGCAGGTCCTCTATATAACCTTTTGCAATCAAAAATTATCCATCAGTGGAAATGATTAATAAACTGCTTAATAGGTTTTTTATCACATGCTTTTATAGTACAGTCCTTATCAAAGTAGAAATGGGGATTTTTTTTCCTTTTTATTACACAGGTCACAAAATATAAGATGGAAAACTACAGGGGAAATATGACTTCAATCCCCACTCTTAAAACTCCCTCAAAGGAATAAATTATTTCTGCAATAAATAAATAAATTAGTATACATATGATTATTTCCTAGTATAACACACATCAATTCCAAAAGGTATCACAAACATGATACACACTGGCACATTCTAATATATTTATGCCTTCGAACAGGCTCTCTCTACGGGGTTACTTTCTATCCATTACATCACCACTTTGACAGGTTTGACAGCGAACAACTAAAGCCTCCCTTTTTCTCTGGACTCCTCTCAGCGCTCTCACCCTCAAACACTCAGAGAGAATAAAAACTCCCTGATCATCAGCAGCTTCCCCCCGAAAGCAGTCTTTTTGCTCCAAAACAAAATGGAGTCTTATCATCTTTTCGTTAAGCCGGAACGATATTTACGAAAGAGCCTTGAAAACGTTTCCATTTTCCCGAAGGACGGTTGTGAGGGCGGGTTCCCATCAATCCCGACCGTGCCCCGACCCCGAAGTGAAGCTGTGCGTGGAGCTCAGACAGGGTTGGTCTGGGGGAGGTCGTCGGTCGAGTAAGCCGGCGGGACGGGGTTGGGTTTGATTCCTCTGCTCTTCATGTAGGAGATGAGCTGGTCGGGGATCTCGGCCAGTACGTCTTTAGCCAGCCGCGCCATGCTCAGCACGTGGTTGCCTGTGCGGTCCATGTAGTCTCTGAACGGGACAAACTGTTGGGAAAGAAATCTATGACTTTATGAAAAGAATTTATTGTCTGGTCTAACTCGGTAAAGCCCTTTTAGTAGCCCCATTACACCTGACAGCATGAAGTCATTGGACCAAACCATTTATAGAGATGATTCTGCTGTTTATACTTGACATGCATTGAAAGCTCCACCGCAGCACCGAATAACATGATCAGCCTGTATTGTACATCATACATCCAGGTAACCTCTATTTCACCTTGCCTAATTGTGCTGCCATGCAATCGCCATATTTACGTACTTTCATTCGCTGCGATGGAGAGTGGGGATTGCAGTTAGCAGAAAATTAGCAGAAGCACATTTGTTTGGGAAATGCTGCAGAAACTTGGTATCAGACAGTTGTAGGAGAAACACGAGCAGCCCAAGCCGACCAATCACGGTTCTCTGAGGAGGCTCCGTAGCTACATCGTGACCCCTTAACGATTTAGAGGATTAACAGTGATGAGGCTTTAAAGATGAGCAAATGTTAAAGTCTCCCTGATGCTGCAAGGCCAGAATGTTATTAAAATCTCAGAGTTTAATCTCTAATATTGCAAACACTTGCCAGTTAAAGGACGAGGGATCACCAAAAAGTCCTGTGGTTCAACCTCTGAGGATGAAGAACAGCCAGAGTAAATTTAACTGAAATCCATCCGTCTGATAAACTGAGTGCAAATTGATGTTTTGGGTTGTGCGTGCAGATAAGAGCGTCCCAAATGCAAAGGATTGATCCTCTGTTCAACATGAATGTGCTCAGTAAATGTGATGGTGTACAAGTAAAGATTTTGATGGCTGCACAAGATGAAAGGGAATCATTAAGGACGATTTTCTCATCCATACCATACTTCCAAACAATCTGGCCTGTAGTTGAGATATCTTGCTCTGTGATAAAACAAACATCTCCATCTATAAGCACGATCACTAATGGGGGTAAAAAATGACACTTTTCAACCATTGTGACTTTGGAAAAAATGAGCCATGCCCTTCCCATCACAAGCCGAGAGCGAGACAAAACAACAGAAACATCTCACCTGCACGATGTCTCTCTCTGCCAACTTCCCCCGCGAGGAAATCCTGATGTCATCACCATCCAGCTCAACCATGGCTACAGAGAAAAGATGTTTTATGACAAATAATCTCACACACAAAACAACATTTTCATGCTGTGAATTGATGAGATGTACAACAGCTGTTACGCTCGGGGCCAAGCCTGAGTACAATTGAATAAAACAAATCATCCTCGATGCAAACAGACCACAAACTGGTTGACACTGTTTTTCTACACATTTGTACCCTGAAGAACTATTTGCTGTTCTCACCATCGAACTCAGCCTGGCCAACTCCAACAATGATGATAGACATGGGGAGTTTAGCTGCCTGTCATGAACAAGAAGAACAAACAGTCAGTTGTCACTCAGACGCCTGGAAAAACACGTCTTGTGTTTTCTGAAAAAAGCTTGACATCAGACGTTTGTATCAGAGTATGGAGAGGATACATTTCCAGTTATTTATATTTTTCTCACAATGTGCTTCTCATTCTGCAAAGTCAGCATTAATCTGCAAGCACAGAACTCCCGAGACGCCGGAGACAATAATGGGGAAGATCAAATAGGATAAACAGAAATGCGACATAGCATCATAACAGTTTCTTGATTTTGTTTCACATCATATTATCCTGCACAGTTTGGGTTGTCCTGGGACAGAAAATAAAAAATGCATTATTCAACTCAGGGGCTCCAAGGTTGTTACAACATCAGAATATTTTAGCTAACTATTACACAGTGTACACGTTTTACAGGCTGCTTTAGCAATGTGGAATAACAAGTGAGTTGAAGTACAAAAGGTTACTCCATGTTCTGGACAAATAAGAGCAGAAAAAGAAAAGCACATAGAAACACAAATGAAGTCAAACGGTTTATTCATAAAACATGATGAAGGCATCCTACACACTTACATCACTCAGTCTCATATTATTTATTCATGATGTTTTCATATAGAAATCTTTCAAATACTATTAACATCAGAGCTGAAAAGAAACATGTCTCGCCTTCTTATCTGCAATCTAAATCAAATCTAAACCTCCATAATAAACATTTAATAAGGCTTATCTTCCAGGCAGCTGAAGTTGCACAGGTTCGTCCACTGCATGAACCTGAACCACAGTCCCGATGTGGAGAAAGCTGTGGCATGAATGAATGATATATGCTTGTGGTAGAAACGCATTTACAGGGGTAAAAGTAGGTCAGCTTTCCTGGAAAAACCTCCCGAGGGGAGCAGCCTGTCACAGATAGGAGTAAATAGAGTGAGGAGGACCACCCTCTCCATGTTCTCTATCATTATTCTCCCTCCATCTCTTTTCCCATTTTATCTCACCCTCCACCAGACTCATTCCTCGTGACCTCTTGCTCTCACACAAAATACATGCATTCTGTTTGCCCCTTTCCAGCAGCACAAGAGCCTGTGAGCCCACACCTATAAATGCCAGATCAGATTCTGTATCCAGAGCTGAATTATTCAGTCCACACCATTTGTTACTTTGCATGCACTGTAAAGTCACTCAGGGGATCTCACTCCATCAGTCTGCATGAACACATACCCATCACTGCACACAACCATAATAAATATACAGACACTGATGGCAGATACATGTTCTCATAATAAAGTATTTAATTGATTTTTATAGGACTTTACTAACTTTGTTGATTTGTTGGTCACATTGACCAAGAGCCAAGACAATTGGTAGTAAAATGAAGTGTGTCTAATTCTGTGTCTCTGGCAGATAAATGCTAAACATTTTAGCATGCAGGTTGCTGAGCATTTGTGTTTGAATAATAAAATCCATTTTCCCCCATTATCTTTCTCTAAAAGCCACAGTAAAGCAGAAGTTAGAGCTTCTTTATCTTTTGCACTGTGACATTTCCGAGTGAAACAAACTCTGTGATGGGTTTAGTTACAAGAGCGATTTAAATAAAAATAAAAATAAATCTAGACATCTCATGCATAATTTATTCTCCAAAATCAAGCTCAACATATCTTTATAAACAAGCTCGACATATTTTTATAAACTCTGGGTGTAATGAATGAGGGGTTGAATAGATTTATATGGAGAAAAGTGAAAAAAGAGAAAAAAAAGAAGTTCTTGCAGACACAGTTCATTTTAATAACATACCTCTAAACCTGTCTGCTCGATTAAGAATTGAGTAAAATAAGAAATAAAATGTGACCAAATGAACACATTAAGATAAGATAAGATAAACCTTTATTCATCCCACAGTGGGGAAATTCACAAGTGGGCATGTTTGCTTCAGATAATTCTTCCTCAAACTGATGAGGCTTCAGTGGCTTCAGAGGATTAAGAGGATCTCCTCTTGTGGTAATTGGTACTTACTTATTATGTATGTTATTTTTCAGTCAGTAAGTGTCCAGAAAGGTGAAACCTTTGCTTTGTTGATTCAGAATTTACAGATGAACTATGACAAATGCAGTTTTTAGGTGTCTCTAAATTCTAAACTATTCATGGCTTTTATGAAGTTACAGGTCGAGCCAGCCTCCTAGCCAGACAACAAACCGACACCCTGAGACATAATCTAATACTTGGGCACAAATCAATTTATATTTTGGCCTATCAGGTCAGAGAGAGACCCACTTTTATAATTTAAAATCCTGAAATGAAATTTGGAGCTTAAAAGAAAAACATTAAAGGAAAGATGGCTGCAGAGGCTGTCCTGTTAGATGTGTGGACATATTAGTCATGGAAGGCTTAGCTGTACTGGAACAGAGAAATCAGATAAATAAACATTAGAGTGTAGTCAGCAGCAGTGCTTGTAACAAAACCAACTAGTATCTGTCATAAGCAATCTTTTTAGATATAAAGATACAACACAGCATCAGAGAATACGAACAAGAAACCAAAAGAGGTGAGCATTGCAAGTAACTCTTTCCTTATGATTCATCTCAGGGTGTAGGCTAAATGCCAGGTGATGTAGGTCATTCAGTCCTTTGCTCTGTGGGCAGAGGAAAGAGAAGCCAGGTCCAAACTGAGAGGCGAGAGGTGGCAGCAGGACACGGCGGGTTCGGCAGTGCAGAGCAGCAGACAAGATCTTAAAAGGAAGGTGTGGCTGTTCGAAGGGTTTGATTAACAGTCGCAAATTCCCTTTAAACCCAGTCTGCTGGGGGTCAGAGCACCGTGTCACTGTGGGGGTCTACCTGGGCGATGATGACTCACTCAGTCTCTTACCATTGCAGCCATATTATAACTCTAATAAACTCCAGTGTTTTCATAAGACACCACAAATATTAAGCATGCAGCATAAGAGAAACATGATAATACTTTAAATTTGTCCAAAAAGGTGCATCAGATGGTGCGTTGGATTAGACTCCTGCCTCTAATAAAGTGAACCTGTTGACCTGAGAATGAATCTCAGCTGAGCCCCTCAGGCTCCCGAGGGTCTCAATAAAGAGGAAAAATATTGGACAAACAGAGCGGCCAAGCACAGGAGGTGAGACAAGTGGAGCAGAAAACATCCCATAAATCCTCAAATCTAGCGCCACTGGCTTATAAACCCCTCAAAGTAACAGAAAGCCTGGGAGAAGTGCCACAGTAAGCTAAAAGCACCTGCAATGCCAGTGCCCTGCAGAGCAGAGGGAGGGGGAGAGAGGTGAACATCCTCCAGGTAGTGTCAGAGCAGCACTTACATTCACTATGGCCTCCTTGGTCTGAGCCATGTCTGATATGACGCCATCAGTGATGATGAGCAGGACAAAGTACTGAGATCCGTCCTGCACTGCTGCTGCGTATCTGAAACAGAGAAATCATCAGCAAAGAGTGGTTTAGGATGCACAGACGATGTTAAAGTAAAGCCGAGTTGAAAACAGATGCAGACTATGTGTTCATGAATTCACAGAAAACTCAAGCAGAGAGAAAATCTAAGAGTAGCAGAGCAGCCACCACTGGTTCAGAGATTTAAAAAAAAAACAAACATTAAAAAAACATGGTCTTTAGAAACAAACTCCTCCTCTGCCCAGCCTCTGACACAAAAGCTTAATATAGACGCATAAAGAAGTAAAATATGTTGTATAGCTCTTCATGTCTCAGAGGTCTATCCAGACACTATTACGAAACCCATCAGAGACAACACAGCGAGTGTGGCCTAGTTTCAATCGCCCATCGCTGGCTGCTGCCTATGAATAATTTATTAAACTGTTTATGCAAGTGCTGCAGTCTTATTCTTTCAGAACATTATTGATTGCAGTGCTCTCGATTGACCAGACTTGACGAGCGAGCAGGGGGGGAAAAAAACACGGCAGATCACCGTGAGAGCCAAGGACAGGTCAGAGGTCAGCCCTTACTCTCGCTTTCAGTTCGGTAAATTTGGCTGTGAGGTGCTGACATTTTAATCAAAGCGCGTGTCCCGTTAGTGACAAAGGCAAGAGCGATGACAGGGGTTTAGGAGATTCAAGAGACATTTGTCTTCCTCATCTGCCACAGAATAATGTGAACCACCCTCACTGGAGACGTTTGACCATGTTAGCTGAGTAATAGCTGCAGCACCAAACACAATGCTGTATTAAAGATGGTCCACATTTTTAGATAACTCCAGAGATAAGAACTAGCAGATTTAACATTAACCATTTAACATCATACTGTGCATTCAACATTAAGATCTGTTCTGACATTTTAATCTTTTCATCATTAGTTTACAGGATGACCTAATTCACTTGTTCCGAATAGTTGAGACACTCGAATGGTCTGCAACATCTTTGTGAATAATTTTCAGTATTAGTATTAATCAGTATTAGAATTTATACTGCTAAAGCCGTGTCTAAGCATTTCCACCTTGGAGCTGCAGTGAACCAATGACAGTCTCAGAAACACAGATTCAGACAGCCAGGGTTTCATACATCACATAATGTTGGTGAAGAAAGTTCTGGCAAACGTTACTCAAAGCAGTATGTCTGACAGCTAAGCTGCCGAATTAGACGACAGCTGTATTCATTACGATCTACAGTCTGACAGGAAACTTTATTTTGAGGTTGTTCAAAAAGAAAGCACGTCATGATAAAGGTCGCCCATATAAGCTGCTAGTATAGTGTTAGCAAGATAAGGTTAGATAATTCAAATGCATGTGTCAGGGCTTTCTGCCAGGAAGTTTCTGTTTGTGTGTTTGATGAGCAGAGTTGAAGGTGAGCAGGTAAACTCTAAAGCATGAAGGGATTTTTTTCATGGAAAAAAAAATTTGAATAGACTATATACAATGCCAGGAGAAGAACTTTAAAAATAAAAAACAGACTAGAAATGCAGGGAAATGCTGAAAATATAATTCAAGTTAAGGTCCCCAGTGCACAAACTTGAGTCCAAATGTGAGTCATTAAAATTCAAGTCCGAGCCAAGTCATGAGTCATCATTACTGGGAACTCAGCTTGAGTCTGAGGTCGGGGGTGAGACAGTGTACACCTGTGCCTTATTTGAATTTCACAACTCTGCAGTTACTGCTGGCAACAACAAGTGTTGTTTAATACTACAAGTCCCAGAATTCTGAGGGCAGCACAACAAACTTCTGTCATGTTAATAAAAAAAGTCAGGTAATAATTGGCCATGATCTGATTTTATGCTGCACATGGCAGGAGTGTGCAGACAGCAGGGCACAGTGAAGGTCTCTCAGAAGTTGGAGGTGTGCAGCCCGTCACCTGCAGCTCTTCATCTAACAGCTCACTGTGGCTGCTTCTTCACGTTTCATCACTCCCTGCAATGTTGTAAACTGATCGGCTTTCTGAAAATGACAATTGACCATGTCTTGTTTTGTCGCATTTTTGATGAACAACTGCAGTTGGTGCTAATCTCACTGACAAACATGTTGCATTCCCTGTGAATACTTCATAATTAACTTGTGTTTCGCCAGATAATGTTTTTAATGTGAAGCTGCAACAGTAGCAGTAACTGAATACAGCATTTTATCTGGGAATATCGCCACAGACATCCCGTTCATAATACTGCAAATTTTTACACATTGCAATATTTACAAGTGACAAGAAACTTGTAATTGTGAACTAAAGCATGTGGTGCCATACTAAAGCTCATTTCTTGAACAATGTGCCTCATCAGCAAATAGACTAAATGACATGAATCCATTTACAAGTCCTCCACCATTCCCACCCCCTTACTTTAAAACTTTTCTTAAAACACCTGGACATGCCCGATTACCATTTCTATTCATCTCATCCTGGCAGCTGATTTTTCCTCCCTTCATTAGTCCTGCTCAATTCATAGCGAAGCCATCAGTCACTGTCTTAATACAACTGACTGCATGTCTCCCTGCTGAAGATTATTTACAGACTGACTTTGACAGAGAGGATGGCTGTACCCTGTGATGTTCACTGGGACACGTTTTTGTGCTCGTACCTTGCCACATGATTAACAACCGGAGCAAAGTTGGTGGGTCCATACAGCTGAACCGTCTTAAGGCTTTGATGGTAAGCTTCGAGAATCCCCTCCATGCCGTTGCAGTACGGGTTCTCAACGTTGCCATTCTGAGGAAAACAAACATGAATGGTGCGGGAAAAAAACAAGAGTAAACAGAATTTTAGATTATATTATTATAATGCTAGAATACAATGACGCTTGACATAACAATGAATAGTTGATGTAAACAACAACTAGTGTTTTCACCACAATGTGTCTGGGAGTTAACTTAGAGAGTAACTTTATACCACGCTGAAAAGCAGTCTGTTCGATGTCCTCTCAATTTGAAAGTTTCACTTTTGACTACATCAAACTTCAGTGATGTTGTGGTCAGAGGTGCACACTTTCACACACCTTTCACACCTGAAACCAGTGATATGACCGTGTACTGACACACCATGGACTACAGCACAACATCACTGCAGCTAAGTTAAAAGTTAAAACTCTAGTGGTCAGCAACAATAACATTTTCAGCTGCAGTTTAGTTGGTGTTTAAACACTTTAGCATTCACTTATTAGGAAGCTGGCTTGTTTACAATATTCCATACTCCAATGAGTTGATTTTTAATCTCTTTGTATTCAATACAGATATAAATCTGGGACATAGCTAAGCACAAAGACTGGAGTTGCCAAAATTATTGGCTACTGAATAGTATATAGTGTGCGTTGTACTGTTCTCTGAATTTAAGAAATTTCTAGAATTGAATGAATAAGTGAAAACAGCCTTGAAGCAGCAGTTAGTCTCCATTGAACAACTCCAAAGGGGACTTATTTACACATGTATCTTGTTAACAGTTTGTCAGGCAAAATGTGCCATAAAAAAAACACAGCCAACTTGCATTTTCTATTTCTAAATGTATTAAACAGACAGACAAACAGGATGTAAATGAGACAGCTTTGAAGTCTGAAAGCTTGGACTTTCAACTGAATCTAAGTTAGGCTAAACAGACGTCTGGTTTTCTGTACTGGATGAACGGGGATGAAAAAGAAATCAGTAGTGACTACGTGCTCTTTCCACACCCAGTACAGAGGTGATGTAGCAGCTGGGTGTGTTCTCAATAAAAACAGATCACAGCTGACCCCACCCAGCAGCCATCATGGAGGAGCAGCTTCATCAGACTTTTTTAAGACAAAGAGGTTTAGTGCTTCTCCACCATAAAATATGGAGCATGGATTTACTCTTTAAGGGTTGAATGAAATTTTGAAAACCCTCTTGTGCTTGTCAAACTTTGCTCCAAAGGTCAGCTTCCTTAGCCACAAGACACATTTCTAACCAAACACGTATAGCAAACATTTCAGCCAGAACTGTAACTTTACTTTTGAAATCATTTACAAGACTAGAGCATGAAAGAATGAAGCTTCAATTATATGGTGAGATGAATCTTAATTTGCAAATTTTAATGGAAACATGGAGTGATGCAGACGTTACCCTGTAGACAGACTCCTCATTAGGCTGTACTATGCAGCAGCCAGAGCACATTAGCTGGCTGAGAGAAGCCAAATTGATTTAAGAATCCTTCAGCCTTACAGAACCTAATTTGCACTATAAAAGGTAAATGAAATTCACTCTGAATTATGCATGTCGGAGGTGTAGCAGCATTCGTCTCAGAATGCACACATCCATATTGTGCATGAAAACATACTTACTGTGTGCATATGTGTTGGAGAGAGCATTAAAACACAAACAAGCACTCACGCTCAGAGATGAGCTCCACTGGGAGGACCAAAAACAGACTCACATAAACTTTCATGAAAAATTCTGATGACGAATTACAATCTGAAATTATTCTAGGTTACTCACCAGAGGGAACTCATGGGAGACCCTCCCATCAGGGGGCAGCTTAGCACCAAATCCCAGGGCAGGAAACATCTTATCACTGTCATAGTCCTGGATGATTTCTCCCACAGCCTTCAGGGCCATGGCATAGGCATTCATCTGGTACGGGTTCATGTAGTGCAGTGAAGTGGACTGGGACGGATTTCCTTCCAAGACAAGAGAAGTCAGAATCAGTGATGCAAACCAACTGACAGAGAATGAATTGACAGCTGCAAGCAGAGAAATATAAGTGAGCCAAGACTAAATTGGATGTTCTGAATCAGAGGTGAAGCTCTGTGTGACTATCTGGGTTATTAGTAATTCTGGAATTCAATGCTTCCATTTTTTCTGTTTATGTTTTTTGGAAGTTACAGTGACATTTTAGATTGGTTGTCTTTTATACTGACATGAATCAGTCACAGTCACAATCACATGCAGTTCGGTGGAAAAAGAGAAAATAAAACACCTTCAGAATGATCCCATTGAAATGTTTTAACTTATATAGAAGCTACTGATTGACTGCAGTGGTAGAGAAGGCATTCAGATCTTTTATTTGTAAAAGTAGCAATACCACAGTGTAGAAATACCACAAGTAAAAGTTCTGCATTTAAAACTTACAAGTAAAAGAACATCAAAATATACCTAAAGCACAAATATATTAGTGTATATTAGTGTAGTATATTAAATTATTTGATTCCAACTTATGTTGCATTAATTTGTAAGCATCATACTAATGTTGCAGCTGGCAAATGTGGCACAAATTATAACTACTTAATATGCTGTTGGGTATCTATAATAATACATCATCATTTATATTCTGTGTTAATAACCTGAATCTGCTGAGTAAATATAGCCTAAAGCTCTCAGGGAAAGCAGTGGGTTGAAAAGTACAACATTGCTTTTGAGTAGCAGTATAAAGTAGCATAAAATGGAAATACTCAAGCAAAGTATGTCCTTAGGTAAAGTGCTTCATCAAATGTACTTAGTCACATTCCATCACTGACTGTTTGGACAAAACCTTTAAATGATATGCTACTTTCAGACATGATGGTTTTTCATGGCAGGGTATGATCTTGGGGTTGGATGTTTTGTTTTAGAGTCAGGGCACAGAGGACTAGAGAGAGAGGATGGAGACAGATATTAATGTTACCTTTTCTTCCCATTCATTTAAAATTTCTTCTGCATCTCCACATTTGTGCATCAGTACATGAATACAATGCATCTTATTTAACCACAGTATGTATTATGTGTTGTACAAGATATAGCATTTTATTTTACCTTTTCTAAATGCAGTTTACAATCAATGTCCCCTCTCTTGCTCTCTGTCCACTTTAAAAAATGATTCCATGTACTTTGTTTGTCATGCGGAAACACCTCAATAAAAAAAAAAAAAGGTGTAACAAGAAAGACGACAGAACATCACAAGCGTGGAGAAAACTCCAGCCCCGTCTTTGATTTATGGAAAATGCCACAGTCATAGATCAGAGGATGGAAATGGAAGCAGAACAGGGTGATGCTAGTCAAAACACTCACCATTTGATGCAGTGAAATCAATGGCCACTGTGAAGTGAATCTGAGTCCTGAAACAGATGAATGGGGGGAAAGGATGCTGTTAACAAAAGAGAGGCAGGAAAACTCAACGCTGTAGTTTAATGAGGCTCTCCCTGGTTTGACTGTGCTCTCTGCTCTAGCTCTCATCTGAAAGGACATGTGATAAAACCATGTTGATAATATGCCTTTATTGTCTAATCAGGTTTTTGTTCTTCAATTTTATGAACCAGACAGAGCACACATTTGCTTCTGGTCAAACAGCATCCAAAGCACTGTTTTGATCTTTAAATAAAACGCTGTATTTAAAGATTAGCAGCGCAGAGGCAAAACCACAAACACATGGCTTTTACTTAACATCACATGGAGAATAAATAGGACTATTAACAAGGTACAAGAGCTATAGAAAGAAAATAATGCTAATTTCTCACTAGCTACTTTGATTATTTACCTTCTTTTTTAAGATATATGAACATTGTCACCATCATAATCATCATTGTAATCACCATTATTGTCTTTGCTCCACTTGATAATTACTGCATGATCAATGGAAAATATTTGAGCTCTTCCATTCACCGCATCAATCAGAAAAAGCAGCCTAATGAAATGTCCAAAAACTGCTGCATCTTTTTTTTATTCATGAATCCGTAATGATAGCCAAAACCTTGAAAAGAAACTAAACAAGGCCTAACTAGTCTCTGCTGGATGTATACGTTTCCCCAGAGAGACAAACGAAGAGCAAAGAGAAGGGGGGAGCTGAGATCAAAGCCTGTGCTCTTTCATTGTGATTAACACTGATTGCCTTTCCTGACTTCACCTCCATTCAGAAATTCCCACAAGCATAGTATTGGAAATAATGGCGACTTCCTCCTGGGGAGACTCTGACCCCAGCTCATTTATCAGCATTGAGCCGGACTGCTCGGCTGACAAAGGGGAATTGTTACAATGGCATGCTGCCTCAATTTGAAAGTCTCTGCTGATTTCTGTGGTTAGTTTTGAATGTTTGTCCAGAAAAGCATGGTGGTGAGTTGGAGTTAGGGCAGTACAGTCGAAATGGTCACATGGGAGCGGTCAGTCAAACCGCCGATTATGTCATCAGAGCATTTCCTGAGAGTTCATCCTCAGACAGGAGCTGCTAAGTAAGTGAAAGTACCTACAACATGATCCAATACTTCTTTAATCTGTTTATAATACACAGCATTGACTAGTGGCACATTTATAGCATTGATGGCCTAAATCCATTTACAACACACAATCATTTTAGAAAACTAAACACTCTACACACAAGATACACAAATACACAAAACACAAAGCACAGATTGTGCAGTGGTGCTGAAACGATTGATCAACAACAGCTGAGATAATCAATTATTTATCAAGCTAAAATTTCTGGTTCCAGCTTCTCAAATATGGAAATGTGACACTTTTCTCAGTTTTACATCAGAATTTGAAGATCTTTGGGTTTTGGATTGTTAGTCAGACAAAAACAATTTGAACATCAGCACATTTATAGACTACTAAACAAATTAGACATATACATAATCAACAGATTATTGATAGTAAAAAATAATTAGCTAAAGCTTAACAAAGACTTGATCCTAATTAAATGTATTTATTAATCACCCATGACATAACCGATCACCCTGCTTCAGTCCGGATATTATATGGTTCTGAGATACAATCCCGTTTCCTGAGTTATAAATTCAGTATAATCCAAAGTTCATAGAGCCTCATAATTATAATCACATTCAAACATTAATGGTTGAAACCTTGAGGGGAGGGTCATAACCACCATCTTTCCCCAACCCTTAACCTCACCATAGTTGCCTTTTGCAGATATTGGCATATTGTCATGGAATATATATAAATATCAATGTACTTGTCTGGTGGGTTAATTTTTTTGAGCACATGTCAGTGATAAGCTCTTATCAACTCCCCATAAGAAGTTTTTTAATGCATGATTATACATCAACATTCATTGTCTTTAGGCATCTACAATATGATCAGTGTCAAAAAATTTCAAATCTCTCTGACTTTTGGTCGAACAGCTGCACAACATCCAAGATAGATATCCCTTGTTGCTCTATTAGAACTAGGCTTTGGATTGGGGTTGTCATCTCCACCCTACTATGCCTCTATCCCATTCTGTACAGTAGTTTTCCACAAGGATTCACTGGATGAGCAGGTTCAGAAATCAGTTGTGTCCCTTTCTATTAGAGAAAAGTGCTGTGAAACAAACAGGCCAACAGACCATGGACACACACGGCCCTCTGGGGGATCAGTATTTGCTGCTGTCTGTCTGTAGCTCGCTGCAGGAAGAGTTACATCTCCCATAACACATATGTCTCTGTTCAGTTGACTGGCTTGGAGTACTTGGATTTTTTTTTTGTGTGACGCACAGTGGGGATTTGTTTAAGAGCTGACAACAAATTATTTCGAGACTAAAAAAAAATCAATAGGGATTGATGTTGACTGATTCTGCAGGGTTGTCTGTTTGCTTCTTGCACAGGACCAATGGCTGGCGGCTGCTCTGCGGTCACTATTTTTCAGCCCTGCAATTCTCACATTTATAGTCCTTGAGAGCAGGTAATCTTTCAATCATCTATCATTTCTTAGACTCTTCCTTGAGTGATGTATTGCTCTGTGGACAAATTAATGTACCATCACTATTTCCTACATTTAATCAGGAGTTCATAAATCTGACACCGGCCTTTAAATGGCCTCCCCCAATGTCTTTCAATACAAATCCTTCAGAACAGGCAGTCCAATAATTCCCCGCGGGCCACACTTTTGTTCTCAGCTAAAATGACAGCTCCTCAACCAGTCCGTGTTATCACCTTGAATCACTGCAGTACTTTAAAATAGCTACAAACGTATCATTGTCATATTGACTTTCCCCTTCCAGTTAGACAAACACCATATGGCAGGAGTCTCTGTAATGTGAAATCCCTGCAGTCCTGGCAATCTGGTCAGGGTGGGATATTGTATGTAATATAAAACAAAGACTGCAGCTACAGTACACATACAATCTCATCAGTATGTGGTGGTAATTGGCCAACGCAGACTACATCAGTGAGTGAACTGGCACAGTGCTGGTCTTGTATAATGAAATGCAGGCAGATGCACACAAAGCTGTAGGTTTGCTTTCTGAAGTCAATTGAAGATGGGTTTTTTTTTTCATGCCAAAGTGTGCTTTTTACTATGTTTGCTGTCTAAAAATAGTAGTGCTATGTAAACCATTTTATTATTAATTCACTAACATTACTCCTTGACAAAGAGCTGCTACTTTCAGATGGTCGTTTTTAATACAAAGTGCTTTACTGCCTTATCTTTGACTGATGATCCATCCCGTGAAGAATATTAACTACAGGCCTAAATCAAAATACAGATTATTTTATTTAACCCTAGCTAGTGTGAAGACAAGTTGAAAGTACTTCTCTCAGCACTGTGTAATGTCTGCAGGTATTCCCTTTAAGGCTGCATACAGCACCAGCGACCGCTAAAGTAGGGCAGCCTGTATGTAGCCTGAGAGGAGGAAAGGTCCGTCAGGCACTCGCCGCTACGGCAGCTTAAGCTTACTGCTGCACATGGTAATAACTGAAGGCTACTCAGATGAAAATAGCATTTTTAGCAAGTCAGATCTTCTCTCATCTGGGCTGCGGTCAGTAAGGGGATAATGTTCAGAGAGATTTTAGAATGAAAAATCATCTTGAAACAAAAAAAGTGAGGGGGATGAATGTGGGATTTTGAAAATGAGGTGGGCATGCCACCACCCCCAGTGGATATTACACCCTTGAATATTTAGTATGTGTCAGTAAAAGTGGCTGTAAAACGAAGTCAAAAAACGGAGATCAAGAGTGGCAAGACTCTGAATGCAGAAAACTGTCATGAGAGTTTCTAGTTGCAGCGACAAAAACGAACACAACTGTGTCATAAATAGATTCAAAGTGAAGTGTTCTGCCACCGCTTTCGTGTAAACTCCAACATGAAGAGGACCAACGGTGGCCTGATGTCAGAATGAAACACTAGAGCAGCACAAAACCTAGCAAACAGTACCTTGACACCAATACTTCCTCTTTGCTGTATTTTTGCAAGGTGAACACATAACAAACCAGTGTGCACGAGGTAAAACGTCACCTGACAGCAGAATGACTGACACAGCTGAGAAACATCTCCCTAGTTTCAAGAATCAGTGAATTTCAAAGGGCAGTAAAAGACAAAGAAAAGAAAATGTGTCCTCCTGTGAAAACACCGTCCTGCAGTCTGACCACTAAGCAAACCTGAATGAAATGAAAAATAACAGTATCAATTCCTCCTATTTCAGGACAACAGGATATTTTGGGATGAAACTATTAAACCGTAATCAGATCTCCACACAATAGAGGCTCCACACAAGCCATTACACGGCTGATCTCACTGCAGATTGAATTTAAAAAGAAACATTTCAACATGTGATGAAAAGAATATAAATCTTTCATTAGCCTTTCAGACTCAGCGCAGTATGTGGCTTTTGGACTTTAATTACCTCTGTTTGACTATATCTCTGCTCCAATTGAATGTTAATGAAAATTTATGAAAAACCAATTCACTGTGAAACCAGCCAGGATGTGATCTGGAGAGAGAAATTGCTTTTTTTTTTTACCCTCTGGTTCAAAAAAATCATCTAAAATGCATCATGTCCATTATCACCAGTTAGACAGGGAGAAGTAAAGCAAACACACATGAAAGGAATCAATAGCAGAAATCTAAAATACCAACTTAGACCAGATTGATATAGCCTGATGCAGGTTTCCGCTCAGGTTTCTCATCATCTCTCTGAATGGCAGCATTCTGGTACAGCTTTTTTTTTTCTCCCCAGTTGCTTTCACATTAGTCTGAGTTGAAGAAAAGTCACCTCTTTCACCCTGCTACAGATTTATAGATGCCAAATCGAAACGAAGCAATCCATTGGACAAACACTGACTGTGCTCTGTGCCAGAACTCATAAATTGTAAATTGTGTCCTCGCAGATGTGAGCGCATAAAATCTGAACAAAAGTAGAATTAAATCTGAATCTGGCTCAAAAATATTTCGCAACTTGAGTTTCACCAAAATCATCTGCAAACGGGCAGAAACTTTTTAATTAACATCCTATTTTTTTTATCTTAGGAATAATATGACCTGCTTGTGTCCTCAAATGTTATCCAGCCAATTAAAGCATCTTGTAATTAGCCAAAACATACATTTAATCTTCATTGGCCTGTTCTCAGCACCCACTACATGTCTGACTGTCCCAGCGGGGCAGATGTTTTTGTTTCTAATGAGTTTTTCACATCCTCAGTTGAAGGGTTAAGGTTACGAGGGTGTGGCTTATTTTCATGATGTGGATGTTGTAAAGCCCTTTGAGACAGTTCTAGTTATTAAGGGACCTAACTTGATGAATGTTCAGTGGAGAATAGGCTCTAACTGTAAAGACTGATAAGACTTCATCGTTGCCTAAAGGTTTTCCAGTTTAATTGACCAAAACAGCAGCCACGTACCTGAACTCTCTTCGGGAATCACTGTACGTCTGGTGTATCATTTTCCATGGATACAGTTAATCTTACCCATCACGGATAAGCAGCATGCTAATTATTTCACCCCTCCACTGCCAGCACTAGTAATCTTGTTTATTTCCTCATCAGTCTGTTATGCAATCTGCTCCAAGCAGAGTCTGTTAAAGGCAATATCTTTGCTTTCTTTTGCTTTTCTTACTTGGTAAAGGAGGTTGTTTAGGAATGTGGAGATTTGACGCAGCAAAATTATATCTTTGCGGTCGTGTCACAAATCTCTCAGCTACCATAGCTCCGATAGATAATGGAGATCTATTGGATAACAGCAGTGCACACATAAATAACAGTAAATAGTAATAGGCTTATATATCTTACATATACATATAATGGCCCAGAGATGGTTTTCCAGCGAGCTGCTGGCTAATAAATAGACATGGATGGGAAAGCCACATACCCATAAATCAGATATAATCTTTGCATTTTCAATTATATGAATCGATTTTTAGCTCTTACGGGCCGTCTGCAGAAAAAAAGCCTGGACTGACATACATCACACATATCACTAACATGTACAGTATATATAGCTTTTAGTGCATGTGATTCAAATCAGGGAGATAACAGGGTTACCAACATGAACACAGAAACATAGAGAGCCAAGAAATGTCTCCAACATCAACATGTCCACATTCAACCAGCCAATAGCAAATAGAAAATAGAAAAAAAAACAAACAAACCTGGATGCTTAGATTCAAATTAAGCAGTACATCTACCACAAATATACAGCAAATTTACATTGTTGTACACATATTAGCTTAGGTACTGTAGCCTATTGTATGTTTTTTGTATGTTAATAATTTTGTTGTGGAAAATTGAAAGTGTAGAATTCTTTACATTTGGGTGCATATGCTATATGGAAATAAAAAACAAGTCTACAATACATAAATGCACAGCATTACTGTTCATTCTCACATTCTGTAAATACCGTTCGATGATGTCTGGATTTTATCCTTGATTTCATTCCTCCTCCAACGTCACCAAATGTCTTCATATTGTTTTTCACAACAGAGTTAGAATACCAGAGATAACTGAAACTACTTCATAGAAAACAGTATGACAGACAAAAAGGATGCAACACAGTTAAGAAATACGGTAGAGAGAAAGTGATTTAGTGTCACAACAGCCACTATGGACACACAGGTTAACTATAATAAAGGGATATGAATTAATAAAAAATTCCAGATATCAATTATGTAAATTATCAATTAATGTTAATGTTGAGGTAATTTTTGAATCCACGTGGGGAGATGTAAAAAGTCGGGGTGCTGTGGGTGTAGGTCAATTCAATTAACATAATGAGCAAAAGTTAATGTTCCCTTAAATCACCAACATGTGGAATATTTACATCAATATATCATTCTCAAATTGATGTTGACAGCACAGCTTAATGGCCACCAAAAAAAAAACAAACATCCAGAGGAAATCTGGCACAAAAACCAGAGCAACAACTTATAACAGAAAGATAAGAGCCTCAATCAAAACATAGAAACACAAAGGTACAGATAGCCTTGGCTTACACTACATGGAGATAAGACTCAGTAATATTGACCCACACTGAATCCCCCATAACTGTCATGTTTTTGATGGTATCTTCCAGACAATTCTTATCTCCTCATGAGAATTTTAGCACGAGGACTTCCACTGTGGAAAGCACTTCTCAAAGAAAAACATTAGGGAGCCAATGACAACAGAAGGCACGGAGGCTGCAGCCGAGACTTTCATGATGATTTAAAAGAACTCAAGAGAAAATACCACAACACAGAAGCTGGAGCGAATTTGTCTCAGGGATTTCTTTTTTTTTTTTTTTTTTAATTGCCACGATGATGAGTGTTTTTAAAGTAATAGTCTTTGCTATTAGACCCTCTCCCAAGCACGACACCGAAACCACACAAAAGAGCTGATGAGATTTTAACATCTCTGAGTACCACTCTACATTGTGCTTCACTCCACGTGCCGGGTCACATTAATTAACAGGGTAATCTCTCTCTCATTTGTGTCTGGAACAGTTTCATGTGAAAATTACCACTTTTCATTGAACACGATGAAGCTTCACACTGATGACTT
This sequence comes from Holacanthus passer, assembly GCA_025331565.1. Taxonomy (NCBI): domain Eukaryota; kingdom Metazoa; phylum Chordata; class Actinopteri; family Pomacanthidae; genus Holacanthus; species Holacanthus passer. The sequence goes on along the minus strand of JAFREQ010000014.1, from coordinate 12,370,352 downwards.
TATTCAGAGTGCGATTCGAGTCAGATTGTAAAGTACTGCGATTAAGTGACCAATGACTTATCATAACTTTAACAACAGATTTGGGTGAAAGTAACGTGCGCAGCCTTTGACAGCAGCTGCATTTGCATTGATTCTAATAATAATACAAATTAGAGCTCAATGAGGTTTCTGTTAACATCCAAGTAAAGTGGCTCTTTCAAAATGAAAATTTCATCAAGCATGAAGTAGATTGGACTGTTCATAACCATTAAAAAGATTAACATCTGTCTTACAAATACTTTTTTGATTTTCTTTTTCTTTCACCTTCTTCTGTTCAATAACACCAGCAGTAGTGTATTCTAGTAAAACTTTTACTTCAGTGGAAACATAAGGCGGATAACCAAGGTTGTTAGTACTTGAAACACACCCGTCTTTATGAAATGTTGTCCTTTGGTGAGTGCTGGATTTGGCGTATTGTACATATTAGAGTAAAGCTAGTTTTTCTCAGCACTCTGCAGGCTATGTGTAAAGCCATATGTTGGAAATCTGGGCAGGATTTTTGACGGTGACATCTTTGATTGAAGATGATGAAGTGGTGGTGTCTTTCTCCACATGTGCATAGGTCAGGTCCTAACCGAGCGATGGGTTAATCTGAACCTAAATGTTCCCCAACCATTTACGTTCTAGGGCCAAACTTTCACACATGCAAAGAACAAATTGGGTTTATTTTACGGATTTGGCAGTGACACCATTCCCTCTGTAGATACAAGCCTGATTTCAAAAAAGTTGGGACTCTGTGTAAAACATCACTAAAACAGAATGTGATAATGTGCTAATCCCTTTTGACATATACTCAGTTGAAAACAGTACAAAGAGAATGGATTTAATGTTTGACCTCAGAAACACAAATCATTGTTGGTAAACAGAATTCATTTGCAAGTGATTGCATGCGGTTTTCATTTATTGATTTCACACTTCAACTTTTTTAGAATCAAGGTTGTACATCGGGCTCATTCTAAGGTAATAAAAAACACAACAATTCCTATTTTCAGGTGATAATACACTTGTGAAAATACAATTATGAATATCATATTCTATTTCTGCCAATAGATCCCCCTAAATCCTACACACTGGACCCATAAAACGTTTTGCAGACAATTTGGACTTTTAGACTGTTCATCTTATTTTGAGGATTCATTTGGGAGAGACTGATTACAGACATTTATTATTCCACTAAATCTGTAATATCCCACACATTTATGAATAGTGTGTTATATCTCATACTACAGTACAGCACATGCCCCAGAATCAGCAAATCCCACTGCTCACATTTAGGTTACTCAGAACTTGGGTGTGTTTATCTGGGTTTTTGTGAATATGAAATTAAAATGTACCAACAAAAGAAAGAAAGAAAAAAAGAAAGAAAACCCAAATAACTGAACTATGCATCTAAATGCAGTGTATTTGAGCCTACAGTGCATTAGCACTTATTGTTTGTCTATTGTCCTTCTCCCTCCATTTTCTCACAGTGTCTCAAGGACAAACTAAAGCAGAGTGATAAAGGTAAGGATTAAAACACTGTTGCTTCGAGCATGTGCACTGTGCACAGATACAGTATGTGTGTCCATTTGTGTGAGCTGGAGAGAGACCAACAGGACAGAACTGGGACACTCAGCCATCAGCAGCAAAGCAGCAGAAAACTAAAACCAGGGCAGCCACTGATCCACTGAGAAACATTTCCATATGTGACAGGTTGTCCGCCCTTAATTAAGCTCTCAGATCTTTTCCATATTTTATCATAGTCATTCATATTCATTGACACTGCAGTTGTGGACATGGACAAATTCGTCTCCTTTGGGGCTGCCCTTCGCTTGTGGAAAATTTCAGTCAGTACCCACAGTCAATAACAGTGAAGACAATGTGGATGGGTGCTTGTACCGCAATGGGCGGCAGGGGTACAGAAGTAATGCATTTAAATCTACCATAATAAATGTCACAGCAGATTTTCTATCTTATTTCCATGCATTAGTCACCACCATGACATGTTTGCAATGCCCACAACACTCACTAATTTGCTGTAGGAAGTTTTAGCAAACTACTTAACTCCCACTGTTGACTGATATTCTAATACTGTGTCTCTGTGAGGTGAAACTACAGTGAAGTGTGTGTTCACAGGGTCAGGATGCTGCTGCTTTGGCTTCTTTGACAATAAACACCATCAGCTAGGAGCTAAAATAACTGGCAATAGCTTTTTCTACCGGACTGCTTTTACTGAATTCTGTTTCAGACAACAGTGCAGACAAAGCTCTGGTGTGTGCAACAACAGAAGCCATTTATTATAATTATTATAATTATTATTCCAGAGAGTACAGCCTTTGCATACAGTAGCTGCTAAAAGGTAGCAACCAGAGTTAATGAGTTTTTTTAAATCTTCAATCGCATTAAAGTGGTTTTCTTTGTTGTAACTTCACCTGTTGTGTTTGTCAGGCAAGCAGAAATGTTGCTTTAGCTTTTAGCAGGTGGTTGTTGTGTGAGGTTTATACTAGCAGCGAGATGAAAACATCCATCATCAGACTGGGACAGTCTAATGCTGCATTCATGTTATAAGGGATGGATGATAGAAATCCCCATGTTAAAGTTGTAATTCTTAAGATTTCAGTCCTGGTGGATTTGGTGACCTGTGGTGCCTAAAGTGCAGATAAATAATCCAGGAGAGAAAAATTACTACCTACTCTAGAATTCTGTGGACAGAAAACTATTGTCATTTTAATAAACTTTTTCCATCCTTCTGTGAGCAACTGTCATCTGATTTTATGTTGCACACTGCACAAGTCTGCAGGGCAAAGTGGAAGAAGCTGTCAGCTAAAGTCAGTCAAAAGTTACATCATGGAATACGATTGACTACCAAGCTAGTTATGATGCCCTAAACTGAGATAAAGATGAGCAGAGAGAAACTCTCCACCTTCGGCAGGTGAATGTGAAAACAGCCTTCAAACTCATCATTCTGCACAGTGAAGCTCAAACACAAAGTGACGTGGCAAAACACATTTTTAAGTGGAGAGGGACTTCAATTATATGTTGTCAGAGTTTCTGTGTCATTGCCCTATAGAGCCCGGCACAAAGGTAAATATGTACATACACTGTGCATTCATATAAACAACGTAACCGTCAGACAAACATTGGACTCACCCTCCCTTGATGTAATCCAGGAAGGTGTGCTCTGACTCCACGTTGAATGACAACAAGGACACCTGAGAATTAAAAACACCCAAACATATTATCCCATGTTTAGCAATTAAGGGAAGCAAAATCTACCAATCTACACATTAACACTGACCTCTGAGCTAACCACCCACAAAACGACTTATCCACGCAGAATGATTTTGACGCCTGAGCAATATATTAGTATAACAATCACTGAGAGAACCGGTGTAGCTGTGCATCGATGGATGATCAGCAGGATGGATAACTAGCCACAGATTTTAATTACAGACTCAAACCAAAGTAAGAGCCGCCCGTATACAGGAAGTAACAAGGCTGTGGTTCATTTACAAACATTCATCTGTACTCGTCATTAATAGGACACAGACAAGAGTCTCTTTACACCATGGGCTTGGAGGTCAAGAGAATATTTCCCATCTACTTAAATTCATTGTCTGGATCATAAGCTCTGAGACTGGGAGTGGAACGAATACATTTAACAGAGCTGAATTGCCTCATGCAATCCACTTAGAGGAAACTTTCTGATGAATGCAAACGCAAAGGAGGGCAGGGGTGTGAATGCATCAGGGTGGCTGCTCTTATCTCAGAACTGAGACTCACCGTCCCTGAGTTGATATATCTCTTCTTCTTTATTTTCTTCTTGGCATTCACCACCTGGTATGAAGGCAGAATAGAAAAGAAGGACAATGATAATGTAAACTTGCTGCACAATTCTTTTTATCCACCCTTGGGCAAGTAATAAAAACATCTTTGTCTCCTATTCCATGTCCGTAAGGGTAATGGAGCATAGGGATTGAATCCAATAACTGCAGTAGGTGAGAATGAGATAGCATTGATCATGCCTCGCAGCAAGATACTGATTATTCAGGGGGATTTTCATAAGCGCCGACATTGTGCTGTACATTTTGCATGCACATTTCCAAGCTTGGGGATGGTGGAACACGTGCCTCTGTCCTAACTATTACATATCATTACATATTGTGCAAATTCACTGGTGAAAAATAATGTGCAATGCAGGCAAATACACAAACATAGGGCTAATGATGAGCGATTACAGTTCTCCCTGCTTTAAATCAATGTTGCTTTTACAGCTTACAGCCAAAAATATGTGCGCAACAGTAAGCCATCAAGGCCAAATATATCTATTGTGTTTTCTATGGGTCTGCTCACAAACATAAAGCACAAGCCTGGAGGAAACTCTGCTGTAGAATAAAGTAAAAAGTGTCCCACTCTCTTTCCTTTCTCCTCCTTTCTGCAGGCTCCATTCCTCCATTCTGCTGTTCTGCTTTCTGATGCTGCTCCCCAAACTCCAACACAGACGATGCCTCATAGCACGACGGCCATCGCTCAGTTAACTGCCGGGTTCACGTTACGTCACGCAGACATCACCCTGAATTACACCAACCTCTGTTAGCACTAGCTGGCTGACATCTCAACCCACAGAGCGAATGTTTGCAGATCATGTGCATGTCAAGTCGAGCACACGGGGATGTGCAAAGGTTCGAACGCTGGAGGCCAGTGACCTATTCAAGATCATTATTTGTCAACAGTGAAAAAAAAGTGGCTTCATGTAGTTTTTGAAAACACACTGAAACTGATTCAAGGGCACTGACCTGGCAAAGAGTGCATGAAGAAACTGCTGTGTTTCAGTTTCTAATTAAAATGCAGAAAGGTTTGGTGAAGGGTAATGGATGCACCTCTGTCTGCCGTGTCAGCAGTGTGAAAGGGCAACTCTGCATGCCACTCACTAAATCTGTCTCTCTTTCTCACTCTGTCTCTCCTTACCCATCCATCTACCCACCATCTTCTCCCTCTCACTCTCTTCACTGGCCTTGTTCTTTCCTTAAGCTACCCCCATGACTAATTCAGAGGCTAATGTAACATGGCAAGTGTTTTAATGAGCAGGGACCGATAGGAGCCTCCCAGTGCGGTACAGTAATAACCATTCTGACCCTCCAAGGACCGTCCAAAAAACCTCTAATCAGCCGCATGGTTCTGTTGCGTTACCATTTGTATTCTCATCACATAAACATCCTTCCTCATCTGGTCTGCCGCAACACTTAACCTCTCAGATGCTTTATGCCGTGTAAGGTGAGGATAGACAGAGGAGGCAAGTTGTTAATCTCACATAGCCACAACTCCGGCTCAAACAACTGCAGCCTCCTGAAAACATTAAACTTCGGATAACAAGACCTTGCTGAGCCAAAGGGCACACTGATTTGCTCTTAAATCAAAGTATTTTTCTCTCACTGGTACCCAGAAATGGAGCTTTGGTTTGTTTTTGTGGCCTAGCAGAATAACCTTTGTGCCAAAATTACATCCACACTTCATTCATTAATAGGTTGCTCACAGCTCTGTCCAGCCACAGTATGTTTCCTTGTGCTTCGCTTGACTTGAAACACATTAAGTAAGTAAGTATTAGATAAAAAGGAGGTCTGGTTTATATTGAGTTCTGGATTTTACTTTAACATATTTTAAAGAGATCAACAGCAGGATAAATTAACAGAACAATATTTAGAATGACCATTCTGTAGATACAGTGATCTGAAGAAAAGGTTTTAAACAGACTTTAACTATTGGTCAAAATGAAATGTGCAACTATAGTCTGTGTTTTAAAGGTGCTCTGAGGAAAAACAGACAGGGTGACAACAGTATTGACTATCTTTATCTCCACTCACCTCATAGACGTTTAACTGGCTCTGACCTCGACAGAGGTCTTTGTAGCTGGTGGTGAATTCGCCGATGAAATCGTGGCTGGAGAAAAGAGACCAAAAAAACTGCATCACATACAGTTCATTCGGATACAGCCAAGTGCAGTCGTGAGAGGCAGAAGATCAATTTGCACCACATGCACTGATGCAAAGATGGAATCCAACGATGGTTAATTAAAAAATTACTAGCAATTAAGCGGAAAAGATTGTGAATGTTATGAAAATGTAATTTATGGAGGAGTTAAGTAGAAACTCACAGAAAGTGGGCAAGACAAGAAGATTTCATAAATTACATAAAAATGCACTGTACCTCCCGTCTCTGTCCCAGTCATACACCTCCACTTTGATTGTCCTGTAAAACACATCGAAAGAGAGAGAAAAATGTTTGTTTGTGTGAGTACATTTACATACATTAGAGCTGCTACCTAAATTTCCTTGAGGGGAAACTTCACAGAAAGCATTTCTGAAATGATGTCGCAAAAAACAAGCAATTAGAGCTCATTAATTGTTAGTGAAGCCCCAGTAAACTCAATCAAAGAAAGCTCGCTCTGTGTTTTGCATGCAAAAGACACAAACATCCTTCTGAGGAAAAAATAAGAGTGACAAAAATTTGTTACCTCTTCAAAACTAGACTACGCTGCACACTGAGACAGGTCAGGTTTTAAAACACATTTGGTAATGACCAATGCTGTACAAATCCACAAAGCCTACTTGGATTCTGTCAGTACTGCATCCAAAAAAAAAGCAAAACAAATCTTTTTAGAGCGGCTTGGTACACTGCCATCAAGGCTTCGAATGAATTGTTTACTAGTGAATTTGTGTTTCTCACAGAAGAGAGAGCAGGTTGATAGAGTTGCCAAAGTTTGGGTAAAGCATTTCTCAGCACAGGCAAAAGATAGAAACCTAACCTCTTGGGAGGGAGCATATTTTGCAAGTTCTCGAAATAAGCAAGAAGGCGAGAAACCAAATAGATAAGCCTGAGAGAATCCACCGAAAATGAGGAAAGTGCTTCCTCTCTTCTTCTTGATCTGATGGAAAGATCAGTGGCTTGCATCCCTCCATCACCTGCTGTCAATCATGTGTCAGTGAGTCCAGGAGGAGGCGAGGTGATGGAGGGCTGCCCTGTTATCCTGACCTGAACTCATTCTGTCTGCATCTAACGTATTTCCCCTCCTAACAAACGTATGTGATCTATGTAGTTCAGCGAGAGATAAGGCTTGTACTGTGGATCTGTCCTCAAACCCGTTGTTGTCTCACTCTAAATACTGAAACAACATTTAGCACAGCCAGATATTCAGATTTTAGAGTCAGGGGGAGAAAACGATCAAATCTTGTTGCTACTCTTCACTAACAGACAAAAAACACTAATGTGTTTTGACACTCGGGGCCAGCGTGGCAGATGATTCCCAAGTGATGTGTCAGTCAACATCAATTTTCTCTAATGTCGTTTTCTCGCAACTAATGTTCACGGTCATGAGCAGCACTAAGACACGATCACATCTACAGGTGAAGATGCAGAGAATTAGTACGGATCAATTTTATTTTGGTTCCTGCACCCACTGCAGGTCTGAGTGGAAATGAGATTTCACTTTCTGATCGCTATTAAAGCCAGATGATTACAAGAGATTTGACAGACTCACATGAGGCTGAAAGACGTGACTGAGGATCTGACAAAGGAGACGATGTAAACACGATTTGAGACTCTGTGTGAATGTGTATCTCTGGGTTTTGTGCGTATGTGTAGTCTGTCCTTTTCCTGGTCTTCAGAGAGAGAGAGAGAGAGAGGTCTTCACAGATCCATATTTTTCACGTTTGTAATCTACATACCAAATATGATTCTTTATTTCCTACTATTGTTAATATTACTATTATGTTTGTCTACTTTCCATCCATTATCTATAACTGCTTATCCTTTCTGGAGGATCATGGGGTGCTCGAGCTGATCCCAGCTGACATTGGCGAGAGGCGGGGAATGTCCTAGACAGGTCCCCAGTTCATTACAAGGCTGACACATAGAGACAAACAACCATTCACACTCACATTTACACCTACGAGCAATTTGGAGTCGCCAATTAACCTGCACATCTTTCGACTGCGGAAGGAAGAAGCTAAAGCACCCAGCCACATATTCAGATTTCAGAAGGTCTACAGGAAAGAGGGTGTTGTATGCTGTACAGATTGTAAAGCCCTTTGAGGCAAATTTGTGGACTATATAAATTAAATTGACTTGAAAACATTTAAAAGTCACACAAGGAAAAGCACTGTGGCTCAGTCTGTGAAAGCTGCATTATCTCTAAAGAAGAAAGGGCTGTGCAATTGACAAATGCCTGAGTCAAAGAAATTCAAAGCCTCAGAATCACTGCACATACTATGGGTCAAAACCGGGCCAACTGCAATTATGACGAAGTTATTATGTTTTAGATGTAAATTCAATTTGATTTGCTGAAAAGTAATGAATTAAAAGAAAGAAAACTGGCTCTGTTGCATAGATCTTCAAAAAAACACAGCACAGCAAACTGTAGATATTTTGGAAGAAACGCTGGGGAGGCCCTAAATTGCTGTAGATTTCTCTTGCCATCAAAATCCTCAAAGGGAATCAGGCGTCTTTCATGCTTCCCCTCCATCTGTCTGACCCAATTAGCTTCCCCAGGCAGGTGAGCAGAGACGGGATAGAAGTGAAGAACCTCTGTTGACACCCAGCGTGGTGGAGAGGGCGAGGTTTGACATGTTCTTTGACGACTTCTACGCACTCTCATGGCTGTCTGGGTCCACACACTTTCATGCTTATGCGCACACACGCACGCACACACCCACACATACACACACACACACACACACACACACACACACACACACAGACATGGCAGGGCTCCTCCGCTGTTCCAGCCACCTGTCAGCATCTATAGAACGACGAGCAGAGCCACTCTTCCTCCTCCTGTCAATGTCGTTCTCTCTCCTCTTATTTTTTTTTTTATTCTCCTGCCAAAACTCTTCCTGCTCCTCAGGTTTCCCCATGAGGCTCTTTGCTCTGAGGAGATTCGGATAAGATAGAAGGGGCCACTGGAGCAGCCAATCAGAAAGTTAAAATGTTCTGAAACCCTCTCGCCAGTTGTGGGCAAATCAATGAACAGCCGGGCAAAGTAGTGTGATAATTTTCTATTTCAGCAGCAGATAAAATAACGGTAGAAAATCGATGGTATAAATTTGACGCGCACCCAGCCCATTTCGAAATAAGGACACGGAATATTGAAACTCTGCATGGCTTTGATTTCCACTGGAAAATCACACTCTGAATCTGAGTGTGTGTGAGTGTGCAGAACACTTTATTGTACATCATCATTCATCCTACCTGTCATAGTCTCCGTTGCAGAGTGCTCTGACAGGGATGGAGAAGGGCTGCCACACGGGGTTCAGCGTGTTCTTCACCACTTCAGTCTTGTGGCAGATGGTGAACCTGGAAACGCAGGCCGACAGGGATTTAAAATCCTAAAAGACAGCACCAAGAAAGCACCTCTAAGAAAAAAAAAACCTAATGATAAAGTCTTCCTACTTTGCTTTGAGGGCATGTGTGCATGAATTTACTTTTCTACCGCTGAGTTCAAGGGATCTCAATCTAATTCTCTCAACCTTGGTTCCCTTCCTCTTTGATGTCCGTGCCCTCCTACTGCTCTTTGACAAGCTAAAATGAAAAACCCACGGAGAAGGAGAAGCGAGACTCACGTGCCATCCTCGTTGCTCCTGTAGAAGACCATGAAGGGGTCAGACTTTCCAAAGAAGTCCTTTTTATCCAGCTTGTTGGCACAGAATTGCAGGGTGGCGTAATCCTACAGGCAGAGGGAAAAAACAGGGTGAGAGAAATGAAAAGACAAAAACAGTAAAGGACATTGTAAATCCACGCTTCTGCCTCTGTTTGCCTCCTGTTGTTTGTTTATACATGCTGTGTGCCAAGATATAAAAGCACTGAAGCACCAAATAAAAGCAAAGTGCTGACTGAATCCTAATAAGAGCAAAGCGAAAGCAGCCAGTGGGCTCCAGTTTTCAAAACCTGCAAATGCATTCATTACTGTTTCTTTATTATGCAACTCCTGCATAACAACAGTGGATGGGATAAGGGATATCAAATTGAAAATACCTTGCTGTGCTGAATATAATCATAGTAACAGTATGAGAGGCTATGCAGAGCTACAGAAATGGATTCTAAAACCATGCACATGGAGGAGGGAGGGCTGTGTACAAAAGGGATGTGGAGGGCGTGAGTGCAGCTAATGATACATTAGAAAGGTTGGTTTTACCATAATTATACTCATTTAGGCAGCATTTCAATGTGCACTGCCATTACTAGAACAATGAACATGCCCCATAATGCTCTTGGTTCTAAATATTCTCCCTGTGGTCAAGGTATTAGTCTGCATTGTATAATAATGAGGCTGCACAATGGGCACAGACTGGACAGGTAAATGTCCACATCAGAAAGTGTTCTCCATAACTGACAGCCTTTATCTCAATGCTGTTTAAGTCTTTCTGTGAAAACCTTTCAGCCCTGGAACACACTGCATATGTAAGTCGAGTGTGTAATCATCATATCTTAAAGAGTGAGATGTGATACCAGATGACATTCAGAGCAAAAAGAAGAGCTGTTTTTACCCCGCTGGTCTCCCGGGCTTTTAGGTTTTGAAGTGCAGCTATTAGATCTGAATCAGCATGGTGCTGGGCAGGGCCTCTATCGATTGCTTTGACCCACATCAGTGTGGTGAGCTCTGGCTCTGACCAGCCAGCCTCTCACTAACCCCCATCACATCACTTTATCCCTTGGACACATACAAGACACAGAGCAGCCTCGATCTCGGAGCCAACTGCTGAGAGAAAGATGGAAGCCACTACAAAACGTATAGTAAAATAACTCTGATGCTATGTTTACAGCAAAATTAGCACATATATGCAGGTTTTAATAAACCCACTAAAAATAGGCGATTGACTTATTTCCCATTGCCGGTAGACAAGTTTGAATTTCTGTTTATTTTCTGTTACATAACATTTGATGTCAAAAGTAGAAAGCAGCATGGAGGCCAGTGACAATGTTACAGTGGTTAGGGTTTTATATCTTTTACTTCAGTCTCTCTTTCAAACTCAATGCCGACTGAATGATGTCACCATTGCACATTGTTTTTATCATAGCATTACATCTGTGTGTCTGTGTGTGTGTGAGACCAGTGCAATCATTTGACCCAAGACTGAATGCCACTTTTCCACTGAAGACAAAAGCCAGATGTTAGTAGGCATTAGTGGGTTTTTTGTTGTGTTGATGTTTCCAATCATCATTGTGGAAGTGTTGCAACCGAAAAAAAAGTAAAGAGCCGATTAAAACAGCGGTAGCTAAATGAAGCAGGGCTGTTGTATATCTCTATTTTCATTTTCCTACTGTCATTTTCAGTTATTATCTGTTGTTGTGTTTCTACCACTTCTACAATACAGGTAGAGAGCACATTAATGGAAGATTGTCTTTTTCCAATTTGTGTAGTTGGATACGGACCAGCCAAGTTATAGAGCCATCCACTGTGCAGTTTGTACCTGAAGTGTGCCAAGCTCTCCCTTGATGGCTTTTTACAAGAACATCTAATTTTCCAGGTTCCCACTGTGGCTCGTTTTGTTGATTTAAAAAAAAAAAAAAAAACCTGACACACTATGTTACAGGAGTTTGCTTAGGTCAGTTATCCAAGCTTTTAAAAATATAGCTGTCCTGCTTAGCCCTGACACTGCCTCTACAATTACCCTATCATGGCAACACAGTGACTTAAGCCTTCATTAGGCACAGATAACACATACCCACTCTGGTGCCTAGCAGTGTTCTCTCATTAAGCGGGGAAAAAAGGCAGAACATTCATTTCAGCCACTGAGGTTAAAGAGCAGCAGGGGAATACTGAGTGCAGCCTGCATCCTCCTTTCCATTTCTCTGCTCTAGCAAGATATCGCTGCATGGGGTAAGTGGCAGAGCAGTGAACACTGTCACTTTCAGAAAGCAGGGCTGGTCTTTCAAAGAAATACGAAGCAATGCAGACAATGCTTGAATTCCTGTTACAATCAGCTTATGATGTCCTCAGGATCCCATACTGTAGTGAATCACCAAATGAATCACAATGATTATATGACTCAGCAATTAACATGATTCCTCTCTATTTTTAGCACATCACCTCATTCAGTCAGGTGTTTTTCTGTTATGACTCAGGTGAAGGATTTCTGTCAATGTAAGGAACAGTTTCAATTTCGCAGAAAAAAAGAAAATCACAAAGAAACGATAAAAAGGGTAACAAAGCTCAATTCGATTTTCCAACTACAAAAGGCTACAAAAGAATACTTGCTTGAGTGAAATCATACAATCCAAAAAGTCAATGGTAATTGGGCTTATTGGTGAGTATAGGAATGGATGGCTCTGATCTGAGCAAATAAAAAAAAACTCTGTGGTTCATTGCTGTCACATGTAAAGTGTTGTGTGGTTGACTTCGATTTGAATCAGCCAAAGCTGTGGCTGGACTGTAAGAAGGATCTGAGGTAGAGCCAGCAGCTGCTCAGAGTGTCATATGTGCCAGAGATAACGACAGCCGAGAGGAAGCCTTTGATCCATGCAGAGGCTGTTGCTCTGTTTAATGATACCTGGCAAATGCTCCACGAAGGTGAGAGCCAACCCGCCTCTCGGTTAACAGGCCCAGCAGAACTTCCCCAGTTGATTCCCACTCTGCTGGTTTCAGTTTCCCCAGACAAGAGTTGCAGTGTTTACCTCAGGCGAAGCAGCAACTCTGCTGCCTCCATTATTGGTCACAGGTGGATTACAGAATAAACACCATCCAGATGGATGGTAGCAATTCCAAACTGCTGTAATTCACAGGTGTGGGACTTGTACTGACAGCAGGGTCTTTAGACTATTCAACTGTAATATGCCTTTTCTCCATTTCGTGTTCTTTACTCAAACATGAGGCATTTCTATTCAGGGTCACATTCTGTGTAAACAGGGCAGGTCCAGAGTGACATGTCAAGTCTGTGTCTATCTAATTGAGTTTTGGAGAAAGGAAACGGTCATTTGTACCAGTGATGATCATTTGCATTTATATTACAAAATCGCTTCTTGAAGTGGTGCTTTGCAGTGATTATTCTAACTCCTATCATTGCAGATCCAATGCACCTGATGACTCACAGCAGCCCTTCAATGAGCGCAAGCCCCGACACTTCAATCCAGCCAGGACCAAATCAGAAATGGTTATCACTGCAGTTTTATGATCAACGTGGATTATCTGTCTCACTCTCATCTGAGGATGTTTATTTGTCAGAAAATGGATGATGCTTTTAGTAAAATTTCAACAACCTCAAAGTCAGCCACAACTACTGTTAAACCTAACATGTATGACTACAAGTTATAAAGCTTTGAATCATTAGATGCTTACATTCATTAGGATATCATAAAGCATTTATACATAGTTACAGCTCAATGGCTTGCTTTATAGCCTCAGAGGGCGGCCAGTTGTTCTGGCCAATAAGTCTTTCTACTTTCTCCTGCTCCACTGGCGGCGGTATAATGTGATTATTTACTGTCTTCATTGCAGTTCAGTGCAGAGAGAAAGCCAATGGGCATTAGTGGACACAGGTTATTAATGCAAACTCATGGATTAACACACCACACGCAGGAAGAAACGCCTGTTTTAGTGATTGCAATGAAGGCAGGCTCATTTAATAGCCATTCAAACTCATAACATATTCACAATGAACACAATTTCCAAATGGCAAATGCAATTGCACAGTGACATGGTGTATCCTTCTGGTTTAATGGGAGACAGTTATGACATAATGTGCAATATCTTCCTGATGTCAAAGCTATTAAACATCCCACTTCACTTCAGCAGGCTTGTGAACATTGCCGAACATGCATTATGTAACTTTAACAACATGAACCAAATCCCTACTGTGTGTCACACACAATTTCACAGTGACATGCCATAATAACAATTACCAGCGACAATAAATACTGTATGTTCAATTAAACTCTGATGTACCGTAAAAGGGCCCATTTCAAATTAAATCGGTGAACATTATAAAACATTTCTTATGAAACGTACTTTGCAAGCAAATTAAAAATACACTGGTTCAAACCGTTTGGACTTTTTACATTATTACTGGATGGCAAATAATATTATTCAAGATGGTGAAGGTCCATTCAGGTGCAGCTACATTCAAGCTTACAGTGATATGGGCAGTACTACTATATACTATATACTAATACTGTAAGAATTTGGGTGCCTTTATACAATGGATCAAGAATGTAATGATGTGTCTTCATATGGAGAAGCTGAGACCCAGTCTGAATGGATCACCTAAGAGATATAACAGAACCTATTTTCCCTTTTTGGCTTATGGGGAGAACCTCCTTCCCAGCATGTGAAATTTTATATGAGTTGTTACTCTGACCTGATTCTAATCTTTCAATTTAATTTCTGTTTTTTTCAAATAACATTTTTTATCTCTTTTTCCCCAAATATACTCACACACCCACTTATCTGTGACAGAAACAGTCCACCGCTATATGACAAATGGACTTTAAGCTCATACGGTAGTCTATCCTTCTATTATTTATTTCTGTTTTTGTCTTTTGGGGATCTCTCTGTGTTATTTTTGCTGTTAATTCTGTGTTTATTGTATGTAGAAAAATGAAAGAATGATTAAGTGTTTAGACTTACTCTGCAGTTTCCCAGCTCCTCAGCCGACAAGACAATGGTCCCACATTTCTTCCCAGGTATGCCACTGTGGAAACAAATAGATATCATTCATTCAAATTACAATGGAGTCAATAAACTACACACACTTCTGATATAAATTTCTGACAGTTTTAATTCATCACCTCCTGTATGCCATTTCCACCAGATAATTAGAAAAATTAACATTCATAAGGCTGCACACTTCCAGGCTGATAATACAGGCATATTTTACATAAAATTACAGCTTTAATCCAATAATGAATTACAGGATGGCAAAGTGACATTAGAGTGACAATTTGACAGCTCTAATGAGCACATCATTTTGATTCACCACTGTAACTGAATCAAAAGCAAGTTATAAATACTGACTCTGTTTTTTAGTACAATGTCGAATAAAATTCCTCTGATCCGTTTCCGAGAGCCGTACTGAGACTTTAAAGCTCTGTGGGTCTGCACTTGTTTACTGCTGAATCCTGCTCCAGCAGATGATCAAGACACATCGTAGGGAATGAGAGGTTCCCTGTGTGTCTGTGTTTCTATGTATCACCTCTTCAGCAGCTTGCCGATCCAATGGCACCAACAAAAATAGAGACAACATTGCTCCGGAGTTTGCCCTAAATGTTATCTGAAGCGGTACAAAATGAGATTTTTTTTTTTGATATCCAATCTCAACAACTCTCTGCATCCGCTGAAGCTGTGAGGAGAAGCCAGAGCTCATTCCACCCAACTCAGAGAAAGACAGCGCATCTACTTCCCAATCATACAGTAGCGCTCCAGCTGAGGACAGTCCTGTCATCTTTCCGGATAAAGAAGGAAATTACAAGAGAGTCCTGCTGTGGCCTTAGCTGGAGGACAATCATTAGAAGGTCAGACCTGCTGCAGATCCTCATCAAGCTGTGACAGTTGATCTGACTGGCAGTAATACTGGACTCCATACTGCTAAATGGGAGGCAGTCTTTGACTACAGCAGCAGAAGCGTGCATTATTTCCAAAGATAATCTAAAGCATAAACCTGCAATGGCTGAGTGTACAACACTGGGTATGCTCGGGGACTTATTAGAAGATAGAGCGTGGTTTCCTTTCTTATCTGCCTGTGCAGGAAGCGTTAGTAGTGATTTTAAGAGATATGGTATTGGGTGCTTCCATTAACCTTTTCTGGCCTCTCTCAGGTTTTCCAAACCCACAATACATGCAGTGTAATGCTCCATAAAAGCAACTGCAGCACCCGACATGTCAACTTTGATCAATACCGCAATATAAATCCACTGACCAAAAGCAACCGACTGCAAATGCTGCATATCCACCAGTGTGTGCAAGAGAACTATCATAGCCTGAGCCTTTAATGAGGCAAAATGTAAAATGGAGCCATCACACTCTGAGAGGGCAGGCACACTTCATTCTCTATCTTTAAGCCCCGTGGAGACCAATCTCAAGGTGAATTAACTGTCCTTGAATTATTTATGTTTCAGTCCAAGTCACCACCGTGCAGTTTGACGACGCCTCAAAGTGCCAGTAAACCCCTCACCAATGAGGCCACTAAACCCTGCACACTCCACATGTCAAGTTATCTCCCTCAGGTCACCATAATGACCAACACTCCTTTCAAACTGGGAAATGAGATCCAGTGATTGGTTAAAAAAAAAAAAAAAAAAAAAAAAAAATCAACTGCACGTTAAGATGCACCACCCTGCTCTAATCTCTGCTGCTGAGATGAGAGCAGGTACCAAAAGGGCAATGGTCTTTTAAATTAGGCATGCATTATTAAGTGCAGCATTTTCTCTGACAATGACTAGTTAACTCGAAGAGCAAGCAAGCACTGAATGGATAAATACAGTTCCCGTCATTTATCTGTGGCACATGACTTCATTTCTATTGCCCAGGCTGACAGTTTTTCTGTAATTTCTCACAGCTTCTGTGCTGAAATGTGACTGCCGGTGATATGAGGTGTCTGGCATCAAGAGGCCTCATTCGCTCAGCACTCATTCACTTAAGGTTTCTCAGTGGGAAAACGCTTTGATGATGAAATTATGTGAAATGCACTGCTCTGGTCCTCCTTGCTGACGTATCTGCTCTGAACAAGGCCTACAGTCTGACTGCTGTAAGGAACTGATCTGCTTTAATCAGTTGGTCATGTACTACATGTGTGTCATATTTGTCTCCACTGCTTCTGCTGCTACGCAAACGTTTGAATATTTAAACTACTACAGTCAAACACCATTAGGGTAGTTGGTGATGTTGAACAGTCGAGCCATCTCCAGATAACTCACTTCAACAAAACAACAGCATGAGTGTTTCAGGTTACATCATCAAGCATATAGATATCTATAAAAAGGATAATGTGAAATATGCATTTTACTTTAATTTTGTCACACAGAGTTGTCCAGAGGTGGGATGGGACAAGTTATGTCATCACAACTGGCAAAGTCAAATAATTTGTTGTTATGATTTCATTTTGTAACATCTTTGGGGAGTGATGTGATGTGTTTTTATGTGAAGAATTAAACAAAGTAGAAGTAATCAAATTATACCATAAATTGTATAATATGTTTTCTTATTTTCACATAACAAATTGATAATAAAGAGCCTTATTAATTAAAAGTTGGTCAAGTTTAATTAGTTGAACAGATGTTGGCAATTAAATAGTTACTGCAGCTGCCTCTGCAGACAGTCACCACCATGAACTGCTCCTCCACAAATATATTCTTTATTTTCTTCTTTCTTTCTTTTCTTTATAATTAGGATTTATGAAGCTTTTTCTCTGACAATTTGACAGGCTTGACAGTGGTACATATCAGCCTTAGTATTCCACGCCTGAGGGGATTTTCATTCAATTTTTTATGGCTATTTATACTCCAATAATGAATCCTAAGGTGCGTTTCAATAATCTTTAGCCATGCTCTCCTTCATTTCGCCTCTGCACTATTGAATGACAAGTCACAAGACACAAGTCTGTGTGTTGCAGTTGCTTCACCTCACCTATTCAATTCAATGAGGCGACAACATTGTCAGCAAATGATTGCAATATGTGATCAGGTAAATTCAATAACGATACGAGTGAACAGTGACACTTTTTTTTAACAAAGCTGTGTTTAAAACACAGAAACAAAAAGAGAATGTACAATTAAATTTGAGTACTCAATGCCACACAATGCATGGTGGGTAATAGGCACGTCTGAGACTACATGATCCGCTGTCACTAAAGTCCACTTGAGTTTTCACAGTACTGAAGGGCCAAGAGGAACTGAACACAGCCTTGTTAAACCACTATTTAAATGCATTGCTGATGTTTTTAGTGACCCCCTGACCTTTCTTCTATTCCCACTATTAAGTAAAAAGTTCCACTTGAAGTCCAACAGGCCTACTGCATAAAATTCATTAGGCATACTCCACTGTTCCATTTTGGATACACCTTGAACTTTCATCGATTGCCACCTTTAGCCAATAATGTCAACAATGCAGATTGCCACACTACCGGGAAGGCTCGAGGAATAGCAAAAGCATTGGTATATTGTAAATTTCATACTGTGCCAATGACACAAGGTCTCTGTTTAATTATGTTAAACAACAAAGGAATGAAACATGTTTTTCTATATCAAGCATAGATTAGCTTTTGCTCTGCATAATGACATGTACATTCATGAATGAAATAACTGCCTGACAACTTTCATTGCCAAAGTAAAATAGAAGAAAATTGCATCCTGCATATGATAAACTTTCACACATTCCCTGGTGAATACTCTGCGCATTCCTGCATAAACTGACAGCTCTTTCATTTAAATCAAATATTGTACATATTTTTATAATAGTTTTTCATGTTTTATCATCAATTTTTTAATTTTCATTTTATGCTTTTGACAACTTGTTCTTCATCTTTCTTTATATTTGTCACCTTATATGTTTTTTGTTATGCACCAAAACACTAAGTAAAATTCTGCATATGTGAAAACCTACTAAAACTGATTCTGATTACCTATATGAGTGCTTAGAAAGGTCACAAATGAATATATAATAACTTTAGTTTACGGCTGCAGGAGCCTCCCATCTTCACACAGACCTGATGGAGGTTGTTCAGAGTGAATTAGTTAGTTTGTTTATTTAGCACATGTGCAATTACATAACTTAATTTCTTTGAGATGCAACTAACAGCTAAGAGGAAAAGTAAACAGATCACTTTGTAGAAGCAACGATGACATCTAAATTCAGTGAGTGAAGTGCAGACTGTCGAATAGTTTTGATGAGATGGTCTTGTTCAGAGAAGACTGATGACAGCCTGTTATCACCAATGGCTTCTGTGCTTCCAGCGAATGATTAATGTGATATAATAAAGGCATTAACGCTTCCAGCATCTCAGCAATGCAGGTGAGTAGTGACTGCACTAACCCCATGCTAAGTAGCTATGATACTTCACACCATTCACAATTCTCCATAATTCACACAGTCACTTACAGGCTTCCCTCGGCACTCAGTACACACTGCGCCATATGGTCCTGACCAATCCGATGCCAGTCCATGATGTGTATTGGTGTTGCCTGAAAACCTCAGTGGGCCTTATATTTACAGTCATATTAACATCATGTCAGTGAGGCCACCTCCTCTGCTGTTCCTCCTCTTCAACGGAAACCCAGAGGATCAAGCAAAACTTCATTAAGAAAACAAACAGGCGGAGACAGAAATGAAACAGAGCCTTGTAGCAGAGTGGCTTTCTTCACACAGAAAGAAATGGAAGAAAGAAGTGCTGTCGTGCTCTTAGCTCGCACTGAAACGGAGATAGCCACAGCTGTCTTGACAGATCCCCTGTTTGATCAACTGAATGGAAAGAGATCAAGCAGCATATTTCAGCATTGCCACAATTGCCTGGCCAAAGTTTCTGATACTGCAGTTCTGCAGAATACCAATGAGGATGCTATCCCTTTCCAATGGAGAGCACATTTGAGTCATTCATTCCTCCAAAAAACAAGCATCAAAGATCATTGTGCATGACATATTGTATTATGGATATTCAGGCTAAATGATGGCCTCTATAACTTCCCGTATAGAGGCAGTTGCTGTCGTGAAATGGTGATTCACAATGCCTGTATTTTCCATTACATATTGGTGCAGAGGTGGGGTGGATGGGGGTTGGTGAGATTAAAGTCCGAAGAAGGAGTAGGAAGCAATTGTTGATGCCGTTCACATTAGGTCATTAGGATGAGGAATGGTCTTGATATTTAACAACGCGGCAACGTGTCACGCATATGAGAGTGGGGGAGGGTTATCTGCTCAACAATATGAGTGAGAGCCCAAGAAGAAGAAAACGTATTTTTCACTCTGCAGCTGTGGCAGGGTGGGTCTACATATATTCCTACGAGACAAAATGACTGTAGTGATATCAGACTAAGAAGATTGTTACTTTGCAATTTCACACCTGGGGATAAGCAAATTAAAACATTATCTGGGAAGGCGGAGTGCAATAAGACAAGAAATCGGATAATTTTCAGTGCACAAAAGAATGATTTCAGCGAGCTCGCCCAGGTTAGAGAATCCAATGAATCTCACATGGGGATATGGGTAAATGAACAAATCTAACTAGTTTGAGTTGAGTGAAAGAGCAACAGAGATGGAGGATGGAAGGGATAATCTGGCTTTGTGCCACTGTAAATGTTTGGGGCAGTGGGCAGCTCATAGTTGAACAGGGTTAGACAAGGTTGACAAAACTCTATGTGGGTTCAAATGGGATTATACCCCTAATCCCCTTGATCTTCATACACTGATAAGCATCCATAATCCCTCACCTCACTAGGATTAAAAAAAAGAGGATGAAAAGTGCACTGGCTAATTCAAAAAGACACCAGAATACCTAAGTGTAATTCTCTAAGAGGAAAAAGAGAGCTGCTTCCTACTGCTGCTGTGAGGAGAGCTGGTCTTTGTGTTTAAAGCAGGTAGCTACAGGCAACCTGTGCTAAGCTCTTTGAAGCTTTGTTAAAATGAGCACAAAGCAAGTAAAAAGGCCAAAAAAAAAATGGTGCAGAAAATGTCAGATGAATATACAAAACAACCAAGAGTGAAGAATGTGTTTACTTTCTTTACCAGAGGAAACGAGGTGCAACGCATGAGATCGCATTTTTACCAACATAGCATCTTTTTTCCCCCCCTTTTGTTGCAGATATGTTGTGTAACCTGTTGGGTGCTATTCACTGGATACCTCAGGTCTCCCACTGATGCATCTCAATGAATGAAAATAATCCTGTTATTTACGAGGATTGTGTTCGCTCTCGTTTGACAATCGCGAACACTAAATATGAAACACCATTAAATTCCCAATGTATTCCATTATATGAGTGTGTAGCGATGTAATGAGACCGCTGTTGACGTTTTGATTACATAAATTACGGCACAAGCTTTAATCGCTCTAACAGTGTTTGATTTATTGTGGTTCTAAATAAATGAGGCATTCATCAACCACCTGCAAGCTGAAAATTGCTTGTTTTGACAGAGAAAGCGAGGATTAGGAGAAGATGTCAATCAGAAAGCAACTTTGTCTTTCCTCCTGCCAAACAACAACTAGAATTACCTATCGTGTGCCTCCACTAACCAGTCAAGTTGCATTTTACATCCATGTCTGTCCAGACTCATAATATTTGTAGTGGAGACTGTAGTGAAGGAATTCAATAAAAGGTATTAAATGTATTTTTTGGCAAAATGGATGTTATCATTAAATTGACATGTATGATTCCAGTGAATAATTTCGAGTAGAAAACATGCTGTCTTCATTTTAAGACTATTTTTACAGTGGGCACCCAAAGTTTAGGGTCACCAATTCAGTATTTGATCAAATGTGAAATATGGTGACAATCTCCTCTTCTGTTCCTGAGTTATAGCATTGAACAAGGGCCAGTGTTCCTGCAGAACATTAAGATGTCGCAGTGAAGTTGACCTTTGACCTTTTGGATGTTATCACTTCATAATTTTATTCTATCAGACATCGTTGTGAAGCTGGGATGGAATGGGTGTCACAATTAGCATCTGAACTCTGAGTCCAAGAATGTTTGTGCTTGATGTAATGAAATTCCCTCCAGGCGTTGAGATATCGTGAGATATCGTGTTCACGAGGCCAGGACAGACAGTCGTACGGATAAACAATCTGAAAACATAATGCCTGCAGCCACGGCTGTCGCCAGCGCAGAGGCATAAAAACCTTTCTCCAGGGGAAATAGCAAGCCCATTTCAATTTCCCCCTGCAAGAACAGAACATCCCTCTCTATCAGGGGCCAAAAGAGATGCCCAGTTCTCTTTGTTATTCCACAGAAGATGTTAAGTCGCATTTTATCCCTCTTTCCTATTGTAGGCAACATCAAATCACAGCTGATTCTCTCCTCCCTTATCCCCACTCTGTCACGAGGCTGCCCCACCTTTAGCCCCGTCACCTGGTGCTGGGGGGCGAGTAATGGGATTCATATCATGTTACAGTGGGTCGTCCTGACCTCCACTGTGGTGGTTACTGCTGACTATAGATTGCAGTCTGCTTGGCAACAGATCATTTTCAGACGCTGAATAGATTAACAACACGGGAATATTAAAGTGGGGGCAGCAGAGCGCTCATTCAGAGGCTTTTGGGGTGCTTTCTCACCTTTCCAGCAGATGACAGAAATGAACGCTGTCTACTTTGAGACCAAAACAAATCAGATAATCTTCTCCGCAGAATCAAAACCTCCGTTGCCCTTGCCTGCTCTTGCACCAAAGGCCTCCATTATTAGTGTGAAGACAAAAATCTACTCCCTCATTATCCTCAGAGCTTTAAAAACTAAGACCTTTAACAACAAGAATATATATCAAACAAATTGTTTCTTTCATGGCAAAAAAAATAGGAGATTTTTTGATTTTGTGCGACGCCAATGTCCTTGAAGAGTCATAAACAGAGCAGTTCAACGAAACGTGGGAAGGCCAGGTGAAAAAACATGAGCTGTGCAGCTGAGAAGGGAGGCTTGTCTCCTCTTATGGAACCAAAATGGTCCCTAATAAATTCCTGTTTCATTGGACAAAAAGTGTTCTTGTACAATCAGCTCGGTTGGGTTTTCCACACCTAAGCAGGAATACACATTATTAGAGAGGGACCTCTTGTTAGTGCTCAGCCTTGGAGCCCAAATTGGCATTTAGCGAGGCAGCAGAATGCTCTAATTGTGTGATGTCCCGAGGCAGATGATGCTGATTACTGTAAGCCGTCTAAAACACTTCACCTCCCAGTGAAGTTAGCACGGGCAAACACAGGGCTGAAGGGGTAAAAGAAACATAGTACCTGCTTCCTTTTTCTCCATTTACAGTATCAGGAGGACTTAAATTAAGGATTTTCAGTTTCACCAAAAAATGAACTCTCACTCCCACTCATTATTTAAACCTGCAGCCCAAGTTTTTTTTCTTTTCATCTCAGAGGAGCTGCTGCTGTGTAGCCCCGAGTCAGTCAGCCAACTACATTAACCAACAACTTTAAGGAACTGTGAGTCTCTGAAGTCGAGATGAGACAAGTGATGCCCTCTGCTTCAGTTTTCTCCGAGTAAACTTTTGGTGAGTCATACAGCTCTGCTACTCGACACGGTAGTTTGACATCTTGTAAGCATGGTATCGTAAAGATGTGCCTCACCTTTTCACACATTTTGATTGGTGAGTCATGAGAGTATGGATGGTGTCTTTTTGTTTAGCTTCCCCAAAGTCAAAAAAACAAGAGCACAAGTGTAAGGAACGGACAAACTGTTTGAGTTTCTAACATAAGCTGCTTACTTTAGCATGCAGTTGTCAAAGAGCATTATCTTTATAGAGTTAGCACTACGTTAGTTTGTGGGGTTACAAGTTATGTTAAAAAAGGCCCATGCAGAACCAGCATGTGTATGATGCTGGATGCTATCGTAATTTGGGGTAATTTCTGTATGGGATTTTGGAACATTTACACTCCAGCAAGTCCAGCCATCATTACCTGAGATAGCATTATGTTTGCCAAACACATTGGTTAGTCCTTATCCTAAAAAACTAAACAAGTATGTAAGCTAAGCCACTAAACATTTTTCCTCATTATACTTATAATACCAGGACTAGCAAAGTCTACGCTGCTATAGAACAATGCAAAACTGGTGAGGACACTGATCTTTTACTGACTTTACCTCAGTCTTTTAGCACAATATCATGGACATTTTGCAGCAATCAAGTCTATATTTAAGACGCTCCTTTCTCCTTTTAAAACAAGTAAGCTGGCAGCCAACTCAGCTCATGTTAGCTGACAATAATCATTACTGTCTCCTATCTTTGTTTTACAGTCAATCATTATTCTTCTTTATCTGCTGATGGACTGTGAGCAGCAGAAACACAGGACAGAAGAGAAAAAAGTGAGTAAACTACAGTACATGTACTGTACACAGTATCATCAGGTCACAACTGTCATTGATCATCAATGCACATTTCTTGTCTACACGCATTTCTTGTCAACACATTTGACCCAATGAAGTAACCCACTCTGAGAGATGACCAAAAAAACAGCAGACATTAAGCAGCTACTTTAATGTTCTGCCACCTACAAAGAAACATCGAACCAAACATGAGCAGAAGAAAAGACTTTTCTCGTGAAGCTCGCAGTAAGTGCACCAAAATGCAGTGCAAGATATATCATCCACATCTCGCAGACAAAGCAGGTGTGTTTTATAGTCAATCATCATAGCACCAGTTATTGCAGACAAACAAACTAGTCAAGCTGAAAAGTCCATTCACCCACTTGCTAAATGGGGAAACAAGTTGAATGAAGAAAAACAGCTCGCTCCATGTAATGTTTTTATTTTGTGAGAGGGGATTCTCACATCTCAGTATAACAGAAACCAAAAGTACACATCTCGTCTGTCACATACTCATCTCTCAACCCTAATTCACCTTTCAAAGATGACCACAGAGACAAAACCAGCTGTTGACCTGTGGATGGAGACATCTAATCAGAGTCTCAACCAGACTGGGAGGTGCATCTTCATCATCTATCGTGGAGGAAACCACACTATGTATGAGTAAAACATCATTTCCTGGTACTCACCTGCGTACCTGACTAAAAAATGATGTGCAGCCCTGGATACAATGAGTTAAATCCACACTCAGTGGACTGAGTCTCAACAAATATCAAACATTATAGGTTTCACACATTTAGTATTTGTTGAATTGCTCTTGTGATAAATTGCATTACATTGTACTTGTGCTTTATTTATCACTTTGTCTAAAACCCAAT
Source organism: Holacanthus passer (assembly GCA_025331565.1). NCBI lineage: Eukaryota > Metazoa > Chordata > Actinopteri > Pomacanthidae > Holacanthus > Holacanthus passer. The sequence goes on along the minus strand of JAFREQ010000014.1, from coordinate 12,345,474 downwards.
TATAGGAAGCAAAGAGAGATATATGAGAGTAGATAAATAAAGAAATTCTGCCTGGTCCTCAGTGGAAACACAAGGATGAGAGAATATAATAAAATTGCATCAAATTAATAATTAATTTGATGCAATCTCATGTTTCAGAACTGAAAATAGTTTTTTTATGTCTTAAATACTGACTTGTTTTGACAGAGAGAAGAATCAGTCAATTTGAACATGGTTGATTTGATGGAAGCAAAAACAAGTTTGATTTTAAAAACATCATTTTCATTCATCCCTCCGTTCGCTGTTTATCCTTCAACATCTGCACTGAAGTGAGCAGTTATCATTTAACATGTAAACCCGTAAGCGTGACAATCAAAGCTTCATCTGAAAAAGTCAGTGTTGATCGTTCTGACTTCCTGTTCCCCGAGGCCTCATCACACAGCTGAATGTGACAGACCCACTTTGGAGCCATTGGGAGATCCGGTCTGTACCAACAGTGTGAGATTGACTTTTTGTTTACTTTTACTTTCTGCTGCTTTATTTGCAGTTGGTGGTTTCTTGACAACAATTATTTAAAACAGGTGTAATTACTATCTTCAGAAAGCAGGTGGGACATTAACATAGCCCGTGACACATTCGCCACTGAACATATTAAGCCATAAATTCCTACACCAGAGAAAACAAATGATTAACAGCAAAGCTGTGATAAAAAAAGATGTTTATCAAATCAAGCTTCTTGTGATTTTAATCAAACACTGGCTCTGCTTTATCAAATCTGCCATGTTTTAATCAAATTATGTCTTTATCAAAACAAGTAAAAATTCAAGAGAAAATTTATCAGTTTGACTACACTTTCATCTTCTCTGTTTTTACGGTTTCATTTTTGAGTTCCACCCTTGGGCTCACTTAAATCTAATTTCTGCTCGGCCTTTGACTTTGAAGTTTTGCATTCAAAGGACCACTGTGGCGCAGGCTCTGTTGAGCTGTAAAGACACATTTCAGCAGTTTCTGGCAAAGGCCTAAAGAAAATACAGTAATGTACACTGTCAAACACTGGCATAAAATCAACATTATATATATAGATAATGCAGTGTTAAGACTTACTGTAGACTCAAACATCATAACTGCAACTAGAGACAGGAGCTGACTTCTTAGCTAAAAAGTGAAAGACACATGAAGTGTACTAGATGGTGTTTACTGTACTTTGCACATGTGTAAATATTTTCCAAAGCCTCCTACCCACTCTATGTGGACTATTGCAGAAACAACTGAAAGACAAGATTATTCCTTTTGATGATGGTTTTGGTCTGACAGGTGGGATACGGTTCACATGAGCCTTTGATGTGAGCTGCAGCTCATGTAACATGCACGCTTTTTATACATAATTTTCTACATTTCTACAAATCCCTTTATTCCCTTGCAATGGGGTACCCTCGGGTGTGCCAGGGTGTGCCTGCGCGGCCCCCTGCAGAGACAGAATCAGAGGCTGCAGAAATGGCTAACTCGACAGATCTCTCAGCAGTAGGAGAACCTGCCTGCCAGCCCAAACTGCTTTCTTTCCCCAGTCAGTAGAATGAGCGGGAGCTTTTCAGCTAAATGGTACGACCAGTACAGTTGGCTAGAGTATAGTATTAAACTGGATTTTGCCAATCTTGCCATGACTTTAACAATGATGGCAAGGAGCACAGATTCAACAAAGCAGGACTGAGAGACTGGGGGCATCTTGGGCAGTTTTGTAAAAACTCAAAGCTAGTAAAGCCCATGATGCTGCAGTGGCCAGACACAAAGGTTTCATGGACACCAAAGAGGCTGGAATCGTTGACATCATGCATCAGGTCACAAAAGACAAGGCATCACGCTACATGGTCACAAGGAATACACAGAAAGCATGAACAGTGGAAGCTTTCTGGAATTGTTTGAACTGATTGCTTCATATGACCACAGGATAGAAAAGCGCCTTGATGTAAGTAGTGCAAAAATGATGAGCCCTGACATTCAAAATTACCTCCTTGAAACTGCAGCATCGCTTCTCTGAAAGATCAAAGTGAAGTACATGCACAGACTGACACCTACTATGCAATTTTAGCTGACGAACACAAAGACCTCTCAAAGAAAGGACTAATTGCTGTCTGTGTGAGGTACATGCATAATGGCAATCTGACAGAGAGAGACCTGCCAGGCTTGTTGCAACAGAGGATAGACCATACTCTGGCATCGCTAACAATGCTTGGAAGTATCGGAGCTACCGCAGCTGCACACCGAATTGTGTGTCGGTTTCAGTTCAGCTTTTTATCAGTCGAGTTTTGACATGACATCAGATTGGAAACACTGAGGGAATTTGCAGAAGGCTCTGGCCAGATCAAAATAAAGTCTCTCTTGCAACAAATATAGACCATGAGCGCCATTTTGGTCCTTATGGCATTTTCTAAGCTGTTCAGTGCCAGTGATTTTGCTTCAGTGACTGATTGCATCCATGTGATTGAGGGCCTCAAAATAACTTTTGCTATGCATTCAGGAATAACTTGAGAAAATCATCAGGCTTACTGATGATGTCATGAAGAAAAACGATGTGCAGAGATTGGGACATTGCAGGCGCTCGTAACAGGAAATTACCTTCCAGGTTTGCCTATTCACATGTGACATCTACAGTGGGCAGGTCTGTGCCCATTAGGAGTGACTTGGATTTGCATTCATTACGGATTTTGATTCCTTATGGAACTTAACCATTTACAGTGTGACTACAGAATAATGAAGACTGCTGCCTACTTGCTGCCCACTTTAGACATATGGAAATACTATAGGCTCAAAGCGAGCATTATGGACTTTGCGTGGAAGGTGAACTAACAACTGATCAGATGAAAGGTGAATGGGGGTCACTAATTGAAGTCTTAGACCTACGTGATAAAGGCATATTCCACAACATGAATAGTTTACTTTGAGCTTTGATCCTACTGCCTGTCAGAAGCTGTTCAGTGGAGCGCCTGTTCTCAATAGTCAACAGGATAAAATTCAGCAGCAGAGCATCCATGTTCACAGGAGGACTAAATAGCCTCTTGTTGCTGCCGTTTGAAAGGAAACTTACAAAGACTTTGGAGTCTAATGACATAAATACATTATTTAAGGCCAAGCCGCACCGTCTTTCCCTTCAAGCTGTCAACCTGCACAGCTAGGCTGTGTCCCAATAAGGTTTTATGTCCATATAATTTGGGGGAATGCTTTGTAGATTCTAGCCTTACCTAGATATCTATTCTACTGTAAATCATGTTTTTCTTATTTGATAAGCTTATGTAAAGAATGATTGCACTGTGACATTTAAAAAACAATCAAAGAATGGATTGTGCAATGACTAAATCATTATTTATACTGTGTTATGGCTATGTTGTAGTCAAGCCTATGTCAAGAGAACTGAATGGTTATATTTTTGTCTGGCCTACTCTGTGTTGTAGAGAAAATTAGATGTGGCACACCCAGTTTTTCTAATACTCACCCGACGCCTTTTTTCTTGCTACGCTAGTGCTCCCTCAGCTCCCATAGTACAACCACAAACACCCACAACAGTCATTGTAGGTTTGTTTATGGTTCATTTCCTGCTTCAAGCATACAGCAGGAGGGAACAGTCACAGTAGGCTAATGGGTTTAACATGCTAATGTTGTGCTGCATTCATATGCTCTAGTGTGTGGTATAATTTACCATGCCATCAGAAAAGGTTACTGCCATTTGTATAATGAACTCTATTATCATGTTACCTACACACACATATTACGGTTCCTTCCCACAGGCCATACACATAATAACAGCCAGAGCTGCGTCACAGTTAATGTTTTTCAGTAAAAGATGTCATTCACCTGCATCAGTCAATCATTTAGTTTTGCATTTCCTCAGCTACCAATAATTTTGATGCATGTCTCTCATTAAAACCAGATTATAAACAGAAAAGGATTTGTACCACTGCGCCAGTTTAGTGTTTCATATCTCACATTCCTTCCACTGGCATACGTTTCTGTCTTAATGAAGGCATGTAGGAAAAGCCATACATCTTATTTGACCTGTTTGTTTCCCCAAGACAAATAAGTCTGTGGAAATTTGTTTGAAGGCGAATGCCAGAACATTATGTTTGTCCCCATGTGCACAGCATATACGAATTCAGAAGTGATTGAGGTGAATTATTTAGCTAAGCGTGAGTAGCAGGTTATGTTTCTGCTTACATGAAAGAAGAAGAGCGTGTGAGAGTGTTTGTGTGTGTGTGTGTGTGTGTGTGTGTGTGTGCAATGTTTTCATCACAATATGAGTACAAGGAATACCACAACATGACAAATGCTGAGTGCACGTACACATCAGAAATTCAGGCCTCACAAAGTAAATCATTTATATGTTAGGATTTGTTCAAATTAAGGCTGATTAAGGCTGGTTTTGGGTAAAGTCTGGGATTACACATGTTGTGGTAATGGTTAAATTAAGGTATGACTACTAGGGCGTGAATGTAAGTCAATATGATGTTCAACGTAGTTTCTAAATCTTACATTCACAGTTAATTTATTATCATTATGAAGGCAAAGTAATGCTGCTGGGAATTCATGTTTATTAACCAATACATGAAACCTTATATGGAACACATCTGTAAATGGGTTTGCAAAACAATCTTTGTCCAATACACATTATGTTTTAATATCAGCTCTGAACTACTACAGCATGATTTTTGCAGGTATGTTTGGGCAAAGAACATGGCTAAATTTAGTGATTTAGTGATCAAGGTTGTGGTCTTGCATAAGTAAAAATCAGCACCGACTTGAAGTGGAACAGGAAATTGAAGTGAAGAGGGCATGTCTTGACTTTCAATATTTAGACAAAACCATGATCTTTCTCTGCCTCAGACAAGTGTAGTGGAGGACATGAACCCTGGTCTCCAGTGTCAGTGTTCTGTGTGTTCTCTGATCTGCAAACTCAACCACCTTATGAATTCCATACAGTATTAGAGCTGTGTGGTCGAGACATAGACCCCAATTTGATTCCACCTGTCTTTGTTGTGTGTCATCCCTCTCTCTCTTCCCATGTTTCCCAACTGTCTCTGCAGTCTGCCAAAAAAGGATAAAATGACACAAAAAAACCTTTAAAAAAAAGCTTCACACTTCCTGTTTTAATAAAAACACCTGTGAACATGATCCACAGAGCACTTCCTCAAAAATGTACGTGTGAAGGTAAACTCGTAGTAAACACTGTAACTGTACTTTGTGGGAGACTTTATACACTCAGAAATGTGTGGACTCACCACCCATCTAGGGACAAACATTTCCAATAAGGTAATTGGGACTGAGGTGATGATTACCGTAAGACAATGAGAAGTCATTCCAAATGTCCTCACTAGCACAGGAGTGCATATTTGTGTGTGTCTGCAAGATGGAGGAGGGAGTGAAAGGCAGGCAGAACAAGACACAGGGGGTGAGGTTTGGGGGAACAAAGAGAAATAGAAAACACAATGAAGAGAAAGGGGGTCAGAGCAGGAAAAAAAAATCTGCTGGATGGTTGGAGGAGGAATAAATGAGAGATGAAGTGTGGAAAATAAGGAAAGGGGTGCTGATGTGCTTCTTAAGCAGGTCATTGGATGCAGCGCGCCTTGGGAAGGCTCGTTTAAGCATGGCTAACAGATTTCCTCAGTCCCTGCGGGAGCCGTTCCTCAAAGCTCCGGTCCAGAGAGGCACTGTCACTGTCAGGGTGCATGACAAGGAAATGGAGCACATAGCCATTAAACAACTTCTGAGCTATCGTCTATCACAGGAGGGGAGGAAAACTCCATTACCCATGGATACTGTTTAGCTATTCAAAAAGGACAGGGCTGAATAAAACGGCACCCTCAACTGAATGTCATTGGGAACAGAGGCTCAAAAGAAACCTATACTTTCCCTGTGTTCTGAATTGCTACTCCCAGACATAAAAGCCGTTGGGACAGTTAATAGCAATACAAGTGAACGTTTTCATAAGGGCTCATTTCTTCAGTTCTTCAGTAAACTGTAGTCTGTAGCGACAACCATATCATCATCATCACCCTCTGCTGCGGCTAAATTGGGTGTTGCATCAGTGCAGAGTCTCAGTGGAGATCAAGGTGCCCCGCTGAAGCTGCAGAATCAATACTTTTGTCCATCATGTCTGAGGGCCTCCTGAGCCTCCTGCCTGTCTCTGATGTGCTGAGTGAAGCCTAGTTTACAGCAGACTGGCGAACACTGCCTCTTGATCCTGCTCATCCTCTTATTCAGCACTGAAGGGCAACGAGCTCTGTAATCCACCGCCACCAGTCCCTGGCAGAGTTCATGGTCGACACCAAAGCCCTGTTGTTCACACAAACCCCCCACCGCCGGGGCCAGAACCATCTCATACTTCACATAGAGGCACACACACTGCACTTCACAGTCTCACACACAAACACAAGCTTTGTAGTTGGTCAGACCCTCCTTCACACTCTCCAGAAAGACACACATGACTCAAAGAGCCACGCACATGTCCGTGGGTGCTGATGGCTTCAGGGCTTCATATTTTTCCAATTTGCGTTGAAGCAGAGTTGATGGCGCCATGTGTCTCACACCGACTTCAATCCACTCTCCCTGCTAGATCGCCTCCCTAATGACAGTAATTGCATTGAGGAAGCCCCCGGTCGTGTTCAATTACCCATTCCCATCCAAGCACACGGGTCTAATCTTGCAGTGTAATGTACGATACAGATGGCTCTAGAAGGCAGACATATTCATCACCCCCTCATCTTTGCTAGAACTTGTGAAATCCGGCAGGAGAAACATGTTACATTTGAATGGGCTCAGAGGTGGCACTGAGTTCTCATTATCTGATAGTATCTGAGAACTCGTGTTTGCAAGTTAAAACTGTTCTATTTGTCTCCTTGAGAGGATAAGTAAAGAAAAAAAACTCCTCCTAGCTCTAAGTGGCTCTTATTCTTGTTGCAGAGATGAGAGTGAAGACGGTAAAATAAGCACTCACCCCAGAGGTTTCTCCAGGCGACTGGCAGGTGAGCCCACAATCTCTCCCAGTGTACAGTAGATCTGTCCCAGGAAGTCCTGCCATGAGGGGTAGCATAAATTGGGATGGAGAGAGACGTAGGTTTGGGACAAAGAATGGGGGGCGTTCAGGTGGATCACGGGGGGTAACAAGGAGAGTCGGTGAGGATTTAAGCATCATTATAAGCATTGTACGGTTGTAAATTAGGACATCTGATGCAGACACGTACGTTAAAGTCGGTTGGCTTCCAGGGTGGAGAAGGAGGAGGAGGAGGAAGAGAGAGACCAGGCAGCAGCAGTGACACAACAGAGCATATCATGGAACAGAAGGCACACGACTCAAATACCAGACTGTCATCAACCAAGTGCAAGAAAGAAAAGTAAGATATGTGAAAGAGCAGACAGGCAGAATGGCAACGGCAGAGGGCAAAGAGCCACAGAGTCTCAGAGGAAGAAAAAAGGAAAGCGAAAGAGCATGAGAAAAAGAATGCAGCGAAGGTGCAAAGAGTTTCACACAAGGAGCCGTTTGTTTCCCGAGCATGCAGCTCAATGCAAAAACACAACAATAAAAGCATCACAGCGACAGAGGCATTACTAATGATGAACATTTGGTAGTATGCAAACCAACTGCTGCAAATATATTCTTTATGTGTCTGTATAGTATGAATTATCAAAGCTTTCAGCATAAACATACATTCACCTCAATGAGCTGTTTACCTGAATGTATGGTCTCCATAATAAAGTGCTCTCCATTTCAGACAAACGTATATTGTTTTGAAAAACTGTACGCTGTCTTAGAAATGAAAATCTAAATTACGAACAATACTACAGAGCACACAGGGAAATTGTCTGAAAAGCTTTTATAATGGTGCACAATGTTTCATTTCTCATTCAAAAAAAGTAATGAGGGTATGCCAGATGCAAATGAAATTCTGCTTTTTAAAGCTACCTCATTTCACAAACTGAAACAGGTGGAAGATGAAGAAAAATCAACATTTTGGCTGATGAAGCATAATTCACTTGATATTCCAAAATATATTTGAGCATTTAGATGCTTTGGTTTGCATAAAACCTACATATTGTACACATGCACTATAACATTTCAAAGTAATTTTTTGATCAAGTGTGAACTCCTGATCCACAAAAAAAAAAAAAGTTCTTCACTTACATGCTTTGCCAGATCTGGACTTTTAGAATCAATATCATACCTGAAATCACAAAGAAGCCACAAATCACAGGGGTCAAAGATGCGAGAAAAACATCATAACACCGAACAAATTAATACAGACTCTCATAAAAGAATACTGGCTGCAGCGTGGACATTTTCTGCCTGTCAATCACACACCTGGGTCATTGAGGGAGCAAAAGGGAATGGCCAATGAAAAAAAAAGTGTAAGCAATAATGTGACAGTTAATTAAGGAAGTCATCCTATAGTTTATGAATGTAATTTCCGTGCAATGCCTGGGGGATCGTATTGAAACAATCTACCAATGCAGGAAAGTTTTTGAGCATCTGCCAGTCAAACTTAATGTAAAAGTAATTAAACCTCAGTATGCCCTGGCTCCCTCCTCTGTGATAAAGAAAGATGTAAATGAGTAACACTAATTGTGAGGGGATGCACTCCCTCCTTTCCTGTTCCAGAGTCGTATCATGATAACACGCCAAATGAATTCATTAAGTCTCTAAAAATCCCCAGAGACCTGCAGCTCCGTCCTGGATAGTCCACCAGGGACGTCATGCTTGAAGGGAGGGGGAAAAATGGACAGATTTTTCGAAGCCTATCTGTTCTCCTAGAGGAGGGGGGGAGAGAGTAGGAAAATGATCCCCACTCCTGATCTCAAATGAAACCGCACCTTCCTGACCCTCTCACTAGTCTGGCCTTATCAAGAGGAGGAAACCAGCTATGTGTGAAAGAGGGGAGGACAGGGGTCTTGGTGAGTTTTATAGGACTTGGTTTCAGACATTTGCCTTGCTTAGCAGCAGGGAGATTAAGGATAAAACTTTATATGAAATATTTATCACCCTTATACCAATCTCCCTTCAACAAATGACTATTGAGACACTGCGCCGATGAATAATTCCTCAGGAGAGAGGCGAGACAGTGACAAGGGAGGGAAGAGAGGAGAAGAGCGACTCGGTGAAAGAAAATGAGAGACAGGACGGGGGGGGCTGAAGAGATAGATGGGGGAAGTGAATGAGTGAGAAGATGTTAAGCTTGTGGTGAAAACAAAAGGAGGAATTGGAGGAGTGGGTCAGAAGAGGGCGGTGCCTCGTTGTGTGTCCTCAGAGGACCAGATCAAACGGAATAACTCACACGTCAAAGCGCAGGTTCTGCTTCTCCTCAAAGAAGTAGTCCAGGATGTACTTCCTGACAAAGTCTGGGTTTAGCGTGTTGTCTATCACCTCTGTTCTCCCAAACTAGTTCAGAACCAAGGAAGAAGAGAGAAAGAAAAGACAGATGAGGAAGATGTGAGCACACAGTTTTGAAACAGTGCATCATGCAGTCACACAAAAACTACATCTACTGCTCTATTACCACACCCCACCCCCTCCATCTTCCCCAGGCAACAGTGTGAACTCACGGCTTTGGATAAGCTCAGATTTGATTAACAGAAGTCAGTGTCAGCTCTTCTTCACCTCTTCTCATTGTGCTGGGAAGAGCAAGCCTGAGGAAAGCACTTTATTCCAGTCCAATTACGCTCATTTAATTAATACCGCATTAATGCCACTGTTGCTCTCAGAGCCACTTCAAAACAAGGGGCTGAGGATGAGGGTGGATGACAAGACAGAGGCAGAGAAAAACACTGACTTTCACTTGTTGTCTCCACACAGGGGAACTGTCACAAATGATGGGAAGACGGCAAAGGAGAAACAAGAAAATGCGAGCCTGCCAGCGCAGACAGTGAAAAAGGATTTGTCAGTGTTACAGAGCAAGACCTTCTGATGAGTTGATGTGCTGATAAACAAATCAACAGACACAGAAAGTGCTGCACTTCCCGCACAAGCACACGCACATTAATTGTAACCAAAATGAATAATTCAGAAGTCAGAGAACTGATGTTGAGCTGCATAAATAAAAGATCCCCAGTAGAAAGTGTTACCATAAACTGACACAGTGAATTAATAATTGCAGTGTTAGGGCTTAATGAGGAGATGAAACAGTAGGATTACAGGCTCACACTTTTGTGATTACATCCACTAGGCGCAAAACTCAATGTGGGACACACAAAGCAACGTTATGGCAGGAGAATACTTTTCACCGACGGACACCTATTCTGATGCAAAAGCAGTGGAGCCGCATTGCGTGTATTACATGTTGCAGTTTGAGAGAGTGGGTCTGCTGAAGTGTAACCTGCCATCAAACATAAAAGTGTGTCTAAGCCTATAAAAGTTTAACTGCTGTGTGGCACCATGTCTCCTCTCGCTCTTCCTCTTCATCCCTGTCAAAAAGTGTGAGAGCTCCCTTCCAGCAGATGCAAAGAAGGTGAAAGCTCCACCGAGCGAACAGGAGCCTATTTCAATGATAGGAGCTGAATGTGGCAGCGGGGGGCCGATAGCATATTCAATTTGGTCTGAGGCAAAACTCAACAAAGGAGGAATCAGCATCAGAGCAAAGAACAGCCACCAGAGGAAATAACACATCTCCCAATCCTCATATTATTCCTACCTTGGCAAGTACACAGTCAGTAAAGAGCAGCAAAGCACTACAAATAACTATCAACCCCCCCCTCAAAAAAGAACCTGGGGATATCTGAGCAATTGCAGCGTGTACTTTTTTTCCTCAAATAGCAGTAACTAGGATAAATTGTGAACTGCAATGTCAAAAAAGTCATCTTGGTAAAAAGATTAATGTTTAGGAGTTTGGCTCTAGGAGAAGTGAAAAGGCAAGGTTTTGCTTGAATTTAGAGGTTATATTGTGTCAGCTGCTCAGTTAAGTGAAAGCGGTAGAAAGAGTAAAAGCTGTCATGCACTTGGAGTAATTACAGACGAGGGAATTGAAGATTAAGACTTTAAAGTCATGTGGTAACAGACTGTTGGGCTGCAGCTACAGTTTCATGTATTTGACTGCAGGTGCTGAAAAAATTAGTCAAGGAGACACAGGTGTCAAATGGAGTTGATGAAGGCATCTGTATAGAATCAAAACACACTTTATCCATAGGCATTTGTTTTCATACTCGTTCTTTTGGAGGAGATGCAGCCGAAGGGGGGAGTCTGTCCCACAGAAGAGTAATTGGATTACAGATGGTTGGTGGCACAGTGAAAGGTGCACCGACCAACCATATCTAGTCCCAGGAGAACAAAAACAACACATTACATGACAGAGGGGGAAAAGAGGCGTTCAGCTTTATCAATACTGCACAGCTTGACTCGGCTGCTAACAAAACCAGCTGTCTGCACTGAAAACACAGGCCCGTATCTCTTTCAGGGAGACACATTCAGGCTGCACCCACAGTTTGTAAGCTCGAGGTGGGGTGGCGTAACCAGACGTGACACGTGTAGGAGGCTCTTCCCGCCTGAACGCTCCACTCGATGTTTGTCTACATTTGCATGTTAATCAGAAAAACTACTGTCTGGCATTTTTAAATGAATATCACTGTGTCGCTAGCAAAACCAAGGTTTGCTTTACTGTGAGTTAAGGACAGCTGACTTGTCTTGAAAGACGTGAGCAAAAATTATAATCAGCCAACAAGCTCAAGTATTTTGTTGCTCCTGTCCCAGCTTGTTTGAAATGTGTGGCTGCCGTGAAATTCAGAATAAACATATACTTACAAAAATTAATGAACTTGATGAGATCAAATATGACATTAAATATTTTATCTTTGAACAGTTCTTTGAGTATATGACAACAAGGACTAGTCAATGATAACATTCTGCTTTATCTATTTTTTTACACAGCATCCAAACTTATTTGTAATTGGAGCAGAGTGACTACTACTGCAAAAAAAAATTTAAGCAATGAAAACCATGTCTCAACTAATTCCCATTTGTCTGAAATACAAATCAATTAACAATTGCTCAAACATCCAACCAATCACTCATGTTAATTGTCCCTGCTGGGTGAGGTTAGTAGAAATGACAATCACACATAACAAATAACGACCATACAGACATTCAGATGACCCCAAGAAATACATTTTGCATTTGACAACAATTTTCAAGATGAGTGAGTTTAAAAGTTAGCAACACTGTCTTATGAACCCACTCGTGATTTTAGTTTAAATGTAATGCACCTCTCTGTGTGTACTTCAATCTTTGTGAGGACCGGTTAAGTTTTAAGCTTTGACTCAAAGGATCATTTGAGGGTTCAAGCAATAGTTTGACAATTTGGGAAATACACACGATTAAGCATTTTGCTGAGAGTTAGATGAGGAGATCGATAAAACTATGGAGTATCTGGAATCTCTCACACAGCAGTTGCGAGACAACCAGCAGAGAAGTTCCTGCTCCCTGACCAAAGAATTGATTTGACACATAACCCCCATAATACTGTGACTTGAGGTTTTTACACTTTAAAACAAACTAGATATAACATAACATTACCATACAGACATGAGAGTGGTATCAATCTTATCTCATCTAACTCTTTGCAAGAAAGAGAATGAGCCTATTTCCCAAATGTTGAACTATTCCTTTAAGACTTGGTTTTAGGTTTTTACGGTTTAAATAAGGTTTAGGTTAACGCTACGGTCACAGTTACATTATATCATTGATGGCTAAAACCCCTTTTTTCAACCTTCCTCCCTTTTTCGAGGCCAACACTGTCCAAAACATAGATTCTAACTGAAGTGAGCGAGTGTTTCCCATTCTTAAATCTGTTGTGTCACACCACTGCGTGACACCAGGGTCTCTGTGAAGTCAATAAAGGCAGCACTCAAATTCAATCAAAAAGGATTTGAGTGTGAAAAGTATCTGTCTTCCTGTGAGGTAGCATGTAATGTACTAACAGTATTGGTCGTGTTGTATATGTCTTTGAAAAAAATGTTTCACAACAAAGAATGGTTGGGCTACCTTTGAGGATATCAGAGTGTAAAAAAAAATTGGAATTACCAAATATTCAGGTATAATTTAAGTGCCCATTTCCCTGTATGTTGATCCATTGAGATTGCAGGGACAAATAATAATCCCAGAAGGACCCTCTGTCTTACATCAAGCTCTGCCTTCTTCTACTTTATCTGCCTCTCTGGTCTAATTAAGGCGCAGTGGCCGACAGCCATGGGGGACTCTGACGCAGAGGCAAATCTTTATTGATACAAGTAGCTGTCACCTTAATAAGCCAATCAGTCACAGCCAACACAGTGCTGACCAGTGCACGGATATTCACAGGGTCAATCAATGGCAAATGATTGGCACTCACAGCATTTACCTTGAGAGAGAGAAGGGAGGGAAGAGGAGGGCAGGGGTTGTAAACAAAGAACGAGCTGTCATGGATAGGAGACAGACTGATTGAGTTGTGTTGACAGAGGGACAGCTGCAATCTCTTACCTCTCTCCACTGTTTGGACTCCACACCCTGCGTGTACAACACGACCACTGAGAAGAGAGAAGGCGGAGGGAGAAAGAGAGAGCAGAGGAATATATTGTCACTAAACAATCTCAATCAAGCATCCTGCTTCTTCAAATGGTGTTTGTTTTGTTCCTTCTTTGCTGACATTCATCATTAATTATCCTGCCATGCCTTGACAGCATAATGAAGTGCCAAGCTTGATGAGCTGCGCTGCATCAAATTCTGGGTATGATGTCCACATGCAAAGAGCTTTAAAGCAAGATTGAAGGCTCCTGGAGCACAATTTAAGCAGTGCAATCAAAACACAATTTCTCTACGGTGGGATTTTTCCTGATTCCTATTTGATTTTGCAACTTCAAATGAAGCTGAGGCTGGCGAAAACAGCGTGACCTGCCATATATCGCAATGGTTCATCTTCAGGCGAATGCAAAACAGGGTGAATGTGATATTTTCTTCCAGTAGCTTATTTACACAAAGGCCTTGAACCTTCTCCCTATTATGTTAAACGTCTCCTCCATTTTCCCTCCTTCAGGGACAATCGAAGAAAATACCTTTATGGCAGTTCCCCACCCCAAGATACCCATTTGTATTCAAAGGCTCGCGTTTATACCCCGCATGCATTAAGGTACTTTGTAGCCCTCAGTGAGGTGTGGTTGTCACAAAAGTTGTCACATTACTGTGTAAATGATATGCAGCCACTGAAAGAACACTTTTAAATAGCAGAGTAAACTGAATCAAAGTTAAGCTCAACAAAAGTAAAAAGTAAATCAGTCAATGAACCATGAAGCTATGCTGCAATTAGCATCGTAATAAGCTGAGAACTTACATGGGTCAGATTTGGAGAAAGTGTCTCGGTCCAACAGATTCCTGTAAGAGAAGAACACACAAAGATCTCATTGGAGTCCAGCATATGTTTATGTTAGTCTCATTATTTCTCTCTTGCACAGTTTAATCAAAAATTCCCACATGCAAAGAGTTGCAAAATAATTGTATGGTAATTCACACCCACACTTACATTCACATAAACCATACCGTCCTTGAGCTTTCAATTCCAAGTGAGCAGTACAATAAGCAAATTAAAGCTCAGTGAAAGGACACAGAGGACATCGAGGCAGAGGACCCAGTGAAAACATGGGCACTACTTGTGAAAACAGTTTGCCACTACAAAGCATTCCGAGAGTGCATACCTTCCCAAAGCTGCACAATCCTCTACAATTTTTCAAATAAAAAACATGTTGATTTATTTTTTTGTCTGTATCAATTAAAAAAACACACACAAAAGACAGGCAATCATGGCATCTACATGTCATTTAACTAATTGTGGTATTTTTCATCTCAAAATGAAGCATTTCTGAAAGAACTCCAAAATGTGCATCTGTTGTTAATCTCTGCACTTGTTCTTTAACCTATGGCCTTGTTTTCCACTAGATTTTATTCATTCATCTGTTGACTAGTTTTTTGATAGATGCTGCGAAGAAACAAAGGGCATACAAACAGTACAAAAAACACTGAGCATCATATTTTGTGTTGGTAACTAATAAACACATAGATGCTATCTGAAGTGAAAAATACTATCGCTGCTGCAACCTAAGAGGACACACTGTCACACTAGTTTTTTGAATGTTAATTTAGTTATTTTGGGTACATTGTATGTCATACAGCAGAGGATAGACAACATCAGGCTATGCAGTCATTTTGGCATAGTGGTCACAGAAAAAATGGTAATACAATTAGGAAAATGAATGATAGAAATTACTCTTTGTATTATCATAATTTGACATACAATTTATGACAAACACAAATTACAAAGTCTCGAATCAGTACGTCACTTTTATGCCATTCATGTGTGTGGGAAGCCACCCTGCTCTACCAAGGAAGGACTTTAATTAAATCTGCAAAGATCATTCGATTAACTAACAATAAATTGCATCACCAAGCAAGAAGACACCCAACCGTTGACAGATGCAGCCCCATCTGTCGGCCTTGCTGGCTACTACAGCAGGCAGTGCTTCTCAGTCAGACGGCCATCTGAATTCACACCTCTCACCCCTTCCTCTGCCATCCGCAAAAACGTATCCAGCCATCCTAGCAGACATTCTTTGGGGGCCATCTGCTCTGACAATAGCGCTGTTGTATACATTGTTAACAACCCCAGACCCACGGTTTCCAGCCACTATCTTCAACAACCCCCCAGCTGGAAAAAATGTAGTCATCATCATCCTCAACAGCATCACCCCTTAAAATCCTCTCCATATCTGACCCGATGGAATTGCCTCAACTGCGCTTCAGCGTGTTTACCAAAAGTTGACCCCCACCCTACACCAAAAGTTTTATCCCTCCATTCAGACGTGCTTGCCCATCCCTTCATCCCTCATCCCTTCATCTTACATACCCTCGTCCCTTTACATCTCATCCCTTACCCTTCGACTCCCTCTGCACCCTCATCCCTTCATCCCCCCTTCCCTTCATCCATCCCACTGTATCCTCGATCTATCCCTCCAACATCATCTTGGCTATGTGTAATAATTTGCATTAGAAGTGTTATAAATCAATACCTTAATTGGCGAGGACTTTGTTAGTGAATTGGTAGTTGCAGCCCTAACTCTAATGCATATGTGGTATGGGTCCAAAAAATCAATCAAGTGTCAAGTCAAGTGAGCATTAGCCATTAACCACTTGAATGGGACAAATAATGACTGCAGGACCAGTTTAACGAGGAAGTGATGTATGATGGCATGTTACCATTAAAGGTTTTTTAAGTAAACAGACACCAATGTCTGTCACGTCTTACTATGAGAGATACCCATCCAGCCTTTTTGTTCATGATGCATGAGTATAATAACTGTCATCGGTAATGAATCTTAGGGCGGAAAGATATTTTGAATCTATGGTATTTAAAGTTGAGGCAGAGGCGTGTCTGTTGATAACATCACCATAATCCAGGCTAAAGGATGGCCTAAATTATGTGTCCTAATGAGCGTACAAATATTAGTTTTTCTGTACAAATATCCAGTTTTTTGTTGAAGCTTGATGACAAGTAAATCAGCATGAAATTTAAACATAAGACATTCTAAACACTATGTCTATTGAAAGTGGAAATACAGAAACCATTGTCCACAATATCTCTAGAGAAGAGCGCATATTTAGTCTTGTTTGTTGTCAGTACATTTTGCAATTTATCAGTATACAGCAATACAGAATTGCATCATCTGCATAAATGAGTTACAATTAGTTATAGAGGATGTAATATTGCTAATATGAATTGTGAACAAGACTGGACCCAGTATTGAACCTTGTGGCACCTCCTTTGATGGTGGTAAAAATGCAGAATAATTGTTTCCCAAAATCACACATTGCTGTCTATGAGGCAGGTAGTCCTGAAACCAGAATCAAAGCAAATAGTATGGAGCATAGTATGATCAACAAACTACAAAGAGGGCAAATCAGTATTTCCCTTTGTCAACAGCAGATACAATATTATTTGTGACCACAGTAATAGAAGTGACATTACTACTGTTTAGCTCATTATTAACTAATGACTTCAGAACTTTAACAAGGCAGGACAGTTTAGAAATTGGCCTATAGTTGTTAATATCATTTTTGTCATCATCCTTATGCAGTGGGACTACATGTGCAAATTTCCAGTAGAAACAGAGAGATTAAATTTATGTGTAATTTGTTCAGGAATTAATGGGGCACAGACCTTCACAAAATAAGGGTCTAGCTTCTCCTCCCCAGTTGCTTTCCTGCAATCGATAGCTTGAAGTGGCTCTTAACAGCAGTGGAAGTGAAGGCCTGTAGGGTGAACTGAGGGGTACAGTTTAAGGAGGACACATGGGCCAGTGGCTGACTATTAAGAGCTGATCCTAGGTACATCACATCAAACTGATTCCCGACAGCAGCAAAATGTGTGCAGAAATCTCTGGTGACATATTTAATAAGCTAAGTCATTAAATGTAACAGAAGAAAGAATAGATATAGAGGTTTTACTGCTGTCCACAATTCTCACAGGTTTGCAGAGCTAGACATTTATTCTATGTGATAATTGGCTTTTGCTTATTTTCAAGGAGGATGTGCATTTATTTCTGAGTTGTCTAAAAGTCAACCAGTGGGCTGCTTCACCACTACACCTCATTAGCCCAGGCTTTGTCCCTTGCGTTTAACATCACTGATAATTCTGTGGGGCTTGATTTAGCTTTAAACCTATGCTTTTTAAAATGTGTATCAGTGATAGCAAGTGATGAATTTGTAAAATATTCTAATGCCAGTTCTACATCTGGTATTTCAGACTTGTGGTGTATATTACTGTCAGCAAGATCACTGAGAAATGCCTGTTGATTACAAGTTTTTAGATTTTTTTTTTTTTAGAAACAATTCTAGAGCTTGATCTTTCCAGTCTAGCACTTTTAATCTAGGCTAGAGGACAGTGTTTTTTAAGGCCAAGCAAGAACTCCAGAGGCAGTAATTTTGTCCCTTCTATTGCACAGAATCAAAACTATCAATGCTGAAGGATCCTTCAAACTAGGTCTGGTCAGTTCAACAATCAGCTGTGACAGATTGACATTGTCACAACCTAACCCTAACTCTTGTAGACTATTTGAATCATTTGTCAACCAATTTAGGTTAAAGTCGCCTAGAGCCAGCATCTCTGCAGATTTACTCTACTAAGGAAGGAGGTTTGCTAAATTATTAATTTGCACTGGAGCCAGCTGAGGGTGTTCTGTTATTCATTATTACTAGATAAGTTAAGTTTTAGAGCAATACATTCAATTATAGAGAATAATATCAAGAATGAGGTACAGTGACAGCATTTTAAAAGTAACAAAAAACATGGCCTCACATGCAGCCATGCCACCCCCTCTTCCACCTCTGTCTATTCTGTTCAAGTTGTGGTTATGTAAGAAAACCTCAGAATCATGTATATTCTGTTTTGGGATATCAGGGTCAGCCTGTTATACAAGAATTTTCAAGTGATCTAATTTCAATTGATTACACAGACTTCTGATATTTAAATGCATCAACCCCATGCCATTTATGGATTTGAAAGCATGTGGGATAAATAAAACTTGGCCAGAGTCACAGGAGGACTTACTCACAAATGGCAACCTAGAGCTTGTTTGGGGTTTGGGTTTTATGGTTATTAAATTTTCAGGGTTATAACTTGTGCAGGAAATAGGCTTGTGGTGTTCATGAGGGCTATTAGTGATCAGTACAGAAATGTCAAACACAGGAGCAGAGACTGAGAGTGGAGGAGAGGGTGTGTTCTGAATGTCATACATTAAGTGGCGAATGCTTTGCAAGAGTGTAATGTGGTTTCAGTGATCATAGATAAAAACCGAGATCCTGCATGATTCTGATGGAGGTGATTATGTTTAAAAGAGATCCATTCTGTTGTAGAAGTGAAGTGGTGAAGTTGACCACATGGGAGATGTTTCTGGAACAGCTGTAGCCCTTAAGCCAGATGTGCATTTGCCTTGGTCAGCAAAACTTTACCTCACCAAAACGGGGGGAGGGCAGTGGGCCTGAAATAATGCACTGTTTGTTAGTCATCAAAACACCGTCCAAAAATAAAGATCTCTGAGAGCAATAGCCATATTTCTTCTGGTGAAGGGCAGACTTCTAAGGCGTGGTCACAGAGGAGACTGGTCGTGGTACAATCAATGATATAGAGGATTGGGGTTATTCACCCAGAGGAGGCAATTGGTTGTGAGCTCCGGGACTTGAAACTTGGCTCACAGCATTCTGTCCTTCACCCAAGTCCAGGGGGGGAACAACCTTGCCAGCTTAGTAGTGCAGGGTGAAGGTGAGGCGTCTCGCTGTTTTTGCCCCAGAGACTCTGGCCTCAGGAAAGAAGCAACAAGCCACAACACAGAGTACCTGTGTTCACCCTTCACAGCAACATGTTACTATCAATACATAGAACAGGTCCATCTGTATGCATCTGTTTGCTTGGGATTAGATTCGAAGCTCATGTATTATCCATAAATCCTTGAGTCACTGCAAAAGTTTCATGTGGTCATGTGGTAATGTTACGAGTATCAGAGTGATCCAGTGCATGAACATCAGTATTGAGTACCAAGTCACACTTTGTCAGACCATTCAGTATTCAGTCTGCCTCAGTTTGAACCACGATCAATGAAAACAGGCAACCGCTGCATGTCAGGATACCTACAACAGCATTTCCCACAATCCTCTAAACCCTAAAATAAACACAGTAAGGCTGTGCAGGAGCCAGTTCCCTAACAGTGATCACCATCCAACACCTTTAAAAGCAGCTAGGCACTCTGATTGGTTTACTGATTGATTCAAGATAAGAGCCACAATCAGCATTAATATTACACATTCAATCTTTATTCTCAACCTCTTTCAGACTAGATTTATTTTTGTTGCTGGAGGGAAATTCTGAGACTTTCCCCAACAATTCGAGCCATTCCCTTTAGCATTTCCATCTGTCACTGTACAAGATCCATTAAAGCCGATATTACCTAAACACAAGACAGTGCTACCATCAATCGCTTCATTCAACATTTTAGATGAGAGAGACATTTTCCAGATGGTCTCGATGATCTCATTAGCATATCGGTATAATGCAAACGCCTATAAATATGTCTCGTTTCTGGTTCCTGATTGTGAGCAGTGTCAATAAATAACTTGCAGTTCAGAGCAATCCTCATCCTTTTAGGGGACAGCCTGAATTTCAATGAATATAGATGAGATTTCAGGACTGAATCCAAGCAACAGGACATCGTTCATGTACACATAAATCTGCATTCCTGGACACAAAATCTTCTGTCACAGGGATACGTGGGGGGATAAAACATGCGGCTTCGTAGGGTATTAGCCTTGGGCTGACCTGACTACAGTTGGAACATTGTCAGTGTAATTTTCATTGGCGATAACAAAGCCATCCATGACTAACTGCCTCTTTGTATCCACCTGTTACCGCCTGGCATCCATTACCCTCCGACAATTAGCTTGTCCATCACCTTATCCCATTCAGCACAGAAGAGAATCTGCCACATGAAAAAAAGGTGAGCGGGAAAACATGCCATCCAGTTTCACTTTTGCACAATGTTACTGTTGAAAACAAGCCTTCATTTGAGTTGCTTAGCCTCATTTTGCTCCTGTGGAACATTTCTATTCCAATAAGAAATGATTAATATACAGATTTATACACCAATACAAATTAATCCACCATATTGCCGTGCACATGGCCAGGGAAGACACAAAAGGTGCCGCAGGAATTAACATCTCAGATAATCTGTCTGCTTTCACTGGAGGAACGCTGCCTATTTCAAAAGTTAACTCCTTCTCTCTTCAAATCTCAGTGGGATAAGAGATCATTATCCCGAACGCTGATGTGGAGAAAGTTTGTTGATGAAGATGAAGTTCATCGAAAGTAGGACAAAAGTAATTAGATCCAGCTACTTTTCATCCACACCACATTTCATGTAAATCAGTCTTGTTTCATACTGTAGCACTTCTGAGATCACCATGAACATTTGAAATATGTGAACGAAAACAGCCAACTTTTCCTATTCCTCTTGATCTCACCACCTTCATTTAAACTCTGAGTGTAATAATCTCCTCTTGTCACTGGAGCATTTAATATTTCATCACATGTGAAGCAAGAGTCTGGAGTGCGTTATTAGATGTAGAACAAACAAAACTACAAGAAATTAAATTCAATTTCACTTGAGAAATAAAGACAAAGATCATTTTAATAGTGTTCTTTCTCTGTCTAATCATCCAAGACAAAGTAATGTTTGTTTATCAGTGAATTAAGCTTGTAGTTATTGGTTATGCACACTTCAAGTAATAAGGCAGTACCAGGAAAATCTGCAGATCACCCAACCAGTACATGTGCTCTGAAATCAAAGGTGCAAATGCACTCTCTCTGGCTGTATAAATCTGTCATAAAAGTACTCAGTTTGGCTAAAATATTGATAAATGTTCCCACTATAGTGAAAGTATTTGACCTCTAAAACATGGCTAGCTACTGAACTCTAATTTAAAAGAATACATTAGCAGCACATGCTCCCTCTTGGTCACATCCCTGGAGATATTTTAGCAGCTCCTTGGTCCATGTGGCTGATTATTAAACTAATTCCTGCGCCCGCAGTGCCTTATTGTCAGCAGTCTCTTAATTCTCCTCCACTTTCTTAGAGTTGTCGAAATCATAATTGGCACCTTGGAGAAATAGCATCTAATTCAGTGTAAAGCAGTTTTAAATAGTCTCGAATCTGGCTGGCCAATTCCAATATGAGCTGCTGCCTCAATGGTTCTCAAAAGGACGCGACAAATGCAAGCTTGAAAGTCAAGTCTCTGACTGGGTTAGAGGAAGGAAAATCTAATCTCTATTACATTAGAGACAATGGGTGATGGCTGGGAGGAGAAAGTGAAGGATAGTGCCACTTCACTTTCTCGACTGCCCTGTGGCCCTCTCTTTTTTGACTGAGGACAGACATTTAGTTTCCACTCACACACCACAGGGTCAGTAGGTCTACTTTTTGTCTAAGATACCTATAAGCAGCTTCTCAGCATTATAAGGGTCAGAGAACCATGTGGGGCTGCAAAGGTCTGCTGACCCTTTACAAAGTGGAGGAATTCCATTATTTAGATTGAAATATTCAGTTTCCTTGAGGTAATTTCTAAAAAAAACATGTATGATATATTATGCAGGAAAGATAATCAGACATTTAAGACAAACAAATTAAACAACTGTAAAAACCTCCTGCACTCCTGCATTTAATTATTGGAAGCAACCTCTGCATGCGTTGCATAATTGAATCCTCCGGATGGTGACAGACGATGATACAGAGTAATGTTACTTTTGTCTGGATCTCAAAAACTCCCCTCCATTACATTCAACGTGCAATCTGGTCCCTTTATTAGTGACAGACCCATCTGCTGACCTTCACTGTGATGGCACCAGGTGTCTTCTCCTCCTCCATCTGTTTAATTATTCAGTTTCTGTTCAACCTGGGATCTCTCCAGGTCGACAATACCTGCAGCAGAGCACTCCCTGGGCGGCCGTCTCGGTGGCAGGGACAGAATCTCAGTCATAAAACCGCTCTTCTGCTAGTATAATAAATGAGAATGCACATACGCTTTGACTCCCTGTTTCAAACTGGCTTTTGGTGTGTAACTAATGTACGACAAGGGAATAATATCAGTGTTAATTGCACACTGTAACAGCTCAGGGTCTGCGCAAAGAAAGGTCTTTTTCTTTTTTTTTTTTTTGCAAGGAGCTGAGGGAGATTCACAAACTGATACTATATGGCTGTTATAACCCCAGCAGAGCACTTTGCACTTAGCCTACTGTGAATTCACGCCAATTTCCCTTCATCTCTCCGTTCCATCTGAAAAGACCCGAGCTGCAAATATCTTCGCCAGCACACGCTATCCATGTACTTCACAGTGCTGGCAACATGAAGCACATTAAATTGTGCGCTAGGAAACGATTCAGGCACAGTAAAGCATTTCTAAGCTCATACATCTCTGGGCTTTGAAATGACAGTAACTGATCATTAAAATGAGATGGAAAAAGGAAACTGCGTGGATTTGGTCAAGTGTGGAGCAGAGAGATCTCAGTAGTGATCATGATAATAAAGCCTACAAAAAAAATCTCAGAGGATAAAACTAATTGATGGTAGCGAGGGATGAGATAGCTGTGAGAGTACCGTATAGGGTGGAAAGAGAGAAATGGAGCTGTCTAATTGGCGGTGGACTCATGTTGAGCCTCCATAGGTGAAAGCAGCACACAGCAGGTAGGTGGTGGTAATGAGCACAAACTGACGAACACTAACTAGCTCTGTAAGTATTCAGAGGTATGACCACCTTGTGATGCACACACCTACTCACTCAAACACACACACTAATTGACCTGAAATGTAATCATGGGGTTGGAAATACATCACGTTCAGTTTCACAACGGATAACTGCCATTTCATTTGAATTCAAGAGAAGCAAAATACAATAAGGGTTGCTAGGAACACGTTTCACATCAGTTGAGTAAATATTCAAGATGTAAGAGTTGTTATTTCTTTAAGTCAACTTACAACAACTTGTCCAGCTATGCCAATCTCATCCACACTTGTTGCCATTTTTCTGACACTATTGTCCATGAACGTAGTTGAGTAGTTGAATAACTATGAAGAAAGAGAACATCACCATTCTTAATCCATTTTTCTAAACTCTGATTGGTCAACTGCTTTCCTAAAGATGAAATTATGCTTCCATAGACATGCAGGTAAATATCTTGTGAACCTATGCACAGATGGGTAATCGTAGGTTGCAACATGCACACTTCCAAAATCTCAACAACATATAGTGCTGATATGCGCATCATTCAGAGTTTGGACATACATTTCACTCAGCATTGTATTGCTGAGTGATATTGAAGGTGAGCACATAAAACTAAATTCCTCTTCAAGCGACTTGTCATTGCCTATCTTGTCATTGTTCTATCCGTTTACATTGATAAATCCCAATTCATTCTCATTTGTTTCACAGATTCTAGTGATTTGTTTACACTGTCACTGGGGTGAAACTGATTTCTGTTTCCTGATATCTTTTGTTTTTTTTTTTACACATTGTGATTTGCTAAACTGCTTCCTAGTGGACATGTATGTTACACCCACAATCCACACATATATGAACATGTCCGGACGACACCTGTATATAGAAACATCTTTCCAGCTAAACTGGGAGAAACACTGAGCACAACATGACCTATTTGAATCTGAACAAATCAGATATGTAGGCGGCAATTCAGAGGGCTGGAATCAGGCTACAACAGATCTTTCAGGAAATCCCTCCTATATGGCTTATAAATAGAAATGGTAATGGACTGCATTTATATTGTACTTTTCTAGACTCATCAGACCACTCAATGTACTTCACAAAGCAAGCAAGCATTCACCGTTACATTAACATTAACCATACCTGGATAGTGATAGTAGTGGACACCTGCTCTGAACAGTAAATTGAGATTTTGGACACTAATCATTTTGTGTCATCTCTGACGGGTGTAGTGTCATGCAATGGTAATTTTCACATCCTTAAAATGCATGGTGGGATTGTTAGCAGATACATGCCACAAACACTGCTTTTTCAGGGTACTATATAGTGTATAAATTTACATGCTAAGACACTCAAAATGACAGCAGGTAAATATAGTGGACTATATAGTGAACATGGAGTGATTTTGGGCAGGGCTTATGTCCTACTGTATTGGAGCGGCTTTCACAGTGCCTCCTCATTGACCTGTGGTGTGATTTCTGCAGCCCTGCCTTTTTCATTTTGCTTCTGCAACTCATTTGTGTCATGTCGTGTCCTACTTAAGTATCTGTGTTTGTGTTTTACTTCAACAACCTGATGAAGGCGTGTCAGTCATATAATATTAAAAGCCTTTTGTTACCCTCCAGACTCAGAATGCCTGTATTTCTTCCTCTTGCTTGCATTGTCAAGGCTACAAGGAGCACCTTTGTTCACTAAGTGGGATTTTTTTTGTGTGTGAGTATAAGCAATGACGCTCTCCAGCTTCTCTCCCTCTTTTTCAGTCTGTGTCCACTTGAACAACCCACTGCTGTGATATTCATGACTTTGTTAATTTTCTGAAAATTCATAATTGTGAGGCAGATTTTTTTAAGGATTGATTCTTGTTTACTTTTAATTAGTTTGCTGTAGATCTTTTCTTATCTCTAGCATAATACAAAATCATTATCTATTTTAGAAAACCATTCTTTCAATCGACTAGCGACATGACTGAAACCACTTCAGCATCAAGCGTATCATGTTCTTGTCAAAAATGCGTCCTTGCGTGTTCAATTTGAAGGCATCGAGCACAAATAAGAGACAAACTTTAAAAAAAAACTGAAATTAGACTAAGTGGCAGCTTCTGCAGAAAGCCTGTAATCATTTCACAGTTTTGTAGCTTGTGGTTAAGTTTATCTTGTATGATTCACACATTTTGACTGATAATCCATTTCCCTACAGTGAGAATTAATTGTATTTGTACTTATCAAACCCAATGTTTCAGCTCTATACACAGCTTGATAGCAAAAGCACACACACACATTCTCATCCACAAAGGCAGAAATACCACTTCTGGCTACAGTATTACATATCCACTTTAATGTATCCAACAGAAAAATTACTAACTCAGATAGGTACTCAGATACAGAAATGAGAATAACCTGACTGTCAACACGTGACAGATCTTCAACATATGCAACATAATGTGGGGAAATTTTTGCTGAGCAACCTGTCACAGTTTGTACAAATCTGCCACCAGCTCTCACATTTCCCAGACAAGCTGTGATGTTAGGTCAAATACCCCCAACACAGAAATCCACTAACATACTCTGCTGACCCTTAAGGTTCTCTGAAAATAGTGACAAAAGCAACTTGATACTTCTGAGCCAAGGGGGACTGCTTTGATTTCTTATTGCTGCGCCACACTCTTGACTTTTCCTGTCGTTTCAATCAACACTTTCAGACGACACAGGCAACATGCAGAGTGTCATAAACCACTGGCATGGCACCACAACTGTGTTTCCATGGGATCCCCCTCTGCTGTCATGTATCCCAATTGAGAATATATTAATAACACTGGCACAACCACAAGCCAAGTGTCTGGGATCAAAACTCATTTTCACTGTGTCAGGGGTTCATGCATAATTATCCGCTTCATCGACCTGTGAGACTCGCCTGCTGCAATCTTAACATCCCCAAAATTGGAAAAAAAACCTGCCTCCTCTTGGCACCCTCGTGTTTCTCATCCTCGATCCCCAAAACAGATGCGACACATCACTCACATACACACACACACACACACAAGCAATCCTGCAAGATAAAGGTTGCAAGCTCGCCCCAGGTCAGTCTTAACCCAGAACATGATATGAAAAGAACGGCACAGTAAAAACACTGCAAATTGAAATTTCTCTCTTACTCAGAGAGATCTCTTATTAATATTTTATGCTCTTACACAATGCGAACTAGTTCAAGTCAAACTTGCCTTCTGCTGGGGCAAAACAAAAGGATGTTTCAACCAGAAAACCAGGCCACATGGTTTGATTGAATGGGTAACCAAGACTGAATGAGTTCAGCAGCTACAGCAGCTATTAACGCTAAAACAACAGCAGAGTTACAGACCATAACAATGCATTCAAATAAACAATAGGTTGTTACACAGCTTGAATCCCAATAGCTCCGCTCAGGCAATTGTTTTTGACAGATCGAGCAGCGATGCCACACATCCTAATCGTCCTGATGATTTCATTAGGCATCCCCCCTCTGCTGCGATGATTGCCTCAGGAAGCGTTCAGATCGGGAAGCTTGCCGCAAGTTTTCAGATTGACCCCAGGGAACAGCAATCAGTGGCCTTGTGCGCCAGGGATCCTCTCCTGCGAGCATTTGTCACAGGATGCTGGCAGTCATGTGACCTCTCAGTGTGTGTCACCAGGTAATGAATCCCTCGGGAGCGGAGTGGCCTGGTTGAGTTAGATTCCCCCCAGCTATGGAATGCATTGATTGGATGCAATGCTACTTTAACCAATCTATCACAGCAAATGAATGGTTACATCGAGCTACAAAGCAACAGCAGAGAACAGGAGGGGATGGACGAGATGCAGCGCCTTCGTCCTGATGAAATGGGCGATGGGGACAGATAAAGTTCGATGTTCGTGCTGTCAGGTGGGAGGCTGAGTGCAGTGGAAGAGAGGGTGGCTTTGTCAGCCGATTCCACTTTTATCAGCATACCTGTGGTGTGTTTTGACACGTTGCAAAGAACCAACAAAGTCTCATAATATGCCCTCTGTTCTCTTTTCACATAGAAGTGAAACAAAAATTCAAGCTATGTCCTTGCACTCGGTGGTTTTGTAGGACTGTAGTGTATGTCATGTACTCACAACAGCACCGTGTCCAAATCTGGGATTTTCATCAAATCATTCTGTTATTTTCTTTCCCCTCACTCTCTTCTGGATGGTGACTGTCTAGCAAATGCCAAAATGCCAAAAACTAATCTTTCAGGGGCATGAAATTCTTTTTCCCTTGCTCTGTTCTGATAAGGGTTGTAAACCTTTGTCAGGATTGTCAAGCTTATCAACTCTCTGTTCCCTCATTCTGGTCACATACAGTAAACAGTGCATTTTAAAAAACATTGCTTGCATGTACTGGATGTACATGGATCTGTACTGTGTTCAACCATAGAGAAACACAGAAGAAAACTATTCATTTAATGAAGATCCATGTGCCTTAGGGGGCTCTGTGGTTTTGTCAGTGTGCACATTTTTTCTGACATTCATTACCAAAAGTGTTCTTCACAGTGGAACCACAGAGCTGAAGCCCCAATTTCCCTTAAGTCATTGTACATGGGAACTCTGAGACGGCCTGGTAAGCTGAGATATAGAAAGGGCACATTTTACTTTGCTCATAATTAAAGCATGATGTAGCAAACCACATTGACAACTTATGAAATATTCATCAAGGCTGCATAAATATTAACTAATGAACACAGTCATTACTGCCACGTTAGAGGTGGGATCGAGCCTGTGGAAGCACCAGGGGACCACTGGCCATAACCCACTGAACTGTATTCACTGGCATGCCTTTGGTAAAGCAGATAGAGGCCACTTGAGTTTGAAGAGTCATCTTATTGCTGTGCTGGAGTGTAGCCCTCGCAGCTAAGAAGCAGATGCTCTGGACTCGGCTCACTGGCTGACCTGTGAGCAAAACCAATCAGAGCCATAGACGGGGAACAATGTGCTATCACAGCGATATGCACTTGTTTTGATAAGGGGCTGTCTTCAGTCCCTCCAGTTTGTCAGGGGGCTTGCTGCAATATTGGCAGAGGGTTATGAAAATACCGGTAAGGCTGCACTCCACAATTCAATTCCATGTGCGCTGCAACCTCAGAGCTTTCAGGCTTACTAAATCAATTACACAGAGTTGTGGAGCCTGCGCCTCTCACCCACATAACACCCATTGTTTCTGTGCGCTTCTATTGGATGGACCAAATACACAATTGCTGATAAGTGGGAGGAATGGCTGCATGCATGGCTGTTTATTTCATGTGTCCAATTTTTGAGCTGTCCAGTGTCTAATCTTTGAAGCAATCCTCAGAGGTCAGACATGAGCTACTGTAGCAATCTCCACAAGTCACACAGAAGAACAGGCAGGACCTGAAGTCTTTGCATCTAAAATAGGCAATGTTTCAAGGCCCAGTGAAAGCAGGGATGAATTTTTCTTCTCTATCAAACTGTGTCCTGGAGCAAGTCTTTGTTTGGAGAGACATTAATGACAGACAAGGGAGCTGCGGATCGACAGAGCCTGGGGGCATCAACACAGATCCCAGCTTAAAGTATGAAGGTCTAAGGGAGAAAAAAAATACAAAAGTGTCTACCAAGAGGGAAACAAGGCGAGTCCAGCTGCTACTCACAACACATGCCTTACAAAGGATTATACACACAATATACTCACACACAACCTGCAGTAAGCTCCATATGCCAACCATACACACACATTCTCACCACACTCACACACTGAGTCTTCCCTCAGTTTTACACACAAATCATTTCGGTTACATAAACACAGGATCCCTCAGTAGAGCTATGTAGAGTTTAATGCTGATGATCATCTTTAAACAGCCCCCCACCCCCAAAGCTGCACCACCCTCTCAATCTGTCAGCTCTGTAAAGGTTACCAGATTCATGTTGAAATGTGGCTAATTAATGAATATCCTAAATGGGTTGCCTAAATGGAAACAGCGATTTGGAGTTTGTTGAACAACTTCTGAATTTCAAAATGGGTGGCGAAGCAGCATTTGCAACAAGACAGACAATCAATCAGTTTCCCCTCCAGATAACTGACTAAATGAAGGGGGATCTTGAGAGGAAAGCAGATGAGAGAGGAGTGAATAAAACAATTGCAGCAGGATGTTTGGTTAATAAATCTCTGGCCTGTGGCTTTACATACATTCATTTATGAAAATCTCTGCGGGATCAGTTTCAACAGCAGTGCATATGGCAACACATCATTTACATGCATAACACTGATGCAGCCAGGAGCTGCAAACAGCTAAATACTGTGGATTATGGCAAAATGATGCACAGCCCACAAGGGCCTGGAAACACAAATGAATGCCAATTTCCAAGAAAAACTGCACCAACTGTAAGAGTCGACCTATATAGAGCCACTACATGTTGCAGCAAACAGTGACTTTACCTGCCCCACCCTGCAGCCGAGGCACTGGGCATCTTCATGGTATTTTAGGGGTTTTCAGATGTCAGGAATTCAGATGATGGGGGGGAAATATTTTAGTGCTAATTGTTTTTCAGGTTTCTGGCACAAACTAGTGTGGACGCTGGAGCCTGTGGAGCAGCTCCACACGACGCTGTGCCTCAGGGGAAACCTCTCAGACACACCAACAAACTCTGACACCAAACAAAAAGAGCAAAACACAAACACACAGCGCTGCAGACCCATGAGACCCTCTGAGGGAGGTAGAGATTCATCTAAATGGACATCAGGGCGTTCAGCTTTAGGATAAACAGGACAAATGGACCATGCGTAAAAGTTGGGTTTGGTCAGATTTACGGCTTCATTAACAGTGATTGGGTGGGTTGTGGACATTACTGTAATGTTAATTAGGTGCTGTGTTATTTTTTTTATTTAAAATCCTCATGCAAAGTCTCTAAAATGCTCAAATATTCAAATGAGGTCTTGTATGCGTCTTTATAGCAGAGCGAGGATTTTACCTGCATATCCTTATTTTACCTTTTATAAAGTCTTTTTTTTTTTTTTTATTCTTCTTCTTTTGCATGAAGAAATGACACATGTGGATGTTTCCAGCACCAAAATGCACAAACAGTGTCCTGTTCGTGCCCAGAGCGCACGGAGCTCTCCAAACCCGGACGCGGGCGCAGCAGCATCAGCACCGGGGCGGACTCACCTGCACGACACGGTGATCTCCACCTTGGTGGCCGGGATGCTCCCGCTGATGGGGTCGAAGTCACGGACCGTCGCCGTGGCCTCCACCTTGTCCATAACGTCTCCCTCCATGCGTGCGGGAGAGCCGGGCCAGCTCCCCGAGCCCCTGTGAAGCTGGAGAGCCGACGGCGGAGAGCCGGAGCGCGGCGGCGGCGGCGGAGCGAGCAGGAGCGGGCAGGGTCCACACAAGCCTCCTAAGTGCTGTCCATCGGACGGGCAACAGCATGGAAAGTTTATTCTGCAGCAGCGAGGTGGAGACTGGTTTGTACCTAAAGTGGGATCACATGCCAGGAAGCATCAGCTCCAACTCCGCTGTTTTCCAGGCAAAAACTGAGCTGCTGTGCCAGATGAGCGTTGGAAAAGTAAAAGCAGTGAACTCCACCCCTCCTGTCTGCATTCTCCTACATGGTCTGACACCCAGATTCAAGCTATTGATCTGTGGCTGCACAGATCGTTATTCTGCTCCAAATTGGTTTTAAGAGCCTCTAACAGAAAATAAATAAGCACCGAGGGGCGTGCATATTGAATTGGACTGTGTGACTCTCCCACCTTTTTCTTTTTAGTGCAGATTAACACCGGTGAGACATTTTCACTCAATTGAACCAAGTGAAATCCAAGTGAAAGAATTTCTACCTCAAATTAATGTCAAAGTATGAGCTGGACGTTTTACATCACAAGCAATGGATGAATAGTTTATCCTCACCTAGTTTTAAGACGACATCCTCCAGAGCCACCAGCTCTTATGACTAATTGAAAGGCTGCCTGATGCTCCCTCCAGCATCTGGACAGCTCCTCAAACTTCTGCAGCTTCAGTCACAGCCTCGTTTATCTTGCCAATAAAAAGTGATGTTTGCCTCTCCTGTACACCTCCTGTATATTCATCACTGGGAGGCTGCATCCCAGGGAAGCCTCATTTCCATTTCCTCGCCTTGCTGATTGAACAACCTGGTGAAATGTGGAGGAATTCAGCCTGTCAAACAAATAATTCATGAGTAAACTGCTGTGAAGATTTTGTGGATACTGCGTGTGAGTGTGCAGGTGGGGGTATCTCCCATCAGTCACACGGACCAACTACCGGGGAATCTCCAAGGAGAGGATCACTGCACAGAGTGATTGCCTCTTTCTTGCAAAACGCTTTTTAAGAAATCACTCTGAATAACTCCCCTTGTCCCCTGAAACCATTCACACAGTTAACAGTGGCAAATAGGCAAATCAGCTCTCGCATGGAAACTGCAAATAAAACCTCTCCAAATAACTGATTTACACAAAGGCAGGAAAAGCTGCCTCAGTTTAGGACATATTATTCTACATGGGCTACAATCGGAAACACCTACATGTGTTGCATAGTTCACACACAAATCATGCAGCCACTGAAACCGTATGAGGTCCATGCTACAAGCTATGCATCACTTTTCAAGTGTCATTTCTGAGCAGCAAGCACTGTGGGAGGTCTCACAGCAGTAACACACTACTATACCCCCACTTCTACACCTGGGAGTGAGACTTGGGCTGATAGGGCGATGAGGGCTGAACAGCCCGTACACAGCACCACCAGAGCGCAGCTTCATCATTAGTCATGTTCACTCAGTAATTAGGCCCTGTGGTGGCCCTTGGTTGGTTGATTTTGAGCTCCCTTTGGTGCTCTGTCCCCGGCCGCCTGCTGTGAGGCTCTCCACTGTTCCCACCCGCAGCCGCCCCACTTCCTATAGCTGTGACAGGACTGTAATTATGGCTGTATGAACCCTCTCTGCGGGGTGTGTGAGTGTGTGTGTGTGTGTGTGTGTGTGTGAGCAGTGGTACCACCCAGGCAGCAGGCCTAAGCATCAGCAGGGGGACGAGGCCAGATGAGGAGTCCAACATTGCCGGTGTTCCACTGTGATGAGAAGCCTACAGCAACAAGAGCAGATCCTGAAAGTACACTTACTCAAGTACTGCATAGAGTACAGTATTTTAAGGAAGTGCCATTTTTTAAATTTTCATTTGGTATATTGCTTTGTATCCCACAACATTTTAGAGGAAAATATGGAACATTTTACTCTTGTCAGAGAACAGATATGTTTCAGGTAATTTATGATAGGGAAATAGGTAAATATCAAAACGCACAACAGTATGTAAAGTATTTAAAATTAGTTATCCAGCTACAGGAACTTCAAGATTTGGGGAAATACTTGCTTTCTTGATGAAAGTTAGTTGAACAGTAAATATGAAGCTACGGCCAGCAGCTTAGCTAAGCACAAAGACTGGAAACAAGGAAACTGGCAACCTCACAGCAACAACAGAAGTCACAGCTCCCCGCCGAGAAATACATTACCCCTGTTTCCAGTGAGGGTGATATCAATCTTCTCCTCTCAGTGACAATAACTCTGTTACAGCCTATCAAAACTCCACTTCTCACTTCACACAATGGTGCAGTGATAACTACCTGCAGCTGGATGTGTACAAAACAAAACAACTGGTCTTCAGTACATTAAACACACCCCACACTGGACTGACCTCCACCTCCTTCCATGGCAAGACAGGTGAGCAATACCTTGGTCTCATTATGGACAATAAACTCAATTTTGACCATAAACAATCTCAGAGCACTGTCTGGTGCCCCCCACTTCTTCACCATGCTCACCATCTCCAACAAAAAAAAACTAACCAGCATCGCACATACTGCCTCCAGAAATCATCTGCCATCCCACACCCAATCTCTCACACATGAACCACAGGGCCATTGCACGCCAAGCACTCACAATAGCAAATGACACTGATCACCCCCTCAATCAACTCTTCACATGACTTCCATCTGGCCAGAGAAACAGGACTTTTGAATGGAGAGCTCACTTCAGCGGGGTTTTTTTTGTCCCTTCTGCCAAAGCAGCCCTGAACAAACTGCCTCGCTAACACTGCTGTGAGCTGAGATATATGAATGTAGACAAAGAGATTTTATGTAGTGTCCATATCTGTATGTTTCTGTGTTGTACTGGCTGGGAAAACACATCATCCTCAGCTACAATAACATCTAAATCTAACTCTACAAGAAAAGTGAAAAAGTATATTTCCCCAAATGTCTACTTTTACTTAAACACAGTCTCTCAGTACTTTTCTACTCTGGTTCCATTACTTTGACATAAAGCTGCATCAATCAAAATTTTGGCCACCAGGGGACAGAAAAATGTCAAAACAAGGAACGAAATACATAGTGCCACCATGTAAATGAATTAAGAGTGATGGTATTGTTGACCCGATTCTTTAGTTGGTAGCTCAAGAAGAAACCAGAGAAATCTTCAGTTCACAGATATAAAATTTATTTTGGTCACAGGTAAAGTAAAGCAGCGCTGGGCTCGGAGTGACAGAGCTCTCGCAGGATCTCAGTCAGAAGGAGCCTTGACTTCCGGGTGTGAATCACAGTTATCTTCTTGGGCTGGGACTGCCCCGTACAGTGGTTGGACTTCCACAACCGAGTCTCATTGGCCAGTTATCCCTCTCGTGAACAGGCCAACCACTGTTCATGTGAACTTCTGACATGTGCTATGAAACATGTGTGAATGTTGTCATTCAGGCGTGTATCTATTTTGCTACTATCACGTAAAACTAGGTGACACAGAGACTGCTGAGTACAGAGAAATATGTGAACATCTACTCCCGCTATTCATTCTATTCTTCACAATCAAGATAATAAGTACAAACTATTCATGAGAACTGGATAAAACAGAAACTAGAAGTACAGCTGTTCTTGTTTCAAGGATAATAAATTGCAAACTGTCTATGAGGTTATACAAAGATAATCACGCACAGACACTCCGAGGCCACATAAGGTTAGACAAAGGTCAAATAAAGTAATATAACAAATCCAATCATAATTTAAACAAGGATTAATATAACAAATAATAAAATAATCTAACAGTATGCTAAACTAGATCAAACCACAAACGCAGCGACTACACATTTGGCCCAAGTTGAGTTATAGCCATTATCTGAATCTCTGACATCTGTTTTACTTTGAGAAAAATATTATGCCACAGAAATGTGTAATTTAACTTTTAAATTTGTAGCAACTACAAAAGGGACCTAAAATACAGTATATGTACTTTGGCTGCGTTGATACATTCTGGTTAAGTATAAAGTAAGGCTGTATTTAGAGCTAACTAGAAAGCTAAAGTAAGAGGGCTACATCAAGTGAAAGCTAGCTAATGAGATAGCCACAGCTAGCATTAGCTAAAAGTAAAGCTCAGTTTAGTTATTGGTTTTCCAATAGTTGTTGTCTGTAAATGAAAAATGTCTATTCTGCTGAAATTTTAGTTGTTCAGGTGATTATTCCACATAATTAAATAAGACAGCAGCTAAATTCATGTTCAGAGGGGAAGCTAGCTAAAGCTTGCTAGCTTAGCAGATCTCTTTAGCTCAGTTCTTGTAGATCAGTATTTGACTTTCATGTGATAGAAACAAAAACAGAAACACTTGATTCCTATAAAATATGGACTAATAATGACTAATAATGAAACTAAAGTTAACTTTCTTAAACAAACTATGCAACAAAGCTTGCTTGACCAGAAAAAGTAGCCTAGAAGTTAGCCTGATTTAGCTACCTCCTTTTTTTAACACTGCAGTTTTGTATTTAGCTACATTCATGACATTAGCACTCAGCATGTTACTCTATGTTTTTACCTGTTAGCCAGCTTCACAGGTGTTTGCTTTTCCTGGGATGAAAACAATGTTTAATTTCCCCAAACTGTGCTCTTCTTCTTTTTCTTCTTTTTCTTCTTCTCTTCTTCTTCTGCTGCTGCTGCTTCTTCTTCTTCTTCTTCTTCTTCTTCTTCTTCTTCTTTCTTCTTCTTCTTCAGTTTCTCCTTCTTCTTCTTCACTGGTGAACAGCCTTGTGCTCTGAAAGTCTTCTGATTAAGTTCTTGTGACTGACCTGTTAACCAGCTGCTGCACATCCAGCAGACGCAGAGCAACATTAACATTCACATGGAGTCCTGTTTCTGGCCACCTGACAAATTAAAATCAAATATTTATCCTGCCTCTTAACTCTGGTCTCCACCAACTTCAGAGACAGGGTCAGGCAGGTAATGTCCAGTGGGCCTTTTATAGTTTTTTTTTTTCCTGAATATGGCTTGATGCTGCTGAAATCAGGACTGATTATGAGAGCAGTGAGACTCCAACGCATAATAAACAATGAGCTAAAAGAGACTCCAAAGCTGCATGTAGCTGCAGGGTTTGGTGGTAACTGTCTGGCAGCTTTAAGCACAATTTTGAACACAGTGCTTCCACTTGTAATGAGTATTTTTCTACTGTGGTACTGCCACATTTACTTAAGTAATGATCTGAATACCTACTAATACTAATACTTCCACTGAATGTTATGATATACGGGAAAGAATGAGAGGGTGACAGAAAACCTGCACCTACATCTGCATGCTGCTGCACTTCCAGATTGCTTTTATCAAAAGGTGTAGAATTAAGACTAAACACACTAGACAGTCTAATATCATCTATTTTCTGTGTAGTCTGAAGGCAATTCATGCATCTTCTTTGAAATGAACGTCTGTGAGGCAACATACTGTAAATGTACCATGGAAGTAATATTGGATATGAATTCTCTGGATCAAGGCTGCAAAGTTAACCTGCCATAGGGTTGGATTTGACCCACAAGATGTTTCTAGCTAGAACAATTATTTAAAAAATATATATATATATCAATTGTTGTTTATGCTGTTTGGTAAAGTGAAATGCTCTTTATATATGTGGGAAAACTAATTATTATTTTTCATAATCCGAGCATGCAAAGTCAGTCACTTAAGGGAATCTGGGTTCTGAATACCATTTGTATCTTTACAATACAAGAGGTGTTGGCTTTTGGCCCCTGGCCCACTATTACGATTCAGTGTGGCCCCTCATCAGAAAAAGGTTTGTGCACCCCTGCTCTAGTTGATTGTTGCTAAAAGTGGAATTTTGTTTGTTTTAGTTTAATGTTTTGTTTCAGTCTGTGTTGAAACGCAGACACTTTTCAAGGTCAAGTATGCCATCTGTGGCTAAGTTTGTTATGTTCCAAGCACAAAAACACTGACTGCTAGGAATGAATGAGCTTAGCTTCAGTACGTCTCTCCTTTCCAACTGAGAATAAACAGTCTTATAACGCCCAGACGGAGTTTAGGGGTTCAAGGCACAAATTTGCAGCCTGCTGGCATCAAACAGAACAAGAACGCAAGGAAAATACTGACAGAGGAACTTCTTGCAGTCGCTAAGATCTGTTTTCATGAGGCTCTGTTTGTGCTGAAAATGTGTTGATGCACATTGTTTTTGTCTTCTTTTTGCATATATTACTGTTGTTTTTCCACTGAGTTCGCTCATTTTCTTTGTTTGCTTGTACAGTGTCTTGACTTCAACTATAGTTTTTATTTTTTAACTGTGTCCAGCAACTTTTCAGATATCTGGTAAGGCTATTAGTGATTCACTTTATAACTGATAGCTCTACAACTCCATGTTGATCTTTCTCTCTCTAACTGTGAAACTTTTTTGTTGGATTTTTTAGTTTTACTATAAAAAGTTGATATACCAAGAAACCTTTGAGGAACTCAGGAACCTGATTTCAACTGCAGGAACCAGGGACTAAATCAAATTCCTCTGCAATAATTTCAGGTGTGGAAAAAATACGGGGATGGTACTCTGATGGTTTAGAAACAAAACTACCATCACTTATTCATCACGGGCCCTGCAGCCACTATAACTGGTGTACCACTTAATTCACAAAGTGAATATAAGAATGTAAGTAATACACAAAACAATGATCCAAAATCAGTACACATAAACACGTTTTCAGCACTAGCAGAACCTCACACTTTGAACTCCATGTAGGATCTTTAATATGAAGCCTGAGCATGAAAAGAACAGCTCCACTCTCATTCTTCCAGACATAAATCAACAATGTCCCTGTGCTGGGCTGGAAACACATTTGTCATTCTCCATTTCAGATGGTCCGATCACTTTGTCATCACTGTGGTTTTGCTGAAGAAAAGGAAACAGGGGAGCGTTAAATCCCTCCGGTGCAATGATGTTCAAGTCGTAATGAGGGGGAGCAGTGTGTGGATCTTCAGTCATACATAATGGCACAGAGAGCAAATGAACAACTGAACTCCATTGAGAAGTGGTGTTCAGTCCATCACTGCTTCATTTGCACTGTCCAGTTGAGCTGCACTCATGTGAAGTGAATGAAGCTTCACCAACCATGTAGGGTGTTGAGATCGTAGCTCATTCATCTTCATTGTGCCAGAGAAATGGTATAACCAGTATAGAGGGCAACACAGGACAGAGTTTCTTGATGTGGAAATATGTGCGTGTGTATATATGCATGACACGCCTGCACATATGTGTGTATCAGCATAACCGTCTGTAGCAGAGACTCATCCGTTACACTGATTGAGCACCAGGAAATGCGATGTCGGCAGCCGCTCTTCCACCATCACTAAAACACTGGAGCGTGGCTGTTTTCAGTGGCGGTGACAGCAAACGGCTGTGTTTTACTGTGGTGAAGCGCTGCCACTTCCCTGTCAGGGAGTTCATTATGCTGAGAGAGAGATGCACAGTCCTGTAAAGTGGATGCATTTCTTATACAGTGGAGATAATTCACACTGCCAATTGTGTGTTCTGGCTCAAAACTCCTGCAGATATTCACACATAAGATGCTTTTGTGGTGTGACTCTCAGAAATTCTCTTGTGATAATAGGTTGAGAATCACAGTCACAGGTACAGTTGCAGTTATGTAAGTAGGCTTTGAAAAGCCCAGGAGCACAGATTTGGCTCAATGTGGTTTTGCATCGAAATGCTGCGCACGTAACATGGGGTAATTCATTTAAATCATTTTCCATAAAAAAGAAAGAAAGGCAGAAATCATTGCTTTTATTGAGAGCTGTCATGCATGCAGGAATCATATAACCTTTCACAATTCCCATGTGTGATTGCAAGTGGTAGGAAAAAAAAAAGCTTGCACATTTTAATAAAAGAAAATAATACTGGGGGCTTTTCTCATATCCTCTGACAGATCTGGTGGTTAGGCATCTGTGACAGCAGGGAGGACTCAGCTGTGTGGTGGGCTGACTGCAACAGACAGGTCTTTTCTCTTCCACCTCATATCCAAAGCAAGCCTTAACTTTGAATTCAGCTCGTCGGGCCGTTTGTGTTATTAATGCTGATAATGCAAGCCAAAGTCATTTGTTGGTAGCAAAACCATGAGCTGTGAAATTTGTCCTGGATCCTGGAGAGAGAAAATATCGCCGAACAAGTTAAAGCATTGTTAATAGTGCTCGACTGCACACTTGTTTTGAGACCGTGGAAGGGTCACTGTGACATAATGCTGCAACTAACAAGTATTTTTATTCCCAATTAATCTGCAGATTGTTTTCACGATGGATCATTTAGTCTATAAAATGCCTCTTTTGTCCAACCAACAGTCCAAAACATTCATTTACTATCATAAATGACAAGAAAAGGCCGATCCAAGATGGCTAAATTCTTTTTTTCTTTCTAATTATTTCTCACTCATTTATCTTCACACTCTCTGAAGGGTTTGCACATATTCTCTCCGCAAACTACAACAGCGTCTTTGTAGACATATCTGTTTCACATTCTGTTTGCGGAGAGAGTAGATGGACCAATCAATGCATCCAGTTGCTCTATTCAAATGCCAAGCTGTAACAGACAGAAATGATCCCCAGAGAAGTCATTTAGGGCTCCTCAGCTGGATGAGCTGCCTCCATCTTAATGCCAAGAGCCCATCAACTTGTTAGAGACATAATCTGGAAAAGTTAAGGTCCCTCACATCTGCGTGCCTCTTGAGGGTTTCTCTGAATAGCGTGGTGTTGCCGCACGTCTCCTTGCTTCACTTCACAGGCAGCCCATCATCCACCAGCAGCCTGACCTAGATCCAGTCATCCCTGTGCTCACATCGTATACATATTCATTGGGTTCTCTTAATCATAAGACAGCCCTTTGAGCGAAAGAGAAAACTCTCTAATTAGTTGCTATCATCAGCAATGGCAGCTCATTGGCTGTATTTGTCTTGCCTGCCACATGTTTTTTGTCTCTATGTGCTGCTGCACTTGTTTTCATGCACGTTCAAAGCTGGTTGTCATCTGCCATGTGGTCACTTGTAAAATAAGGTGCGCGACGAGTTCCTGTGACTCTCATTCTGCTACACAATGTTCGGCAAAGTAAACATGTGATGCAGTTTTGAAGCTGTCTGCTGAGGGGTTCAGAAACCACACCACATGATCATTACTGACTGAAGACTGTCGCTGCTGACTCTCAGAGAAATAAATCAAAAGTATGCTTGCCTTCCTCAGATTGTGCTGCTGTATCTGTATCTTCTCAGTCCGGACGCTTAGTCGTCTTTCATGCAAACTGATTCCTGTAAATAAGAAATAACCAAACCAAACTAAACCGAAATTCAGGAAACTCCTCCCTCCTATCATTAACAAAATGATTTATTGAAGTGCCAGTCTTGATCAGATTGGTAGCTCATATTGATGCAATTCAACAGATGCGGTAAATTGCATCAGGTGTCTGGTGGCATAAAATTTTCAGACAGTGGTTTGTGTGTGGCTCAGTAAAGCCCATGAACACGTTGTGATGCTGGGATGAACAAATACATTTGACACTACATCAAACAAAGTTATCATGAAAGAACACAGTTACAATTAGAGTAGAAACAAATACTGCATCACATTGCTCTGAACTGCTCTGAATGGAAAGTGTCCCCTAGTTTAAGACTTTTTAATACCCTCCCATGAAGTTGGTGGATTAGTTAGGGAGAGATTAAACAAAGAATTATCATTATGGGTGAAGCTCCAGAAACAATTCCCAAAATGTTTGGAATTCACCATGTGTAGATATCATGGTGAATTGCAAAAAGGTTTGCACTGGACATAAAAAAGAACCGTCCAATATCTACATTCTTGTCTGGTGATAGGTTTGAGTACACTCATGACTGGTAAAGTGACTTTGACATGTAAAATTGGTCGAGTGCACCTTTAAATTGCAGGTTATTTTCAGCAGCTATTGAGGTCAAGCAGTCTTCTCTTCAATATGAAATTAATTCACAAGTATGAAATCCCTCCTCAGTAAGCTTTGGGCACCTGAGGTCAGACTTCCTGAGTTATGAAGTTCAGGCACCTCAAGGGTTTGACAGCTCTGGAGAGGATGGAGACAATCCCTGAAAATATGATTATGTACAAGAGTCGAAATGCTCAGAAACAATCTGCAAACCCACAAAGAGCCACATTTTCTCCTGCAAAATTAGATGCAAAATAAAAGAGAGCTGCTCTTCTTCCAGTCTAAAGTTTGACATAAATAGACGTGTTGGGGGGGTTAATGAAAAAAAGTCCTCATATCTTCAAAGGCTTCAAAAAGTAAAAATGTCAGAAAAACAAACAGAGGCAACACAAAGTTGACAGGTTCCTCCTGTGTTCTCCAGAAACAATTCAAAAATACATTGATTATGGTTAACAAACTTTGTACTTCTATACTGAGGACACTCTTGTTCTCTTGTAGCAATGAACCCGTAGAGAATCATCACTCTTCAATTCCTCTTAATAACTCTGTGGAGCTTTATAGTCTCACAACTCATTGTTTTGGTTTTATGGACCCAAACTTTTTTCACTCTCATCAGCACTGTTTTCAGTCACATTGTAAGCTACCAACCCAGCACCACAGTCAGCAACTAGATGGTGAACATAGTGGAGCATTTAGCAGCTAAAAAGCCAGGTATTTTTCCCAGGAGTCGGTGGAGACCAAAAACAGAGCTAAAAGGAGAGTAAATGTTTGCACAGTAAAATGATTTCAAATATGTCAGTGTTGTGTTCACAGCTAGTTTCAGCTGTGTAAAAAAATAGTTATTGCAAGTTTGCCTTCTTCTTCCTATCTTAAACCTAAAACTACAACACACGACTACTTGGCAAAGCGTAACACCAAAGTAGACCTCAGACTTGCCCTGAAAATAATGAGCATTTGTTGCAGCCTTTTCTATTTGCAAACACGTTGTCACTTTAATAATGGTTCTCACTAATGTAGAAGCACAATAAAACACACACTTTCAACTTCTTGGCAGCTTCCACAGAGTAACAATTTATATTTAGGAGCAGAATTGCAAATAATTCCTTCATTACCACTGCCTGCTTGCATGAACCGAAAACGTCACGGTGTCCAGTATCAATCAATAAAAGAAATTGAATTGAATTACCTCAGAGGCAGGGAGCCTTAGAGAAATGTATCATCTGTTCATCCGGTGAATCCCAGGCCACGGCATCATCTGAATTTTCCATTTCAGCTTCTACGTGCAACGGCGACACACCCACTAATCACTCGACTTCTGAATGCTAACTGAAGCAATTTAGTTTGTGTTGACTGAAACCCGGCGGCTCGGCTGCTCATCTTTAATGGAATAAGTGATTTTGATGTTTAATAAAAGCTGCTTTAGTGAGTGGCATGATCACCACGGCTGAGACACAACTGTTTGGGAGAAAAGAAAAAGCAGCCCCCCCACAAAGGATTTTGACCCCATGTATTTGTTCAACAAGCAGTGGGGATTTGCTGCACCATCCTGCAGCCTCCTGCCCCTGCGATGCCAGGACGCATGGAGACGTTTCCCTCCTACCCCTGATTAAAGTTTGCTTTCCATCATGGGTGGGAGGTTTTCTCATAGCTATATCCATGTAAATCATTGTATTTATCCCCTGTGCACCGTGTGCAGTATGGGTGGAAATGAATACACAGCCAGTGATATGTGAACATTGCCATGGTGAGACTCACAGCGGGCGCAGCGCACCACCAATGGCTCACTGAGGAGAAATAGCAGGATTCCTCCCACACAGAGATCAGATGCAGGTGCAGGGGAGCATCGTTGAGCTGGAGCTACAAGGGAGGGCTACCATTACTGCACACACTGGCAAATATCATCAAAAGTCTGCCAGCAAAGTAGAAAAATACATGTACCATAGCCCTGTAGTCTGAGCTTAAATACCAGTGTGATTCAGTGAGTGAGGACACTAGTTGTCATCCTCAGAGCATCAGAATGTGAGGGCGTGAACTGCCGTCTCTGGAGTGGACCTGTACATGTGTGACAGCATGATTAATGTGACTCCACACCCTCTGCGTTATTCGACCCTCGTGGCGCTCACATCTAGATAATGAGGAAAGCCTGCTCGCCAGCTGAAGCACCCCCCCGCTCTCTGCGCACATGCCCTCCGGTTCAGCCATCGCAGCCAGAGGATGCTCCGAGCAGGATTTGCCATTATGTTTTTCCTCATTACAGGAGCAGCATGACTTTAGGAGTTGATGGGCATCCACATGTTCGCGGGGGCCCGGGGAAGTCATCACTGTCTGGGAAAAAAAAAAAAAAAAACCATCAGTGGCGAGTGCAGGGAGCAATGCGAGCTTGCTGTGGTGTCGTTAACGCCAGCAGTCTTTAACTCCCGTGAGCTATTACTTACCACCCCTCCACCAGCAGCTGCCACTTGACAATTTCCATAGAAATGACAGCTCGCTCTCTTCCATTATTCTCCACAATCAAAGCAGTCGAGAGGTGATGAAGTGAAGGGACTCATTACTTACTTATTGTGAACATTTTCCTGCAATCACACTATGCTTAACGTTTGTCCTTTACACTAAATTCAACAATTGATTGTCGCATCTATAGGCAGAGCTTATACAATCAGTCGCTATACATTTCCCTTCATGTACACCCTATATGAAAACCAATGTATCTTTTCTCTCTGCAACCTGAAGGCCAAATGACAAAAGGATAGAAAACCTGGCTGTTATGCTTAATAAACCACAATGTGTTATGATTTAGATGCATAAAGAAAGGAAAAAAGCTGAACACTGAAGGTTTGTACTGTGCCTAATAAAGTTCTTACATCTCTATGCATGCTGTCCAGTGTTTAGCCACAGCCACTGCTTCGTGTGATGGAGCACCTCTCCTTTCCTTTGTAGGTAAAAGAGAAGCAGTTCATGGCTAAACGCCTGGCAGTGTGAAGTGATTTAAATCTGAGATGGTTTTTCTGCTTGCGCCTCCAATGCTGTGATAAATCAACTCACAAAGCGAACACAAACTGTAATCTCTTGTATGGGGTAAAATACTCTATGAAGAACAGATAGCAGCTCCAAATGTTTCTCGCTCTGAACTGTTGAGAGAATAGAATAGAAATTTCTGTGCATTCCCAGCAGCTATCTTTGAAGCTTGATCCAGTCACTCTTGTCCCAGTTTACAGTCGGTTTGCATAAACTGGCATCATCACCAGTCGCGGTTTCATCAGTGTTTGACGCTAATAGGGTTTGTTTGGACACCGTTCATCAGAGTAGCCGTCATGAAAGAGCGCGTGCATGTGTGAAAGAGAGACAGCAAGACCATATGTGTGTGTGTTCACTCTGAAACCCTAAGTGTACACTCAGTATATCAGTGTGTTTTCACTTCATTTTTAAGTGTGCTGTTGATGGGCATCACTGTCCCACAGCGCAATGCACAAAGGACATGGAGGAACGATTCACAGCTGCAGAACATTAAAACAAATTGCATATGGTGGTGAAATAGCTCCAGTAAGACCAAAAAACAAAATAAGTATCAAATCTAAGAAAAACACTTTGCTTTCTTTTTTAAAGGACTAGTCCAACATTTGTGAAATAGGTTTATTCACTTTCTTTGCAAGGGTTAGATGATGACATCTATCATGTCTGCAAGTAGATATGAAGCTAGAACCAGCAGCTGCTTAGTTTAACTTAGCATAAAGACTGGAAGTGTTGCCAGATCTGGTTGTCTCCAAGAAGCCCAATCAAAGCCTCAAACATGACCAATCATCACAAATGTTACCTAATTTCTTTTAATTTTCTCTTTTGGATCTTTCCTGTTATGT
The DNA here is from genome assembly GCA_025331565.1 of Holacanthus passer. Lineage (NCBI taxonomy): Eukaryota > Metazoa > Chordata > Actinopteri > Pomacanthidae > Holacanthus > Holacanthus passer. Next base: position 12,301,110 of record JAFREQ010000014.1, on the reverse strand, counting down.
TCTGTGAAGAATATGAGCTCCATTAATACATTATTAGAATAATTAGGCGAGTTATTGAACTTTGTAATCTGATAAATACTCTGATTCCAGAACAGTTGAGATGCTGTGTAAAACAAATAAAACAGAATGTGATCATTTGCCACATACTCAATTGAAAACAGCAGAAAGACAATATATTTAATGTTTGACCTCCTCACCTTCTTTGATTTTTGTAAATATCTGCTTCTTCTGAATTTGATGGCAGCAACTTGTTTCAAACAAGTTGGGAGAGGAGCAACAAAAGACTGTGAAAGTTGTGGACTGATCCAAAAACACCTGTTTGGATCATTCCACAGGTAAACAGGTTGATTGGTAACAGGTGATAGTATCGTGATTGGATATGAAAGGGGCATCCTGGAAAGACTCAGTCATTCACAAGCAAGGATGGAGAGAGGTTCAACACCTTGTCAAACACATGATTGTATAAAGGATGTTACTACATGGTCTCAGGAACACTTGCAATTGGCGGAGACAAGGGTCCAGTTCATTGAAATTTGGCCCAACTCTTCATCGGAGGAAACCACCCAAATGATTCAAAAGGTAGCCTAAATTAATTGATCAATAAAAAGTAGCTCAGTCTGGCAACATTTGCAGAGAAAACTTCTCACTTCTTGCCTGGCCTTATTCAAAGGCAACACAATCTGCCTACCAGCACCTTCAAATTTTACTGGAACACATCCTGGAGCGTCCATTGGTTATCTGGCAACCTCACAGTGACCTGAGGGAGTCACTGTTCCCCGCCAAGAAATAGTCCAGCACATAACCACTCATAAAACCACAAATTATGATTTTCACATTACTTTTTTATAACAATTAAACAAACAAGATATCATGTGTTTAATTCATGACCTTTTTATTTGTGACAGAGCCAGGCTTGCTGTTTCCCCTTGTTTCTGGTCTGTATGCTGAGCTGAGGTACCACCTGCTAAGTCACAGCTTCACATTTAGCATACAGACATGTTGAGTGCTATCAATCTTCTCATCAAACTGTCAGCCAGTAAAAACTTATTTCCCAAAATGTCAAACTATTCCTTTTAATGACAGGAGCTTTTGATGACTGGTGGTAAAAGATGAATATTTTGTGGTACATGCTGAATACAATTATAAAGTGGAACTGGGACATAGACAGAGACAGAGGGAGAGAAATAGAGGACTTGCAGTAAACTAATAACCTTTTGCAATCCTTGGTGTGAACCAGCAGAGTGGGCTGAGTCTGCAGTAGAAATCCTTCACAGTCCAATTAACAGTAAGAATTTCCCCACAGCTCCCACATCACCGCCTCGCCAAATTTTACTGCTGGGGGGGGCAGGGATCCTCCTTCCTATCACTTCTGCAACAAGGTTATATAACTGCCGGAGCATCACTTACACACACACTGACAGAAAACAGACACTCTTGCAGACACATGCAGAGACAATCTCAAAGCGAACACATTTGCCATGACGAATCCCAGACGAACGAAATGTGCACTTACGAGAACAGAGACAACACAGATTGCCGTGTGGCGGCTGCCCTCGCCTCTCGCCTCTCTTCAGGGCACTTGACAGACATATTGATGGTGACATTTCAAAAGGGCAACACGCATCATGATTGAAATTATAGGTGTGTTTTCTTTAATCATTAGAGGGCCTCTGATATTATACAAGTCAGGGTATACACATGCAATCAAAGTTCAGAGCCTCAGGTCTTTGCACGCCAGTGAGTCAACCAGGGGAGGCAAGAAGGGAAAGAATAACGATGAGATTCACCCCTGAGATAAATATGTCTCCATGTCACGCGTGTCCTTGCACAACTGCACCCCTACCTGATATCTCATGCAGCCCGCCGTGCGAGCTCAGAGATGAAGACGGTGTCGTGGCATCAATAGCAGTCGTGTTGGGAGGGGCGGCGGCGGCGTTTTCACAGGGATTCAGTCTGTCAGCAGGGACTGAATGATGACCCCATCTCACACTTGATATCATGTTCACACACACACACACACATACTGGGCTTCAATCCCAGAAACAAATGAGGTGCATCTGCAAGACACCCAGGAAATAAACACATTATTCACAAATCCAAATGAGGAAGGAAGGTGGAGGAGTGAGGCAGTGAGAGAGTGACTTTTGATGGAAGATTCTGTGTATTAATACAATCACTCTGGAGGATTCAGAAGCATCTTCAAAGAACAATACGCCACAAAGGATTTTACATAAAATACACTCAGGGTTCTCTTCGACATCAAAAGATAACACAGGCACACCCTGCGAGAAAAATTAACATTATAGGACTCTCAAAAGGTATGTTTTAATATGTAAACTTTTCCTTTCTGTTGCAAGCGACTTTTTGTAAACATTGAATGGAAATATACATGCATGAACTGGAAGATGAGTCTGTTCCTCATCTGGCTGTTCGAGTGGAAGTACACTCTTAATCTACACTCTGTGCATAAATGACCCAACTCAATACACTTAATGGCATACTGCCCCCTCTTGGACACTCATGGCTAATAAAAGAGTTTTTTTAACATAATGAGAGCTAACAAACAGAGAGAAAAAGTATGTTGAGGGATTTTCTGTGTTTTCAGATGTTCTGTTTTTGCAGAAAAGCAGAGCAGCTGTAGTGGGAAAAAAAACTCATTAGTGTGACACCAAACACACATTCCAAGAGTTGTAACCATCGCTGATGCCTCAGTTATCCCCAAAACAGTGGTGTCGGGTCACTGAGAGTGTGAAAACCCATTGTACTCTTTTTTTTTCTGTCTGAAATAACAAGATGCATCTGGCTGAGGGCTAGATGGCTCCTGCTTTCTGCTGCCAGACAACGCCCATTCTAACAGAGACAGGATGAAAGAAAATTGACCTCAGAGCCGGCTGGACAAGCATCTATGAAGCTGCAGTGCCGTAATGAAGGGGAGAGGACATTAGTGCGGGGTCAGGCATCAGGGCGGGGAGGATGAGGTCCGGGTTGTTTGGTGAACACAAGCTGTTGCTCTGAGAGGAGCACAAAAAATGTGGATGCTCATCTCTTGTCCTGGCCGGAGCTGCTGCAGCCATTACAACACCTGCACTGAACTCACAGTGCTCATTATCTTCAAGCATTGTTGCTGCAGGGAAACAAAGCCACAATACAGCCGAGGGTCAAGGTTATTCATGCAACGCGAGGGGGTGTTTGGAAGGATGTTAAAAACATGCACAGGGCCAGTGAGATTCAAACTACAGAAATTAAGAGATACTAGAGATGCACCTGAAGATGGTTTGGCCTCCTGCAACAACGCCCCTGCATACTGATTGGACTGGTTTATTAAACTGAATACTAAGCAGAGAAGACTGACTAAATCTTATAGTCTCCTCAAACATGCACCCTCCTCTGGGCCAATCATAAAATAAATCTTTGCCTGACTTTAAACAACTGTTAATATTCAGATGAAATGCCTCTTCATCTCCAATTGGCACTGGCGTCTAAATCTACCGGAGTGTGGTGAGAAATGCTTGTTTGTTATGAATCCCAGCCTGAAAACGACATATTTTACAAGCAGGCACTTCGGTGGGAAGGAAGATGAGTCATATAACATTTAACAATAATACAGCAAAAATAACATATGATGATGATAGAATATCTGTCACATTTCCAGAAAACATTATGATGCAGCCTGCTCCGCGTCTCGGTGGCGGACCTTAATCACATCAAGAAATAAGCATGTCGCTCCTTTGATGAAAGTTGGCTGTAAATGTAATAAAGCTGCCAAGGTTATTAGAAGTGCCACAGGCCATTTTACAACAGCTCACACACCTCATATTGGATCATGGAGAGAAATATGATGAACCAAGGAAGTAGAACTTGTCCATTTATAAAGGACCAGGGGAGGTTTAATGGCTTGTGACTGAATCCATTCATACACATTAATTCCTACAGCAATGACAATCTGCAGCGGTTTGTCTCAGCTTGGTTAAAACTTGAAGACTTTTAACGAGGTCTGCGATTCAACTGCCTGTCCATGTCCATCGTGTGTAGCCTGTGTACATTTAGATTCAGTGTTGCATGTAGCTTATCCACCATAGAGCACTAATAAGATAATTTGTCTCATACAAAATGTCCTGCTTAGTTGCAATTGAACATGCAATAATTGATTTCCTTGGCCACTTGGGGGCAGTAGAAAAGGCTGGAAACAGTGAAATATTATTATCTTTTAGCTCAGCCACACGCCATGATGTGTAACAGACCTGCAGATCCACAGGAGGATAGTGTTTCAGTGTCACATTCAGCCCCGCCGAACCGTGAAAATTACACATCTAGACAAGAAAAAATGCGACACTGACATGGTGGACTGATGGATCTATTACATGCTTTAGTGCAAAACTGGATTGCAATTCTATCTTGATATGGCAAGCTTCACACAGTCAGCAGATAGAGATCAATAATTAGCATTTATTTAAAGTTCAATATTCACTTTATTTTTAACTCAGTTTTTGGTCTCCACCAGCACCTGAGGGAAATATCTGGCTGTCTAGGTGCCAAATGTGTCTTTCTGCTGTTTGATGAGATTCATGAGAGCTTTTATGACAGTTAATGCTTTTAGTAGGACCCAGGAGCAGGACTCAGACAAAGGTTTAGGTGAAAGGGATTTATTGTTGGACTCCTGAAGAAAACTTGCTGGCAAGCGGGTGCTGGTGGTGCTGTTTGTGGGGGCTCTGCAGAATGACCAGGGAGATGAGTGAGTTCAGGTGGTTTGAGTGGGGAGAGGTTTGCAGGTTTGAGGTTAGAAGCTGGGCGGTGGAGACACTGGAGACAAAAGGAGAAAACACTTAAGAAAATCACAAAAGATAATCACAGGACTTGGTCCTTTAGATAAGGCTGGCTGACAATACGACAAGACGAGTGGAAAAAATCTAGCAGCTTGCAGGAGGATGAGCAGGGTTATGAAGCTGCCAGTGATCAGGGGAATGAAGCTCAGGTGTTGCTGCCGAGGACCCCAGCACCTGGAAACCATGCCCCCGGCCTCTGAAACAAAGCCTGAACACAAAACAGCACCACCAAAGAAAAAAACACTAATACAAAAGAAGAAATGCCAAAACCAATAACACCAGAGTTTAAATTACCAGAAACACAAAAACAAAACTAGAAATAAGGCAAAACCCAGAACCATGACAGCTTTGTCACTGAAAACAGAAAAATATTTTTTTCTATCACTAAATTAATCCATTTGTCTATAAAATGTCAGTTGACAGATATTTAGTTGACAGTGATATAAAACATACAAAACCAGTGAATCCTCACACATCCTCACTTCTGGAGAAGACGAAACCAGAAAACAATAAAAACAATAGCTAACTCTAACATATTTCCCACATGTTTTACATCGGTCCTTGATAAAGCAGTAACATTTCACCTTCTTGCTTAAAGGTGAGATGCAGAAACCCACATTCACTCCTCCTGTGTGTCCATCACTTCACTCCTGTTCAGCAATCTGTCGTTAACAGAGAGAACCGGGTGGAAAACGTTCACTTACTTGTTCCCCTCTTCACTTTCCTCTTTCTTGCCTCTCTAGCTTGTGAATTTGCTGCACAGGAAACCGAACTGACAAATCGTTTTAACGGCGTCTCTGAACTGCAGTGAGGAGCAGAATTATTGAGCAAACAGACAAACAAACCTCACTCCCCAAGGTCTGAGGACAACAAGGCAGAAGAGCTCAGCTATCAGGTTGCATTAAAAACTCTCTCATCTGAGCTAAAGAACCCAAACGCATGCTCTTTAAGGCCTCTATGCGTAAATAGGTCTGTGGCTCTAGGACAGTATGTTTGTAGATCCTAAGGTTGTCCATGATGCAGTAATTAAAGGTCTCACTTTAACATTAGTTCATTATTTCTTTCAGGACATTCAAGTGCACGTAATCACCATAAAACAAAGGTATTGTTTGGTGTCCTAATGGATTATGAGGTCGAAGACAATGACCATGTGACCAGCTGGAAAACTTGATGCATGTGATCCCTCTTTCTCCCTTCATTTCCCGTCACATTTCTGTTATTTAGTATTTCTCTGAACACAGGAATTTGGGTTGATTTTTTTGCCAGTTACAGGACTAAAAGTAAGAAAAATGCCTCTGACCCTGTTTGGGAGTATTTTGGTTTTACACCTGATGATAAAGGTGAACACGTAGTACTGTGGATTAGACAATGCCATATATACTACAATGACGTCTATGGTATTTAAACACAAATACCATCATATACCCTATGCCATGATGAAATGTCAGGATAGTGCCCAAGCTGAGTCTCAGTTGGTTTGTGGGAATCTAATTGATGTTCCCTTCTTTGTCTTCATCAACTTCAATTTTATCTCTCGCACAAAAAGAGCTAAAAAGTTACGGAGTGTCAGACACTGAAACGACAGATAATCCAATGCAAACAATGTCTCATTCTCCTCAGTAAGGTGGAAGAGAAACGCAAATGTGGATTTATATTCAGGAGACAGTGGCACCGGTTAAATATCCTTCTGCTAATATCAGATTCTGTCTGTGATGGAAATAATGAAGATCAAAAGGGGCTTTACAAAAGTTGTATTATCCACCTAGTGTTAACATTTGCAGTTAATCCAGCCCATCAACCCGTAAGATGGACATTACTTTTCATCTTCATTTGGGAGCTATAACACAGCAGCACGGCTCTGGGTCAAAAGCAGATGGTCATGAATCTTTTAATTCATAACCAGGGGCTCTGAGTGCAACATAAGTGGATTTTGGATTTCACTAATTCCCTCACATCACTACAGGCCTTTATTACTCTGACTTTCAAACAAGCCCGGATCAAGGCTTTATGTCAGAAAACAAAACAAAAAAAAAAGACAAAGAAGTTAATTCTCCTAAAAGTTGAAGGTATATGCATGTTTGTGTGTATGAAGCTTTGATGCACTGATGATCTTCAATCTTCTTTTTTTTTTCATCAAGATGCTTGCACCTCCTCTTCAAGACATCTCTGAAGAAATAGCAGGCTTGATGAAATCTCCATCAGACTCTTCAGAGGCTGTCACATGTATCACAGATTACGCCTCATTAGAGCAGCACAGCAGCTCCCCCTCATTTTTCTTCCACAGACTGAGTTTGATTAGTCTTTTTTATGTAAACTGTGATGTCTCATCCCTCTCTTTCTCTGTCTTTCAGAAACAGCTCGTGCTTTCCTCTCTGCCACCCCCCACCGGCAGCTGATTGTCCCTCCTCAGCTGCAGGAAGTTGTCAGGGATCCCCTGGGGGATCCGGGACAGCCGCTCATCCCTGAATACTTTTCTCTATACGAGGCGCAGTGTTACGCAGGAGGCCCTCAGGCTCTTTGTTATGATCACTGGCTGGAGGATGGAGGGTGTACAGATGGTGGAGTGCTCTGTCCGGCTGTCCATCAGCCTTGAGCCACAGTCATAACCCCAAACTGAGTATGACACTAAAATGCGTAAGGAGTGAAACCATATGTGCTTTTGTGATTTCAAGGAAAACTTTCACAGTAAAAACATTCATTAAATTTGGACTGATAAATTAGTGGAGCTGCAGCAAATGAGATTCACTGTTTTTGCTCAAAATTTAATTCTGGTGTTGAATGTGGTAACTTATGAGGCCACAGAGGGCCAATTAAAATGGGAAAAAACAGCAGTGACTGAGAGAAAAAACTGGACTCACAAGTATTAAATGGATCTCTGTGTCACAGACCAGCTGGTTCTGGCAAACACGGGCGTGCTGTGTGATTTCAAGTTGCCCACGTGTGTGTAGAGTTTGGTTCTTCACATCTGTGCCATTTCTGAGCTGCTGCAGACTCAGTGCACCGAGGTGCAGCACAAGTTAGACTCTATCTGTGTCCATCTAATAAGATGATTCAGCTGGGAGAATAACAAATTGGATATCAGCCAACTTTTATGTCAAGCTTCTTGTGTATCAGCCATAAAGTTCAGGAAGGCAGAAGCTCACTGTATATCATATTCTCACAGAACAACAAAGCTATGCAGTAAAGTTACATTATAGAAAATTAAAAAATATATAACTTTATATATATATACATTTTATATTCTGATAAATGTATTGTCAGTCAGTTTGAATCAAAAGCAGCCATTTGAGAAAACACAAGAATTACAGATTACATTTCAAGGGGAAAGATATGTTTTTACAAAGCTGTAGGCTACATTTAATCAAAGAAAACTGTAGTGTTTCAATTCAGAATATGTACTCATTCAAACCTCCTTTTAGTGTGTACTGTATATTATATGGATATTTAAATGATGATCTTATTTTAAAAGATAACATGCAAAAATTTGTTTGCCTTCATAATTATCTTAAAGCAGTCTTAAAAAGAGATACTATGTGGTTTTAACTGTGGTGGTCACCATTAAAGGACCAGTCCCCATAAAATGACCTTTATGTTAGACCTCTATAAAGATTGACTTGAAAGCAAAAGCCAAGCAAACTTGATAGTGTTGCCTTGATTATTCTTGATAGAGCAGCTACAATACTTCATCATCAAGACAAAAATAAGACTGAATAAACTGCAACATGAAAACAAAAAGAATGGCAGTAAAGAAAGGGATTCGTTTCTCTCTCCCTCTGCAGTAAAACCTCTGCTCACAGTTTGTGGTCCCACCTTGTCAGGCAGGTGAATTCTGACGTCAGACGCACGTCACTGGTGAGAGAGAGAGAGAGAGAGAGAGAGAGAGAGAGAGGGCGCTGTCCAGGGTGCTGAATCCTGAGTTCAGCTGCAGCCACAGGTGTGTGTGTGTGTGTGTGTGTGTGTGGAGCTCAGACACACATGAGTAAAACCAACATGGAGCCTGTTTAGGTAAAGTCAAACTCTCCATCATGGACCTGCTTCCAGCTCAGGAGGCTGCCAAGATCTACCACACCAACTACGTGAGGAACTCCCGGGCCATCGGGGTCATGTGGGCCGTGTTCACCATCTGCTTCGTCATCATCACCATGGTGGTCTTCATCCAACCCTACTGGATCGGGGACAGCGTGGACACCCCGCAGGCCGGATACTTCGGCCTCTTCCACTACTGCATCGGCAACGCGCTCACCTCGGAGCTCACCTGTAAGGGCAGCGTGCTGGACTTCGCCTCCATCCCCTCACCCGCCTTCAGGACCGCCATGTTCTTCGTGGGCACCTCCATGCTGCTCATCGTGGGCACCATGGTCTGTTTCAGCCTCTTCTACTTCTGCAACGCCGGGAACGTGTACAAGATCTGCGCCTGGATGCAGCTGGCCTCAGGTGAGTGGAGGTGCAGGTGCAGCCATCATTTCATGTCTGCTCCACTGCATCTCATGTATTGGACTGGTTACTGCTTAAGATTTTTGCATAAAGGATTTCACATATATGATCAATGCATAAAATATGATGCATAGTTTTATAACATGCAAAGTAGTTCAAACCAGCTTCACCTCTACCAGCTGCATGAAAAGGCTGATGACTTGTCAGCGCATCAGTAATAGTAATCTTAAGTATAAAAGTGACTCCATCATTTATTCTACTTTTTAAAACCTAACAGTTGATTTAGGATAAGCATCTAATTATACAACTTGACACCAAGTTTTTATATTGGTCATTACACATTCCACAAAACCTTTCAAACCAAAGTTCAGCACCTGAATATCAAAACCCTGAAGTGAGTCAGTGAGTCTGAGGGATGAGTGAGATCAGCATCTCTTCTCTGAACTGTCTCATTCAAACTCATTCTGTCGCCTTCTCACTCCTCTGCTTTCAGGCGTGGTGTGTGTCTTTGTCTTGGATGTGTTGTTCTTCACTGTGGAGGCCAATAAGAGATCCAGTTTCAGGCCAGACTCTGACACCTCTAATGCTGGATTGGTTACATGTAACAAGATCAGGTGTTACTTTGTTGTCAACTGATCTGGACTCGCACCTGAGACATACAAGGGTCGAGGCAACCTGCTGTACGATAAAGGCTCGTGTAACTAGTGGTGGAAGAAGTACTCAGATCCTTTACTTAAGTAAAAGTACAGAAGGATTATCAACAAACAGGTGGAGCAAATTTAGATCCTGTCAGCTAGTTTTATCCAACCTAGGTTTGGGGTCCCTCCAAAGGGTCACTGGATACATGTAAGAGGTCGTGAGACATAACTTTGCGTTCACTTTTTAGTCTAATCTTTTCATTTGGGTGAAATAATGGATAATTTTACCTTTATTAGCCTCAAATAATTATTTAAATGAGATCATCTGAGAAGTTTAAAGACAAATGTTTCTTTGAGACAATGAGCCCCAACCAGACATTATGTTTTTATAAGGAGTCACAGGCAAAATATTTGGGAACCACTGGTTTAATCATTTATTAATTTGAGTTATTTTATAGGCTTATCATATGGTTTTTTATGTGAAATTAAATCTGTAAAGTAATAGCAACTCTTTTAAGTAAATGTAATTGAATAAAAAAATACAAGCGTTGCCTCTGAAATGTTGTGAAGTATGAAGTATAAAGTAATAAAGGAAATACCCAATTACCTCAAAATATTACTCACACACCACTGTATGTAACTTAGTCATGTCTTGAAATGCACGTAGATGCAAAATTCTGATTTTAATCTTGCTTTGTACAGTAGCTATGTCAAAAACCCAGAGGAAAGTTCACCAGCTGAGCGTTTAACAATACAGAACTTTCATTACAGTACATCATGCTAACAGCACCAGTGAGCATCCTCTGCTCTGCTGCACCATAAATAAATTAAACCTCTGGCACTTTATGGGGCACATCATACCTTATCCTGCACTGGGGGGCTCAGAAGAACCTCCCTAATAATTATTTATCAAAGTAAGAGCACACAAGGGCTGATTATTGCAAGGCTCCACCGTTTCAGTGTCCTTCCTCCCCCGCAGCCGTGTTGATGGTGATGGGCTGCATGATCTACCCGGACGGCTGGGACTCTCCGGAGGTGAAGAGGATGTGCGGCCAGAGGACGGACAAGTACAGCCTGGGGAACTGCACCGTCCGCTGGGCCTACATCCTGGCCATCATCAGCATCCTGGACGCCCTCCTCCTGGCGCTTCTGTCCTTCACCCTCGGCAACCGGCAGGACAAGCTGCTGCCGGATGACTTTGAGGTGGAGGGAGCAGGTGAGGGTTAATGCAAACAGGTGAAGGTTGTGTGTATAGACCAAAGTAGGGAAGTTTTCACAGCAGATATTTTGACAGCGGTTCAATGTTCCAGTAAGTCATGACGATCTGACAGAGAACCAGTATGTATGTCTTTTACAAATAAAGGTTGGAAAACTATTAAACATTCCTGACCTTGCTAACAGCAAATGACGCAACAGTCCCAGGGGTCCATTCAGTGTCAGAGTTTTCTCTGCTGGGGCCTACTGATTATTTTGTATAGATTATTTTAATCCAACGGTTTATTTACATCACATACAGGAGTTAATACACCCTGTGGCCCTGGAGTCTATAAATAAGATGCTTTTGCCTTGAAGCTCAGAAGAAGACATATGCACATGCCAAAACGTCAGCTGGAATTAAGTCTAAGCTGCATATCCATCATTTAATCCTGTTTTTATTTGAGGTGTTTATTGGACCTTTTGACAGAATAAAAAAAATATATTATGCAATTCTAATTTGCATATATGATTTTCTGTTTGTATCATATAAGATACTACATACATATTAGTTATATTATACATTATACAGCAACATGCATGCATATTATATTGATATGTTTTTTTTATGTATTTCATTATTTTATTTAGTTATTGCTATTTTATTAGAGCAAAGGCTTATTTCACTCCAGTATATTACTACATATTGTTTTACATGATATTATATCCACTAACCTCAGGAATATGCACATTTGCTAAAACCTGTTTTTTGCACAAATAACACACTAATGCACACAATTACATTTATGTACCCTTCGTTCTTGCTCTGTACTTTGTCAAATGTTAAACTCTCCTCCACCTTTACTCTTTCCTTTTCACTTTTCATTTTGACTTGCTGGAAAGAATCTGCTGTTTTCTCAGTAATACCAGGGAAGGTTGTCAATATAAAACTATGTATAAAAACTCTTTGAAGTTGGTAAATAAGAGACCTCCTGATAATCCACTGGAGGGTAGTTAACATGTGCCAGATTCTATACAATAGGTTTTAGGTTAACTATGATGATGTAACTATGATGCAGAGGAAAAGAAACTCATATATAAAACATGGTACAAATGGCAATTTACTAAATTAGTTTTCTCCGTTTGTCCTCTTTCACAGAAAACCCCTGATGAACAGACCTCCAGGAACAGTGTGATGCAAAAGTGCAGACATCCTGGCAATGAACAAGCGTCATGAAATGTCTCGACGCAGCTCAGATCAGCCTGTAGTTTTTTATGTTTTCTGCTGTTTTCATGATCATGGTTACTTTTAGTTAATTGAAATTGATCAGTCCTTCACTGTTTTACAAACCGGGCAAGATTGCAGAGTTTTCATTGTGTACTTTGTCATGTTCAAACACCTAATAAACTCAGAGAAACAAGTTTGAAACATTTGTGTTGTATGAACATCTGTTTTATTGTATGGTGTGTTGTACAGTTTTGTAAATTGACAGCTCACATAAAGTCTATGTTCTTGAATCGGACACTGATGTGAATTTTGTTTTTAATCTAGACCTCAACAGATACATAGGTTACTTTGATATGATCAATTTGGGACACCATTACATAACATCAGATCTCACCATTGCTATGGTAAAAACGGTGACATTATTGAACAGTTGGCCATACATACAACTGAGCTCAAACACATCTTCCATACGCTTTATTAAAACACAGCTACCCAGCTAAATAATTTTAGCTAAGATATAAGATTTGTTAAAAACTGTACATAACTGTAATATACATAAAGGCAAACTCTTTGGTACAGATATATACAGTTTATTTTCACTTTTTTCTCCTTTAAATTGGGCTTCTTAACGTGTCGTCTTGTTGAAACCTTTAAAACACTATATTCCTGAATTGTATTAGGTGTATGAGAATACCAGCCTCCCATGAGAATGAAAGATCTCATTTATTATAATTAACTAACCACACTAAATACCAGGTGACAACAGATTTGTTATGGCTAAATAATATGACCTACGCTATCAGACAGTGGCCGTCTCAGTAAGAAACTAGAGTCTGTCTGGAGAAATGCTATTACCACAGTCAGTGTAAATGTCAACCCAGTGTGCAACTTCCTAAGCCTACTTTACAAATACAAAATATATACCTTACATGTGTAACAAGATAAAATAATTCTTTTAAAAAAAAAAAAAATCAACACAGCACTAATGAAAATGTACGAAAAAAGAATTGATAGCAAGTCTTTTTAAAAGGAGACAAAAATGACCAATAAAGGCTACATATCCTTGACTTGATTGGGTTTTAGTGCAGGAGTTTTAACAAACAAGGATGAGTCACTAGCAGTACAATAACAGGTTTGCTTAGATGGGTGGGTGAACGGAGCACAGCAGTTGGAGCCAACGTGACCACAAAGCAACATAATCCACTGGATTCCCGACGTCATCACACCGAGAGAAGAACCAACAAATACAAAGCAAACATACACAGAAGCATTAGTTCAAGAACAAGAAAATAAGAAAATCCAAAACAACGAAAACAAAAAGAGAAATAAATATTCATCTGATATGCCCAAACTGGAAAGTGATCTGTTGCAGTCTCTGGAGAGAGTGGAGAGGGAAGGGAGGTGCAAAGGCCGGAGGTCTCCACTAGAGGGCGAGCCAGGGGTGGCGCAAGCACTCTGCAGCCGTGGCTCTCTTCTCTGGGATGAGCTCCAGCATGGGAATCAGGAAGTCGGCGAAGCACTCGGCTTCTTCGCGGGGCCACTCGTACTTGTCAATCAGCACCTCCAGCAGGCCCCACGGCTTCAGCTTGGTGATGTGTTTCAAATCACCTGCAGACAGACAGACTGCTGCGTGAGAGAGCCGCACAGGGACAGAGTGCAACAATATCTCATGTGTAAATTCACTGCAGTGAGGTGGTGAAAACTTATCCAAATATCTAGATATAACATGCATCAATATTAAACTTTATTCAATGTCAATGTATGAAGGTATTCCAAAAAGGTATTTCTTCTAAAATAGTAATCTAATGTTGGTATTTTCAACAAAACTATAGTGAAAGAAAACAGATTTTTTAGATTTGTACACAGATATTTGAAAATAGTTAAGACTCTATTATAAGTAGCTGTAGGGCTCGATCTTAACGACAGGCAGAAAATCTTCTCTAATTATCACACTGAGACTTCTTTTTTTACCTTTCTTGGTGAAAAAATCCTTGGAATATTTGCCACTCATTATGAGTTTGCGTGGGACACTCCCCAGCAGCTCAATGATCAGGGCTATATGGTCTACACGGCAGACGATAGCAAGAGGAGAAGGGAGGACAGACAAGACAAACAACAGATTCATCAGACAGTGTCCCAGTCACAGGCCCACTCTGGGTGTGTGGCTGGAGGAGGAGAGGGGTCGGGCCGGCAGCACAAACACTTGAGCCACATTGTTGAGAAGGTCGTGGGGCACAGACCTACAGTTAGAAATCAGCTCATCAAACACGGCCAAAAGACATTATGAGAGCTGTAAGGGTCTTTAACTCTTTCCAGTTCCAATACAAGAATCAAGAGCTTCAGTTTTGCCATTACGGTCAATTAGACAACAGATGGGATACTAACAAACTCCCATATTGTAGATCATAAATTCATACCACAACTGGGGCTGAATATGAAGAGGATCAGTAAAAACCCCTTCTGAAATCTGTGATAATTTGCTGACAGACTTGTTCAGATACATTAAGTTATAGTCGTGTTATATTACATTTCACCACCTATAACTACAACTTTATCTAAAACTCACTGATCTTTGGCATATTAATATATTGAGGTATTCATCATGTTTATACACCTGTTGAAGCCATTTATATTCATTTTCACAAAAAGACTGGTGGGTGTAAACATAGAGGTCTTGACATTTTCCTCACACTTTTAAGACATAGTGAAAGGCAGCAGGGTGGTTTTACTGCAGAAGTGCTCTTGATGCTTGATTCCACTTAAAACACTTTATATTAGAAACTACCTTTAGACCTGTAATTAACAGAAATACTGTAACAAAGTCTGACAATTCTATTAAATTAAATGCTTTTAATTAATTCTTTTTTTTTTTTTTACCACTGCTGTGACCGAACTTACACTCTTGATTTTTTAAAAGTCAGAAGAAGTTCCCCTACAGAGATCAATAAAGTTAAGCCAAGTCAAGAGTCATGCCAAGTCCTCTGGCTACATCTGAGGAGGTACTGAATGTACCTCAGCCAGGCAATTTTTGGCAGAACTACTGACACTTGAGTCAATGTCTGATGGTGCTGTTCAAAGTCAAATAAATGTATTGGTCTGTGTTCATTAGTTTGCTCACTGGCCTGAACACACCAACAATTTTGGTTGTACTGAATGTGCTGACCTGAACCTTGACCCCCTTCACCTCCCGTCCACTGCTCCCAGAGCGAGCCACAGACAGAGGGGTGGCATACCTCTCTTGGTGAAGTATTCCTGTGAGTATTTCCCACTCAGAGCATAGTGACGAGGGATTTTACCAAGCAACTCAATCATAAGAGCAAGATGGTCTAGAAATGAGGCACATCAGAGGAGGAGAGGGAGGATAGAAAGTCGGAGGGTAACAGATGGGAGAGACATGGCAAACAGTCATGTGGAACAATGTATTAGGAACAATGGATGATGACAGCCTGATGATGAAGCACATGTATGGGCGAGCCTATATTATTTCTTCACATCAAAAGCTATTAAAAACATTGGAACACATGTAGGTCATTCACTTTTATACAGGGAGACAAACTATAAGACTGCATCAGACTGAAAATAAGGCTTAAAGCACAGCCGACAAAGCCATATGCAATGAAACTTGTACAGCAGATTGTGATGAGTGATTAGTAAAAATAATAAATAATGGACAGCCACAGAACAGAGAAAGCTGTGGAAGAATAGCCTCATGCACTGTTGGTGAAAAAGCTGATTCACAGCCATGGGGCAGGTGCCAATAAACTGAAAGCTGAATCTCAGCACATACCTGACATGCAGCAACAAAAATCAGATCAGTGCAGAAACCTCAAGCTAAGCAGCAAGCCAAGATGAACATACAGAAAGCATAAGGAGGAGCATGAGGAATGGTGGAGAGTGAGTGAGGAGGAGATGAAATGGAAATGAGAGATGGCCCCGTCTCCAGTGCGGCAAAAGTGTGGTTTGAGGTGTTAAAGAGGAAATAAACACAGGAATGCTGGTACTCATCATCACATGATTCACATCTACATTTACTCTAAATTTGAGATCATCTGAAATCACTGTAATGGAGTACCTCATTTAAGTGTTAATAATGTGAAGACTTAAGCAAAGTGCACCGCAACTTACTGTGCAAACTGCACAATGAGTTGCAGTGAGGTCACAACTTGCCATGCTGACTGTGAAACTCTTTTAAATAATTCACAAAGGCAGTAAAACACCAATGTGGGCGAATTTAACAAGAGAAACATCATGAAACTTTTCACAGTAGCAAGAACTGTTAAACGATACCACCTGTACTAAATGCCTCTTACCTGTGTAGCATACATTTCAAAAATACTAAATATAGCACTTAGGCTTAATGATGATCATAACGGGATAAAAACAGAGAATGGACAACAAGAGGAAGTCCCAGCAATACCTTCATCCCTGGAATAATCTTCCCCAGAATGTGGTTCAAACAAGTAGTCCCCAGTGGCAAGCTCAAAGGCCTGTGGAGACAAGACAAGAATCGTAAACTCAGGAAAAGATACAGTGGAGGGATACATTTATTCCCACCACTTGCTACACTCTTATGACACTACTGAGGTTTTTTCGAGATACAACCCCTACTCCATGGGATGCTGTGAGAAACATAAAATAAACAGTAAGTGATCATTTGCTTATCCTTTTTGACATATACTCAATTGAAAACAGTACAAAGACAAAATATTTAATGTTTGTCCTCATCAACTTCATTAATTTTTGCAAATGTACGCTTATTCTGAATTTACTACATGGGTTCAGGAACACTTTGTAAAACCGTGATCACAACACACATTTCAAACATTGCATTCTGTTTTTCATTTACAACTTACACAGCATCCCAACTTTTTGGAATCTGGGTTGTACATTGGACTGTGATTTATTTTGATACAGTGCGATAGTTGTCAGTGCAATCTCTTACCATGCAAGCTGTGCTCCATATGTCGGCCGGTGTGCTGTATCCAGAACCAATGAGCACCTCTAAGGACCGGTACTGCCGTGTCTGGATGTCTTCTGTAAAGTGCTTGTGCTGAGAGAGGGAGAAAGAATAGAAGAAACAAATTCCATAACATGTGTAAGTAACAGAGACGACAGATTGTGTCCTGTAACGATGGGAGAAATATATTAAAGAATTATAAATATCTATGGACATCTCAAAACTTGGATAACAATAAAACAAATTAAACAAAGGGTTGGAAGATTAAAGTCTTTCTATTTTGGTAGCTTGATGACATGTCCCTGTACATGTCCCTAATCAGGAAATCCCTTAGGTCATTAGTAGGCTACTCACCACCCAGCAGGCATTTCCCAAGTCTGCAATCTTGACCTTGATCTGGTCTGCATTGAGTGGCTCAAGGGGGTTAACGAGCAGGGATCCTGCTGTTAGCTTGCCTACATCAGAGCAGAGAGACAGACAGAGAGATAAGGATGGACTAAACATCCAATAAAAGAAGAGCCTAATGAACAATATAAAGCCGACATGGTGGAGCCTTTATTAAACTTCCAAAGCAGCCCAACCGGAGCAAACAGCTCCCACAAAACCTGTTTGCAGTTAGTAGATGTATGATTTTGGCTGACTGACCGTCTCTCAAGCTTTCCTCAGTTGTGTATCGACAGTCAGACCTGTCCTCTCCCTCCTCCTGTAAAATGCTGTGCTCCAGCTCTCCCTCCTCCAGCCCAGGAGGAAGGTGTCTCTCAGTGACTCCACTGCTGTGAGCATCCCTTCCTTCAGTCTCAGTGTCCAGCTCCTTGAGATCTGCAGAGTCCACACCGTTGCAAATGGGGTGAACGGGGGACTCCTCATGTTGCTCCTCCTGACTGGCACATTTCTCTGTGGCCTCTGTGTTGCCGTTGTGTTGGTCTTCGTCCCTCCATTGGGACTGCCTCCGGTCCACCTCCACGTGGCCGTTACAGTTCACCTCTGACAACCCTTCTGGTCCCACCCTCATGAGATCTGCACTCACACTGCTCTCTGAAATAGAAAAAGACAGATGAAAATTCTCTTCAAATGACTCATGCCAGGGATTTTATTACTGTCTTACAAACACGACAGAACAGAAAAATTTAAGGAGCACATATTGCTCCTGTGACGTTGGCTTCCTACCCTCTGTTTCCTCATTTCCTAGCTCTCGAAGAGACACCTGTCTGAGTGGAGCACAGACCCGTCCCTTTGGAGACTGTGGGTCCTCATCCTCATCATCTTCTTCCTCTCGTGTCTCTGTGGTCTTTTCCATCTCCTCCAGGTCAAGGATGCACTTTTCCAGCAGCTCTGCCTGACGCTTCTGCTTCTTTTTTAACTTCTTCTTCTTGTTCTTTGACATTTTTACTGTCTGTCAGAGATGAACAGAAGAAATTAAATAGCTCTCCTGGACAGTTTTTATAATTGTGAGATTGCTTCACACTGAAAATGTGGGAGGCTGCTGTCTTATACTGAAAAAGGAAATAAAAAAAGGTCGTACCTGTTTTGGAGCAGGTGCCGTGCTTACTGAAAAGAGAATATCAGATGAATACAAACTGTTACCAAATTGTGCTCATGCATACATATGAAGGGTTGTGTGTGTGTGTGTGTGTGTGTGTGTGTGTCATACTTGCTGAACCGGAGGGGGGAGGCGCTCCAGCCCTCTGCCACTCTGTGGCTTCAGCTGCAAGCTTCCGAACATAAGGCTCATCAACACTCATCAGGATATTCTCCGGCTTGATGTCTGTGTGGATGATCTGACACTTTGTGTGCAGGTAGTCCAGGCCTTGGAGCACCTGGGAAATGAATGAATGGATAATGATTGTACTGATTGTAAAAGTTGAACTGTACTTTAACGGAACTGAAATAAACACTTTTTAACATTTTAAATACTCCTTTCTGTATCTCTTTTGTTTTTAAGATATTTTTTTAGATATCTAATGCAAAATCAATTATCCAATGTAAATAAAGAGTATTATTTAGAGCCAATGTATATAGAATCTTTCACAGTGGATTCTTTTGCTGAGTCTTATATTTGTTCCATCGTGACAAAAGCACCGAGTTGAAAAAATGCACTTCTTTTTCTCACTCCATCTGTCATGTTGTTTCATGAAACCATGAGGTGTGCTTTACTTGCTCACTGTGTATATGTTCAATCGTCACAAAACACTCTGCCCTGACTGGTTTCCACCTGTCACACAGTGTGGAGACTACCAGGCGCTTGTTAACTAATGGAAGTTACAACTGAATGTTCTTTAAGAGCCACCGGCAAACAAAAGGCGCAACACCGAGGGTCTTGTGTTACCTGTTTTACGATGCTCTTGACACACGGCAAGGGCAGTCCTTGGTAATTGGACTTTATTATCCACTTTAATAAGTGATGCCCCAACACCTCAAACACCATGCAGACATCTGAAGAACACAGCAGTTAAGATATTAACAGTGCTAACAAGTAAAGCCAAAATGAAAAGTAATTATAAGAAAGCTATTTACTAAACATGCTGGAGCCCTGTGGTCATTTATCTTCATAAGGAGAGCCTTATTTATACTGAAAAGAGGGCAGGTCATAGGAGTGCATACACTACAGTGTTGTTTAGGGAATCTCATATTACAGCTACAGAAATCCCTGTGGCATTCAGGGGATCTTACTCAGCCAAAGTGTTGTGATAGGTGGACACACAAGGTTCCATTTAGTACACCCATCACCTGTTGTTTACTTTATTTGCATTCTGCTTTCCAGCTAAATTTGACACCAGAGGAAAGAATGACTCTTTCCTTGACAAAGTATTCCTCAGAGATTTAACAAGCTTTAGTTTTTTAGTAGGAAAACAATTAAACAGATCAAATTGGAGTCATAAAAAAGACCTGGAAGTATTAGCAACATTTGGCTGTGAAGGATACGAGTCCCATTAACACCAGAGATCTTGAAGTCGTCTAGCAGCTGGACCACCATCTCCCGGTTGGGGTCGTTGGGGTCTGAGTTTCTTACCTGGGAACAAAGAAAGGGAACAATGTAGGTATTTATACTTGCTAAAGTTAAACTGGACCAAAGCAGGATTGGCAGACATGTCAATATGTAAAGTCTGTCATGGTTTGCACTGTAAGCAAGGTCATGTGGTCCTTATACGATATGTGTTATCTTGAACTGTGATCAATGTGTTTGCACAATGTCATCAGCACGTTTGTATGCATTTAAGGTCTTTCCTGATTCACGTAATTCCAACTCACAAAACCGACCGTGTGCAATAATCTCAGCTACTTACAGATCTGAGGAGTTTGATCTCGTCCACTGCTGTCTCTGTGTAGTGCTCTGCACTCTTCACCACCTTCATTGCAACAAACCTCTTCACCCTACAACCACAGAGCAAGTAAGGTTTGGTAACAGGAAGCACTGTACAAGGTCGTACCACAACAGACTCACAGTCAGCTGCTGCAGAATTCAACCTCAGGCCTCAAAAACAAAACAGTGCAGTAAGAATAAGCAGTAAAGGTTTTCTCTTACTGGATGTCCCAGGCGAGCCACACAGTGGAGAAGTGTCCCCAGCCCAGTTTACGGATTACATGGTATTTTCCGTTGTAAAGGTCTCCTACTTTCACGTGGTGGTAGCCACCTAGATGAGAAGAAAATGCATGTTGATTAGACAACAACTAATGTACACACAGTCAGCTATAATAGATTTTAACCTAACTAAGGCAATAATCTGGTTATTGGAACTGTCGTATACACAGTGGATAAAAAGTGGATTATTTTACTTAAATTAAGGCAAAAAATTGGTATAACTAATTTATTTAGTTCAAAAACATGCAAACGCTTGAATCAAGTGTTTCAATCTGGTTATTCACAATAACTGGATTGCAGTGTGCATGTAAACATCATAGATAAGACGTGACTCACCTTTGCAGTAGTCATTGGGGTCCTCCTGTTCCTCATCATCGGAGCCAAGAATCTCCTCAGGTTCCTCGGGTTCCTGCGGCGACGCTTCTGGCTGGGGCTGCTGTCGAGATCTGGGATTGACCACCTGCCTGATGGACAAACACATGGACACTAAACATCATAGACTTAGGAACAAAGTTCCTGACATCTTTCTATAGTACAGACATCGTTTAAGCATTAACTTTCAAAGCCCCTCTTACAAATAAGCGGTCTTCAACTGTTGAGATGCACTCCTATTTGACAAATGTTTCACTAAGATAATAGAAATGTTCTACTTCTCCTGCAGACTTGGTGAACAGTTAACCTCCATTTGCCTCCAAGCCCATAAATTTAACCACACCTAAATCCTGCTTAATGTATTACAGGTGACTGCTCCCAAGACAAAACAATAGAGCAGCAGTTGGTATTATTCTCACACACAGCTACACTGGCCAGTCTCCAGATCTTTAAACCTGTGACAGATTGTTAATTTGATTCACATCACCTGGCAATTACATTGTGAGCCTCTGTGTAACTGCTAACATGTGTCTTGGTTTGGCCTTGATGTCACCGAAGATTTGTACTTGATTAAAATTAATGTTAAACACCATTCAGAATGTTAATATCATCATTTGAATGACGAACTAATTGACGGAGCAAGTGAGGGATGCACACAAATAGAAAAAGGAGAACCACACCTATAAAGTGTTGCTAATAAATTTGAAAACTGCATTTGAACTTCTAGATTCTATTCATGCTGACAATGAAGACATGCTGTCAAGCTCTTGTCCAAACCTTCGTGCCACAACAGATCCACACCAACACTCCTCCCTCTACAAACCTCACACTTAAAATGGCACAGCACAAAATATAAGACACATTTAAAAATGTCTGTGCTGCAGGTTATATTTTCTAAATGCACAACTATTCAGCTGTCAACACATGTCTGAACAGGAATGGCGATATTAATTTGAACCATTTTGGGTTAAGCATGCACTAAGGAAACTATAAAACACTGCTGAATCAGGACATCAGTACTCTGTATTGGCAGATACTCTCTAATTAATTTCTAGGATCAGGAACAAGAAAAATGCTGCTGCAATAAAGAAGAAAAAATATATTTATCATTAAGAAAAAGAAGGGAACAAGCCTGTGTGCTACTCATGTCCTGCAATTACAAAACTCAATTATTATGTCAGGTTGTAAGATGGAGGAGACAAAGTACATCTGGAGCAAGTTACAGAAGACTGAACAAAAAATTAGATATTAAGTGAAATCAAATTTCTTTTTTTCTTTTAAATATTTTATTTTAATTTTTCATCATTAAACAAAACAACAGGGCTCAGATGCGCAAATTATCAATAGTCAGTTACAAACAGATGCACAGCACAGAAGAGAGGCAGAAGACAAAGTTGTTGGGACAGTTAACCTATTTTGGCCTTTTCAAAATGAGCAAGAAATGGACTCCACAAACTGGCAAAAGTATTCATTGAGCCAGTGCGAAGTTTTTCCATTTGTATTAACGATAACATGTCAGTGACCCAGAATTGGAAGGAAGGAAGTGAAATCAAATTTCTAATTTGAGGTTTTGGTTAACTTAGTCACGCAAATCTTTAAATGTGAAATAAAAAAAATTGAAAGCACAATAGAGCATTTTTGACAGCTAATGTGCAGGATCAAAAACAGATCAGTATTTACAAATCAGGACATCGCAAATCACAGAACATATTTAGTCATTTTATATAGTAATGAAAAAAAATACACTGGCATGTGAACACTTTGTCTGTGCATATATGTGTAACATCCTATAATCTGTGTCGGCCAACAGTTCAGCTGCTAATATTAACTTGAAAGCCAAACAGCCTGATGTTACTTCCTCCACAGAGGAGATTAAGGCTGCTCATCACCATGGGAGCCAAGAGAGCTGAGATCACATTCAAATAAATTCCTAAACTGGTCTGTAGTGTCTCACAAATGGGCTGCTGGTTTCCACATAATCTGCACCCTACTTATTCGTGCTTGACATGGTTATTTGAGGCAGAGTGGCTTCACTGCATGTTTGTGTGCCAATGACAGAACAAACAGCTGCAATTAATTACTGAATCGTTTTAACTTCATTTTGTCTTTCTAATGAAGCTTTTTCAATTTGAAATGCATTCACTGCTCTTCCATTAGTGCAATTCTTATAATTAATAACGCAACTGTAGGAACAATCGGAATCGAGATAAATAATTAATCTTCTCAATTCTCACTCAGTCACGGTTGTTCATTTACTATTGAAGAGTGAAGACAGGGAGGCACTGAAGTAATATCATTACTTAAATGTGGAGGCAGACGCAACTCCAATTAGTCACCTTTTAATGACAGAAAAAAATAATAAAATGTGGCTGCTCTAAGTTGGGCTGCATGCTCCTATTTTTTTTTTTGCTGGTGCTTATTATGTTAAGTGCGAAGGCGACTGTGTGTCTAATACTGAGGTTGTTCTGTTGAACATTTTCAATGAGAGGCTTTCATTAAACTGCTCCTGACGACTGATTCAGAGCTGCAGCTCCGACACTACCGCTACATCCTCAAGATGACTGAGTGTGTCACAGCTCTTCTATACATATGATGCTCAACATGCAAGGATGACTGTGGCATGCAATGTGCTGTTAAGCTATATTTAGTTTCTGAGCGTCATATGATTCTTATGCATGATGGACATGCCAGTTTCAGCCATGAAGATAACACTGTCAGGAGAGGTGAGTATCTGCAATAATGCTGTTTTCAGTGAAACACCATGCTTCGGTGGGCTGATGTGGGCTTCTTCATTCTCTGGTTTTAAATATAGCACGGGCTGTTACGTAACACTCCGGAGGATGCCACTGATGGCATGATTAGTAGATTGTTAGGTACACAAAAACAATCAGTAATGGAGATCAACACTCGCATGATCTATTTTGAGCCCTAAACGCTGCATTGTCTTAATGCAATCATTCATAAACTATTTTGATAGTACGACACAGCCTGCGAGTGGTTTATTTCAGGCACTGCATGCTGCACATGTTATACGGATACCTTACAACTTACATCCTATTAAAATAACTGTCCAAATGCATAATGCTCCTGACCTGACTTGAACCTCATGCAAAAATGGAAAGCTATGGAAACCAGAGTGTTCAATCTGATTCTTTTGACACATGTTTATAGCAGTTTGGCTCATGCACAGACCAAAATAAACGAATGAGTATGCAGTCAAGGAGCTTGTGTCACTCTCACATGTGGACGTCTGGCCCATGAACAGACAGCACATGTGTCAGACTGCAACAAACAACCACCTCTGACTGAGCACATCTGACAAAATGCTCAAGAGACGACCGAGGCACAAACTCACTTTTTGCTGGTCTTCTTTGCTTTCGACCTCTTCTTCCTCGCCTGGAGGGCCAGAACTGTCAGGAGAAACCAGTGATCATGATTATTTTGCCATTGTCTGGTGGCCGTTTGTTGTCTACTGGCTGACACTCAAGACAAAAAAAAGGATGACACTGTCTGAGGCAAAGGATACACCTACCTCATCCCACAGCTCAGGAACTCGGTCATCATGCTGTGTATTCATTAAATCACATCATCTATCAATATCTAAATCACAATCATGGTACATTTGTCGCTGTGTCAGTCACCAGTTTAATATTGGAAGCCATCTAACGTTAAGTAACATCACTAAGCTACCGTTCATCTAAAAGACTGTCAGGACAGTGAAGGAGTTCATTTCAGACACTCTGCTAACTAGCTGGTCGGTTAATACAGCAACTAGTTCATGTTAATGTCGGTGTTTTAAGTTGTGCGTTAATTACAAAGAGACAGGCAGCAAAACGCAGCTAGATAATCCTGACATGTCCCATTGAAGCTAAAGCTAATGCTAGCTAACTGTTAACGTAGCTCGCTCCGGCTCAACAGTGCGTGACAGTCGCGTTCAATTAAACCATCTGAACGTGTGCAGCTCGGCTAAACTTTACATTTGTGACCGCCGAGGAAGACGAGCTGCAATGTCAGCACACACACACACGGGCTAACAGTGCTCAGACGTGTACGTGTCTCTGTGAAGATTTACCTTTTCTCTCCATGTTGGCTGGATCCGTAGCTTTAGCCGTTAGCTACACCACCAGTGATCGAATGTTCCACGCATGCGCACTGGCTCGTTTTTGCTCAAGGGGAGTGATGTCTCCACCTGGGCATCAAACCGGTGTGTTTATGGTTTTTACAACAGTGAAGCTGCAGGATAACACACATTAAACAGCCTGTTGTAAGGAAGTATTTTATGTGGTAGTACTGATGCAATTGCCAGCTCATGTTTTAACCTTTTATTTACTTTTACTGTATGACAGTGGCTGCAGCATGTTGACATAAAGTAGGTGGATGGATGGGAAATGAGATGATCAAATGGTTTGAGTGTCTGTGGCCTGGGTTGAACTTTAAAACTTACCAAGACAATAAATGAAGCTGTCAGGTGGTTTTACAAAAAAAAAAAAAAAATCCACCTGAATTTGACAGTGGTGCCCACAGAAATAGGAGTAGGAAGGGGCAAATACTTTAAAAGCCCCCACCAACACCACCAGCAATAGAATTAGCAGGGTTATACTTATGGTCCATATTACAGCCTGACCAATACCGGATTCCTGGATTTTAAGTTTAAAAATCTGATAATGATTTTATTATCTAATAATTTTTCAGACATAAATGCACAATATTTTTGGCAAGTTGTGACCAAAATATGTATATATGTATGAGAGTTAGAGTTAAAAAAAAAAACTCTACACAAAGTGTTAATGGAAGTCTTTTTAAATGACAGTAAAAACATAATTTTGGCCTCTCTGCACTGCAATCTCTTGCAACTAATTGGCAGACGTACAGTATGTGTCAAAACAATATGTCTTCAGTTAATATTATCTGATAATATCTGGTCTGCGGTCCAGACACCAGGGCAGGGTGTAAAGTTAGCATTATTTTGTCAGTGTCTTGTGTTACACATAGGAACTTGACATTGGCAACTAACAATGGGGCACTTTGAAGACACGCTGTAGATAAAGGCAATATTGATTTTACTTTTTTTTTTTAAAGTGCTGCTGAACTAGACAAAAACGCAGCAGTCATCCTTCCTCCAATACAACGATGATTTGCAGGGCACTCAAGACTTGAAGAAAGCAAAGTCACTTATCCTGAGACCAAGTGCTTTTTTCATACTTCTGACTGAATAGCCAATCTCAGGTTTTTCCAGTTCTATTTTGTGGTTTGTCCGTTTATAAGTGTTCTGCTGGAGAACACTTTAGCAGGGCAGATAGAGCACGTATCACTGTGGGTGATTAAGATGAAGTCAAATACACATTAAGTAAATGGAAAAACAAATGAATGTGCAGGTCATTGTTCACTAAAAAAAAAAATCATAAAACTGTTCTACGGCATTGTAAAATCATCCACTTCATTTATTGATTGTTAAAACACTGAGGATTGGCACTGCTGAAAAAAATGTTTGGAAAATAGGAACTAAAACATGCTATAGAGAAAAATGAAAGGAAAACATAGATCTTTTAAAAATAAGTCTTTATTTTGTTAAACAAAGGATTGAAGATAGTAGTTACTCTGCAGGACTTAAAATAGTTTCAGGGATCTTTCGATTGTTGTTTATAAATACCACCGCCAAAGTATAAATACATCTGAAATCCCTTTTTTACACATTAAGCAGTATTTCTATTAGAGGTTTTAGCATGACACCTAAAATTCCTGTAAACCGACAACACACTCTCGCAAACGCACACAAAGTCTTAAACTGATGTACATACTAAAAGTGATTGCTTCATAACATAACGACAATAAGTCAGAGATTTAAAAAAATATGGCACAGATATTTACATTTTTTGAGCAGAGCATGAACTTATTTTTTTCCTATTTGGGTGCCTTGTTGAATAGTGCTGTCCTTAAACAGTAGAGGCTCAGATTTTTCTGTGTAGCCACAATGTGTCTAAGAGTCTCACAGAGCATCTAAACTATCAAAATAAACATTAAAATGTATGAAATTCAGTTGGTGAGCACTAAAAAGTCAGTGACTACACAGAACAGGCACATTCTCAAATTGTCCAACACCTAAAAACATAAAATATACTGTCACAGATATGAAACCCTTCAAAGCGATCTCTTTTTAAATATAGGAACAATCATGGCGATAACTCAATCAAAAAGAATTTTACAAATACATGCGACCCAGTGCTATTTGTGACAGCTTGGCAGGGTGAGTGGTAGACTAGCATAATCCTTTTTAGATTGATAGACAACAAAAGCTTATTCATAAGTTACTCAATAGAAAATTTTCAAACACAAAATAGCACAGCTATAGGTCCAGGCATTTCAGCATCTCAGTGTCACAGTGATGAGTCATCCAGGTCTAAATTTTAAAAAATATTGGAAGAATATAAAATCATTTCAGCTATTGGCAAGAAGTGACATTTCCCAGCAACGGACCATCAACATTAGTGGTTCACAAATGAGAATAATGATAATTTGTCTGACTCTTCCTTTCCCCTGCGCTGGTAATGATCTGCTTTCAAAAGCTACTCATGGACAATGTTGTCTTGGTTAATAAAGACTGACAATGGTTGGTAGGCACTCTCATACAAGTGAGAGAGTCTATTTAACACTAATGCACATGTTTGAGGTTGTTTAAATTGTTGGAGGCTGGGGTCGATGTGGGTAGCACGTGGCGTTACTCCATGTCGTCCTCGTCAAAGATAGGTGGCTCAAAACTACACATTTCCTCGTAGGTTAATCCTGCAATGAGAAAAGGTTCAAATACATGTCAGGGTTTCTGTATCGGCAGTATTGCATATATCATTAAAAGATTTCTGTGTAGAATAATGCCATACGTTTCCACTCTTCGATCTCCAGCTCGCGGCTCTCAAAGCTCTGGTCGTACGGCTCGGCCTCTGGCTCGTCATCTGGGTCATGGTACTGAGCGAAGTAGGGGTGAGCCAGAGCCTCGGCTGCTGTTATTCGCTTGTCTGTGTCCAGAACCAGCATTTTCTCCAGCAGGTCCACAGCTTAAACAAAACATGTCAACATTAATCTCAAACACCAATTTCATCTAGAGTTTTGGCCAACGGTTAAATTTTAAACAAATATTACTCACAAAGAAACCAAAACTATGACATGGAATTTCAAAATAATTCATTAATTCCAGTTATCAAGGATTGCACCATAACACAATATGGCTGATGTGGAGATAAGCCTGTTTTTCACTGATGTTACCTTGTGGGTTGGCACCAATGAATACGTCAGCAAAGTTCCTCTTGGGCATGTGTGGCAAGGAGCTGATGTAGTTCCTGGCCTGGGAAAACAACCACAGTAAATCAAACGTCAGCTCCCACTAGCAGCAACATGTCGCCCACATTCAGTATCGACTGTTTCATAATGCTCACATCACTAACACTTTCCACTGATTCTGCTCAATATAGCCACCTGCATCGAATCATTTCTGCTCACTGATTACATTTCTATCTATAGATGTGACTGTATACACTGCATAATTACAAAGGTATAGAAATAATACGAAGAGTATATATATGTTGGTGTTAAAGCTCAAGCCTTCTGCAGGAAACATAATTTATAACATATGTTTTACTGAAAACAGTTTCACTCATATTTTTGTGTCATGCACACAAAGGCTGTTGTGTTTCCTCGTGCATGACAACACTGATCAATGCAGTTTACAGTAAACAAAGTCCTCCTGTGACGAGTAGTTCTTTTTACTGACCAGTCAAAAATACATATGCAGCTTCTGTTGATAGCCATGTGCAGCTTGCAGCAAACATACAGTATGATCGACAGTCCTGATGTTTTTGCATGACAGCAATATATCTCGGTGTGACTGAAATTGAGGGCTGCAGGAGGAATCACATTGTGGCGTTTTGTTTATGCTGCCAAGACAATTTTTAATTTATTTTCTAAAAATTAAAAACTGAAAATAATGAGCCCTGAAGATTGTGTAAAAATAAAAGACTCTACTGTCCCTCTCTATTGCGTATAAGAAAAGTTTAGGTTGCAAACTGACAATTATTCTATCACTTGAAACAAAATAACACTTAAATACACAAAAAACATATTGAGAGAAGCAAGTTCCAAGAAATGTGCAACAAAAACAGAAAGACAACCACAGAACGAAGCGTCTTTAATACAGGAAATGCTGTTAGTAACTACTTTAATCACCAACAGTTTAGCCAAGCCAATTCTGAGGAGACATTTTAATATCACCACTGTGAAATGATAAGCACAGAAATGCCTTTACCACACAGGGTTAGAGCCACTTCAGGCAATCACTGTTACAATCACATGCAGCAAGTGTGTCAGACACCACACAAGTACTATGATTAAGCTGGAAAACTAAAATCTTAAATCAATTGTATCGGCTCCTAGAGGCCGTACTGCTCCTTATACTCCACTTGATCAAAGTAGTTTGAGTCAACTGAGTGATTCTCAGAACCCAGTGCACCTTCATTGCCTAAACACTTTAAGACAGATTAAGTTAAATAAAAATTGACCTAGTTAAAGCTTGATACCTTGAAATATTTCTGCTGTTAGTATACTATATATGGATACTTTAGTATGGAAACTGGAAAACTCAGGATAAATACAGAACACTAAGCCAAGACCTATGTTACTGCAGGCAAAGAAAAAGTGTTACACATGTCTGACTGTCCACCCCGCCCTGGTCTGCTGTCTGGTCTAAAGAGAGCAACTGTGGATCCAGCTCACCTCATGGCTGGGCATCCTGCTTATTAGAGATGCTGGGGGCGTTCCTGTCAGACGCATTATCTGCTGAAGCTGGTTTATATCTATGAAGCTTGTGTCAAGGGGAGTATAGCGACAGAGCAGAGTTGGTTAAGAAGCTGCTTCTCAATCTAACACTGCGCGGCTCAACTCTTGATGAGCCGCGCAGTGTTCTGCTGAAAAGCAAACTTCAAGCTTTGAAGCAAAATGTGACAAAAAAATTTAAAAAAAGAAAGTATCTGCCGATTTAGAGGAAAGACACAACACAATACTTTGCATTACAGTCAATCAGTGAAAGTCAGAGCTCAATCACCTGTGTCATAATCATGTTGTGGCAAATGCAACCAAATTCACCAGGTTAAAGAGGCAGAAAGCAAGTCTCAAACCCACAAAGCTGAAGGGTGGAAAACATGCTGTCAGTTAGGTAGCAGTTACACCAAGTTATTGCACAGCAGAGTGACACGTTTGGAGCAGAAAACCGGTTAGAGAAAAACCTTGTGTAACTTTGTGAACTCACAGACTCTGAAGATATTTTCATCAAGAGCTCGGGCCCTGGTGTTCCGACGAGCAGCATGATTAGCTTCAACTGATCAATGTCTACCGGCACATGGTAAAGGAAGACCGGATGCTGGACAAGGGAGAACTTGTAATCTGACCTGTTAGTCTTCATCCTCCTTGTGAAACTTATGTCACTTAAAACCCATCTGTGATATTCAATTTCACTATATTTGCTTTATATTTCACACATAAGATGTGACAAGAGAAAAAGTGTCAAAGTCTGCACAGAGAAGAGAAGATAGATTTGAAATGTAAGCTGACAAAAAAGGAAGGCAGCAGACAGTCCTGTTGTACACTTAATTTAAAGCTCAGCCGTTAGTCTGAAAACACTGGCAGGGGGAGAGAAAGATAAACAAAATCTTGAGCACAGACACCGCAGATGGATGGGCCCATACAAAGACTGGCAGAGGTGCAGACAGAAAGTGGATCTGAGCCAACGATGCATTCTGACACTGTAGGAAGAGTTGAAGCACGTCAGTGGAAACATTACAGCATAGAGTGTCTGTCGAGCCAGAGGGAGGAGTGGTACGACCTGTGTTACATTTTTAATATAAAAGACGCCTCAGGCTGCGTTGTATTGCAAGAGAGAAGCAGAAAAACAGAATTCCATGAGAGGAAACAGCAAAAGAAGCATTGCAGAACCGTTTCTGCTACTGTGCTGGCAAAAAAAACAAAAAAAACAAAACATCAATCAGTACATCTGACAATGTCAGTGTGTGTTTAACCTGTTTGATTTGTTATGCAAAATAGTGTGTCAGAGTCTCACCAGCTACGGGAGCTCAGTACATTCTGTACTCTCATATGAAAAGGATACGATCAGTACCAGGAAACAGAGTTCTTCCAGTGAGGAGTTCTGCCATTATACACCCCACTGACCAAATATCCACTGAAACACAGAAAAGCAGGACAAGAACATTAAGATTTATTTGTCAAACAACTCTTCTATCATGATGTATAGGTGCAGAAAGTCAATGAGGAAGATCAAGGGAGCTTTTTAATGTCATCTACCTGTCATGTTGTAATGCATCCAGTTCAGCATGATCTCTGGGGCACGGTACCAGCGGGTGGCCACGTAGCCAGTCATCTCATCATCAGTGTGCCGTGCCAAACCAAAGTCCAAAATCTTGGAGCAATTGAAGTGCAAAAAAAAGCTGAGTTGTTTGCAAAATATTCACATTGTGGACTTGACTTAATGAGAGTAGCAGTTCACTGACCTTCAGCTCACAGTCTTCATTTACTGCCAGATTACTAGGTTTCAAATCCTGCAGGGAGAGAAGCCATAAATGTGAATTAAGAGTAATTCATGTTTAGGTAATGAGCGTAATTTTGGATTGACAGCACATCTGTAATCTTGTTCTGGAGAAATATTCCTACTTTCATGAGTGAAAACAAATCCGTTGCTTCTTTCATAACATTAAAATGAAAAGCATTACATAATTAACACCATGTAAAAGTAAAGGTCCTGTTTATGACTTCTCTTCCCTTCATTGTTTGCACAAAGTACAGGACAAACTCTGCCTCAAACCCTGACACACTTGTTTTTTTAATCCAATCGGGGTCAAAGACAGTCATATTTGTCTGACAAAAATCAAACATGGCACTTACTCTATGAATGATGTCTGCTGAGTGGATGTACTGGGGAGAGAAGGAGAAGAACATGTGCATTAAACTACATGATCAGTTTAAAGATGTATTGATTTACCACAACATAACATGTCAGAGGCACTGCAGCCATCTAATGTTTTCTTGTCAAGTTAGATGAGAAGATCGATTCCACTCTCATATCTGTTAGTTCAATATGAGCAGGAGATATTTAGCCTATTTAGTCCATATGCTAAGCTAAGCAGAAAGAGTGAGAGTGGTATCTTGTCATCTAACTCTTGGCAAGAAAACAAATAAGCATATTTCACAGACTAACTGCTAACAGTCAAACTATTTTAAGAACCTCACCTTTAATCCTCTGAGGATCTGGTATATGAGGAACTGCACATGGTCATCTGTGAGTTTCTGACATTTCACTATGTTGTTGAGATCTGCACCCATTAAGTGAGTCACAAGATACCTGCCAATCATAAAAGATTGTCGTCACAGATTAAACAGACACAAACATCAGAAGGCACGTCAATGTTTTCTCACTTCACATAAAGCCAGATGGATGGAAATGAATATATTTGCACTTCCAACAATTTTTCCATAGTTGTTTGCAGTCTGAAACTAATTTCCCATATGGCTATGGGAGCTTAAACCGGTTTAGCTGCTACTTCTTTTCACTCTCACTTCTCTCCAGAGGCATCAAAAGGCCAAGCCCTTCACAAATGGAATGTAATTTAACAACAAACCCAGATAAATGGGCTTAATGGGACTGCATCAGTGGATAATTCAAATCTAATCCCAGAGCTGTTTCAAATGCCCAAAACAGCACTTATGGAAGAAGGCGAGAGCAGGATGCTACAGTGGCAGCTTTACAGCCAAAATACACAGAGCCATGTGCTGCTTCGTCAGTCTGCTGCTAAACAAATACCCATTTCATGAATACTCTTCTATTCACACACAGCGCAGAGAGCCAGGCCTTAAAATAGCACCTGGTTACACTTGAACTTGTTCAGCACACAGGGACACAGACGCTCTCCAAAGTTCACCCGCCTTGGAAAAAAAAAGGGATATAAATAGTGACCTCTGTTTTCCTCTCTCCTATAGAAACAGGAGCATGGCTGGAGCTGAGGAGCCTTACCCCAGCGCTGTGACTCAGTCTGTATTTTTAGAACAGAGGGGAACCACACTTGCAGCACCTGCATATGTAAGATTTTTCCTGGATATCAAACTGCATTCTGAACATTTACAATGTTCCAGCAGATGTGCAGATAAAGGGAGCCATATTTCCTTCTGACAACCTGTGAGTCAGCATTTATTCTTAGAGTTGGAGAAATTGCATGTGTCTCTGTTTCCACACCACCCACCCATTCCCTCTGCTGCCTTTCCCATCTCTCAGGAGCCTGGTATCACATACGGTCTACATGTGTGACCATGCATTGCATCCAGTCCTGGTTAGCAATGCTAATCTGGGAGGGTGGCTCTCCATTTCAACTGCTAACACAGCCACAACTGCTCAAGGGGTGAGGAACATGTTCTAGTATGTGTCTATGCAAACTGCTGTTTCCCTTTGGGATATATTGCCATTCTGCAAAAAGGCTGCACATTAAAAGAGCCAGACTCACAATGAACGGTTTAAAAAAGAAAGTATTTAAAATTATGCAGCAGAACTAGAGATATGATCTTTTTTTACTACACACTTTATTCTTCCTTTCTTTAAAACCAGATGCCTACATTACCCACAGTGCAATGCAACTGCAGACAGTTTGATCATAGATTAAAGTGTTTTATGCTCGAAGTAGCTAAAGTAGCCTCAGGTCGCTTGCCTCAAGCAACTCCACACCCCCAGATTTTTCAGGTGACATCACTTGAGACAGGTTATCACGTTTCACACAGCTCCCTCTGGAGCCACAAAAGCCTTTATACAGGCTTTTTCACATAGGCAGCAGTACTCTCCATGACCTAAAAACAGACTTTGATGTGTAAAATCGGTGTTCCCCTTTCAAAAAAAAAAAACCTAATTCACATGGATATCCATTCTTACTACAGCCCATTTTCATGTCAAATATGAAAAGGTCATGGGGACACACTGCATGGAGAGAGGCTATTCTGGGAGATGACTGAGGGAAAAAGGAAAAGTTCAGCACACTTCACTACTCTGCATCAGCCACAGCTGTCAGTGTCTGGGGCCTTTTGCACATTTTGCATTAAAATGCATCTTGGGTGATCTGACAGTGGGCGACTATCTACACAGGCATGAATGCATCTGAAACACAACCAATTCTGAGTGATAGGGGGGCTTGAGCCTGTATATGTGGTGTAGCATGGATGAGGGGAAGAAGTGGAAACAAACACCACCTCCACTAACATCAGAAATGAATACAATTTTAGGAAGTAAAATTCTGGATGACTGCAGGAAGCTGACTGCTGTGTAATTCTTGGCTTTTTATCATGTATGTGCATCATCTCTGGCAGTCAGGCTGAACTAAATAAAACATTAACCTTCAGGGAAAAGAGCAGAGGCGCCATTTCACACAGTAAATGACACACAGTGTGTTAACAAGTGTACAGACTGCACAGACTGCCTAATCAACTCTGTAGTATTTATGCAACACAAATAGAGCTGCAATAATTAGATGGCTGACTAACATTTGCTGGTTCCAGCTTCTTAAGGCTAGAAGGCTTTGCTGCTTCTTCTGGTCATTGAGGATAGTAAATGAAGGTTTGGGACTTTTGGTTCGACAAAGAAGTAATTTGTTAGTTGCAGCTCTAAACACAAATAACTTCTTAGCACAATTGAATATAGATGATTTTCATAAGCCAAACTACCTGGAAAACTGAATTTCCTTATTTATAGTTGTATGGTTAAGCTAAAATGTGCATTTTCTGTTTAGCAGGAAGAAATATGAGAAAGATAAATATGCATAATTTTATATTTAGCAGTTTCCCACAGTTAAAGACTGGAGAGCACCATCTCCTTGCCTCATAACTAGATCTTCCCAGGTTCTGGTCTTGGGAGTTTACATATTCTCCCAGTGTTTGTGGGTTTCCTCCCACAGAAAATGACATGCATGTTAAGTATTAGAAATAATCCTGCCAATGCTGATGACCGAGGCCTCAGACACGAAGTGGGTCCCTGGGTGCTGCACGGCCCACTCCCCAACTCCTCCAAAATAGTTAGAACAAGTCAAATCTTGAGGAATAATTTTCCACACTGGGGTGCATTAAAAAGTGAGTGGGGAAGAGAAATGTGAGTCCAAGCATTCGACTGAGACGCATTCTTATGTCGGGTGTCGACTGAAATCCTTCACAATTTGATCTTGATACAAGTCGCTCACTGTGTGTAGGGAAGAAACATTCCACACACGACGGGGGCGGCAGCACGCACGTCTGATGGTTGAGTCACGGTCTAGCTGTCCACTTCCTATTTCTAACAACTTTCAACAGCAACAAACAATAACTACCTGTTCGCCAGAAAAGCAGATAATGTTTCGCATTGCCAGAAAGCAGGAAGCAAAGGGAAGGAAGCTTGTGGTGAAATAAGTCTTGTAGCAGCCAGAGAGTGAATAACTAACAGAGAGGACAGTCTAAGAAATGTTCCAGCCTGTTTAGTCATCTGGCTTGTCTCCAGGTGTTTCCCAGCCACAGCAAGGACTGTCTGCTACTGAGAAACTAAAGTTTGTTGAACACCATTTTTTAAAGGGGCACTGCACACTGAAACATGTTTTTGAGGTATAAACTAAATAAGACAGCACTATGATGAAACACACCAATGCTGGTGTTAATACTGACAGTCTTACTAAATTTATAAAACTATGCATTTCATACACTGAAAATCTACTGTTTTAAATCATCCTGACCCCTATGAGGTCAATGCTGACACAGAGTCAACAATTTGGGCCTAACTTACGTCATGAAATTTAGAAGAATGTGAACACCCTCTAATCACAGTAAACACCCCTTCAGACAAGGAGAACAACTGAGAGCAGCTGCAGACTCTAGTTCAGCAAGCTAACCCAGTAGCACAAAGGGCATGCCCACAGCCCTGAGCAGTAGCTTCAGCCGGTAGCCGATTTGAAGTGATAGACTGGAACATACATTTACGAGGGTTATTTTGCTTGTGTTTAGATGACTGTAGCATGATACAGAGTTGGTTATTGTTGTTTATTAGACTAAAAAGCTAAGAGAGCTTGTGGAACGCAGCGGGCTCGCTGTTCACACACATCTCTTAGCTGGACCTACATTTCCAATTTTCTCTGGCCAGGGATGCAACGGATACCCGTTTCACACCAGACAAAAAACGGCTAACACCCACAGACATAAGGCTTTTGTCTTCAGAGGGGAAAGGCGCGATGGTATAATGTGCATTAAACAATATTTATTGTTTTTTACTGTTTGGGAACAACGTACAATGCAACACCATTCCATCTGCATTGAGTGTGAAAGAGAGACTGAAGTAAAAGATATAACATGTAACCACCGTAATGTTGTCACTGGCCTCCATGCTGCTTTCTGTTTCCTCTTTTCAAGTGCGTTTGTGACCTCAAACATGACACACACACACACACACACACACACACACAAAAAAAAAAAAAAAGCAAAGTCGTCTACTGGCAAATTTGTCTATGCCTAGATTTAGTTTACCCGCATTAAAGAACCTGCATATATGCAATAGTTTTGGTGTAAAAAAGGCACAAGCAACTCCTGCCTCACACATCTGCACTCCCCCCTCCTCAGCCCCTCCCCACCTCCCTCTAAACCCCTTGCCCACTTCTTAGTATTTCTCAAAATGATGCAGTGGGTGGAGTCAGGCTGATACCTGGGGGTGAAGTTACACTTAAAATTAAGCATGAGTGTTGCTGAGGTGACCCTGAGGTAAAGCGCAGTCAGGAAATTTGGGATGAAGGTAATTATTTCGAAACAAATCACATTCAACTTACACATCAGTGAATTCCTTCAGACAAGTAGCAGGGGTGAAGACATCTAGGAGGCCAATTACCTGCAAAAATGAAAACCTTAATTAAACTGCAGCAAATGTAAGCAAACACATTGTGAGGCACTGCATAAGCAAACACAAACAACTTTGTTTTTTATACCTGTGCATCACGAGACAGAACAAAGGCAAGAGTCCACTCACGTTTTCATGTTTCATGTGCTTAAGCAACCGCAGCTCTCTGTACGTTCTCTTGGCATGGATGATGGACTGAAATGGCCGAGAGAGCTTCTTGACAGCTACCTTCAAGCCGGTCTTCATATCATATGCAGAACTGTTAAAAAAGTGGACAAACATGTAAGCTTAGATCTCATCAGCAATAATACAGTTGTCACCATAAAACAACTTTTATCAAAACATTTTCTATCAGCATGAAGTGCTTTAAAGAATCAAACCTACAAGTGCTGAAAATCTGATCTGAACACTTTGAACTAGATCTGAAGTTGAAATGAACAGCAAGCTCGTCATTTTTAGGCAGATGAGAAAAACTGTTTCGGTTCAGAATGGGCTGAGTTTGCTCGCAAAACCAAATTAGGTGAACTAGAAGCTGCTGAAGGCTGAGGAAAAGGGGTGACATCAGCAGAAAATGTCATCTCTCAGCAGATTGGGAGCAGCCGTGCAGCCTGCAGTCCGTCCTGCACTTTAAAGGCCGGCTGTCTCTTAACCAAATACTTCCTCCTGCTCAGCTCACCAAACCAGTCGAAACCAGTGGACTCCCACCTGTGACTGCAGCTGGAAATCAGTGTGATCAGGGATGCACCAACAAAATTGTTAAAGCTGGAACTTCCAATATTTTCCATAAATAACAACCAATACCAATGTATTTTTGCCAGAGTCTTAATAAAAATGTGGGTGTCCATGTGTCAAGCTATTAAAACATGCATATCTTCAGAAAAAAATCTATAAGAATGGTAATTCCACAACAACCACATGATGTGTTTTCTATATACTGTAAATTACAGCATAGTTTAGCTGGGCCACAAATTCAAGCTGTGCAGTTTCAATATGACAATATAAGCCATTGTACAGTTTGGAAAAAAAAAAACAATCACAGTCAATGCACTGGTGAGTGAACAGTAATCGGACCAGCAACAGATTATCTTATTGCCCAGCAACAGCACAGCTGTTCGCTTCCATTTGCAAAACAAACATCTGCCCACTAAATCAAGTGTACCACTGACAAGGTTGTGTCCTAGATAGTAGCAGCACAAACCATTTAATCAGACCAATGCAAAGGGTTGATCTTGGGAAGGCTTATAGTAAGGAAATCCACCTTACCAGCAAAAAAAACCCCATCTCCACTGTAAATGTCTCTGTGCTGCAAATTTGTTTATCATTACTGAAAATATTCACGTAGACAAAGGAGCCTAAAAGATGAGTAATTATTTATTAAGTAATTAAGATTTATTGAAATGGTATTGATATTCTGACAAGACTATCATTTGGAATTTGTACTGTATGTAAGTCATACAACTGTCTGGACTAACAAGTTATTCTTACAAATAATAATAATTTATCATGTTGTCAATAAAATATCAGAAAACAGAAATCACTTTTAATTATATAAAACAGAAAAACAACAAATCATTACATATTTCCTTTCTAAATAACTAAACCAATATCCACTATTCTGCATGATTGACAATAAGTGAAACCTAAAAATATTTAATTTTAATAATCTGAGACAATATCAGTTTAATTTCAATATTTGCCTGAAGGTAGCAATAGAAATATTGTGTTACAGTGAAAATAATGTTCGTAATATTTCAAAACGCATCAAAATATCTGTTAATCTCATCCAAATGAAGTCAGATTACATCACCTGTTGGTGGGACTTTACACCTATGATGTAAATTACATTATTTTTTCAAACCAAATAACATTTAATTAGTCTCTGGAAATAGGATCTGCAGCTACAAATTGTGACTAATTAGAAATACTGTTTTTAAAGTCACTTCTGTAATTGTAATAAAACTTCTCAGATAAAGACTCACATACTTTCTCAACATTATGTAAGTGAGCAGCCACCTTCAGTGTAGCTTGAGTGATGAAGTATGAAGTGAGATACGTTATTTACAAGTTTTATGAGACAGATAAGAAGTCAGTCAACAGGTTTTCTTGTTGAAAGGCATCGTGGCTCCACCTTGCTAGCCAACAATCCGGACGAGCTAACCTAACTTTAGCATCTGCAGCACAGGCCTCGTCTAAATGAATGGAGGTTAAGTTAGGTGACTAAGCTACACATTGAGAAAAAAAGTGATTCACCTCACGGATCCGTAGGCTCCGGAGCCCACCGGGGACAGGTTCTGGTATCTCTCCGGGACTTCCCATATGGTCTTGTTGACGTCCTGTCGGTAAAACTTGGGTCTCTCTTTCTGCGACATTCCTGCAGAACCGACCACCGACTTGACTTTCTGCTCCGAGGCGGCTCCTCCGGTCCCTGCAGCCCGCTTCAAACTGCCCCTAAACTATCCACCGAGCGGCGAAATTTAATATCTGCGGCCGTCAAACAACTTTAAATAACGTAAAGTTGAGGTTGCGGCCTTGCTGTGAAATGTTGCAGAATCACCGTCTGCTCATTGCACGTTTTTAAATCTTCACGCTGTTTGTTCTCCGCTTCGCTTCGCTTCGCACTCCCGAGATTTCAGTCCGCTTGCAACACGTCGCAAAGTCTCGCGAGAAAACAAACGGGACAATGGGGCCGACGACAGAAACTGAAACCCGCGCTGCTTTCAGGTGCTGCGGGGAATAAAAAGAAATGACAGCTCTTCTCAACACAGTAGTCAAAATCATGGAGTTCTATAAAGACAGTCAGAGAAGTAAATCATATTTAGATCCTTTACTCGAGTAGCAGAAGAACAATGTATAAATACGCCATTATTTTCCATCCATGTCAACTTAAGAGTCTTAATAAAATTTTGAGTGTATAGCTATTAAAACATGCATATCTTCAAAAAAAAATCTATAGAATGATAATTCTACAACCAAATTATGTATGTGGAGAAAAAAGACTACAAATGTGAATCCCTCAACCTCAAAAATATAAATCAGTAATCAAAGTAGAAAAAGGGGCTTTCCAAGGCCAAAATTATATTTCAGTAAAATCTGAAGCAACTCAGACACTGCCTGCTTTTCTACTTTGATAAGTAAATATGGACAATATTATGGGTCATCCATTAATCGCAGGGTTAGTTTTTTGATCCCAGCTCCTCATGTCCTCATGTCAACACTGGAATTGAAGGACAGCCAGTGCTTTGCAAAGTAGCTTGCTGCCAACAGTGTGTGAGTATGTGTGAGAGAGAGAAAAAAAAAGAGACAACACTTTGGGTAAAACCACTGTATAAATGCAATTCATTTATCAATCCATATATAAGTAATGCTGCTGTATGATTTGTTGATTTCTGATTGAAAGAACTAAATATATTAGTATTTTCTCTATACTGTCAGTTTATCAGGTATGTGCCATCTCAACACTTCCCTTCTTATAAAAAGACAACCAGTGCAGGAATAATTATTTAGAACCTGTACCTGAGTAAAAGTAGTAGAGGAACAATGTTAAAATATTCCATTAAAAGTAAAAGTTGGCATTCACAAATGTTCTTATGTAAAAGCACAAGCGCATTATCTGCAACATGTACATATAGGATCACAGGTAAAAATATTCATAATGCAAAATGTAATGTTCACTGTTTGTATTTTTCTTTATTAAAGCAACAACCAGAAAAATACTTACTTTTACTTTTTAATACATTTATTTTTTCAATCAAAAGCACATGAAAACATATATAAACATATAAAGTAGTCAAATAAAAGTATTATATAACATACCTAATATGAAGCGATGATTAATTATTTTCATGCTCTATAATATTATCTTATTAAGAGCACTTGAAGGCAGCATTCAAGGTCATTAATAATTACTTGAGTTGCACATTTGTTGTTTTTTTATTGTAAAAATATATTTTCTTCACAATAAAGCAAGATCATATCATAATCTTAGCTGTACCAAATAAAAATCACATATCGCCAAATAATATTACAAGACGGATCCGGATGGATAATAAAAAACAGGATAGCCAAATAAAAAATAAGAGGAAAAAAAAGAAAGACATAAAATGAAATACACACGCAGTTATGTCAGGTGTACACAGCCTCACACATAGTTGTAACTTTATCCACAGTTTGGTTATTATATCATTTTGGCCTTTAAAAATACAGCAAATCCCCAATATGGAGAC
Source organism: Holacanthus passer (assembly GCA_025331565.1). NCBI lineage: Eukaryota > Metazoa > Chordata > Actinopteri > Pomacanthidae > Holacanthus > Holacanthus passer. The sequence continues at coordinate 12,259,730 of JAFREQ010000014.1, read as the reverse complement.
TTTGTATTGCAATATTAGGTTTGGCAGCCCAATATATGACAATGAAATGATGTTAAATCTCCCTCAGTAAGCCAACATCTTTTGTAATAAATACATGAATTCAACAGCCCATCTCTGTTTTCTGTCATTCTGACTGTTTGGGGCTCAAAAATCAAAAATTTATCATGTCCTCTGTACTTTGGTAGAAGGATCTGCTCATCCTCTGAATTAAGCATCATCGGAGTCTTCCTCCTCTATTTGCTGGTGTGAAGAAGATGACTTAAGTGGAACAGAGTCGAATCCATCTGATGTCCTCTGAAAACACGTTGAGAATAAAACAAAGCATGAAAAGTTGCCTTATACATAGCTCAACATGTGAGTGAATGGAGGAGTGACTGACCTCTCGTGAGAAGGGCTTAATTTTGGTGAAGAAGGATTTCTTTTTGAGGTACATGATGTCGTCCTCTGCGTCCTCTCCCTCCATTATTGCACAGCTGTCTGCAGTGGGCAGCTCACACTCTTTACCCCCAGAGCTCATAATCAGCTTGGAGTACTTGTACTGCAACCTGCAGACAGAGAATGACATGATTAACATCCTGACAATATAAATCACAGTTTCTTATTTGAAGTTTGTATACTATTAGCTCAGCTTTAATCTTATATACTAGTACGACATATAAGTGCTTCAACAAACAGCAAAAGAAATGTAAAGCTCATTAGTCTCACTTGCGTGTCTTCTTCCAGAAATAGCAGCTGATACTGATGAGCAGCACAGCAGCGATCGTTCCTGTGGAAACTCCAAACTTGAGCCAGAAATCCAGAGTCACACAAGCACTGACTTTTTGTGCTGGTAGCGACTCTCCTCCATAACACTGCAAGGGCTGCTGCCACACATAAGTGGTTCTCTGAAACACAACATACACATAGTTAGACTATGACTAGACTACATACACTGTAGATGTTTAACACAGACATGAAAGTGGTATCAGTCTTCTTATCTAACTCTCCATCAGGAAGCAAATTTCTCAGAAACTATTCCACTAAATGTCCTTTTAAAAGTTAGATAAAACATCATGTATCTGCATGTTCCAGGGCTTCACTGTATCTGTATCACACTAACACAAGCAAAATGACCTTTTGGGGCTAATTATTATATGAAATAGATCATCTTGTTTCTGTTTCCTGTAATCCAGTCTGATGTCTTTAAGTATTTCCCTCCAAACAACAAGAGTTTGTGATGGAGCTGTGATTGTGGATTGAGGAGGTAAAACATTTTTTGTCCGTATGTCTATGCCTGTGCAGCGCTACCTGTATTCCCTGGACGCAAGCGCTGACAATCTCTCTGTAGTGGTTTTTGGTGCAGAGTGGACATGCATGCTGGCTCTCCCACAGAAAGTGGAAAGTACAGCCATCACATGTTCCCTCTGAACAGTTACTGTGGAGGAAAACAAGATGAAAGCAATGATTACAAGCTTGTGTGATGAAAATGAAAGTAGTCGATTTGTCCGTTGTTCAGTTTCACGGGACTCAGTATGTAACATGTTAGTGCTGTTGTAATGCAGCATCAAATCAAACATTGTCTAGACAACTATTGTAAGGTCAAAAGTTGAGCTTGGATGCAAAGAACGATACCTTGGCAGCTTGATGAGGTCTTTAGAGGTCACTGTGGGATTGCACCTCAGCCTGACGGTGGCTGACCTGCCCTGTTTACAGGCATGAGTTGTCTCACTGGACCTGGAAACATCACAAACTACTAACTAACTAGTTTTACATACATGGAACTGAAAGAACCACAATGGATGTATGGAACAAAACAAATGAGAAAGTGTGATCTTATGTACTTGTAATAGAATATGACGTCTGGCAGGCCGGACATGGAGGGAAACAGCCAGTTTGGAGAGGAGATGTTACTCAGGGTTGTGTCAGTGGTCACACCTGAAAAATAAGAAGACATCTAACATACTTATCTTGTATATGACATGAACACAATGTATGATGATCCAACATGTTTCACTGACAGCCTCACAAAACAATGTCTATATGCAACCCTTCATCACAGGCTGTGTATGTCTGTGAGATGTGATCCGTGTTTTAAATTGCATCATACACCGCCACTGTGTGTTTCCCTTTCTTAATATTAAGACATTTTTAACACACTTCTCTGCAAATGACTAAATCTGGTGTTGTAAACATATCCTCTCATTTACAGCAACAGACAGCTGCAGCATTCGGTCCGTACCGATGAGTGAGTCACCAATAAGAAAAGGCTGGGAGGACACCACGCTCTGACTCCTGATGTCAGAGGGAACCACAGTGGACTGACAGACGTAACCTTTGACCTCTCTCCCGCTCTCTGTTACATTGTCCACACAGGTAGCCGGGACTCTTCCCTTTAAAAGAAACACAGCAGGTTAAAACACACGTCAAACTATTTTTTTTTGCAAAAACTAAAGTCAGCAGGTTCACAAATTATCACCTCTTTTCCACAAAGACCCAGATTAAAGCGATGGAAATATCTCAGGCCTTTGGTGGTAAAGCGGGGGCTGCTGTGGAAACCTGTGACATTGGCCAGAGGAGAGAAGTCATAGTGCAGCAGCTCTCCTCCTCTCGTCTGCAGGTCCAATGTACAGTCACTGAGACAAGCTGTCTGGGCCTGGAGGATAGAGCCATAGGTACATTTAGATACACACCATACATCAATGTCATGTACCAGCTGTGGGAAACCCAAATAAAACAGCTGGTAAAAGCTGAAATTAGCTGTAATATAGGGGCATGTAAGCATTTATTCTGTCTGCTGTTCCGGGAGATGTTATCAGTGAGTTTAGAATTAGATGTGTGACTTATGTGTGACAGCTAAACGATGTGAGTCCATATATATTTGGGAATTTTTTTTTTAAAAGACAATTAAGAGCACATTAGCCAGGTGAACATTATCTCTGGTAAATTAATTAATTTAGTTTTGTGGATGGTCTCGCAACTGTGATTAGTTTATGTATATGTAAGAGAGGCTGGGTATTAAAGAACAAGTATATTTTCGCTTGAGACATAGTATATATATTTTATATACTTTTATTAGGTTTTTTTACAGTGGTTTTCATTGAGTTTGCATTACCTCGTTTCTCTCTGTGTTGGGTCCACACTGAACACAAGCATCCTTTCCAACAGGCTGATCAGCCCTGATGTAGGTGTTTGGTGGGCAGCTCTCACACACTCCTGTCTCACTGACCATGTAGTGTCCCGGTGGGCAGGGGACGCAGGCGGAGCCGGCCTGAGCCGAGCTGAGGGCACAGCGGCGGCACTGAGAGGCCACACCTCCGATCACATTGGTGATGTGGATGGAGTAGATCTTTGCAAAGTCTGCACTGTATTTGCGCTCCTGAGAGAAGAGAGACACAAGGCATTATTCACCAGCTGAGTCGCTCCACACACAATATGTGTGCTGCAAAGGTCAGTCTGAGTTCTCAAAGTGGACACACAGCTCCACACTGCCCTCTGGTGTTCAGTGCAGGAAGTAAGCTCACTGTCGGTGCAACAACACTCATCAAATCAGCAAAAGCAAACAAGATGCTACAGCAGTCTGTCATAATAAATGCTAGTGATAATTTAAAACATTTACAGCCACTGTGTGTGAATATATTTACAATATTTATCGCTAAATGTGGTGCTTCATCTTCTTGCCTCTTCCAAATCCTCATGCATCATAAATCATCATAAAAACCTATATGATAGCTAATGTGTTAGGCTTGCTCTTACATGTACCCATACGTCTTAGCACGCTGTTTTTATAGTCTGCACTAAACTTTAAAAGTAACAAAGTGTTGTGAAAAGACAGAAAAAAAATAGAATAAAACAGTGAGAGAGACAAGAGTATCACAATATACGTATGAAATATAGCATATAACACCGAGACAAAGTGCACAGACAAAAAAATATAAAGCTATAAGATGATGAACACAACTTTACAAAACAATTCATGTTTTTCTATTAATTCCTTTAAAAATGATTTTTAAGGCCGATGGAGTGGACATGTTGGAAGGTCATAGTTAATGAGAGATGCGTAATTGTGTGTCTCACCACGTTAAACTGCTCTGTTCGTTGAAACGTCCAGGTGAAGCTGGTGGTTCTGTTCCTCTGGATCAGGTAGGAGTACGACTGTTTCCTGTTGCTGCCTTTCCACTGCTCCACCACATCATTATTCCACTGATTAGAGCCCTGCACAGAAACACACCCATCTCATATAGATTCATACTGATGTCAGGCTTTACTTCTTCATGTGCATTCATCCTGAAGCATGTATGTGAGAATAGATATTTTCCCTCACCACCAGGAAGTAGAATTTGCAGTCGGCTGTACAGCTGGTCTCAAAGACAAAGGTGATGCGAGCTAGTTCACTCCTCTCACTGTCTTTGGTCATGGACTGAGGCAGCCTGTGGAAACAAGTTCATCTAGCTCACCAACTGGGACATAGTAGATACATATACAGCGTAGGCTTTAATAGGTAATTCCTTCAACTTCACCTGTATCCAGGGACAGTGAGCGTAAGCATCAGGTAGTCTGTGTCCTGATCCCCGGGGGTCGTGTAGATGTACTCTCCAGCCACCTCCCATGCTGTCATTACAAATAATTAAAAAAACACACACACACAATAATCTAAGTAATAATTATACTAATTAAAGTGTACATGCACCATGTGTATGACCTTTAACTTCTTATATGCACTTATACTGTAAATAAAGTATAAGTTAAGTAATGCTGAGGCAGAACATGTAAGTGAATTAACACCTCACTAGCTTATGCACAGATTATTTTGTCAAATGCTAGACCTGGTTTTTTTTTCTGTATTCCTCTTTGTCCCTATCTTACATTTTCCTGTTCTGGATAATTTCGGATATTTAATTGTGCTATTCATGCCATCCTCCAGCATCCTGTGTCTCACCCGTGCTGTGTTCGGAGTGGCCAAACCCTCGACGGAAGATGGAGCTCTTAGTGTTGTTCGGCATCGTGTTCCACCATTTGTACTCGAAACCCACCACTGGCTCCGTCCCAACAGGACACTCGCCACAGGCTGCAATTGAATCATGTGTTATTATGTCAGGGTGTGCATGTACTGAAACAACTAGAAAGTAAAACAGTAAATTAAATTTACATTAAAGGGAAAAAATAACTGGAGCACACTCACTCTTTGTCTGGAGAAACACCTGATTCAACTGCACATTCACCAGGGTTTACATTAAGTTTGAATATTACAATAAGAAAGATCCCCCACACACACCACACATTTTAACATTTAAAATCTGTTTATGACTTCAGGTGATTTACTCATACTTGTTTCGGGACTATATGTTTTTACTACACAGCTTTGCTTAATACTTAATTCTAATTAGTCACTGAATGTTGTCTGTCATTTGTGTCTGGATACAGTTGTATATACTTTTTTAGTGTCAATTGATCGGCATTTTTTGTAAGTGGATATGCATGACAGTACAACATACTCTGTATAACATAGAATATAAGGAGTGTACTGATTCTGCACCTGTTCCATTCGAGTAGAAACCTTTGTCGCAAGGTTCACAGGTGGAGGAGTTGGTGACAAAGAAGCCCGGGTTACATGGAGGACAGGTTTGCTTCTCTCCCGATGCCGGCAGATTCACAGCTCCATCAACCGTCTCGCTGCAGATCTTTGGCTCGATCCACTTGTACATGAGCTGAGTCTGAGACACACACACACAGCGAGACAGGCGTGAATACATATCTGTGGCACACACACAACCAGCCCAGGGAATTTATATTTCAAGAAATCTAATCGTTACACCAGAGAGTTTCCAGCAGGTGAAATCTCTCTCTGTGTTCACCTCTACTGAACCTGCTGCCTCCATACACACGTCGTGTCATTTTCTATGTTACCTTTCCCTCAGAGTCGCAGGGAGTGTGGGTGTAGAAGTAGTCACTGTTTGTACACGCAGGCCTCGGTTTGCAGCTCCCTGAACCAGCCTCTGGAAAAATAGAAACCAAGCCAGGGGAAACATCGGGCAGAGACGAGGGAGAACACACAGCTCACATTAAGATCCAGTGATAAGACGAACCTCACACACTCTTTAACCACATGAGCGGTAAATGCAGTATTTGCATGCAAATCGCCTTGCATGTGTGTGGCAATGCAAATATACAATGGTTGTAAGTTGAGACATATTGCAAGAAGTATGTCAAGTTAGAGTCAATGATATGACTGGTCTTTGTGGACAGAGCGTTAGAAATGCAAACATGCATACCTGCATATTTGCCTTGTTCACACTGATAGCAAACAGTAGCACCCTTGTTGGAGTAGGTGTCAGCAGGGCAGGGGGTACAGCGGGCAGATCCTGGTTTTGCACTGTGGGTGCCGGGTTTACAGTGGAAACACTCTGACGTGTAGGCCACCCCTGAAAGAAACCCAACAATCAACTTGTAATCATTAACAGGTAAAAGGAGCTGAGGAGTGAACAAATATTTAAAACTGCTGCATCTACTCTACCTGAGATGGCAATGTTTCTTAACATGACAGGTTTGACAGCACTGCCTTGCAGAGCATACGCAGTGGTTCTCCAGTACAGCACGTTGTTGCCGCTGTTCAGCTCAACCTGCAGAGAGTCAGTGTGAACATAAGAAAGAAAGAAAAGAGACAGAGAAAAATTGAGTGCTCCTAATCTGAATCCTCCAGCAAATGACAAGATGCCAGCTGGTGTAATGAAGTAAAGCTACACCCAGACAAACCGTGTATGTGCTCCAGTTGCTCTCAGAGATCCTCATCCACCGGCTCTCAGACTCCGTAGACTGACACTGGTCATTTTGAACCTGCAGGATGAGGAGAGACGAACCATAAGTTAACAAATATCCCCCCTGAAAGCAGCCATCTATATCAACATTAATAGCCATTTTTGAAACACTTACAAAGAACTCAAAGTAAATGCTGTTGTCCGGGTAGAAATATTCAAAGGACACAGTTCCAGGTTTCTTCAGACTCACTGCATAGGACAGCGTCGCAGTGCACTCATCTGCGTTTGAGGCTACGTAATCACCCTTTGGTGTCCAGGTCGAGCTGGAGGAACATCAGCAGCAGACAGTTCGATGAAACTAACAAACAGCTAGAGCTCTGATTGATCGATAAAAGCAAGACAAATATACTAACTTGGAGCAGTCTGTGTGGAGGTCGTAGCCATTCGTGTTCACCCCGTGGGTGACAAAACCAGACGGCAGGTCGTCCCACTCATCAAAGGCCACACCGGTGCCCAGAGAGTAGGTGCCTGCAGCGCACTTCTGGCACTGCTGCGACCGCATGTCAAGGAACTCCCCCTCACTACAGGAGAAGGCTGTGAGAGGGAAAGAAAGACCAGAGAAGGATAAAAATGTGGCAACAATTTATTATTTGCTGTGATAAAGAATGAGGGTGTGCAGAAAGTGCATAAAGTGAGACTCACTGCACTGAGTTCCCTTGACTGGATCCGGGAGGCCGGTGCACGTGTCAGCCTTGTTGGGAACCGCCACCCTCCATCGTGACCCGAGCATGTCACAGTCTGTGTACTCATAGTGATAATCTGACTGCAGGGAGGAAACACAGGTGTGAGTTTCACACAGCTGGATAAAACTATACACATCAAATACGTCAAACAGAAGCACATCAGACAGAATCTATTGAAACATAACGGCATAAGTCTTGGTGAAAAGCAACTGGCCAAAAAAAGAGGCAACCAGATTGTTTAATACACCTGCAGTTTCTTTCATCAGACAAGCCCCTTTTCTAAATAAAAGTTGTGGTTAATATTTGCACAGGAAGCTGTCTCCAATGTTTAATCTCACTTATCAAGGATGTGCTGCAGAGTTCCTTCAGGGTTTATTTACTTTAGCCCAGGGGGGAAATGCTGATTTGGTCCAACCCTTCTGCAAACATGTAATTTCAGTGTTGTTGCAGGCTTTGCAGACAGCAGGGGCTCAGGTGCAAAGCTTTTTGCTGTATTTGTCTGTTGTGCTTTGACGCCTTTTGGAGACACTTACAGTAGGTGACTGACAAACACCATCCTGCCCATAATGACATAATTTGGGGTGTGACATAACATTAAAGGTTATCTTGTTGATCTGACACCCTCTGAGACAAGCCATGTATATGGGCACACAGTGCGTTCTTGGTCAACAGCAGGCTGTAATGTTCCAATCAAAGTCACTCAGGAGACTAATCCAAGCCCACACAGGGCCTTGTGGGATTAATAGTTAACAGAAACACAGCAGAAGCAGCAGCACTCCTCTGGGTCTGTGTTTTCGATTAGAGCCGATACATTAGCTGTGGTCGGAGTATCAGATGAACGCGGGTCTGGGTGGGAGGATGCCATGTAAAAATGCATCAAACTGGAGATGTGCCGCAGCCTAATCGCCTCCTTTAAACAAACATGAGGAAACCAAGGAAACAGGACATAATGACCGCTGTGCCTCATGGTCAACAGACTGGCATGGAAACAAATCTACCTGGTCAAAGTAGCTGCCACCAGAGCCTCTCCCGCAAATCACCAGTGAGCCCAGTAGACCCAAAATAAAAGACTACACGTCTCTTTTTTCTCTGATGTCTTAATTCCAAACACTCTGTATTAATGTTCAAAGTACACTGATAAAAAAGAAACGTTTTCAGTATTATCAAACCTTACTGTTGTTATGCAAATTGAAACCAGATACAGAAGGAGAGCACAGCAGAGCAGTGTAACATATGGTTCAAGTTCTGGTAAAATAAGCAAACAGAAGCCAAGTGACTCATGCAATTCAAACATATGCTCATTTCACACGCACAATATGTGAAGCAGGACAAAGTGTTTTACAAGTCCTGCTGAAATTAACAGCTTAATTGTGCCAATTCACATCGCATCACAAAATGTACACTTTTTTTAGACTAAAGTCAAACCTCCAAAAAATTTAAACACAGCTTTTGAACAGGTTTCCTTGCATTGTGAGACATATGTTTATCTGTGTGAAGCTGTTATAGAGCAGTCAGATATCTTTCATAATATTTCACACCTAAGAGCAACAAATATCCTGTTTTGCTGGATTTAAATTCAGTTTCCTCCCATTAGAGCTTAACCTAAAAACAAAACTCACTATGCACATTAAACTGTCATAACAGTAACAAGTGTCACCTGTGGGTCATTCTAGCTTCAGATGGGTAAATGTCACTAACACTGAGTGTGGATGTCCTCACCTCTTTGCACATGGGCAGATCCGCAGAGGTGTGTGCACAGAGCAGCCACAGCAGCAGGTGGCTCAGCTGCACCGGGCCTCGCTGCATCGTGGCCTCCTGTCAGGGTTCAAGTGATGGAGGCAGAGGAGGGTTTACCTGCGTCCACAGGTGCAGCCCGGCTGGAGGGGCGGGGCCACTCTGACACACTGGGCGGTGCCTGTTTCTCCTCTGAATTCAAGCGTTTACATCCTGATATTTATATTTTCTAGCATTTGTTCATCTACTGTAGAAATTATTCTTCAAGAAAAAACATAACTTAATACATTTCAGCAATTGATTGTAAAAAAATATATATTTTAATTTTTACAACATTTTTGCAAACTGTCATATCAATTAGATGTGGGAAATTAATTTGTATTCCTCTGTTTACAAAAATGAAAAAAATAAAAATAATTTTTTGGAAGAGGGAAACATTTTTTTGGAAACGTCAAACCGGAAGTTTGTGGTTACCTAGAAACCAGGTTTCAAGCGGAAAACTTCCTGTTTAGCCAAAATAAAAGCTAACAACGGTACTAACGTGTAATCCTTCTTATGTTTTTCGTCTGTTGTCATTAAACATGTCAAACCGGGATCCTTTCCCTTCACCAAAGCTTGAAAACAGCTTCACTCTGAGCGGCTTCCGGCGGCAACAGGTGGGTTTTTATACTCACATTAACTCACTGTGTGTCTGCTGACTAAAACACAACATGAGCTTGAGGCTAAAAAAAAAGCTTCATGTGTAGAGACTCATTTCAAAATACACATTTGATCCAGGATATTCTGATACTGGAATAAAACACACTTTTTTCCTCCATGTCCAACATACTGTAAACTCCCTTTATTTTGAATGAATTTTGAATAACCTGCTGGGGAGTTAAACTTGCTGATGAGCACCTCTTATCTTATTTGACTGGGCTCACATCAGTTTAAGAATATGCAACATGTCAGCACAAAACTGAAATAATGAAGGGCTCAAAACTACATTTTGACACAGGGACCCACAGTTAATAAAGCAGGTCTAGTTTAAGCCCTTGTCATTTGATACTGTGTTCACACAATCACAATTAAATCACCACAAACATGTTGATCAACAGTGAATCTGGAGCTTTTGGAGGCCGAGTTGATTATCAAGTCTTGGGAAATCAAATGATGACATTCAAACAGCTCTGTCCTGTGCGGCAATTGTTAAAAACAGTTTTGCAACCACTTTGATTGAACACAGTTTTATCCTACCCCAAATACAGTCACCAAAATTGTTGTCTGAGGTTCTCATTTAAGCAAACTAGACTTTCAAACATTTAAAATTTTTAAGTGTATTTGTTTATTAGGTGTCACCAAAATTAACATGCATGTGTGACAGGTTTGAGCTCAGTTATTGTTTGCTCATTACGTTGATTAAAAAACATAATGAATATCTATGGTGAATAAAATCAAATAGTACAAGTCAATTATGCAATTTTATATTTGGGTCAATCTTTTCGTGCTATAATTTTAATCAAATATATATAATTTCTTGGAATTCATTTTTTCTCCTTTCTCACTGTGCAGAGTAAAACATATGATAAACCAACTCACCTCGCCCAAACAGAGGAACCCTGGAGTCGCCTGCATGACACGGCCACTTTGGCCAGCACCCGACGGAGTGTTACACATTGTGAGCATCAGGTAACCTCCAGGAAGCATGATTCTCACTTCACTTATGAAATTAGAAAACATTTTTAAGGCAAACTCAATACTTTGAATGCACCACTCTTTTTTCAACCTCAGGCTCCAAATGACAGCCTCGACTTCCAACTAAAATCTGTCTATGATCACCACAAGGACTTCTTCTGGAGAAAGAACCAGATGTTGTACCAGCAGGAGACCATCTCTGAGGACCAAAGGTGGGTGTTTGTGATGTTCAGTTTGCTGACAGTACAACTGGCAGTTGCAGTTCAGGAGTCTAATTCAACCATTGATTTGATTTATACTTTTCCATGTTAATTTACAGGAAACAGGAAAACTTAAAGGACATGCCAGAAAAGCAACAAAGACATCAGAATGTGGGTCAATCCACATAAATGTTCCATTTACAGCATTAAGTGAAGCACAGGTGAAGGTCAGTTATATTATGATCACTTGTCATTGTAGCAAATGTCTGTGTGGAGAAACTACCATTAACAAACCCGATATTTCTGATTCAAATCTAAGACTGGTGGAATCTGACTCCAATCTAATCCCACTGAGTTTGGCTTTATCTGGAGCAAGGTGTGTCCCAAAGACCATTACAATGCCCTTTTTTCCTCTCCACAGGCATTTTCAAACGAGGGCTATGCCAGGGAGGATGGTGACAGCTTCTATTCAACATGATGCTTCCAGTACTACTCTCTAACCAACCAACATCAGAGCTCTGTAAATAAATGAGTTCCTATAGTGCACTCTTGTACAGTTTGTGTTTTTCTAAATGCTATATATTGAAAACTGAACACTGAAAGGTGATTCAGTATGTCGGGATGTCTAACCACCAAAGTCTCATTAAACACTGAAATTTTTTTATGAACATTTAGACACATTTAACACATATGCTTCTTTTCTTCCTATTTTCTATAGTGTTTGATCAAAATAACTTAATTATAAGAACTTAAATATAATTATTATAATATATTTTGCATGTAAAAGCTTCTGTTTATATGTATTTTCCAGAAAATATAACTTCCCACTTCATACTGTACTACATACTGAAGCAGTATTCAAGCAAAGCAGGTATCAGGTACCAGGCATCAGATATTTAATTAGATTCTACATAAATGTAACATGCCCATTAAAGAAGAGAAACAGAATATTTTATTCAAATTTATTAACATGTGCATGTAAACATGTTGCTGTATAAACAGAAAAACGTGCAAATGAGGAAACAACAAATATACATGTTCTATTTGAAACAAAGATCAGTAACAAAGACTCTTCAAAGAACAAAAATAGAATCTTTTCTCTCCAAGGTTTACATGTCATAGTCTATCTGACACAGCTATACAGAAACTCTACACAATAAATGAGACCTTTTACAGATGTATATTTTTAACGTACAAAACTGGAAACTAAATTGAATCCAAGTGTTACGTGTCGGCCTGGTGGATTAATCCCCTGGCTTTTCTTTGGAGACACCGTCTGATGAAAGCCTTCTCGTCCCATTGGTTGGGAGGAAGCATGTAGGCACCATTATGGACACAAAGGACGGTCATGTCATCAGGGTATTTAAGATTCTGCAGCAGCTGAAGACAAACATGGGTCATATAATCAGCAGATGAACAGTTTCACACAAAACATTTTAAACCTGCAATTACACTAAAATATTGTCACCTTGTTAGTTGATATAGTGAAATAGTTTGCACATGGTTTCTCATTAGGCTGGCTCTTTAGTTGCTACATGATCCACTATGTTCACCAGCTAATCGCTAACTTTGTATGTTTGTTTGGTGCTAAGCAGGTAGTGTGCAGCAGGTTTTAAAGCTGTGGGTTGTAAAACCAAAACAAGGAGCTAAAAGATGTTGACTCTAGAGCTGAGAGGAACAACAGGTGATAAATCTCTCTCATCACCATGAACGACACCCTTCACATACAGGTAGTCATGTGAGCCATTGTTAATATAAAAACACTGATTGTAGCTACTTACACAGAATACACAGTAGATGTACACAGACACACACACTGAGATAAAACTCTTGTAACTTACTCATTAGAAGGTAAACTTACTTTGGGTGTGATGAAGAAGTACTGGGATGTTGTCTCTTTGCAGGCCGTGCGTACAACAATGTCAAAGACTCTCCTCTCATTTACAGGATCCATTCCCTTCATAGAAAAACAACCACATAAGCAAGCAGGTGACGCCTTACTTTTGCATTAAATGCTTGAGGGCTTGTGAATGAGTGAAATAAATAAATAAAACAATTTTGTTATCAAATTCTTCTTAAAATGTTAAACTCCTTGAACAAATGAGGAGGACATCAACTCCAGGTGCAATCAAATCTGTCTAAGTTAATGTTTTGTATGCATAAATGTAGGATGTAGGCATATAAAAGTGAAAAATTAGCTAACAAATTATGTTAGTGAAGAGAAAGTTCACTTTATTAAATCATTAAGAAACATCTTGAGAAACATTGGTATTGGATAATTTGGATTATTTTTACGAGTCGCTCATCAGTTGTATTCTTTTGAAACTGAACATAACACACTGGTTTTTTATTTATATTGTGACTGCTGTGACTATGCGTGTGTGTGAGCACTACCTGGTTGATCTCATCCACCACTCTGAAGGGGCAGCGGTTGAGCTCCTGCAGGGCCATGAGGTAGAGCATAGTGGAGACACTGCGCTCTCCTCCGCTCTGATGGTAGGGCGTCAGCTCATGGAGCTGAGTGCTACTGTGAAACTTCACCCGAATTCGGATGCCATACTTGTCATACTCCTCCTGCAATGAAAGCACAGCAGTCATTTAATTTAATATTCCCCGAACCAAAAGGACTGAGCTTGACAGAATTACATAAACTGAAATACCAGTCACAAATACCAACATTTTATGTAATTAACTATTTATGAGCAATCCTTTTAAACTTATGAATTAAACAACCACAATCCTTTGACCCTGAGATATCTGATTAACTGTGCTTGTGTTGTCTGTGTGTTTACCTCATTCTCTGAGTGCAGATCAACTTCTCCTGCACACTGCATGGAGCGGAAGAAATCACTGAACTTGCTATTAATCTGATCCACCAGCAGCTTCAGCGGGTTCAGCCAACGCTCCTTAGCCTGTGACACACACACGCACAGATATCTCAATACACACATTTATACATGTGATGGTCATGCTGTCATGTATGAAAGCACAGACAGGACCACATTTCTTTACAAAACCATCTCAGAGGAATCACTGCAATGAAATATCATCTACCTCTGATATGTTCTGTCGGTAGGCCGTCAGGGCGTTGTTCTTATCTTCCAGCTCTTTCTCCAGATGTCTGATCTCTTGCTCTCTCCTGCTGTACTCATCAACAACCTTCAAAAGGAGAGAGAATCAACGTGAGAAACATTTACACTCTAAAATGCAAATGAAACCCTCAGCTGCTTCTCGTGTGCTCTTACATTTTCACTGAGGCCAGTGAAGCACTCAGCTCTGACCGCTCCTCATTCAGCATGGCATCGATCTCATCCAGTGTGTCAGGCAGTTTGCTGAAAGCCTGCAGCAACGAAAAACAGGATCCGTATTTCGTAATCTAATATTAATAATATTTGTGCTCAAAAGGTGTCCACAGCAGCGACCGGACCACATGACAAGGATAATATTCCATTGAAAATGATAGAGGGGGAAAAGGTTTGTTCCATTCAGCGATATAATAAACACTAACATTACGCAGGTCTTCAGGTAATGACTCATCAGGTTGCATCCTGCAGATCATCTTCGCTCTGTTCAAGAGGCCTTTGCATTGTTCCATCAGCTGGACCTTCCTCTGCTCCAGACGGCTGCATCTTTGCTGCAAGAACACATAGGTAGTTAGCACACACCAGTGATACAGAACCAGAAATTGATCGTAAAATCAGGAGTTAATGTCATGGACACTCCAGCAGGGCAGATGTATGTACAGTAAAAGTGTGTGTGAAACACTTACGTCAGTGGTCTTCAGTTCAGAGGCGCCTTCTCGACAATCACTCTCCAGCTTTGTCTTTTCAGCCGTCAGCCCCACCGTCTCCAAAGCCAGGTAAACCTTCTCCATAGTTAGCTTGGCCCTCAGCTATAAAGGAGGGAGAGACAAGGAAAATGAAGAGTGAGACATTTAAAGACAGAAAATGAGGACAGATTTACAGCAAGACCTGAAAGAAGCTATATTGATAAAAACGTGTGACCACAATATTAGGAATGGTCTTTCTCAATTACAACCCCAATACCAAAAAAGTTGGGACTGAAAATGATACACAGATTTTGATGGTTTGTAAATCATTTAAACCCTTTATATATTTGAGAATAGTGCAAAGACAACATATCAAATGTCTATTTTCAATTACATATAGGGTTTAAATGATTTGCTAACCATCAAATTCTATTTTTATTAAGACTTTACACAGTGTCCCAACTTTTTTGGATGCTGTTTTGGTTGTATATTAAACAATAAAAGTTTGACATAATGTTCTGGTGCAACACAAGACAGAAATAGCATGAAAACACAGAAGTGAGGTAAAGTTGAAGTACAGAAATTAAGAGAAGAAATCCAAAAGAGTCAAAGGAACAACAGGCTATCAAATAATATCAAATATCCAATGGTCATCCTAGCACAGCTATAAAATACACAGTAGTCAAATACAGGTCTTTAGTGTTTACCTTCATTTGGGCCGTGAACTCTGTGACTATCGTCACCTTCTGGGAATTGACAGCTGCAATTTTCTCCTTAGTCACCTCTTCAATATTCTGCATGTCAATAACACTCTGCTCCATCTGCCTCAGACTGAACACATGGATAAAGGGAGTTAGACCAATCAAATGTATTTGTGTTAAACTAACTAACACATCTCTAGAGAGACAATTTACTAATCAAGTTCTAGAGATGTCAACAATTTACAAGAGGTTAACATTAAATCATGTGTCTGTTGGATATTTTGATTATTTAACACAGACTTGTGCAAACCTGTCCTGTTTGGTACTGATTTTCTGCTCCAGTTGTCTCTTTTTGCCCTTTAGTTCAGACAGCTGCTTCTTCTCTGCCAACAATTCATTGTCACGGCGATCCAGTGCCACAATATCCGTCTGCAGGGCCTTCATCCGTTCATCAATGTCTCTCAACTTTAACTCACAGTCCTGGTCAAAGTGGAGGTTAACAGTTAAACCATCGCCCCAGTGAAACTCTTAAACAAATAAAGTCTTACATATTGTACATCCTGGTACAGGAGTACCAGATGCTAGATTTAGAAAATGTTGGGTTGTCCTTCCAAATGTGCTCTCCCTCACCTTCATCTGTTGCTCCAGCTGTGCCTTCTTTTCAGCATCCACAGTGATGGTGAGGTACTGGGAAGGGTGCACTGCGGAGTTACTGGTGCTAATCTTGTTGGAGTAAATGGACCTCTTCAATGTGTACCTCTCTTCTGTTGTGTAGAACACCTTGAGGTAGGGCTCCTCAATCACCTGAGAGAGAGAGAGAGAAAGTGGACACAAAAGTCGAGGTCAGCATCGACGCCTTTTTAATAAAAATATAACACAAAATATAAAATCAAACACTAAGAACTAATAGCAGATTGGCATTAGGAATTCTCTGAACTTCAGTGGTCCAGCTGGGAAATATCAAGAGTAAAATGTACAACCGTCAGATTTAACTTACACAATATGCATAACTAATCAAAACAGTAACAATAATATTTTCAATTTAACAACAAATTTCTTTGACTTTCTGACATCTCTGAAAAGCACTGATGAATAATTTAAAGAGGTGACTGTATAATTTTCATGAGTGGTGCCTCCTTACAAACCTCACTGACATATCCAGACTATTTCAACAACTAACAAAGTTGAATTATTAATAACATTCACTTTCCTAATTTTCTGTGGCTGTGTTCTGAAAACTCGAATAATGTGAAGAGGAACTTACTGTTCTAATCATGGCTTTAGTTTGATCACTGCCCACAGGGACGTCATGCACCCTGTACTGGTTACAGAGGTAACTCATCACCTCTTCAGGGGCGTCAAACATTTCACGTAGGTAGGTTAGGAACCCGAAACGCCTAAAGATAATAACAAAGCACGTATAAAAACAAAAAAAGTAATGGTCACAGACAAAGACACAATTACTCAACTAAACAGCAGTACACAAATAAAGTTTATGTTGACTTTATAGGTCATTTTGTGTCAAGCTAAATTTATTTTTTCTCACCTCAAGGACTGAATAGGTCTGGATGGCGATCGCTTCGAACACGACTCCTCGGGAGCAGAAATGGAGTTCACCCTCAAATTCATCTTGTCACGGACCTGAAGGTCAGAACAGATCCAACTACACTTCTTATTTGGGAGGGTAGATACTGAATGTCCCACACAAAGTTAGGATTTATCTGACGTTAGGTTTAACTATAATTTGCGCAGAACCAATATGAAAATCATAATCTTCAGCATCCTGACCTCAGTCATGAACTTCTCCATGTCGTCTTTTCTCTGGAAGACAAATGCTCGCAGATCATGGAATGAGATGTGGTTCTCCACGTACTTAGCAAGGCGATGATCTCTCACATTGATCTGAGGAATGAGGAAAAGATTAAAGATTCAAGATTCAAGAATAAAGTCAAGAAAGTAAATACTAACTATTATCACTGAACACACGTCTTATTCTATTATCCTGCATAATGTATATGTACTCATTGTGGTAATATTTTATTTTACCCCCCATTGATAAGCACTTTATAAATTCTACTAAATGGTTTATAAACACACTATAAAATAGTATAAAGTAGTTGCAGATATAAGGAAATTTTTAAGTATTTATGAATGTACTATGTGTTTTTGTTAACAATTGTAACAACTTATATTTTCTATGTTCAAACTGTTTTTCACTATATTGTCATTAGTTACAGTTATATACAACCGCTTATAAACACTTATATCCATTATAGTGTCTTTTAAACCATTTATAATATTTTTGTATATTTTAATGCTAAATGCGATCGGGTTAGAGTAAAGAGTTGCCCACATGGTTCACTGGGACTCACCACCAACATCATGGGCTCATGGACATTTCCAGCAAAGAGGTGTCTGTTCTTTCGGAGCCACTGGAGGGCAGTGTAGGTGTCCCTGTGGCGTCCTCGCAGCTTCTCCTCCTTGACATTCATCATGTTGTTCATGTCATTGAGCTTTTTCTCCAACGCTAACAATGTAAAGAAATAAACATAACCTGCATGAGACACATTCTGTGTTCTCTGACTTTGAACAGTCTAGTTTCAAGTCTAGTTTGTGGGGAAACTCTCACATGTGGACTCAGCACAGATGTTGTCCCTCTCCCTGCGTAGGTCTGCCTTCTCTGCTTCAATCTTCGCTCTCTCTACCTGGATGTGCCTCAGCTCGACATTGACAGTGTTGATCCGCGGTGTCACATCTGGTTGGTCGCCAACTTTGGCAAGCTCTGCCTTCAGGTCCTCAATGGTCCGTCTGGTGTTGCTGATTCGCTTCTGTTGGTCTTCCTCTTCCATCTGCTTCAGTCTCAGGTTTTGTTTAATATCTTCAATCTGTAGAGAAGAGCAAGGAGAGTTATCCTTCATTATGAAAGACACACAGCTGCAGAAAAGGTTTGCTTTACTCTGTGATAAAGACACTGGGCAGGAAAAGTCAGCAACAGAAACTATATAATGTAAGATTGTATCATAAATATAAAAAAATTCAAAACATCATCATTCAAATTCTTCTTTGGGGGTAAAAAAAAAAGCTCTGTCTCACCTCTTTGTGTTTTCGATCCAACTGATCTTGTTTCTGTTTGCACTTCAGAGTGGCTTCTTTGATGGCAAGAGTCTGAAAACAAGCTCATAGTCATCATCATGATAGTGTCGCAAACATTACATTCCAGTACTCGTTCTACTGTAGAAAAATATGCTGGAAAAAAAACAATTTTCACAAACTTTCAAAAGGTTTATAATTCATTTGAATTACTCCTGCTTTACATTCAGTGCAGATGTATGATGTAAAAGTAATGCTTTTATTCATTTATACTGAATTTACAATTCAAGTGAAATTGTCATAGATGTCCAAAAAGGCTGTCCATAAAACAATTCAAGTGCACTTATTGTGGACACCTGATTCAGAGCTATAAGTGAGAGCTAATGGCTTGACCTCTGAAGTTCACAGAGAGTAAAAACATCTGCTTTTTCACCTTCATCTTTATTTGTGTCTCAGTGGGCTTCAGCTGGTTCTCGATCAGCTGGATCTTCCTCAGCATGGGCGCCTGCGCTTGCTTCAGGGCAGAAAGCTGCCTTTTAGCCTCATCTCGCTCCTTCTTCACGCCCTCAAGCTCCTTACGGGTGGTCTCGTACTCCTAGTGCCAGAGGGAACGAGTCAAAGCTAACACAGTCAGAAGAATTCTGTTTTACTCTGACTGCATGCTGTCAGAGCACACGCTATTTGTCTCTCCCTCGCACACAGCATCTCATTTTGAACACTCACCACCAACGGTTTCTTCTTCTCGAGCAACTCAATCACGTCTAGATGCCTCTTCTTTTCATAATAACGGTTCACATCATGTTTGTTCCTCTCATTCCTCTGCTTGGCCTTCTCCAGGAAGCTGGCCTTCTCCTTCACGATGTTCTAAAGAGAAACAACACCCCAACAGCACTGAAAACCCTTGAAGAGCCTGAGGTCTGCAATGCTGCCATTTCACTTTTAAAATACAGATAAATACAAATTTTCAGTAATGTCTACACAAAACACCCAGCATAAACAAAACATAAGCATGAACATAAACTGGCACAAGCAGCTGCTCGTGACCTGCTGTACACTGTACGTCCATATAAACCTAATGTTCACCTCCAGTTCTCGTTCTCTGTTGCGGAAGTTTTTGAGCTCGCAGTGGTACTCATACATCTCTGGTGGCCCCACTGACTTCTCGGTGGCCTCCAGCAACTCAATCTTGGACATCTTGGCAAACTCGCCCACTTTCTCCTGTAGGGACAAACCAACAGGACATGGAGAGGAAAGAGGAAAACAGTGAGTGTTAGAGGTAACACTTTAAGACATGTTTGAATTACACCTCCCAAGAGTAAGAGACAATTTAAATAAAGTCATGATTAGATGCCTTCACTGCGCAAATGTCCAATAATGTGACAGCACTAATTAACTTACATTAACTAACTAATTAGCTAACAGTCTGACTCCTATAGAATATTTCAGCAGTTATTACTCTATTTGACTGCATCTGCACAGCCTTATATTGCACCGACACAAACATACCTGAGGCAGAAACTGGCAGAGGTTGCTGATTTGGATTTGCAGACCCTTCACTTCCTCTTCCACCGTTTTCTGGTTGCAGTGTCTTCCATTCAGCATCCACATCGACTGATTGTTCTCCACAAGGATCTCTCTGTTAATGACTAAATTACCACTAGTCTTATACCTTGAATAACAAGAAAGAGTGTGATTCTACGATCAGATACAACAAAGAAAAACTGACACAATGTTAGAATTATATCTAAAACATTAAATGACTGATGCTGGCATAACAATAGTAGAAGTTGTCTGTATGTTTTTGTATTTTTTTGTTATGTTAACAACATTAATGTTTCATGATCTCTAAACAGATTCATCAAGAATTTCTCTGTAAATGCTTTTGCATAACTTACAGTTCAATTTCAATAGATCCTTTATTGCAACCGCGTTTGACATAGAGCCCAACCTACAGGAAAAAAAACAAACGTTTAATAGTCATCATCAGAATTGTAATGAAATTATTTGTCACTTAAAGTAACTGTATAACAATTTGAAGGGCTGACACTGGTGCAGGAATCTGAGACAAACCATCACACGCAGTGCAAGAAGACAATAAAGGACATTCACATAACAGTAAGCATATCATCTACTTCATGCTGTTGTGGTCAGCTGAAAATATATCAATTAACCTTATATCATACTTTTAAGTATACCCACTGGTCTCTTGGAAAGAAATCAAAGCCCAAATAAGTTCAGAGTACTCTGATGTTTACCTTGTCACCTCTACCCAGGATAGCGGTCTTGCCAGCCAGACCCAGACAGATGGCACATACAATGCTGGACTTGCCAGTTCCATTAGCCCCGACAATCATGTTCAGATTAGGTCCTGGATACACCACAGCATAGTCATAGGTCCTGCCAGAGGAAAAGGTATATAATTAAGGTTTTCCAGCAGTGAAACAGCTTTCAGTGAAACTGAAATAAAGGCTACTTGTGAAGGTATTGGAGCAAGACAACTGAGCACCTGTAACAGTTGAATTTGCAGTTGAAGAAAATAGTCAAACATGCTTTAGAAGTTGCTCTCCACAAACACAACAACAGTTACACATTCTCAAATTCTTCATCAAAGGTGCCCAAATCTTGTTCTACAAATCCAAAATCAACAAACTCATATGCTCTCATTTTGCTACAGTTGCCACAGTGAATATGGTGCAAAACAAATTCACACACATCAAAAAATGTGACGTCATGGACAAAATTTGTACATCTACAAATCAGTATGGGAATTCATTGCATGGATTTTGTCCGTGACTTTTGAAACATGTTGCTGCCATCAAACTCAGAATAAGCAGATATTTACAAAAATCAATGAATTTGATGGGGTCAAACATTAAATATATTGTCTTGGCATTGTTTTCAATTGAGTATATATCAAAAAGAATTAGCAAATCTTCACATTGTGTTTTACTGGGGTTACACACCTGTAGAATATTTTCTCACAAATCCATCTTTTCTTGGATATATTTCTAACACAAACACAAGTCAATAAATACAACCCATGCATGATTTTTGGCCACGACTTCACACTGTTTGATACAGGTGTTGTGTGTTTTGCACCATATTCACGGCAGCAACTGATGCAAAAATGTGTAGCAGTTACGAGCTTCTTAATTTGTGATTTATAGAATGGGATTTGTGCACCTGCAAAGAAGAAGGTGTAGCTGTTGTTTGTAGGAGACAATAAAACATCTACAGGTTTGCAACTTCTAAAGCATTTTGATACTTGTGTGACTATTTTCTACAACTACTCATCAACTGTCACAGGCGCTCAGTTATTTTGCTCCAAACTAACTTCCTGTCCAACTCAAGACTTGATTTGATTGGTCAAGCGTTGATTTTGTGGCTGACAGTGTGAAAACATGGGTTTTACATGACCGGAGCAGAAACACTGGCATCCCTGCATTAGCTGGTTTCTAGCAGCTTGACTCAGTGGGTAACGTTATCACGACCTGCTCATGTTTATAAGTTAGAGGTCAAACATCTTGATCCAATGCCAGTTAGCATCAATAAGTGTAGCTATCATCATCTATCACTCTCTTCCTGGCTCGAAGTTTAGTTTCGGTTTATCACGTTGCTCCTGGTGTTGACTGACAGCTGAGAAGCAGGAACTTACAGGAAGTTTTTCATGGTGAGACGAAGAATGGAGCCCTCCACAAAGTGACCCTCTGCTCCAGCTCTATCGGGTGGACGACCAGTTAACATGTTCCCTAAGCTGCCACTGGAGGTTTTATCGCCGCTGTTAGCATGACTGATTTTCCGCCTCTTGCTGGATTCAGACATGGTGGACAACAACAGCAGCCGACTGAGGAAACTACAGGCACGTCGGTTCGCGCCGAGCCATCGCTGAAAGCTGGTTGGACAAGAGGGGTCACGTGCTCACATGACGACAAACGCTGTCGCTAAAGCTAACATTCATCAGTACATGCGGGGCAATATTTCTATTTTTGGAAAATAACGGACTTAACAGAAGAAAATAACACAGTCAAAAAACCATTTTAATACAAATAACACTGAAAGTAGCGGCAAGGCACCAAAAAAACTGTTATCCAGCCGTCAAAAACATAAGATGACGCTATCGTTCATTATCGCGAGACTTCTATGTACAGACTAAGAAACAAAACTTCTCTAACCAAGCTCATATGTTTGAGCCATTAAACATTTACAAAATATTCATTTTTTTAAAGTACCACAAACTCATTATGTCACGTATACATACAATATATATACATATATACAATATACATTACATATAATTCATTGAAAAAGAATGAGAGAGAGAGGTACTCACTTCAGACATTAGTATATTTAAGTAATTCAAAGTAGTAGCAGTAATTCATAGAGATATGGTGTGGGAGGAAGTTCATTTACACTTAAATGAATTGACTGTAAATGTAAAAGGAAGTGATCTTTGGACAGTTTTGCCAGAGTTGAATGAAGCACCACAATGAAATGTTACATTAAAAACATGGTGAAAACATCTTTTTAATTTTATTTTTGGGTTTTTTTAAACAATATTCCCTGGTTATATTCCCAGGCCTGATGAGTCAGGTTAAGTACTTGTTAGCTGTGTTAGAAACTGCATTACAAACTGGCAACTGAGTGTGTGCATTTTGCTTCTTTTATTTGAAAAAAGAACAAGGCGAGAGGGAGGAGTAAAGTTGCACAGATGAGGAAAAACTGTTGCTGGGTACACGAGAAATTGAGGCCAATAAAGGATGAGATCCCAAATCCGTCTTAAAACAATACTATGTCCATGTATTGTTTGCATTGCTCATGAAGAGATTCCTTCCTGGAGCATTTCTATGAAGGAGATGTGGGACAAAATCTATTCTTGTTCCGTTTAAAATAGCTCTCTAAGGTTCAACTGGAGCTAGTGAGGCCTCAGCAGTCTAGTCAATGAAAACAATTGGGGATCTGCCAAAGTTACAGTAAAGTGCATTTTCCCTCCTTGTTTCCCCTGTGCCTTCTTGCTGAGCAGCAGCAGAGAGAAAGTAACACAAAGAGGCCATTTTGTACCAGGAAAACCTAAGACACAGAGTCAGCTTGTTTTACTCAGCCTGCAGAGGCCTCATTAGCTATGACTGAACATGATGCATTTTCAACAAAAGGATTCCTGCTTTTGTCCTCAATCTCTTATATGTAAAGGAGGCCGGAGAAACAATTACAGCACCCAGCAATACTTTTGATATACATACGAGTATGTGAGTGTTGTTTTAAAAACCAGACATGGGAAAATGTGAAACTATCCTTTATAACTGGAGCACAGCAACTTTCAGACATGACTGCACTGTTAGCAGGCCTCTGATTTTAGAGTGTCACTTACTCAATGGACTTATATTACAATAAACAGTCATAGTTAAGACATTTCAAGCAAACAAGAAAAGCTGAAACTGAGACGACATCTTGTTTTTGTAACAGACTCAGGCTCGTTTCCGTCCAGACCTCCGGCTGCTTTTCTGTTGTGGTTAGATCAGAATCGCCTCTTTACTCATCGTCCATCGTGAAGCTTGAGATGAACCCAAACTCACCAGAACTAGTATATCTGATCAATTCATCACCTCTGACCACAACATGAAGCTTGTGGAGGCTCTGGAAAAGTGTCGCTGCTGCTCATCGCCGCGGAGGCTTCAGCGCGGGTTTCTATCATCTCCGACCCGAGCAGAGCCGAACTCGGACCGGATCAAATAAGATCACTGTGTAGGTTTTTACAGAAATAAACACGAAACACTCTCACTCACTCAAACACTCAACAAACACAGACAGACACACACTTCACACGCAAACCATTCATACTATGAAGAAGCAGGAGCATCCGGGTCCGGTTTAAAGCAAGAAGCCGCAAGGAATCATGGGACAACGAAAGCAGAAAATAATTCTACAGCGGCCTCATGTGGCCATTAAGGAAAAGACCTCCCCTTCTTATTTCACTTGATATTTCTTGCGTTAAATGAAGTTATTTTACAGTTAAATCTACATGAACACAGAGGAAATGCCTTGTTAATAAAAATCAATAGTACAACAATAGAATGAAATTAAAATAATTCAAGAAATAATGTAAGTAGGTCTACGCAAAGTTATATAAATGCATGTGTAAAATCAGCAGAAGTGTAGTTTTAAAAAAGTAATTAAAACATGAGATTGCAACTAAATTATATTTGTGGGTATTTTTAGATGTTGTTTAGACTTTTCATCAGAACAACACCAAAGACATACATAACATAACGCTTAAAAAAAGATTGATCTCAATATGTTTGCACTTGCACTTATTTAAATGATTAAAAGAGTATTTTTATATAACCTGTCATTGGATCAATGAACATCTTCCAGTAAAACACTCACAACCCACCTGAATTACTGCAAAAACTTTATTTAAACATTTAAATACACAGCTGAAACTGGCTTAAACAACATGTTTTGCATGAATTAACTGTAATATACATACATATTCACATGTACACTTTTGCACCTACTGTATATGTCGATGCCTACAATCATATACAATAAGACTAATGCATATATACATGCACGCAGCCTGTTTCAATTGTTTAGTTGTTTTAATCCTTAAAGGCCCAACCAGACCCAACAACTGATTAAAGAAACAAGCAAATACATAAATAAAGCTTGTGCCACATAATTTTAGGCCATGGTACAAACACACACTGGTGCTGCTCAGAAACCACACAGATAAACCAAGATCATGTTGATTATGCACCATTTAGATTACTTCTCTCTATGTAAACAATTACTAAATGAGTTCAAAATGTAGCAACAACATGTCCTGCAACTACTTGTTATACTTTCACTGTATGTCTCCAAGCAATAAGAAACAGTGAACACAGAATGAAAATCGGATTGTTTCACACTGTGCTCAGTATGTTGGTGTGCCTGAAAGCCTTTGTTGTTTCTGTTAGTATTAATGGGCCCCTGGAAAGAGGAGTCCACTGGTACTAGCTAGTGTCATGCCAGGATGGTTTTAAGCTGCATTTGTGTCTGCGTCAATTAACTAATCTAGCATCCTGTGCCGTGTGGGGGTTGTGAGGTAATCTTGAATGGCGTAATAAGATTTCAGTGTCTACTACCACTATTGACTGCTGCTCGGTGGCACATAGAGTCTGAGGATCCCTCGTCAACAGCAATATGTTAGACCTGGATGCAGCAAAGACACAGACAACAGACAAACTATGTGAGGAGGTGTGATTCCTTTCAGCGATGGACTAAAACAGGAACACTGTTACTGGACAGAAACAGTGGACCTCCACCATCCTGCCATGGAGGGGTCAACTGCAAGAAAAGTGAGTTGTTTTCTTTAACCTCTGCTGCTGTCTGTTGAGTGAGAGGTCAGCGTCTGGTCTGGTGACCATCTGTCAGAAAGATAGTTGACTTCAGTCAGGCCGTAAGTGAAACCTCAGTGAGTTTACATTATTTTGAATTATATCTGTCCAATAGACTTTATGTGCCTCTTCATATTATGTAGATTATGGACAAAAACGATACAGTGCCATTGGGGCAATCTAGAATTACAATGCAAATTAAATTAGGATGATCCTGATTATTGAATTAGGTGTGAAATAATGTGACAGTAGAATAACTTATAAAACTGCTTTAGTTCAGGTGAAAAGTGTATGTGAGTGATGTCATCAAAGTTTTTCATCTACATTGAAAGCTATCAAACACATGATTTATTAACTGTGTATATCTTATACTCATGAGCTTCTTTTTATGTTTACAGAAATGCTCTGTTGATTTTCAAATTATTATTCATTATTTACAACTTCAGACTGGTAGTACAGTATATTTTAGATTAGATTCAATAGACTGTGTTGAACTTTATTATCTTTGCAATGAGTACAAGTACTGAGACAATGGAATGAGACTGAGACATTGGCAGTTTAATATCTAACCAGAAGTGCAAAGTGGTGCACAATAATGTGCATTGTATATAATATAAACAGTGATGGGTAGATAGACATATACAGTATGAGTAGTATGAACATGTGATCAGTTACAATAGGCAAATATATAGTGAAGGTATAAACATATGACTTATCACAATTGTCATTTGAAAAACACATAGTTGTTCCAATTTTAGGGGTTTAAATGACAAAAACATACTGTATGTATACCGATGCTTCTGAAGGTAAAATTAGGGTCATATATACTGTAATTCAGAGCGTCTGTTCCATAGAAAAGGGGAAATTGAGAGATCAGGAGGAGTGATTTTGCTGGAATCCGTCCCAGCCCCACAGGCTCTGACTGGAACAATGGCAGGTCAGACACCGTTCAGGTTATCACCCAGCTCAACCTCTCAGCAGGGGCCTGGGGAGGGACAGGATTTGGAGGCTTATGTCAGTGACAGGAACAGTAAAAGGCACGATCCCAAATACACGTCTGAGCTTCAAGCGTCTCAGGAGTAGAGCTCTGGGATCTTCTGGTCAGCTGTAGGGTTTAGTTTAGAAGCAGAAATAATGCTGCTATCAGCTGGCTGTGTCTGAGAAAGGCTGTTCAGACCAGCTACAACAGCCATCTCCCATCTGCTATTTGTTCATTATGATCCTTCCCTCCTGGTTATCTGGTTTCAGTGGGTGTGGCAGAGGTATCTCTATGATTGTGTTACATTGGGATGTCATGCCAGGTTTTCATCCAATGTTGTTATGTCATGAGTGAAATACATGTTTACTTCATTTTCTGTCAGACCAAACCTGTGTTATTGTTATGTCACCTTTGTTCACCAAGTAAACAAAGCTCACCTGCTTAAGCAGCACAGAGGACACCGTCCCCTTTAGCTCTCACATTATCTATTTATACCCTCTGTCCGATCAGGTGAAGACCAATATAAAGAAGATGTTTTGACAAACCAGATTTGATTAATCAGTGTCACCATGTTTGGCTGAGCTAATAATCACTAACTATGTGTCTCTTCTTTTCCCTTCTTTCACACTTTTTAACCAACAGAAAACAGGATACGGACATCACAAAAAAGGTATCTTAATGCACAAATGCTAAATAAAAATGGAAACGTACTTTATTCAGTTTGAGAACTTGATCGATAGAAAAATATAACCCAAATGTTCCCAATCAAATATTTGATTGAATTTGTATTAAATAGGTCAATCAATCAATTTGAATAATAGATTGGTTGATCTATCAGTCAAATATTTGCATAATTTATTTGATCTGTTAAATAGATCAATCACTCTATTTAAACAATAGATTGATTGATGTATTGATAAAATATGTGATTGATAGATTAGGATTTGTTTGATAGAAATATAAATACTTACCTAACAAAATGAAAACAGACTGGTTCCATTAAATTTCTCCTTTATTCTTTCTTATTTTTTTCAATTTATCCATTTTATTTGATTGATCAGATCTGAGGAAATAAAAAAGTCAACAGATGGTAATGTGAATGGTTCTGTGTTCCTCAGAGACCTGTTCTGGCCTCCCATCGCTGTCCCGTCAGTCCACAGCAGAGTACAGCAGTGAAGAGAGCGTTCAGCCCAGGAGACTGAACGGCTCCTCAGTGGAGACCCCCAGCTACCAGAACCTGCACCGGGAGCTGCTGCTCAGCCATAAACGGTACAGCACACCTCTACTCTCTGACCATAACGTGTCAACATTTGAATCTGAGCAGAGCAGGGTGGACTGAGTTTGTGACTGACTGACCACGCAGGGGCCTGCTGCTGGAGGAGAAACCAGAGTTGAAGCGAGTGTTGGAGCAGCGCAGACTGGACCTGCACAAGGAGGAGGAGATGGCACGACGGAGGCCCTCAGACCTGGAGACGGAGCTCCGTAAGAGGCAGCAGAAGCTGGAAGAGGTCAGAGGCACAAACAGCTGAGAGACATTTCACAAAGTTATTATAAAATACAAATAAATCAACTTTGGCCCAAACACACAGAGATTATTCTTAATGTTACCACAAGGCTCTGAGTATTCAGCAGTGGATTTTTTACATTTTTCTGCAGTACTATACTTCTTTATATTTCCCAGGGAAATATTGTGCTTGATATTCCACTATATTTATTTGACAGATGTGATTGCTGATTAATTAAAATTGGATTAACATTTAAAAACATATGAATAAAAAAATTACAATGCACTATTAAAGATTAAACCAGTGTCACCCAACCTTATTGGCCTGTTGCCCTTTATAAAAAGAAAAAGCAGCATCTGGTTTGGCCCCTTGTCATGATTCAGATTCTATGAACTGTTGGCAATTGAATCAAAGAGATAGTTCCCCTCGAAACTTTTCCATTGGTTTTCTTACTCCATTAATTATCTCATGACCCCTAAGATTTATCTTTAGGAGGGGTCACAGTTTTGGAAACTACTAACAACAATGAACTGTGGATAAAATAGCTAGAACTAGTTCCAGTAAAATACTGCTTATGCACTGATGCATCAGTAATTAATATAGTATAATATTATGTCAGTACACTGACTTGTCTTTTGGCTTTCCAGTATGAGCAGGAGGAGATCAGGCGGCGCGAGAACCAGCAGAAGATCCCAGAGTTTGTCCGTGTGAAGGACAACCTGAGGCGAACACAGATGTCTGAGCAGTGAGGGCCCAAGGCTCCCATCAGCCCCTGCAGCATCTCACCATAGTGGCCCAATCTTTATGTTCCCTGTCTGCTGAATTACATATAAAGATATCACAGAATCATGCACACCAGGAAACACGTAATCAGCACTTAGAAATGTCTTCCTAAAACATTGTCCCTGTTCTGTTTCCAATGAGGAGTTGAAGTGCTTGTTTTGTATTCATAATTATGTGGAGGTTTGTTAAGGGGAAGCTACTACTGTTAAGAGGGTGGATATTTTTTATGTTTTTTATGGTCACTATTCTATTTATTTTTTCAAATCAGCTTCCAAACTTTTTCCTGGATTAAAGGAGCATGTAAAGGAGCATGTGACTGTTTTATTCCATGGTTAGTGGAAGGCCCACATCAGTCTATTTCCATAAGACCACCATGCGATTGGTAACAGAGACCTCTCTCAACAGAACTGTTTTCTATCACTAGAAATCCCCCAGCGTTACCCATTTGTATGTTTGTTTATCTGTCTCTGTCATGACTTTTGATTTTTAGTGTGTCCATGTGCTGTGGAAATAAAGGCTTTATGGTTTGCAGAGATGTGTTGTTTGGTTGGACACAATTCAAAGCACTGGGGATTGATTTGCATGCAGCTCTTCTCCCTGAGGACTCGCGCGGCTCTTTCACATGGATATAGGGACTTTGTTTAATTAGCTGATCTTTTCATTCCATCACGGGACGAGAGGAGAAAGCACAGGCCATCTGGAGGAGGCTTTTCAGGATATATAGGCTAGTAATGCCCAAGGGCCTGGTTAAAGCACTGGAGACATTTGGGAGAGTTGGGGAAGCCACTGGCTGAAGGCAAACAAAAGTAGCCTGTTTGCTATTTCAGAATTATTCTTATACTACTTATTTTAGAAACACATCTCATACACAAATGCAACCCAAAGTGCTGCACGTGATCAGTGGTGAAAGAAGTATTCAGATCTTTTACTTAAGTATCAGTAGCAAAATTTACTTAGCTAAATTATAAAAAAATACTCGTTAATTAAGATTATGTTATATTATTATATGTAGAGGAGTAAAAGGCACATCTTTCCCTCTCAAAATGTAATGGAGTACAGCGATGGACAGTAATTAAGTAAGTACTGTCAATTACTATCAAGTACTATATTTATGTACAATTTTGAACTACTTGCACTTTACTTGAGTATTCCCATTATATTTTATTTCCAAGTCTGAGGCAAATATTATCATTTTTACTCTGCTTCAATTATTCAGTAACTGAAGTTACTAGTTACTTTCTAGATTCAGATTAATGTTACAGAACACAATTAACAAATACAATTATTGTTATCATTATTATTATCGTTACTGAGATGCTGTTTTAGTTGAGATGATGTACACATTAATGCATCACAATGATGTAATATACAGTATTCTGAAATGGGCCATTCTGCTATATAAGTACTTTCACTTTTGTTACTTTAAGTGTATGTTTGTACTGACACATTTGTACCTTGTAAAAATACATGACTTTTACTTGTAACAGAGTATTTCCACACATTGGTATTGCTACAAGTAATAGGTCTGAGTACATTTTCCACCACTGATGGAGTATCAGCAGTATCAAATGGAATTCATACAAGTACATAAAATTTGTAATACAGTATTTGACTTTCTCTGCACATGATACAATAAAGAATAAAGTAAGCAAAACTAAAAACAAATTAAACAACAAATCATCCCACAGCATAAAATACTCTCTTCGGCACAATTAGGCCAAATATAGGTTAGTAGAAATATATAGCCTTCCTGTGTTTGATAATCACATCTATCTCTGTAATATAAATATGTTATAATAGAGAGAAAAGTTTTTTTTCTTGGATTGCTGAGGATGGATGAATGGCTGGCTCATCATCATGGAGGAAGGAAGAGGTGAGTGTGGGCTTGTTCACCACTTATCTACTCACCAGCTGTCCTGGCTTTTACCAAAAACTCATCTCTCCCTCCGGTCATTTCTTCTTTTGTGCCTCCTTTCAAATTAAAAGCACCTCAGCGAGTCAATAAGCAGAGCGTGTCTGGCGAGTCGGACCAAACCATTCAGAATGAGTCCGGGGTGACGTCACCGGAAACAATATTATTAAACCGGTGAAACACTTACTTTAGTGAAAGCAAAGAAATATGTAGATATTTTCAGACAGTAGTAGATTTGAGGTTGATATAAGAAGACATTAATTAGCAAAGACACACTTTAGCTAAACCTCATTTAAGCCTTCCCCCCCTTCGAGGAGAAAGTGGACTCGTCTGAAACAGATGTCCGGAGCGTCCTGCTCACATGTGATCAGAGAAAGTCTGAGCGGCTCCTGCAGCCTGAGAGAAGAAGATGCTGTAGAGGAGCAGAGATCACAAAGTACTGGGTGAGTACACGAGATTTTCCACAGGGTTTAAAGAGAAAACATCAGGCGTGGAAGCATTAGTACAACCAGTATTAAGCCGGGATGTTGTTATAAATCAGGACAAGCTTTGCAGAGATATTAGATGAGTCAACTGAATTTGCTGTTTGGGCTGTAAATAACCCTTGAAATTAAAAACATTTCTGATGCAAATGTCATCATAATAAGTGTTTTGTGAAGTATTTTTGCTCGCTACTTTAATTTATTAGTTAGGTTTTCTGCCACTTTATGATAGTTTTTATTTGACTACATTTATTTGACAGCTTTTAAATTTTACAAAAACATACAGAAAATATGCATTTGCTTACTTTACATTTTGTTGACTGTATTTTAATGGAGTGTTTTCATAATGTGGTATTTCTATTTTTACTTAGTCAAGTAATCAAAGGATTTGACTACTTCTTCCACCACTTATCTTTTTCTTCTTTCAGAAATACTCTGCTAGTATACATATACAAAAAAATCCTCAGTATTGCAACTATCAGATGAAGCAATTATGATTAATGTATTTGAGTGAAAACAGACTGTGTTGAGTCTCTGTGGTGTGTTCACTTGCTCTGCCCTGTGCCATGATTATGAACAGGTTGCTTTCACAGATAAACAACACCCTCTGGTTTATGTGGGGCAGCGTGCTGGTTGGAGGCAGTTGTTTGTGCCCACAGCGGCAGAATAAACACAATCTCCTTCAGTCCACACGTTGACAGACTCACATGCTGTGCTACTGTGGTGCTAAAGACAACACCTCTATGTTGTTACGCCCCTGGAGTCCCCCCTGGTTCTTTTGTCAACGGTGGGCGCTTGTGGGTGAAAAGCTGTAACCACATCCTGCCAATGGCCCCAGATGACCATCAGCGTCCCATTCAGAGGCCTCAGAAGTGATGACTCAGAGGGACAAGGTGTCATGATCCCCGGCCGGCCCTTCAGCCTCTGGAGAACAATGGAGCATCTCTTCATGCCCTCTGTATTTGCGCTGTTGTTGGGCTGTGACGGGGCTGGTGTGTCTGGCCAGCATATGGCTGCTATGGTGCTTATTACCCCTTCATTGTCTCTGCTGCAAAACTAAGACCCTTGCACTACTTAACAACGCTGATCTGACAAAGGAAAGAGGCTGACAGTGTTTGAGTCTTTGAGACACGCCACTCATAACCTTTTCATGTTACAGCCTCTTGTCTGTGCTTTGCTGCAGAGTTTCCACACTCAACGCTGCTTCTTAAGACAAAGCTCCAGTGACACGCTTTGTAATACAACACTTCATTTTTTTTCCACTCCCCCACATTGATGCACTTTTCTTCCAGCAGCCCATATTGTGTACAGAGTGGATCCATTTTGCTGAATGGATTTTGGCTTTTCATCAGACTCTGAAATAAGGCATGCTGTAAAGTCGTTTGGTTTCTTCCATAGTATCAGCATTCAGTGGAGAATCTTAATTACAGGGTTCGAACAGGCCTCGGTCTGGTTTCAGGCATCCCTCACTGTTTCCTCGGTGAGGCTGGTCCCCATTGGTAATTCCAGGGCCGACCACAGTGGTAATGAGCACGGCGGTGGTGGCGGCATTCCAGGAGATCGCAGCTCCAAGGGCTCATGGGAAAGGGTGGTGGGGGAAGTCTGGGAGACAGTGAATCCGCATCATGATCTCTTGCCATAAACACCCACTTCCGTAGATGTTATGCCGTCACGGTCCGGTGAGCGGCGAGGATGGGTGGGATGATCAGCTCCCATCCCTGACACGCTCCCAGATAGTCGTCATTAAGGGTGATCACACACGCCGCAATTAAGATGTTATGACTACACCAGTGGAGTCTGCCGGGTGGAGACTGTGCTATCAGCACCTATCCCATCAGGAAATGGACTGCTATTACACTCCATCAAGAAAAGTATTGTTTTCTGGCTCTCTCCCTAACAGCATAATTTCAACACTCCCACGACTCCTGGTTTTTATGAAAGCTATGACAAATGGCATCAACTTCTTGGCAATGAGTTTCAAGTGAGATCTGCTGTTTTACCCGAACTCACCCACCCACCCACCCACTCGCTCAGCCTAGACCTCCGACCACAGACTCTTATGAAAGTCTTCAGAGAGTTATGGGGTGTAAGTGGGTAAATCCCACATTACCCTGCCTGTCTCTGATTACCAGGCTGGATTCCTGTTGACGTCTTTTAGTTTTAGATTGCTGCAGCGTGGAGCCGTGTGTCTGAGGGTGCAGTGGGGCCCCGACCTCGCACAGTTAAAAACTCAAACTCCTTTTCCCCACCTCTCGCTGCACCCTCGTCTCAGCATTGGCCCGACAATGCAGCTCGGGCCTGAAGCGGAGTCGTCAGCAGATATTGCGCCCACAGCAGATTATTGAGGCCGGTTGGCAGATACAGGGCCTTTGTTGCAGTGTTGTTTTACTGACTCGAGCCTCCTGCGCCTCATTGTGTTACCGGCTGCCCGTAGCTGCATCAGTTCACATGAGTTGCTGTGGTGAATGGGTCAAGCTTATAGGATACACAATAATATCCTGTTAGAGGAGGTTTTCATGCACACAGGCTCTGTGTCTTCCTGGTCCCTGCAGGAAAAGGCCTGATACCAATCTCCAAACACAGAGGATGAGACAAGAGTTGAGGATTATACACAGCAGCCTTTGCAACACATTCATTCATGTGGTGTCTGTTTTCATGTCACCTTTCCTCCCTTTTATTCCTGACTAATAACACATCATTCATTTCTCATATGAGCTTTGTTTACATGATATTTACAGATACAGACTGTTTAAAGAGTCAGCAAGTTTTTGCAATATCATTTTATGAATGTGTAGCTTTGAAGCAAGGCCGGCTAATTGTGTTAGTGCCCGTAACGTTGTCTCTTGTGATCTGTGACTTTTTTTAGGAAGTCTAGGGTGGTGGCAGACATGTGATATCCAGAATGAATTGATTGACCTAAAAAAAGGCAGAAAATAAACATCTCTCTCTGGTCCTGAGGCGAGGCACACTCAGGCCTCCAGGTCAGGTTTTAAAAGCCTCAACCTACCTCTGAATGTTATCTCCAATTTGTTGTTGTCATTGTTTTCCTCTCCTTGCTGTCGCTCCTCTCCACATCTCGTTTTTGTTCATTGTCAGTCAGATGTTTGGTGGAGAGCAACAATGGAACAGAGCGGGCCATAAACATGAATTGTGCTTGCCTGTTTGTGAAAGTGTGTTAGCGAAATGGGCAGCATTGCACAGGAGTCAGCAGGGACCTTGTGATCTGATGCTGCGTGGACAAGCCCAGCATTGAGACATTCTTCCACTTCAAAGCCCCCAGAGGGTTTCTGGACACTGGTTGAATAGGAGCTGAGGGAGGGGTCACACGGGGGGAACAGGTGCAGTCCATGAGTGGGGTAATTCCTGCTGCCATCTGCTTTCTTTTTCGGGGTCTGGGCTCTTTAAACGCCCTCTGACACGCCTCATGGCGACACGCTCCCCGAGCCAGCCGCGCCATGCCCCGTCACCATGGCACCACGATTCGGATTAACCCCTGCACATGTGCCGAGTCAACCGTGGGGGTCTGCCTCTTTTGTGAGTGAGCACGGGGGAGAAAGGGGTGGTGGAGGAGGAGGAGGAGATGGAGAGCTGTATGGATAAGTGTGTGAAAGGACACTCTCCAGTCATTCACTTTTGTTAAGTAAAGCAGCAGGAGTGTGCATGAATGAAGCCATGTGGTAGGAAAACAACAGGAGAACCTCTATTCTTGTAAGTGCTTGATCTAATTTTTACTTATCAGAACAATATCTGCTTATTTCAACAGGTGTTTCTTAAAACGTAAAAGCAGATAGCCAAGATGACAGCCATCGAGAGCAAAGAGGAGATCAGTGACACTGACAGTGGGATTATCTTGCACTCTGGTAAGAACTTCAATACAAATTGCAAATATACAACATCTGATTTCCACATATGTCATGTATAGCTTAATGCTGCATAATCAATAAAATACACAACAGTACTACTGATATGAAAACAGCAAGCAAAAGAAAATGTTGCCTCTGACATGATCACTTTTAACAATCATAAACATTTAGGAGGAAATCTTGGAACAAATAAAATTGTTACACTAAAATTGGTCACAGATTGCAATAAATTAGTTTTGCAGATGCGGAAGCAGATGCTGACTTTGATTAACTTTACTATACCAAAGAGAATTTATTTCGCAATGAAGGCACAAAAACAAGACACACACAACAGCAATGATATTACACCATACAGACAGGAGTAAAAAAAACTGCAACAGCTTCAGTCCTAACAAGAATTATATAAAATAAAAATAGGCAGAGACAGATTCTAAAAGCCTCCTCTCATCATCCATGTGTTCACTGCAGGTCCAGACAGCCCCACGTCCCCAGTGAAGGACCTGACCACACACACCAGAGCCCTGAAGCTGAAGCACCAGTCTCTGGAAGACCGCCTGGAGCTCTGCCTGCTGGAGCTCAGGAAGCTCTGCATCAGGGAGGCAGTAAGTAACTCTTAAATGATAATGATAATGTAAACCCTACCAAAATATTATGTTGTGCTTTGATTAATTATAAGAAACTTTGTAATAGGTCCTTTTTTGTAATCACAATTTATTTTGACTTCACAGGAGCTGACTGGTAAACTGCCCTCAGATTATCCTCTGATGCCCGATGAGAAGCCACCCCGGGTCAGAAGGAGGATCGGAGCTTCCTTCAAGCTGGACGAGGGTCTGATCCATCTTGATAAACAGGTATGGGCTAAGTTTTTACTATTTGTTGGGAATGAAAAACAGACGATTCACCAGTTCATACTAAATGCCAGAATCTTTCTTTATCATAGGATTCAGAGTTGCAAGCGCTGGAAACTGACCTGGCTCTTCAGCGGCAGATTTATGAGGCAGCCCGCAAACTCTCCCTGGAGGGGCACCTCAGTAAACCACAGAAGAAGAGCCGGTTGCAGCAGTGCAAGAGGGAGGAGAAGAAAGTGAAGGATCTGCAGGAGGCCGTGTTCCAGCACAGGATCAAGAGCGAGTGCAACTCACCGTGCATCAGCACCTCAACCAGCCAAAACAACGGTGAGTGACAGTGCCTCCCTCTTCAGGTCAAACTGTGCACTGCACCCATGAACACATATAGTGGGTTTGACGCATACAGTCTATGGTTTGATAGACACCTATAAAATGTTCTCTTTCTGTATGCAGATCTGAACATGTCTGATGACAGTTCCCTGTCTGATGTGGTGGCCCTGGATGATGGTGAGTAGTGAGAGCATTTATACATTTGCTGTGAAGATTATCATCACTGTCTTACTAACAGGCTTTGATTTCGACATATTGTAAAAATGAGAAGGAATAATATGTATTTAATCAGTGGTGGAAATAGTACTCAGATCTTTTACTTTAAGTAAATATAACAATACACAAAGTACAAGTACTTCAAAATTGCACTTAAGTACTGTACTTGAGTAACTGTACTTAGGTACTTTCCACTGCTGTATGTAATAGATAATGTGGATCAAAGATATTTTGAAGCAGCATAATTACATCCAGATTGTTTAACATGTATTGAAACTGAAAAAATAGTCAAAATGAATGAATCACCATTTGGAAATCAACAGACTACAGACAAAAGGAAAAAAGCATACTCAGTCCTGCCTCACACCAACTGTTTGATGTTCTCCATAGACGTCGACTCGACCAGCCCCCTCTCTCCACCAGTGTTGGGCACCTCCTACTCAGACCCCCTCCAGCTGTCAGCCCAGAGCCTTCAGTTGTCCCAGCAGTCGTCAAGCCAGCTCAGTGTGGAGTATGAGCGATCCCCCATCCAGAACTCCCCATGGAAAGAGTCCAGTCTGGATCAGCCTTACCAGAAGGCCACTAAACCTCAGTCTGCTTGCAGCAGCAGGTCCAGGTAGGAGTCATAAATTCATACATATTTTACATATTACATGATTAACATGACTATAAGAGTGAAAAGACTAAAAGAAAAAACAGAGAGCTTAGTTTCAGTATTCATACAAATGGCCTCCATTCAGTATAGCTATTTGGATAAAACACGTATCTCACATCATCCTTCTGTGTTTGTTGTATGCAGTAGTCCAGCAGGGACCCAGGCATCTACAGAGAGCTGCAGGATTCCTCTCTCTCAGTTCATCAAGAACTCGGCTCTGCGTCACAACCACTCCACCAGTGCACCCTCCACCCCGGAGCTGCATGTACGCCGGCAGTACTCTCAGTCCTTCAGGTACACTGAGAAGTCACATACATGAGTACACTAATGCACAAATAGCATAGCAACATGTTTCTGATCATTTTACATGATGTGTCTCCTCAGACTTCCCAAAAGCAAGCCAACTGTTGACAAGGAGCGCCTCAGCTCAGAGAACAATCGAGGGCGAGCCAGGCTGCCCCAGCGGCGCTGTGCTGCTGACTTCATTGTGCGTTCTCCAGAGTACTCCCCCCTGCGCCCTTACCAGTCCAGCTCTGAGGACAGCAGCTCGGAGCACTCCTCCTCCTCCTATATCAGCTCTCCTGGCAGAGAGGGACCCACTGAGATCCCAAAGCTCTGTCCACCACCGTATGGATTCCACTTTGGGGCCCAAAAGAAAGGGCTCTCCAGCTTCTCCAGCTCACACAAGAACACCAGTCAGTGTCAGTCCAGCCTCAGCTACGTCAGGGCCGCAGCAGAAGTTGGCCCCCTCTCCCCTCAAGACCCAGACACAGGAAAGTGCTTCCCATCCTCCCCTCCTGTGGCATGCAGCCCTCAGCAAAGACAGTGGCAGGAGGGAGCGCCGTCCCCGAGGGGGATCTTAAAGCCGCCTCCGCCTTACACCAGGCTGGTGCGAACACCCTCGCTGAAGGAGTACCCGAACCATGCCATCAGGCTGATGCCCAGGGAGATTGTGTCGGAGGAGCTGAAGTCCTGGCACCAAAGGAATCAGCTGCAGAAGTTACGACCAAGCTGTGCGGATCAGCAGAGCCCCATGATGGTCAAGAGCCCCACTTCACCTCATCTGCCTCCATTTAAACAGGTCCATACTGACAATGGCATTTTTGCTTGAAACATGATTGAAACAGTGAATCGATTATTAAAATAGTTGCCAATTAATGTTCTTTCTTATCGATTAATCAACTGATCTTTGCAGCTCTAATATACTTTGACTCTTTTAACAGGGTTCGGGTAATGTTATTCTCCAGAGAGCTGCAGACGGGACTCCAGTCCAGTGGTTCATTGCAGAGGATGCTGAAATCGTGAGCCAAGTGTAGCTGAGCCCTCTACTGCTCTGCAGTGTGTTCAGTAGGATGCGTGTTATTCCTTTCTATTTATCTCTGTATTTATTAAGGCTTTGGACTCTCTGTGAGATTGTATGTCGACGTGATGCAGAAGTTGTGGACCTGTTGGTACCCTGATGAGCACATTTCTCTCTTTTTAATTTAAAACCTTAGGTGGCATGCCAGTTTTATTTATTTTAAATAGTTAAAATCTAATAGATTATCTAAAGTGTCTGAGGTGAATTGAGCTTCATACAGTTTCATCAATGTGTCAAGTGGTTCATAAGATTTAAAACAAACTTGCTGTGGTTTCAAGAATTTCTTTGTGGCTGGCACACATTTTGCACATAAAATTCACCTACAGTAGTTTTCAAAAAAGTTTGCCCATTCTGAAAATCATTTTCAATTTTATACTATATTTATGTTGTTGAAAATTTCCCCCTTGCCGCTTAGAGAGTTATTATGAAAATTTTGATACACCTTTGAAAATGTATTGCTCTTTTTTAATATATATAGTTAAAATTTAACATCTGTCTGACGTGAATTAAGCTGAATCTTAACATTTGCTATTAACTCTTTTAATAATTAATCACTGATGCCTTTAATGGTGGTTTGATGAATGTTTTCACTGCAGTATGGTGCTTTGTTACTAACCAAGTGATTGTATCAATTTTGATATTTTTTGTATATTTATAATAAAAAAATACAACTTAAAGTTAAGTTTGTGTCACTGTTATCAAGAAGGTGGAAGTAAAAGGCAACACAAGATAAAACAACACAAACAAAAGTGTTACATCAAAATGTTTTGTATTCATATACAAAGTGTTTTCCAGACTGACACAGGTATTTCAGCTTCTCTACACACATGATGTACAATACAGTCACAGACTTCAGACAACATCCTCATAAATGTATATTCCAGAAATCAGATCGTGGCTCAAGTGCTCCATCATGAAGCTTCCAACAAGATGTAAGTCAATGTTATGACACAGAAGAGCACAAGCAGGTACGTGCAGAGCAGCGCCCAGCGACAGCGATATAACCAGTAAGCCTTAGGACGCTGCCTCCACAAAGATCCACACCTGAGGAGAGCAGTGTTCAGTGTCAGTGTGAAAAATCATCACAGTCATCAGAGAGCTTTTAAAACAAATGCTGACTTACGTGCCCACAGAAATCCGTCGGTAAATATTCACACTCTTTTTATCCTTGTCTGCTTTTTTCTTTGATAACGCAGATTTGCCCTTGTGTCTCTGTCGCAAAGCATCCAGAGTGGTACTGAAACAAACAGACAGAATTTAAAAAAGCAAAACAAGAGCTCCAGTAAATGTGGTGTGTGTGAATGGTGATTCCAAGCCGTACTTTTTGCTCTCTTTCTTTCTGTTGGTCGCTTGTTTTGATGGGAGGCACTCTGGGTCGGGAGTAGGAGCCAGCTGTGGAGGTGGCTCAGCAGCTGTGGCTTCTGACGGAGTTTCATCTGGATCCTGTGGCCTGAAAAGACAGAGGAAAATGGAAATCATGTGATGCACAGGTGCTGATCATGTGGCCCCAAAGCTAAGTGTATAGTCTCTAGTTGACCTGTCCTCCACTGAGTAGCTGTCGTCCTTGGTCGTGGCACAGCAGCTGGACTCAGAGCTCGGGGAGGGAGACGGACAGGAGCGGCTGGCCTTCTTGCTGGAGGATCCTCCATGAGCGGCCCGCTTCTTCAAGTCTCTCTTTATCTTCTCCTGTAGAGACCAAGATGGACCTTATTCAGGTTTCTGAATAGTAACATTTGTAAGAAAGTGGGAGAGTTGACTAAAGAAACCTTCTTACCTGGATGTTGCTGGAAATGACGGATACACTGACTCTTCGACGGCTGCTGTTCTAAAGGCAAAAAGTGTGAGAGAAACACAAACAAAAGGCAGATTGAAGTGAAGGTAGCTGTATTCATATTAGATGGTACAACAAGCCAAATATTTATATACCTGCTGAGAGCTTTTCTTTCTGTTGTCATTTTCCTCTGGATCTACAACAAGAGATTCTGTGGTCAGTCAAACATTGCACATGACAGACAAACACCACGAGACAGACGGTGTCAGAGACCTGAAGAAGCTCTGGGGTCAATGATGTTTCTGCAGGAGTTCTGCTGCTGGAACGCCTTCTTGGCCTCTTCCAGCTCTACCACGTTTCTGTCATGTTGTTTCCTCAGATTCTCCACGTGAGCCACCATGAGCTCGACCGCCCGACTCACTCGAGCCTCCTATCAAAGACAGAGAGAGTAAAATATCACATAGCACCAGGCTGAGAGTTTGTCATAAACAAGACTATAGCACCATTTCATATCTATTATAGGTGCACTAACAAAAGATCTACGCTGTGAGTGACAGTGTAAGTTTCTTTTTTCCAAAAACCCATTTTCTAAATCACTTTCTTACTAAGAGTGATGGAGTAAAGTTGTAACTCTTTTGTGTTCAGAAGTTTAACTTTGATTGTTGCTTATTTCATGATTAATATTTAATGTTATAGATATAACAGTTTTCAAGGCCTTTAATGATGTAATAACATTTAAGATATCTGCCTGGTGGCTTATTGTAAACTGTGGGCTTCCACGCTAATTTCATTATATTTTATTGACCAATAATAAAGTCACAAGTAGAAACATATAAATTCTTGATGAGAGCGTCTTAAGTCAGTGGTTCCCAATGTTTTTGGCCTGTGTCCCCTTCAAATGAAGCCATGCCTATCTGTTATGGTATTGGTGTGGACGTTCAATTCAATTAAAAAAACTTTATTTGTCCCCAGGGGCAATTCAAGGACATGACCTGTGATCAGTTCAACCAAAACAAAAAATTATTTTTCCTTCTCAGATTCATTTGAAGGATTTTTGGGGTCTTGAGAGAGGTGAAAGTATTCATTATTTGACAATAGCAGAAATTAGAGAGAAGTCAGAAAAACAGGACATATTCATGAGTTATAACAAAGAAATGTTCTTCTTTCTTCATCCCTCTAATCATTTTTTAACCACTTATTATTCTGCTACCCTTTTTAGTGCCGTGACCCACAGGTTGAAAACAACAATGTCAAGTGGTACTAATCCATCCAAAAATAAAACCAGAGCAGAGGAGCCTCAGTGTACCTGGTGCACGGCTCCGAGCACCTCAGCTGTGTTGGAGATTCGTTCAACAGTCCCACCGAGGATGTCCAGCGACAGCTCCAGCCTCTGCAGGATCTTACTGCGCTTACTGTCCAGACACAGGCCTTTCAGTGTCTGTAAACACACACAAACACACATGTGTACCTGCTCTCCAGTGGTATCATTAAGGCATATTTCACATCATCTCTCATTTACCGCACCTCCAGAGTCTCCCTGCCTCTGGTCAGCTCCAGCTGGATGTTCTCCTCAGCCAGGTTGCGGGCGTGTTCCTCCGCCTGCAACCTCTGCTTCAAGGTGTACTGATCACAGCGGAAGGCCAGGGTGATCTGAGTGAAGGCCGTCTGAGCGAAGGACCAAAACATTTATTTCACACTGGTTTTTTAACACACCCTTATATTTCAGATGT
Organism: Holacanthus passer; assembly: GCA_025331565.1. Classification (NCBI taxonomy): domain Eukaryota; kingdom Metazoa; phylum Chordata; class Actinopteri; family Pomacanthidae; genus Holacanthus; species Holacanthus passer. The sequence continues at coordinate 12,217,281 of JAFREQ010000014.1, read as the reverse complement.
TTATCTTTTGTCAGGTTTTGATCCCTGGTGCAGAAAAGAAACTATTTTATTCAGCTGTATTTTTAATGGTTGAAATGAAAATAAATCAACTTCATCTTGAGGGGTATATTAAAAGACACATTACTTAACTTTTTGGGGATTTATTAATAAATATATTTTAATCTGCTCCATGGATATTTAGATATTTGGGACAAAATCGAGAATTTTACTCCACATACAAACAAATAATTACAATTAGAACATTAAAGGAAAGGTTCACAATTTTCAAGTCTTCAAATGATAGTCAGGTGCCCATCTGAATACTGAAACAGGTTTTGCTTCTTGCAATCTTTCCTCCTGTTTATATGAGCCTTGAAATGATCCCCTTCCTAATGCACTTCCACCGTAAGTGAGAGGAGACAAAATCCACAGATCTCATTTCATGCAAAAATGACTTCCAAAGTCTCTCTGAGGCTCTGAGTTAATCTTTTGAGAATAAAATTCCCTCTTTATATTTCCCTGTTGATTTGCTGTTGGAGTATAGTAAAAAAAAACATTTGAATGTTTAGCACGGAAAGAGGACTGTTGAGTCTGACCCTCGTCATTTACATTGAAAGCACAGTAGTAAGGGATCTGTGAATGACCAGTGTGACCATGAGGGATGATTATAACAAGGAACACCTGTTTAAAAAACCTGCTGAATTTGCTTAAAAAGCATGTAATCTGCTGTATGTCATACAATCAATGGGAAGTGGGTGACCTTACCTCCAAATCTTTCTCTGACATCTCTACACTGTCAGAACAGAAAACACATGAAAGATTAATGAAGAGTCTAATTAAATCATGTTAATTAAACATGCTATGACCTCCTGTATGGCAGGTAAGTATTGCACTGTGTCACCTGTTGAGGCCTACACGCTCTATGATGGACAGTTCGTTCCAGCTTGTGATTGGCGGCTCCTCCTGACTGGTTTCTGTTGTGAAGATTGAAACCAGTTTAAATTCAGATACTTCTCGCTGGATGTTTAATGAACACTTGATTCAGCTGTTACCTTCTTCACTGTCTTCATCGCACAGCATGCTGGGAGGACAGCAGCTGTTTGTCTCTGTATCAGGCTGAAAGGAGTTCAGAAACATTACGTGTGCCACCGGAAGATACATAGAAAGTGTTTGTCAGTATTAGGAGCAGGAAGGACAGCTGGTAGATTATTTGACTCACCTGAGCGTTCATCCTGTCTTCACAAGAATAATCCACGGGTTTTACTCAGGTAACAACCAGATTAAATGATTCAAACCCTCTTCACACTCATCAGTGGATTTTTCATTGTTGCTGAAAACTCAAATGTATTCTCATGAGCTCTTGTCCGTATTCATTTCTCCCTCTGCCTTTCTCCTGTACTGAGAATAGATAATCCTATTAAGAGATCCACAGTCAAACCAGAGCAGGGCGACTGTCCCAAGAGGCTCATGGGTAGCGACGGCTGTACCTGTTGCTGTGTTTTTATCTTCAGTAAATAAATGCTATTGTACCAGGTGATGAATCAAATGTGCACTCACCAGGTGAGGGTAACATTTGGTCCTAAATATACACATCACTAAATCTAAACACTTCAGGTAAAGGCACAGGGAATATTAGGTTTTCCTAAATTGTTTGGTGGATGCACATAAAAGAATTTTAAATCTTTACTGTCACGAAACCAGACACAAAGGGGTGTAGAGGGTGTTGTTATTTTTGAATCATGAATGTAACTGTTTACTTATTTTTTTAAAACCCCAACATACTATATTCTGCAAGGCATAAAATATAAACAATATATATATCTCTATTCTGGTGTCATTATGATGTTCCGTCAGTGCTGTCTGGTACACCTTGAAGGGGACCCAACCACTGTTTTGCTCTGCTGTTTGTGGATTTGCTAATTTAGTCTTTTAAATTAATTCTTAATATTGAAACATCTACCCTAACATTAGAAAGGGAAATTGTGAGGGAAACTGTAAATGTTCCCTTCATGTTTTGAACAAATCATCTCTATAAAAAAAGATAACTGAACTATAAACCTGGTTAGATGGCAGTAGAAAATATTGAAATATCATGACCATTAAACTCTATGAAGACCAAAGTTCCAAACTGACAAAAAAGAAAAACAGTCAAAACAGTCAACTTTGGATCATCTCCACATTTTTATTAATAGAAAAGCTGTCATTTAGTAGAGGCGCTGGGGTTTGCCCATGGTGCTCTTGACGTACAGGGCACGCACGTTCTGCCAGTTCTTCTTCAGGAGAGACACCAGGAAGTTGACAGCCAGGTGGATGTTGTACACAAGCTCATCCTCTGTCATCTTCACGTGTCCTACAGCTACAGCAAGACAGAGCACCTACAACACAAGATAAATAAAGGTAAACATATTGTTCAATAGCCAGACAGTCAACATGACCTCATTGTTTACAACAGATTAGGTAGAACTGGAAAATGAGTATCAATCTGTGAAGTATGGATTTTTTTTATGATTTTTACTGCTTAACATACCTTCTTCATCTGGAATTTGATTGTGGATTTGACCTCATCCACCTTGGTATTCATGTTCTCATTGTGGGTGAGCAGGGAGGGGAACTTGCCAGCCTTGTTCAGCCCAGGGCCGAGGATACGAGGGATCTGCTTGATCAGAGACTCTGAGGCCAGGAAGGCGTCATACTTCTTGGCTAGAAGGGGGCAGCAAGAAACGAGATCAGTTTTTTAAAAAGCCTGTCAGATTTCAATCATCACATATGTCACGGGTCATGATGCCAACTTCGTACCGAGCTTCTTGACAAGCTTTTTGTTCTTGTTGAGCTTCTTGAGAGCCTCGATGTCCATGTGAGGCAGCTCGGCGGCTTTGGCCTCGTCACAATGCTGCTGGTCTCCCAGGACGCACACGGAGAACTTTGGTCTGGGGAGAGTCTTCAGCCTGCGCATTAACAAAGCCATTAGAGACACTGCTCACGACCTCACGTTAACATCAGGGGCCATCAGTCAGAAGTACGGCAGAGTATGGTTGTATGCATTATGAGAATTTTCAGTGTTGGCCTAATGCATATATCAGATCATTTAGACCAGCTTATTTGTTAAATTATCATTGCTGTTTAAAACTCATTATGTAGATCAAGTGGAACTACACACAAAAATATGGATGTGATGAAAAATAACTAGTTTCTGAAATATAAAAATTTTGGTCAGACATTGAAACTCAAATACTCTGCCATCCTCAAATGACACCTTCCTGATTTAACTGTGTAATAGAAGAATTCTTACCCATACCACCACCGTGGTCGGTGTCCAGCTGACCTCTGTAATGTAAATTGGTCGGCATGAGGACGTGAACTCACCAGCTCAGCCACTCAAAGCCTTCCCTCATGTTTTAAGACCCAGGGTAGGGGTCCGTCTGCTTCACCTCCACCAGCCAAGGCTGGGTCGGCTCAGTCAGACTACCCAGAGTACTTCTCCATGTCTGCCCCGGGCCTGTCTTTCTCTTTGCTTTTACTTTTAAGATTTCAGCAACTACTTGCCTTGTAACAGGCTGCTTCAATACTCAGACAGGGCTGGAAGCACACAGGGAAAAGGTTGGGTGAAACAGTAAAAGGTCGAACCTGACAGTGCCGGAGAAACGCTTGTCCTTCTGGGGATCATAGTTTTTCAAGCTGATCTGCAGCTCCACCGACTCCACAAACCTGCAAACAGATGCAAAATTCCGTGATGATATGCCAGTCCTGTATTTTATTTCCAGGCCCAAGTGTTCCAGGTTTAACACCTTTCCTCAACTTACTTCCTTGGCTTGGCCACAGAGCCCTGCAGGACCTCCTTCACGGCTTCGTACAACGTATCCCTGGAGACCTTACTGTAAAATAAGATGATGGCAAAACGTGTTAAAGTAAATGCAATTAGTAAAACACTTCAATGAAGCTAGCTCCTCCTGTTGGTCTATGACAGCTACGGAACATTCACAGAAAAGGCATAAAGTTCGAAGATATATATTTTAATATTATCTAGGACAGTTAATATATACATCCGATGATAGATTGTTTCTTAAAACACGCTGTAAATCCGTGGATGACGTTGGATTACATCTGGAACTTGCTATCATGGTATCCTACACCGGCAGATGAACCGGGTTAATACGTAACGTTTAGCTTCACGTAATTCTGGAAAAACTGAACTAAATAACACAACTGACGCACAAGATAGTAACAGTACGGGCTTTAAGGAGCAATACGACACAGTGTGAATGTGAAAACACACTGTTTCTTGACATTTATTGAATAAGTTAGCTAACCTCATTTTAGCGGCTTGTCCCTCTCGACGTGCTACGCTGAAAAAGGAAGCACTGAGGGAAGTTACGCAAAATAAAGGCGGCCTTGTCGTGACGTCATCATAAAGCGCGGGCGGCTTGTTTTGTAGTACGTTCATGAGTCTAAAATATAAGAATGCTTTTGTAGTTTTATTCAACGGTGTCGCTCATTTAAATTTTCTGCTTCACCCCAAAAATTTCGCTGACAAAGTATTTTATGACAATGTACGTGCGACACGTTTAACTTTACACAAACTCAAAATTGTCAAATATACTTTAACAAGACAGCCGTTTCTATAAAAGTCAAGCAGTATACTGATGTATGATACTGATGTATTATCAGTGGTAGAAGTAATTTTACCATTAAAGTAAATGGAAAAAAGAAAAAAAGCAATACCATAATATAAAGACTCCCTTACAAGTTCAACAAGTTACAAGAGTCTTGCTTTCAAAATCTTACAAAAGTGTTTTCAGATTTTTTTTTTTTAAGTATTACAAGTGCTCATGCAGCAGAGAGGGATCTGTCATTGTACAATCATACACAGTATATTTCGTTATACAGATGCCTCAACATGTAAGCAGCATTTTGGTGTTGACGGTTCAGGTACAGACAATTCTAATTATTCTATATGCTGTTGGGCATTATGATCTACATCTGTGCATCTTTTACAAGCTGAACAAACTTTTGCATGTAAAATCTGAATCTGCACGGTAACTAATCACTATAACTCTCAAATAATTGCAGTGGAGCAAAAAGTACAATATTTCCCTCTAAAATGTAGTGAAAAATAGATTTAAAAGAAATAAATTGAAAATTTTCAGGTGATTCAGGTAAATGTACTTAGTTACATTTCATCAATGTATGTTTTTAGTGTTAGAAAATATTTTATTCAGTATTTAAAAACCCTACACAGTGAAGCTGAAGTGGAATCTGTTCTGTAAGGCCTGACTAAGACCTGACTCAGGAGAAAATTGTGATGTCTTTCTATGACTAAGTGGTGGAATGAGGTGCTTCATTTTCAATCAAAATATTGCTAAGAAGTAGACAAGAAATTATTTAAACAGATTTATTAATGTGCATTAGGTCCAATAACACTTCAGGAGTGTGTGATTCTTTTTAAAGCAGCCTGGAGAGACTTTTTCAGGAAGGTCTCATTTAACATCAGGCAACCGTGAAGGGAGTGCTTGTGTGCAGCAGTCACCTGGAAAAACACATTAATACATATGCAAAAAGATTACAAATACTATTTCATCCACTGTTCAGTCATTGTGCATAACACAAATGTACAAACTTACATAACTGCTATATTTGGTGAGGACTGTTAGCATCATTTTTGCAAACTTCACAGACTTTGAGAATTGAGGACCCTGGCTGACGAGCTGTTCGGTGAACTGTGTGAACAATTCTTCACTCAAGTCAGGCTGAAAAAAAAACAGCAGCTCAATAACAATGAATATTTTGACTAAATGGTCTTGGAGAACTTTTCCCACGAATAAACATACAGATTACCTTGGAGTCTAGCAAGCTGTGGATAATGGAGAGCACTGCCTCACTCCATGTTATTTTGAATGTCTTTCTGGGGGAATAAAAGGTAAAAGACTACATCAACAAACAACTAATAACTACATGAGTCTATTATTATTATTATTATTATGTACTTATTTGACTTGTTACAGCAGTTACAATTAAATGCAGATTTTAAATGATCTTACTGAAGCACCAGTAGTCTGTAATGGGAATCCAGGCAGCCTTCTATCAGTCTGTTCAGCAGCTCAGCCTGTGGATTCCCTGAAAACACAAAGTTCAAAATAGAGGCACAATTGATATTAGGGTCAAGTGGTGATGGAAAAGGTCAAGGCTCAGCAGTTCATAACATCAAAGCATCTGCCCTGTTTATGTGAACTTGAGCCAGGACACTGAAACCATGCCATGACCATGAGGCTGCTGCTCTGTAACTGACTGACTAATTGATCCCCTGTGACAGGCAATGTTAATAAATGATAAAAACCCTTTCCTCACCGATGTTCTTTTCCTCTAGAACTGGTCCAATTAGAGCATGGCATATCGGTCTGGGACAGTGGCTACACAGCAATGTCACTGCAGTGACAAGACTTCTGGAGGCTGGTTCAGATAGGGACAGGACCTGCAGGTATATTAAAATGATATCCTGTCAGTACCAAACACAGAATGTAATCATTTTCAAACAAACTATTTGAATAGACAACAGCATTAAGTGTTTTTGAGCCCATGTAGTAATCTCCTTTATACAATCATGTGTTTGACAAAGTGTTGAACCTCTCTCCATCCTTGCTTGTGAACGACTGAGTCTTTCCAGGATGAACCTTTCATACCCAATCATGATACTATCACCTGTTACCAATGAACCTGTTTACCTGTGGAATGATCCAAACAGGTGCTTTTGGATCATTCCACAACTTTCACAGTCTTTTGTTGCTCCTGTCCCAACTTGTATGAAACATGTTGCTTTTAGTTGAGTATATGTCAAAAAGGAAAATTATGCAATTGTGTTTTATTTATGTTTTACCCAGTGTGCCCACTTTCCTGGACTCCAGGTTGTACCTTGTTCAGCAGGAGACTCTTGATGAGTATTGTTGCTGTACTGTAGCTGAGGTCAGGAGAAGAAGCCAAAATACTGCTACAGACTTTAGGCAGAGTCTTCTCCAGTAAGTCAGGCAAACTCAGCATGCTGCATAACACCTCCACCTAAACATGAGAGGCAGAGATGTGGAATTAGTCCCTTTTGCTGCGCATCAGCAACCAAATGTGTAACATGAGTGGTTCATTGAAGCTTCCTGTTTTTAAAAAGAGTATTTCTCCTGTGGTAAGCTATAGTATGACACTAAAGTAAGCAGTAGTAGTTAATAATCTGTCTGTTTCTGCATACACAATAATGGGGTGGATAAAATATTACAAGCACCCTGAACTATTGTGCAGCTCAACAGTATTAATGGATATATTAAGAAGTATTAATGCAGGGGTTAAAAAGTCAGCTATAAATTTTGAGGACATACCTGGCCAGGGTCACAATCGTTTAGCACTTTGAACACATCCATGGAGCTCTGGTCCCACTGCAGAGAGACAAAAATAATAATAATTATAGTAATGCCAAATGTCACTTTTAGTCTGTGCTAGAAGAAAGAACATTTCTTACCTCGACCTGACTTTCCAGTAATTCTTTTATTTGAAGTACAGAGACCTAAATAAACAAAAAATAGACCATATTTTATTTAAACTGTAAACTGTGTGATAATAAATGGTCCAATCAGTCAAAGAAATCAAATTGGTAAAATTGTGAAAATGGATGATACATTTCAGTGTGGACAGGACAGATAAAGTCTGTCTCTACCTTTATATTTTCAGGCAGGGCATCACACAGACCGTCAGGTGCTGGCTGCAGTTCTTCAGCAGGAGTCTCTCCTGGAGCATCACTTTCTAGTCTTCCTGATATCTCTTCTTTGGTGCTCTGTTCTTCAGCAGCGAGACCCTCACTGCCGCAGATATCCATCTTTACCCGTTTACTCTGCTGTCCTGTTTCCTCACCATCTGAATCCAAACTGACAACGCTGCTCTTCCTTTTCCTTTGTGTCCCCAGCTGTGATAAACTAGATGCACCCTGAGATCCAGATTCTACTGTTTGACCACTGAAGCACTTGGCCCATCCTCCAGTCTCACCAGGATCAAACAAACGCTGTGACAGCTCTTTGAGCCTCTGGCTGCACTGTGGAGTGTACAGAGGCTCCTCATTGAGAATCTGCAGGTTTTTTTCCAGCTGTCTAACCAGAGCAGAGACCCAGGAGTTTGGATGAGGGTCCTGGCTGAGGCATTTGAGCAAACGGAGGATAGTGGTCCGAGGAAGAACCGGGTAGACCAGATAGATGAAGGACAGCAGGTTTTGTTTGAATAATGCTGGAAACAGGCACACCAGGGGTTTACTAGAATAGGTGAAGAACAAAATGGATGTGAGGCATAAGCACAGGTATGTGATATAAAATGGTAGCAGATGTCAAAACTTAATTTAGAATCTTAATTTAGAACTTTTCTGGTGTACAGCTGGAGAGAGTGAGTGATCATTTCATGGTAGAAGAAGTCAACAAAGTGATATGTTGTAGTTCAAAGCACAATTGGTGATGCAGATGTTAAAGGAAAAGCATAACCATATGAAAAGTCAAAACATCAGGTTTTAAACCTGATAAACCTAATTTATATAGCACCTTTCATACAAAAAATGCAGCTCAAAGTGCTTTACATTTAAAAATGAATAAAAACAGGAAACAAAATAAATTAAAGCATGTAAAGATAAAAGTGCCCAGCATTGCAGATAAAGCAATCCATTTGAAAAATCAACTCAAAAAGACATTTAAAAGCATAATGAACTAATAAAAACAAACATTCAAAGACATCCAAGGAATAATAAGTTTAGGCATTAACTAAATTAGACTACTTCTTATGCTAAGCTTGCTTTGTTTACATCAGTAATATGGGGTCAGGCTGCTTCTAGATGATCAGAAGAGAAGATAAAGTAAATCTGAGGGATGGGAGTTTTAGCTAATCCTTGCTATATTTGTGAAACATTCGTCTATTTGTCAGCAATTAATAAAATTAGATCATTTGAAAAGTTTAGAGGGGGAAATGTCTCTTTGACATTAGACATCTGAAATGTGACAAAGAACAATCCAGGTTTCTACACTTAGCTGTCAAAACGTTTTAACATTGATGTTACTAAAGTAAGTTCTAGCAGAAGTTACCATCCCTGAATAAAACCACTGTAATATAACCATTGTGTAAATGTATTTACACAGTCAGTGTCTGGTCTTCAGTATGTGGACAGGTCACTTCGTCTTGGCACAGTGTTTCTATGAAGTCAGACAGGGACAGTCCGGGGTCGGCTCGCTGCTGCCTGCTGAACACTTCCACAGCTCTGTGAGAACCGGAGGCTCCGGCCAGAAGCGACCGGACCAGCAGCTTCCACTGCCCGTTGAACCGACTCAGACACCTGCCGGCGTCCATACTGTCAGCTGAAGTTTTACACCATGTCTGTCTCTCCTGCTTCTGCCGCCGCCCCGCCATGTTGGTTTACATTTCTTCTTCGCGTGTGTCATTTGATCAAATGTGCTCCACGGCTCCTCCTAATGGTGAAAGTGAAAAGACTCCAGCCTCAAATTAAAAATCTTTATAACTACAAAAGCGCCAATGAAGAACACGACACACCTTTTCAGTGAGACAAAGTGTGAAGCAATGTTTTATTTTCTGTGTACAAGTACAACTTATTTAAAAGAAATAAAATCTTAACATTACACGTTCTTGCCAAAACTAGGAAAAGGGTGTCATGACTATCACTTGAAGGTCTAATCAGGAGTGGACATTAGCAAGAAAAGGGTACAGTATACTTTTTATCTATAGACAATTAAAACTACCATTACCACAACACTTTAAAATATTCAAATGGTGCAAATTGCCAGGACAGAAGTCAGAATTGAGCACTCCTATTAATCAGAGAGATTCAGGGAAAATTAACAATCTGCAACGATGGCCACGGGGACGTGACATAAATCCAAACTAGAAGGACACCGATTAAGCACAAGATCTTTAGAGATTAAAGATTTGTCCCACATAGGGATGTTTATATCTAGAGCAGGGGCAACAGACCATGTGCCATAGAGAGCCAAGCACACAAGTTCTTTAAACAGACCATAGCTGGGGATTTCACAGGTTAGTTTCTCTCTGGTTGAAGGAGCACTGATCAATAATATTACCTGCTGTAGTCTGACTAATTAAAAACCAGAACACACTTGGCCCTCCATGGTGCATGATTGATATCCCTGATCTTGATCACAGCAACTCAAGATGTTTCAATAATGATCTAATGATGACAGAAGGGTCAAAACACAGCCATGTGTTCTTTCTGGTGCCAATTTCTAATTAAGACCCCAGTCAGTGGTTTCAGGCAAAAAGAATGAAAAAGCTCAGAAACCATACTCCTCAGATCGTTAAAAAGGAAATTCAAAGTAGTCATAATCGTCATCGTCACCACCACTGAGAAGGGCCATGGCTATGACAAGACTAAGCAGATCTACGCCATCGTAGTCGTCTTCATCTTCATCTTCAGTAGAGTACTGTAGAGCAAGACACAGGATGTTAGGGGAAGTAAACAGTCTCTCATGCATACCAATGGAGGCAAGAATTGAATAGCATATATAACAGCTTATATTTACCGGAAATGAACTGCGACGTGCATGTTTGTCATGTCGATAAAGGCACTCCGTCTTGAAGGGGCAGCATCTGTATCGCATATAGTAACTGCAGCTTTTCTTACTAGAATCATGAGACGAGACAGAACAGGGTGTTAGATTTCATTCCAATATTCTCTCGCACCTTTAGTATTCATAATGGACATGCAGCTCTGGCTTGCCAATAGACTTAAAATCCAATCCACTAGGGTACATCTTGCAGGCCTCATGAAATGCATCTTATGGCTCATCATTAACTTAAAATGATGCATCTTAAGCCCTGCTGTAGTGATGTGCTGCTATCAAAACTCAATCTCATGCCATACCTGAATTTCTCTTTGAAGGCAGCAATTACACTTTCCTTTGCTTGTCCTTCCACCCAGTATTTGTTAGGTACATAAAAGGCAGACCTCACTCTGCACTGTGGGCAGCTCCTGGTGAATAATGATGAGAGCGTGATGTCAAGTCAAATCCTTAATGGTGTGCTGTCAGATGCAGTTAAATATTCACTTTACTGAAACCTACTTTACCACATCCGGTCCAAGGTCTTTTGTTTTCCTCCAGGTCATGATGCATTGTAAACAGAACGAGTGATTGCAGTTTGGCAAGATTCCAAAAACATGGCTTCTTGGATCCGTCTTTTCATACACCTTGTCCATGCAGATGCCACAGGTCACATTTTTACTATTGAGGAAGGCCTCCATTTCCCCTGCTTTCCCCTGGGTACTCGAGGGCGCAGCAGCACCATCCTCTGTCGTCTCATTGGAAGAAGTCTCCTGGACACAGAAAATTTGCAATCAGTGCAAGATCTTGAGTTCAATTTAATTCACTAAATTACCCTGTAGAAAGATCACACTTAAAATTAAGCAAACCTGCTCATTTCTTCCATCACGTGCACATGCTTGAGCAATTTCTGAGCCCCGGCCCAAAGAAGCTGTTAGCTGAGAGTCAGTATCTGCAAAGAAAAAGTTAGTTAAAGTATGGAGAAATGCTGACCAAAGTCAGTTTCATCCATGACAAACATCCAATACCTTGCAATTGCTCCACAGCAATATCTGCTGCCAGACGCCCAGTGTTGTGTTTAGGATTTGAGATATTGACCACAGACTCTGATGTGCTGCATTCCTGCCTGGATGTCACATCAGCCTGCAGAAGAGCAGGCTCTGACCTTCTGTCAGGTGCAGTGTAAGCCACACTGGAGGAGGAGACGGCAGGTACTGAACTTTGACCTGCAGCAGCTGCATCAACTTCAGATTGAAGGACATGGCGATACCTAGTGGTGGAAAATATCGAATGAGGAAATTTATGTGCATGTCATCCTCCCTTTCATTTAGTTACACACAACTGAGCAGAAAACAGAAATCACATACCTGCAGCGTTCACCATACCAGCATCCACCTTTCTGAAAGTACCAACATATAGGGGCTGACTGTATTACTGGCCTTTCGTGGCGATAATGACATCTTGGACCAAGTCTGCAAGAGCCATTAATGAAATGCCTGTAATGAAAAGGTTGGGCAGAAATTTTCAACCACGTAAGAATTAGAAGTCGAGGTGTTTTAGGTCATTTGAGTCAAGTTGCAAGTCTTCATATGCAAAGTCCAAGTCAAAATACAAGTGTTTTGGTCCCTGAATGGTAATGGGCCATTATAAAGGGCATGATGATATTATAAATATGTGTTACATATCTGAGGTCAGGTTCAGTCAATGTCATAGGCCTAATTAAATATTCAAAGTGTGAGGCAATGCCAGAACTGCCTCACACTTAAATCCAGTTTCTTGGATTTCAACGAGTTTAAAAAAAAAACAGTCTCAAATTATTCAAGGCCAAAGCAATGACTTCCAAGTCAAGGCTCAAGTCTGGGGTTAGGAATACCAAAACTTAATGGGCAGCTACATAAAAGTCACCAAAGGGCACAATTAATGTGTCCACGTGACTAGAAAAGACATCTGGTAACCCCGCCGTTTAAAATATATTTAATATTGTTAGAGCATATTTCTCCAGATCTGGCGAGAGTGTGACGCTAAGACACAGAGATTTCAAGGTTAATTTTCTCCTGATTTGTCCATCTGAAAAATACCTTTTTAAGTGTCGAAATGTTAGGACGATATGTGACTTGGGAAAAATGGGCCCGGTATTTAGTTTGTTAATTACTGGGCAAAAGAATCGGTCTTAATCTGTGCTCACATTCACTTATATGAGTGAAACACCATTTCGGACCTGCTGCTGCTCTCCCAAAGGGGCGGAGCATGGCGAAACCACGTGACATATACCGGAAATGACTAAGTGCGCCGTCTCCAGAACCAACAGAAAGAGCAAGAGTAGATTAAGAACTGAACACTTTTTTGTCACAGGAAACAATCCAACTTGTCCTTGTGATCAGTGTGAAGAAAAGGAGACCACGTCCTGATTTTATACAGGAAGTATACAGAAGGGCTATGATTACAGGGCTACAGAGGCGAGGACGAGTGGAGGAGAGAAGATAGATATTTAGATTTTTTTTTAAAGGCAACTGGACTAATGATAATGCTGTAGTACAATATGATAATAGTGGACAATTGAAGCCAGAAAGGATGCTAACTGCCCCCTAAGATGATGAATATTATCCGTCTCTGGCTATTTAACTAGCATTTAGCTAGCTGGAGAGGGATGACTGCTAAAACTTTTCCATCCGATTGCCAACTAATTGTGTTGACATGAAAGAGGAAGCAAAAAGTTACCCAACAATCACCAATTTAACCAGTCAGCCATGATCAGATTTCTAAAAATTACAGTTGAGTTTTCACATCGAATTTAAAAAGCAACGTTAAAACGCAACTGACTTAACGGCCAACAACAATTTCAACTAATATTTTAACTCTCTTGATCCACATCCAGCCATTTATTCACATGGTTTGAACGCTTTTCTACTGAAAGTCAAACATCCACTGTGGAGCTATTTTGTCTTATTTCATTAAATAGTTTGAAAGTAGCACAAACTGACAACGCTGACAACGATCAATTATTAATGTTTCTCAGCATCAGATCTTTCCTACAATTTCTTCTCTTTCTTTCTACACAATCTGCCTCTTACCTACAGATACTTGCACTACGGGCCGAGTCCATCCTCCGTGTGTTTTGAGCATGCCGCCAAACACCCTCCATCTTTCTATCTAAATAGTTGACACCTGGCTCCTTTTACCAATTAACTTAGCGACCAACCAATAGAAACGTGACGTTGGATGTTACGTCAAATTCCCCACTTGTTCATCAACTTGTGTGAAAGTTTAATTATCTATCAATCTATCTAAACATATAATCTGCCCCACAATAAAAAATGGAGAAAAATCAGTGTCAATATTTCTAATAAAGTTTATAAGTGAGATGTACTAAACTAGATCTGCAGATAGGTTACATTGGACTATCAGGATGAAATTATTTCAAGTCTTAACATGTTTTTTTTGTGAACAAATATGTCAATCCATCACTTAACACAGGCATAGAGGTAGCTTACATCAACTTTTTTGTTTTTGGCGTACTCTCTTGTTTTATCCATCCACACCCTTTGCTATCTTGGCACACGGCACATCAGCCTAATAATATCAAATTTGCAATGTGTACCAATAGCAGGAAATTAAGGCAAAAAAATTACGTCAGAGATTAGATGAGACAATGAAGTAATGTCACAGATCATACATTAGAGGTAGATAGGGATCAAGACAGAATAAGAGCACAAGAGGAGACTTCTGAAGGTGGACTGTGTGCACCAGTGCTGACATACTGAAGTCCATTCAGAATAAGTACAATGAAAAAAAGAGGTTGTACAGAATATGTGGGTGGAAAACAAAAACGTTGAAAACTTATGAATCCCAGCTACAGTATTGTAAGGCTCTTACACTTTAAGCCTCTCCTAACAAGACATATCAGACTGTACATAAAAAGGGTAGAAATCTAGGACTGTGGTTATAACGTGGGTGAATACAGAAACAACTGTTACCAGATGTTGAATGTTAATTTCTACTCATCATTAATTTTCCCAATAAATGACATCATGGTACAGTATGCTGGTTTTAGGTCAATCCTGCTAAGGCTTGAAATCCAAATTCCTCATCAAGGAAAAGTTTGTTGGTATGCTTGATGATATATTTGGTACAACCTAAACTAAATAGGCAGGCATGTAATATGAAAGAACAGATATACTTAATACATAAAACAAGATAATTCATGTTTTGCCCTTACAAATATGATCAACAATTACAAATAATTAGTAACATAATTACAGAGAATAAACTAAGAAAAACCTTAAAATGGCAAGTTCATGATAATTTGCATGTAAAAATAAAGAAAACAAAAACATGCGGTCCCTTGTTCTTCAATGGGTCATGTGTTTATAGTGTCAGCTTCAGAAACATAATCTGTGCAGCATAGTCCATTAGTTACCACTTGGGTAGATGGCTTTAAGACAAAACCTATATAACTTGGATCTCCACATTTATTGACAAATGGAAACGGTATTGCACAGACAGCTGCTTTGAGAGAGCGCTACACTGCTGGAGCCAGCCCAGTTTGTGTTCTATAAACCAAATGGCAAAGTAGCGGTCATTGATGATGATGATGATGATGATGGTGATGGTGATGATGGTGTAAACAAAAACCAATTTGTGCATCTTCAGCTTTACCAAAAGTCTGAAAACAATCACTCTACCAAAGACACTGGCATCATAAGAAACTCTTGCACAGTACAAACTGATGGCTTTCTTTTTCAACTATGCCATTGGTGTAAGAACTTGAAATGCTCTCCCTTCACACTTCACAGCTCTCTCTAGACACTGCTCTGGGGTCAGTTTTGCTATTAGAATGTAACAGGAGCAGCCTCGGTGAGAAAACATATCACTCTCTCTGTTAAGTGACCGTTGTGAGAAACTAGGGCTTGCAGCAAATGATTCCAGATGCTCATCTCACTCACACACATTCTCTCTCACACACACACTCACTTTCTCTCTCTCCCTTTCATACACGTGCACCCACACACACAACTGTGCTGAGGGTAATGCTGACATTGAGAAGACTTGCTGATTGTGTTAGCCCTACCATGTGACTTTGTCTCATCATGTTAAAATCCATGCCCGTACGTGGAACAGTGCTTGTACTGAATGCAGTGTATTATTATAAATGAAAATTCAGTCTGTAACAGTATTGCTAAACACAGTCTGTGCTGGAGATTACTAATACATGTCTTTGTAGATCTCCTGTAGTAGAGGGTGGAGCGAGGTCTCCGACTCAGTCTTTTTGATCTTTTGGACAAGGTGAACGTTCTCGGTAACCAGCTGACGGAGGTCGGCCATCTTCTGCAGCAGCTTGGGGAAGAGGTAGACTGAGTCAGAGTGGTTTGCTTGTAGGTGGAGGTCCAGGGCCTGGAGGATGCTGTCCTGACTCTGCTCCACCTGCTTCACGTTCATCAGTCCAGGACGATCTGGGAGAAATGAAGGGATAACTTACGATGAGTCACAATTTACTCTGAGCAAAGGGTTTCTGCAGGGTTCACCAAGTTAAATTCAAGTTTTTTTAAAGACCTTTTTAATGCCTTATTGAATACAGTTCAATATCTGTTTCACAATCATGATATGATGGAAACCAGTAGGTATGATATGGCCTAGAATTATTTATCAATATTATTATTATTATCAATTTTTACAGTACTTATCAGCAGTATAAAAAAATAATTTCTAATAATAAATGGAATGGATACAACTTGAACCTGGCATGAGTGGCATAAAACAGATGGATGGGTTAACCAATTAAAGATGATTAATTAAGTTCTTTTCTTTGCCTTTAAAATTGACACAAGCCCCATTATGTTAATTTAGCATTCCCTGTAAAGGTTTCGTAGCAGAAGCAGTACAAAGAACGGTGACAGTGTTTGCTCCAGGTCTCATTGAAACTTCATAAAAAGGATTGAACAGTCTCCTGCAGGTACAATCCACAGTCAAGACAGTTACACTTTAAGAGTGTCTCCCAACAGCCTACAATCAGACACATTTTATGACTGACACTACTACTTTTTGTAAATAGAAGTTAAGAATTTTTACACCCATCACTCTCACCTCCACAGAGAATAATGGCAGCGACAAACAAGGCCAGGTCGCTGTCATCCAGCTCCAGAGCATTAAACTTGACAGCAAACTCAAACTTGGGCTCCATGATCTCACTGAAGGGCTTTCTTAAGCTGCGCAAGAACTCCCTGGTCACAAAGCCTTTACCATTGGCGACCAACAGCCCATCTTTGTTCATGAGAGAGGGCAGCATTGCAAAAATAGCCTCGTGCACGCCATACTTCAGCAAAGTCACCTGCAGAAAGCACACAGACAACTGTACATTAGCGCCTGAACTAAAAGAACCACATACAAATCATCTTACTGTACGGCATACTGAGTAGACAGTGACTCACCTGGTCATTAAGGAAGAGGTCCACAAACCCTGGAATGCACTTGGCAAACTCGGTGAGCTCTCGCACAGTCTCCACCGTGGTGCACTGGCAGCGGTAGAAAACATGGACCCCAATCTCCTTGGTCAGGGGCGCACCTGGAACTAACTGGCTCCATACCAAACCACTTTCTGCCTTCCAGAGTGTGTCCACATCGTAGATCACAAACGGCTACGAAGAGGAAAAGAATCAATTTCTTATCAATAACCGTCTGTAACTTTAAAGACTTAGAAATAGAATATTCCTCATGTGACATTTTTGATGGGTAAAGTATTGAGGATTAGCTTAAAACACAAGAATGGATTATATATAAACAGGTACTTTGTGGATCTCTTAATTATTTTCAGATGAGGCCTTAAACCAGAATAAGTTGTACAAACAATAATTAACAATATACTATGCTTTAATTTCTAAACGAGACAGCATTTCAAGCAACTAGCAGATAAGGTTCTCTCACAGTTCTCTGACAATAGATGTAACAAAATCCCCCCCTTGACTCTACGATGGTCATGTATTACTTTTAGTCCCATATATTCATATATATGGAGCCTGGTTGGCCAGGTCAGATGAGCGGTTCTGAAACGGGAACATACTGAGGTGCTGCTGGTTTTGCCTGTCAGGATGCTGCGGGCCCTCTTCTTGGTCATACTGAGGTTCTTCAGATAGGCTGTGTTCACTTGTTTTGCCAAGGTCTTCAGGTCTGAGCCACCTGGTTTGCCAAGGTTAAGTTCCTCAGCAAGCAGCCCCGCCACCAGCTTCTTTCTTTCCGCCTCGGGCATTCGTCCGTATCGGATCGCTGAGAAAACACACACACAAGTATGCATGCTGGTATTATTTTGAGTTAGAGCAAATCAATTTGTCAGTATCAATGTTTGCTTTCTGATACCTGATTTTGTTTTGGGGGCAGGTTCCAAGTAAACAATAAACCTACGTTTGTAAAAATCATTGACTCTCGAGGGTTCAAAGGGGATTAGAAAGGAATTTAAATATATGGGCAGGTTTGTTGTTCACTTTAGATTCAATGAAATTCTTCTAAGCTACATCCTACCCTGTATATTACATTTTAATTCAAATCTTGGAATTCTAAAAAATAATGAGTTTAATTATCATAAAAAAACATGGCCTAATTCATTGTACATTTGCTAAAATATTTTCCCGCTCACCATCATGGGACATTCCCAAAGACAGGCACTTCTGGAAGCGACAATATTGGCACTTGTTACGATTCTTCTTCTGAATCTTGCAGGAACGCTCACAGCGATCATATTCCAGTTTCATCCGCACGGTTCGCCGGAAAAAGCCCTGCGTTAGGAACAACACAACCGGTTCGGCAACTCATACAGGGCAGCACAAAATGGCTGTTATCAAACTTTGTAATGTTATGATTTATTATTCTGCTGTGATACACACACACTGTATTACCTTGCAACCCTCACAGGCATGCACACCATAGTGGAAGCCAGAGGCCTTGTCCCCGCAGACCTTACACTCCACGCTGATCCCAGACCCTGTGCTGTCTTCACGGCCAAGACGCAGCTGTTCTGACAGCGAGGGCGACGAGGTATGTGACAGGTCTGCATTAAAAAAAATTAATGAATGTTAAGGCTCAAGAATTACCCGTCATTTAAATATGTCATGCTTCACTTCCCAGGAAGTGAGTCACAGGATTATGAAATAAAAATCTTACCTGTATAGCTGGATGCTGCACTGCTGTTTTGCTTGCAGTTCTCCTCCTGATTCTGACTCTCTTTCTCTTTTTTCTTCTGGTCCCCTTTAAGGTCTTTAGAGGTAGGAGCTTCCTCCTTCTCCTCCTTGTCCTCCTCATCCTCACTTTCCCTCGCCTTCATCTCTTGCAGGTCTGCCAGCTCTGACACACTTGTCCCCTCACAGCTGTCTGAACCTCCAGACTCTCCTTCCGGTGGCGTCCACCTGACATCAGCCGTGTCCTGGGGGGATTTGGGCTTGCAGTAGCCGTTCACCCTGTCGTGCTGCTCTGTGGCAGTTTGCTGAAACCATTCCATGGTTCCTGTTGAAGCTGACTCAGCGGCTCCCCTCCTGTCACGTTGCCATCATAGCCCCACTATTGAAAAATAAAACACTTTGTTTTAAAGAGGCAATATTAATTCAGAAATGTCTACTTAACACGTGGATTACATACAAAGCAAGAATGACCACCGGATCAGTATTAACTGGCCTCAAAGGTCCACATATCAGCTACCTTCCTATTAGATCCAGCACGCGAGTGGTTAACAGTCCAACAATTCCAGTGACCACTCACTAGCCAAACTGAGCGTGAAGCTTGTCATAACATGTTGCAGAGCCAAAAAGCCTCCCTTAAATGTCCATTCTTTATGTAAGGACACTGGTAAAAAATGTACATAAAGTACATAGCATAATCACTTATAACTGATATGAGTGCATTTACTAATCTTTGACAGTGTGTTTTCTTAGATGTCCTTTCTTGAGTCCGGCTATTACCACTAGTTGTATGTGAGCAGTCAGGGAATGTCCTTGATAGTAATAGGCTTATGACATGATACACACACGCTGTGTAGGCATGCCTGGATTACATGCTAGGCAGGCGGAACAGACAAGCGGGGGCCCCAGACCATTAAGAGCCATGAACGCCTCAGTTTTTTGTAACTAAAAGGGTGGGTGCAAAAAAAAAAAATCTCTATCATTACATTTGTAATTTCATATCATGATATATATTTATATCACAATATAGTAGATTCTCTGGAAAAGTAACTGAGATAACCAGTCAGGAAAGTCAATTTATAGCTAATGTAGCAAACTGAACAACTAGCAGATAAAGGCAAATTCATTATATTGTTATAAAAATCCAATAAAAGTCCTGCTCATTTCTATCCGTGCTACCACATTATAACTGATATGGTTAAATCTCTGATTGTAAACATGTTTACATCCCTCCCTACAGACTAACTTCCAATCAGAGTCCATGTCTAAGAGGCTAAAATCCAAAAAAACAACAACTCAGGCTTGAACACAAATACAGGCTCCATTTCTATGAACGCACAAGTGGAGATTCCTGAGCCGACCACAGCTTTCGCTCTGGCATTAATGTGTCCTAAACATTTCAGTCTGTTCTCCACTATCTCAGAAAGTAAACTGGATCTCCACTGGAGCTGGGAGACATCTGTATTATTGTTTGCCTCAGGTCCATGGCAGGGTGCACAGTGTGCTTGGTGGGTGCTTTAAGGGGACAGGGTGCATGCACTATGTACACACTGAGCAGGGTTGATCGCTGGTAGGGGAGGGGGCTTTGGGGGGAGGGGGGGGAGGTGGAGAGGGAGGGTTGCATATTTGCCCCGCGGCCCCCTAGTGGATTAATCCGTCCATGTATGTAGCTGACAAACAACCACAGCGTCTACTTAACAAGAGATTCATTATTATTTCCTGAATGATTGCTGTTATTGCATGACGGCACAAAAGTGGGACAAAGTCTAAAGTTTGTTTTCATAACATCTGAATGGAAAAAAGCACCAGAGATTAACTCGAACTGTTACGACTTGCCGTTTTATAGCCAACCTGTCACACTGGTTCTCGGAAATATCTGCTAATATTACTGTGAATTGTATGAGTCACTGACAGGACTGTAACTGGATATAAGCATTTAAAGGATGAAAGGAAGGCAAAGTTATAAATACCTGTTTACTTCAAGATGAATGTTAGAGGTAAAGATGAGTAGCGTTAGCCTGTGGCTCGGCCGTCGAACAGCTAGCTAGTTAGCTACTAACCTTGAATGTTGACTGAGTACAACTACTAGCTGTTAGCGTGGCTGACCCACATTCCCGTGTGTGCCTTTAAATAACGTTAGCTGGCTGTGCCAAGTTAGCTTACCTCTCCCAATAGTGCTGCTGGTTGAGAAGGTTTTTAGGATACGAGAAACTGCCAGCGGGATAATACCATAAACGAGTCCCGGGTCCCGTCCAGGATCGATCGGCTGTTGACAAGTAGTTTGAAGTTAGCAGCAGGAGTTAAGCTAGCAGCGGGAGCTAACGTCAGACGGCTAACATAAACTTAAAACTGGTCCGGGCCTTCATCTAAACACCGAGCTGACAAACCCGCTGAGCGAGAGAAAAGAAAAGCAGTTCGGACACTTTTGTTCGCTCCCATATCACATGCAGATAAGCATAGTAAGTGATAATCCCTCCCCGACTCTCTCCTTGTTGTTCCTAGCTTTGCTTTGCTTTTGCTTTGCTTCACCCTCCTCCTCCTCCATCGTCACATGCCAGTACACAGCGCCCCCCCCCCCTCAACACACACACACACACACACACACACACACACACACAGACACGCCACACATCACACGCACATCAGACTGAAACAGCTTTTTGAGGAGTCCAGGTCTAATAATATGCACTGTTGTTTCTGTAATCTGCAACATGGGCATTCATTCTGCATATGCATGAACTCTATATGGCTTTTTATCATATCTGCAGAAATAGATAAATGTGCATGTAGTTTAAAAACATCTGCAAATTTCCCCACTGTGGGACGAATAAAGGTTTATCTTATCTTATTTGAGGCAAAATTGTGATTTTTTTTTTGGTGTAAATAAATAAAATTGACATAACAAGATATACTGCTTTGGACTGGATTGCATTGATTTTTGTTTTATATGTTTATATGATATGTTTTATACATAATATGATATGATTGCCGGAGACTGTCCTGGGGCTCCGGACACCCAGGGGCCCCCAAAACCCTGGCTTTACTGTGCAGCTTAATAATAGGTTTCATTGTAACTTAACTTGGCATTTGATTGCTATTAAACTGCAGCATCAATGGACACAACAAGGGCCTTAAAGGAAAACTATGGTTTATTACAACTTGGGTTTGTCAATTTTATTGGTTATGACAATATTGTACTAAACCAATTTAATTTCTCTAAAAATAGGTATAACAGGGCAATAAACCTGATTTGAAGGCCCTGTATTGAAGAGAAACTCTGTCCCCCCAAAAACCTTTTATTACTTCATGGTGCATGTTCCTAAATTAATTTGCGGTTAATCTAATCATTATGCAACAATCCTGAGGTCATGTTATATTCCAGTTTAAAAATACTGTACACATTGAACAGAGACACGTTTAATGGGGAGGCTTAGCAGCTCATTTTTGCTCTCGGCCCCTCTAGCAGGTTAATCCAGCTGTGGTATATACATTTAAATTGACTTGAGTGTTGTGTTTTACTTTTTCTTTTTTTTTTTACTTTTTTTTTCAGACCTCTGGTACTTGCAAATTTTTGTAGAGTTTAAGGTTGTGCAATCTGTTGCTATGTTTTTTAATTTTGTCATGACAGAGAAAGCTAAAGAAAGGAACAAATAATAAATGTTTTGGAGATTAAAATCCCCCATAACTATGTAGAATATAACTATCTTCTCTCTCCATCGTCTCAACATCTTGACTCTAGACAAATGAGGTAATTCAAATTCAAAGGCGGATGTGCAGTTTGCAAATTCAGCAGAGTGGGCTTCAGCTTGTTCCATTGTGTGGTCTTTGTCAGTAAAATGTCCTGCGTCCTACAATTTATTTGCAGTTTCTTTGAATGGCATGCTGCACATAACTGAACACAGTATAGATACAGGCAGTCAATAGTTTAAGGCATCAATTCACTCTTTTATTTACAATTGTGTTAACTGACAGCAGAAACAGGAAGTTGAATGACAGACTCTCTCTCTCGCTTTCCTGTTTATCAGAAGTAGGACTCTTAAGACTGAAACTACAGTGAACTCTAATACTGAACTTCAAGCCCCCACCCAACCCACCCAAAAAAATACATATATAAAAATGAGACATTGTTATATGTCTATATTACAGAGCTGAACAAATGAGCTTCCTTGTATTATATGTAAGCGTTGGCCTTTAAATATCAAAACTTACTTTGTTCTTTCAGGATCTCATTTTCTTTGCACTGAGGTATTGTTTATGTCCAGAACAGGCCTCACACAGGTTGCAGTCAAAGCATTAGTTGAGCAGTGAATTCTTTCAAATGCAACTTCTCATTTTAAACTGCTGCTGTCTGTGAAATGAGGTCAGTAAATTCTACATTTAATAGAAATGCTAGTACTGTAAATTCAGTTTTAGGTGTAGATGTTCCACTGTTTTCATATTGTTCACACATTACACAGCCACCTCTTAGCCTTCCTGTCAGGAAGCCTCACAGACTGACCAGTCACGATCTATGCAACCTCTCTGATTCATGTTTTTAGGGGATGTCCATGTCTCCATTAGAGGCATGGGAGCGGCGTTTCTCTAAATCGCACCCGGATCGGTTGTCAACATTTTCTTTGCTCTCCTCATCCTGATCCTCTGATCCCGATCTCCTTCTGAGACGCAGGCCGGGATCTCTCTGCGTAGGGACCTGGAAGCTTGAGAAAGAGCTTCCCAATGACGGTCTCTTCTCTAAAAACAAGGACAGCACAAACAAAATTAAAGAAATTAAATATATGCTCACAGCAAGACAAAAGATGCTGAAATAAAGAAGGAATTCACTGGTTAAAACCAAGAATCAAATTTGAGGAAGTATATTTACAGAACAGTGTGTGAAGCATAACTACCATCTATTTATTCACAAACAATCTCTAATCTAAAAAAATCACGGCGTCACGGTGGTCTTTACTTTAAGGAACTTTAAACGTCAACCAAACCACAGCCGTGGCATTGAACACTGGCATAACCTACAGCGCATTATGGGGAAATAATTCAAATGTAGAATTTTACACATTTTCTTGCATTTGAGGTTTGACTGGAGCTCTTTTGACTACATCACGCTCTCTTCTTCTGCAATGGTAACTTCTAATATTTGCATAATGTTAGTGGATGGAAACACACAGTAAATTGCTTTTGCTTTTGCTGATTTTCTGTAAATTTGGTTAAAATTTGGATGGAAACCTGGCTGTAGTAGGAAAGGTACATGAATAATAGTAGTGATGGCTCTGTTCTATTCAAGTGGGACAGTGATCCAACACAAACAACACCAGGACCCTGAAACTGAAGCAGCTAAATGGAATTCAGCCATCATTCATTTTATTATTATACCCGTGCTTTTGCCTACTGCCACATGTCAAAATGTCTTCTGTGAGAAATGAAACTCTTTAACTGCTACATGTTTGTCATGTCAGGCAATACACTGTCTCATTGTGCAGATGGGACACGTACCGCCTGGTCCGATTGGTCGCATCAGTCTGTTCATCTGGACGTTCCAGTGTTTGACGTTGGTGCTCGCCTGGCGAAGTTTCCTCTGGGCAGCCTTTCAGAGAAAAAGCTCATTAAAACGCCTGCAACTACCGTTACCACCAACTATAACTGATAAATATCAGTACTAAGAATCAAAGACAAAACAAAAGTGTGTGAACAGATTAGCAAAGCAGATATGACATCCCACTTGCTGGCAATGGTATGAAAATGAATCACATAAAGTGGCACATAAAGCAAATGGAACCAGTTAGAGTTTGTTGTTTGAAACCTCTGGTTGGACTTTGAAATCATTGAACTGTTTTGAAGGACAGACCATAATAGCTGTCTGTTTTGCTCATTAATGTCTGTGTAATACTGCACATTGTAATGTCTTGACGCGTCTGTAACTAGAGATCCCGCCGTCTCGGATCTGTCATCTTTGTAAATGAGATCTGACCTTGAAATGTTAATGGGCTCTTATGTGATTAAATGAAGTTTAACAAAGATTTAAATTCACTGAATATTAATATAGGCTTGAACTTTCAACTTCAACTTAATGGGTGTACCGCATAAAATTTAAGTTAAAACAGCAGCTGATGCTATTGGCTAAATGTTTTATTCAGACATGACACCACAGCCCAAGAGACACCAAAAACTTGGACTCAGTTAAATGTAGTTTTGGATGATAATTTTTGTCTTATTCAACTGTGAAATCAGCGAGGTCTTCATTTTTTGGTTCTTACCACTACATCCTGGTCAACGCGGTGCCGGTTGGCGCGGACCTCCTCCAGCTGCCTCTGCGCCTCATCCAGGGCCCGAGACTTGGCCTCCATTTCCTGTTTCAGCTCCTGCTTTTCCCTCTGTGTCTTCAGGATGTACTCCTCTTGTTCCTCCTGCAGGGACATCAGGGCCTTCATTTTCTCTTCCTCCTCGGCCAGTAACCTGGACGCAACAGAGAACACAAAAAATTAGATTTTTCAAAAATACTTTGAACTGTTAAAGAAGATCAGATAGTAATACAACAAGTAAAAATCCATGGGGCCTGATGCTGGCGCTGTTGACAGACTTATGTGAACAATTCATCAGAAATGTTTTACTTGAAAAGGTTGCGAGAGCACAGAAACAGCGACACAATAGATGTAACTGATGGCGGCATTCAACAACTTCCTCTGTTGGCAGTTCAACTTCCTCAGGAACATAACACAACATGAACTTCTTTCAGCAGCCGAACTCAATATTTGCTGTCTGCGCTCAGAAACACCTCCCTACTTACAGCTCAAAGATGAATGTTTGCAGGCTCTTAACCCAAACAAATGGCTTCTTATTGTGCTGTGAGAGTGTATAAGTCTGTAATGATGTGTTAGCGGAGATGGCAACATATATCACTGTACCCTGCTTGAGCTAAGCGGAAGGCCTCCTCATCCAGCCTGGCTTTGATCTCCTGCTGCAGCGCCTCCTCCAAACGCTTCTGCATCTCCTCCAGCTCCTGGATCCTCTTCCTCTGCCTCTCTGCTTCCTCCTCTTTCAGGGCCATCTCTGCCTGCATGCTGACCCGAGCCTTGAGACAGAAGAAAAAAGGAATGAACACACATCTTTTTGCTTCTGAACTCACAACTCATACTTTCTTCATCTTCGCCTCACCTCCTCAGCCTCTCGCAGCTGGACCTCCAGGGCCCGCTGGAGTTGTTCGTGCTGCTGGCGCCTCCTCTGCTCGTCCTGCTCCAGGAGGGCCTGAGCCTGCTTCTGCGCCTCCTTCAGGAGCTCCAGCTCGGCCAGCTTACGCTCCCGTTCCTCCTGCAGGGCCCGCAGCCTCTGCAGCTCCTCCTCCTTGGCCTGTCGTCTCTTCTCCCGCTGCTCCCGTTGTTCGCGCCGCTTCAGCTTCAGGTCTTTGTGGAGGGAGTTCTTCCCCTCCACGTGCAGCCTGATGGCGGTTTGAATGGCTGCAAACAAGATCATGTTTAACATCTTGATATGAAGATGAAGCAACATCAGTGAATGAGAGCCTCCTCTGACCTGTAGTCCACTCCTGTCTTTGTTTGGTGTCTGAGGCGCTCATCTCATAAGTCTTGGAGAGGGTTTTCAGACAAAACATGCATCTCTTCCCATCCCTATCTGGCAGCACCTGTTTAACAAGCACAGCAGTTATTTCCTCGATAAATATTCCTTCATCATACATTGTTTTTTTCTTTTTTACATGTTCTAGAATATACAGTAGTGAGGAGAAAAAAATGGTGAACTCACTGGGAAAAGGATGTTTTTGATCCATTTTGATAATATTTGATCATCGTCTACTTCCTATAATAAAGCATGATTTTAGAATGGTTGCTTGTTTTCCTTTGGAGTAACACATAGTGCAGAGTGTAGTGCTCGTGCTACAAACATAACAGGACTCAACCAGGTTTTGTTTGTCATTACTCATGTGGCATTGATGGGCTAATAATTGACTCTGTGTTTATGTCAAAAGCCAGCAAAACAGCCCGGGGAGCAGATTTTCAGAACAGATCACTAAAGAGAGTCAAGCTTGATTTCAGTTCACTTGAGATTTGTGAGGAAATCTGAAATTTGATTCTGAAACAAGGCAACGTTCATGATCCAACTGTGTGACAGTTCCCAGCCTTTTTGGATTATGTCACCTAAACATGGAGCTTTGTCTACTGGGGACTGTGTGGAACTTATTGGGGGTTAGGGAGGTTCAGAAAAGGGGGAGGGTTACGTATGTTTTCTCCTTGCTGAAGTCTAAATTCTTTAGAAGAGAGGGGGAGGGTCTTTCATGATTAGTGCCACATCATTTGTCACACTTTCACTGCAGCACCCACCTTCACTTTAATCTGTATCTTAGAAACCAGAACAGTAATGAGGTGATGATGATGGTGACAGCTACTGCGTCAAAAATAAAGACTGGCTGGAGTATTTGGTAAACATAATTTTGACAATTGCTAATTTGACTTTTATTGTGGGGCTTGGGGGCCATCTGAAAATGATTATTCCATTAACATGTTAAAGGGGAACTCAGTGTCTGTTCACAGGTTTTTGGGAGTATTCCTGCAAAAAGCTTTATAAAGTCAGACACCCAAAACTGTCAGTGGTCAAGTTGTACTGTGAATAATAGGTGCCAGGTTTTGACACAGATGAGGAATACATGGAATCAGAAAGACAGTTTCTCTCATTCTGCTTGAACTGATTTTGATCATTTTTTTATTCAAGTGTCCATCACAAGTCTGACAATGTTAAAGGAGTGCAATGCTAAATCAATGTAGTACTCTTTTAAGGTTTAAATTGGAGTAAATCATCTTCATTCATATGTGCACTTTTAATCATTATGGACAAAATTGTACTAATTCAGTAGTGTTAGATTATTTTGAGATATAGTGGAAGAAAATCAAAAACACTGGGAGGGCCTTGCTTTGTTAAAACATGTGAAATATAATGTTCTGCTCTCCTACTCTGTCCAATAATTTTCATCCAGTCCCATGCGACTCCTAGTAAGTGGTTGCACATGTCTGAGCAAGTTTTTTTGTGAATTTCCCCACTGAGGGACGATATATGTCTTAGGAATATCTTATCTTATCTTATCTTATCTTATCTTTTGTCTCAGAATGTAGCAACTGGTAAATTACAAGAAAAACCAAAGATGAGGAATGTCATGAATCTGAAAATCTAAAAAAAAAAACCCATGACATCTTCAGCCTCATCTTGCAACACCTTGGGGGAGTCCCCACTCCTACGTTGGGAACTGCTGGCTTCAAGAATGACATTTTGACTCAAATATACAAAAGAAGGCGAATGAGCAGTGTGTATTTCTTTTCTGGATGAGGAATACCTTGTTATAAAAAGCCACAGTTCATTCCAGTATTAACAGCTTTGAAAGATGCTCCAGCTGCTTACCTCCACACAGCAGTTCCCATCCAGGACTATGTTGCCCTGGCACTCCCTGCGGTCCTCCCCGGTGTAGTAGGACAAATTGCTCGGCCTTAATGTGAACCAGCGTTCCTTCCAGTTCCTCCTCAGCTGGCCTTTTTTCCACAGATAACCCTGCATGCACACCCACCAACACATGCAGTCTTACATCATGCAGAACAAATCAGAAGCAGACATCTGGTGGCAGATGGACCTCTTACCTCTTTGAGGACGTCACCAACGATCTCCCTGTACACTTCCTCTATAGCCATGCTGACGATGCTCTTATCAATTCCTCTGGTTATTTTTCCCGAGTTCATCATCTCCAGAAAAACCCACACAGTGATGCCGCTCTGCTGCACTGAGTCTTGGGAGAAGAAGTCCTCTAACTCAACACAGTTGAACTCAATACTCATAGCCATGCATACCTTCTTGAGGAGGTACTCCACCTGAAGAGGAAAAGAAACCAAAAGTCTTGAGAGTGAGAAATAATGTGATTCATTTGAATTATCTGTCTTTGCTGCATTATGCTCAAGGGAGGAAGTAACCAAGTGACTGACTAACTAAGGAAATTATTTCTTTTACTTTTTAGAAAAGTTTTTTAGTTCACTAAAGTTGCCCAGTTGTAAAGTTGTAGTTTCCATTTTTCAGCATAAAACGTATCAATAAAGATCACATCCAACATTGTTGTCCTTCTCAAAACTAACTTTTACTTATGTTCTAAATTACAGTATTTCCAAGAATGTAGTACACCACAGATTTCTTGGTCCAGAGGTTAGTGTGTGAAGCATGCGCCAAAATAAAACTGGATAATGTTTTCTTAAACCCAGCATGATAAAAATTACTCTGCCCTTGAAATGTTGGTCTTTCTCTTGCCAGCAGCTGTGAAAAACACACAACAGGAAACCAAAACGAGAGTTTGCAAGTGAGAAACAAGCCCACACTGCTGCATGAAAAGAGCAGCGTGTTCCATGATGGCAAGAAACAAGGTTTCAGACAGGGTGTATTTAGCGGTTGACAAAGATCCAACACCATTTTTAGGTCACAGATTGCTGACTGCAGTCTCAGAATTTTACTCAACAACAGAGCTCAATAACTTGACATATACATGTGGTTAAATTTAGAAGCAAGTGTCACTATCATCACATGCAGCCACGATTAACAATAATTCCTAGATGTGTATATTTGTTTGCTTATATAGGCTTACAATAGAAAAGGGTTTTTTCTCAGTCCATTCATGTTTTGACTGATGATTTACAACAAAAACAAGAAATACCCAATATTCCAACTCGCATACAGAGATATAAAACATCTGTCTTGTAATGGAAATTGTAATGAGTGTGAAGAAATTCTTTTACGTCCAAATATGTTGTAGTTGAACCCACCTCATCGGGGACCATAACCAAAGGGTACTTGTCTTCAGAGAGAAAATTAAAAAGGCACCAAAGACGAAAAGCATCCTTCTCCGGCAGAACAGTGCTGCTGTTTTTGTCCGTCTGGTAGTTTTTCTTTGCCGTAAGAGTCCAACAGAGCTCATCTACATTTTCCTTAATGAAAGAGCCTTCAATAACCTGCAACAGCAAAATGAATGAGATTGAAGAACCTCTGACTGCTCAGCATTACAATTTGACAAAACAATAAGTGTTGTGTTTTCATCACCTTGTCCAGGATGTATTTGTTGAGGTAAGGCATATAACCCTGACTGGAAACTGGGCCATCATCATCATCCCTGAAGTGCTCCTCCAAAGCCACTGGGTCATGTGGGATACACAAGACTGTGCATAGGTTGTGAGAGAGAACCTGGAAAATCACAATGTTCGGAGCTAATCAGAGAAATCAAATAAGCTTCACTGTCACATTATTGCCATTACTAAATAACATACTGTACATCTAGTGGAGAGCTGAGTTTGTTTTTAAAAAATTCCAACAAATTCAAAGGAACGTGTTCATTTTCATGTGTTCCTAAAAATAATTTTGCTTGCACACGCATAAGTGTGAAAAAATTTAGAAATGCACTGGGTGGCTGAAGTCAGCAAGAAATGAGAAAATATTGCATGGAACAAACTCAAAGTGCATTAGAGGTGACTGACAAACTAAAAAGATAGTGTATAGACAAAGTAAAACATTACAGAAAGTCATAACATTGAAAAATGTTGACTAGTGAAATAATAAAACACACTAAAAAGATTATTAGATTACATTATAACCTATAAATAACTATATAGTAGTAGTGCTATTATTATTATACTAGGAGTATCACTCCTAGTGTGTCAAAGAACCAGGCTTTTACTGGTACAAATTTCTTCAATTTTTACCACTCTGTACAACATCTTGACACATCTGATGCATTTTATCAGACAACAGTCTCCGTGTGTTGAGCCATAACCACATCCTGTCTCTAAGCTCCAGTGCTCTACAACATCTGTCATTTCAGAGGCCTCAGCATGCAAACTGCTTGTGAGCACGTCAAAAGAACATGGTGCCTGTACACAGGCTGCAATGCATGAGGGGGATAAGCCCAGTCATGAGGCTGACTCTCTGAGAGCCAGGCAGCACATCGCAGGAAGGTGGAGGTGGCTGGAAATGAGTCCACAACGAGACCAAGTGACATAACGATGAGATCAACAAAAATACAGTGGATTCATTGAAGCCCTGTGGCAAGAGACAACAATCCCCAACATGTTTCCACTTTGTCTTTACTCCAACTGTAACAATGATCTTTTTACATACACAGGCTCATGGTGTGAAGACACTCTATTCAACAGGCTGTTCTCTGGTCAGGTCCAGTGCCACAGGACCCTTTGCACTACAAGCTGGTGCATGGAGGCCCAGAGCGAGCACAGCTTGGAGATGAGGGCTCCCATTCATATACAGACTGAGAGCAAACTGTTACTCTCATGCTCCGGTCGGACAGAGGTACATATTGTGCCCTCTTTCAGCACTCAAAGCATTTTACTCGAAATATGGGGAACAAATTTGTTCCTTGTTGGACTGCGATGTGGTTTAAATACACAGAGTTTCGCACAGGAAATATTGATGAAGATAAGTAATATCAGATTGCGTACACCCTTGTTTCCTGAAACACAGAGCCAAACCCTGTCACAAAGACCAAGTAATAGATGCAGTTTTGACATTTAGATTGCTGAGCACTTCAAATATTTTCACCCCATCTTCCTCAGAGCGGGCCCACGTGATGGAATATGAATTGAAGTAGGAAATGAGGCAATAAAAAAAAGTGAGTGATTTGAAAGAAGTTTCCTAAAGGTCCAGGTAGTCCACTCACCTTCAGCTGAGACTTGGACACCTTACCACTCTTCTCCAGATCCAGGGCTGTGAATCCATACCAGATGGACTTGAG
This sequence comes from Holacanthus passer, assembly GCA_025331565.1. Taxonomy (NCBI): domain Eukaryota; kingdom Metazoa; phylum Chordata; class Actinopteri; family Pomacanthidae; genus Holacanthus; species Holacanthus passer. The sequence goes on along the minus strand of JAFREQ010000014.1, from coordinate 12,185,809 downwards.
CAGCTCAGACCGCAGGTCCATGTCTGCAGCAAAGTAACTTTCTGATTTCCTCCTCTACGTCTCTTCTTCTTCCCTCTGCTGTTGACTCAGGGTGACAGGCTGACACCCACGTTGTGTTGCTGCTGTCAGGCAGGCAGGAGGCTTTACCAGGATGCTGACAGCGACCCCTGCAGGAAGTCTGCAGTCACTGACGGAGAGGGAGGGTCTGATTGTTTACTTGATGTTGTGATCCTGCCTTCCAGTAGTGGCAGAAGAGAACCAGTATTCAGACCCTTTAAAGTAGAAACACCATAATGTAAAAACACTAGATTACAAGTGAAAATCCTTGGTACAGAGAATATTTTTTTGTGAGAATGCCCATTTTAAACTGCTATATTATAATTATGGTTTGATTTTAACATATGTTCTATTGCTATGCATCTATGCATCTTTTTGTTTATAATAAGGAATCCGGTTTTATGTTTTGTCAAAAATTTAAGTTAGCAACCACAATGAAAGAATATGCTATTATTTTTTAATACAGTTCCCACAGGTTCTCTGCAGTTTTAAAAAAAAAATTAATCTCACTCGAAGTAACATTATTAGTTCATTTTTATTGGAGATATTGATATTCAGAATAAACCACGCAATAACAGACACATCAGAAATTCTTTGGACTGTGTTACAAAACACTTTTTGTCTTCTACCATGGGTGATATGGAGGGAAAAGGCTTGTTGTACTCAAACTGAATACTGAGTTTAACCTTTAAAATCCCATAGGTATGACTTTGACTGTTGATCCACTCTCTGTTGCAAGGTGGAGCTTCTTGCTTTCTCATCTTTTAGGTGCTCTTCAAGCTGAGTCTGTTTCCTGATGTCTGCATTCGCCATCCTCAGTGTCTGCATGTTGTAAATGAGACACTCTGAAGATGCAGATGCTTCTCTCAGCTGGCTACTGAGGATTGTCAGAGGATCGACGGCAGACTGCAAAATGCTTCTTCTTGTTTATGAGAGAAGACCTTAAATGGACTTAATGCAGTAGGTTCTGCCACAGTCTTCTCAGAGAGCTCTTTCTCTTGCATCTGTACCCTTTGAGAATCGAGCCCTCTCCTTATTAATGGCCTCCTCAAGTCTGCTGCAGGCTTCGTCCTGACACTTGTTTAGGGCAACCTCAAGTTCAGCTTGCAACCTTTTGTTGTCTGAAGCCAGTTGTTATTTTTCCTGAGTCAGACAATCCAGTTCTTCTGCAGCCTCATAGTCCCTTTGATGTTTTGTTCTCTCTTTTTTGAGGTCAGGCTAACTGGTTAACTTTCTCCTGCAGTGAGGAAACAGTGTCTGGCTTCAGTATCGCCTTGAAGACTTATGTTGATGTGCAGGGATTGCATTGTATTGTCTTTCTGCTGCTGCACATCCAGCTGTTCCATTTCAGCACAATTCTCTGCTGTTTCTTTCCTGTGCCTCCAGATCATTCCTGACCATCTCAATGATTGTCATCTCAGTGATTGTGCTCTTCTGTTTAGCATTCCTGTGGTGATGCTCCTTTAGTTGCTTCATGCTCCTTCAGTGACTTTTTCAGAATTGCCACTTCTGACTTTAGGATTCAGTGTCTTGCCCAAGGACACTGTAGGGGGCGCGAACCACCAACCTTCCGATTGGTAGACAACTGCTCTACCTCCTGAGCTATAGCTGCCCCTAAACATGGAAACAATCTCTGCCTGCTTCCTTCTTCTGCAGAACTTTTGCAAGAGCATCTTTGTCTTTTCGTTCCTGCTCCAGAGCTTCTTTCTCTTTTGTTTGAGCTTTTTCTGCTTTCTCCAAGGCCTCTTGAAGAGCAGCTTTGGCTCTTTGTTCATCTTTCATGGCCTCTTGAAGAGCAGCTTTGGCTCTTTGTTCCTTCTTGAGGTCCTCTTCAAAAGCAGTGGTGTGTACTGGATTGTAGCAGGGATTTTCTCTGCTGGAGAAATGGGCCTGCTCCTGAATCTCCTCTGTAATCTGGTCCTCAAAGTGCTCTGCAAACTCCTGAACCTCATGTCATCCTCAAAGGCCAAAGTCTCTGAAATGTCATCCAGTGTTTTCTGTTCATTGTCATAGTCAAGCATATGTATCCCCTCTGTGATGTACTTCTCAATCTCCTCCTCAATTTCATCTTCATCAGTACTTTCAACAAGGTGAAGATTGTGGTTCTGAGGAGAGGCCACCTCCAGGGAGAAGAGTCAGCCTGATCTATATTTGCACTTTTAGTATTTCAAGTGCTTAAGGTTACATTTGTTAGAAACTTTACACATGAAGCCAGTTTTGTTTTGATGTTTAGAGTTGATGTATTTGATCCCAACAGTAGGTGGCAGTGGTGAGCGCCTGATTTGATGGGTCCACACAGAAGAAGTGGACAAACAATCATGGCGGAAAGAGAAGTGGATGCTGAAGCTCAGTATGACCAGGACCTGAAAAGTGTCCTGGTCACCAGCGTTTTAAACCTGGAAAAGCTCGACGTAGACCTGTACAGGTAGTGTGTCACTTCACGTTTGAATATGGCGACAGATCCGAAACTAAGTGCACCTCGATATTAAAGGCGTCATTAGAAATGAATTAGCAAACGTGTTATTACACTTTGACACAATATCTCGTCTTTACAGTTTCCCAAATGTTTAATATCAGTGGTAGAAAGCAAATACTCAAGTGCCAAACTGAAGTTTTGAGGTACTTATACTTAAGTAGAATATTTCCACTTGATGGTATTTTGTTCTTATGTTTAACTATATTTCAGTTTCTAGAAGTAGTTCATTTGATCTGACTTGTAAAACCTGTGATCATCTTACAGAGAATGATGCATTAGATGATGATGGAGGGAGGTTGTTATCTTGGCAAATGAGAAATGTTCATTAACAAGGATTTAAACAACTTTGTGAACAAAATTTGAAAGAACTGAGCTTTTTGTGTGCAGAGTCTTTTACTCGTGAACAGAAACAAAAGTGTTGCCTTTATATTTTTGTTCAGTGCACTTACTTTTTTGGAAAATACTTGTGTACTTGTAATGAAGCTGAATTTTGAATAGAGGCTTGACATTTTACATTGTGGTAAAGCTATGTTTTCCTAAGTAAAGGATCTTCCTCCACCACCACTGATGTTTACACAATATGTGTTTTATTTCATTCCAAAACCAAACTCTGTCCAGTTACATTTATGAAGCTTGCTGTACACTCCCATTTACATAATAAGATAAGAAAATAAGAGATAAGAGGCAATTTAATGTGCAGTTATATAACAACACCAGTAAAGGTTCAAAGATTGAATAATTGAACTACAGCCTCATTAAAGAAAACATCTCTGTGGTGAAGAAAAACTGAACATTATTCACTGCCTCCTGTATTGGTTCACAATAAATTTGGGTATAGGCGTACTCAGTAAACTCAGTGTAAATATAAAAGACCATTGATTACGTTGACCACCCTTTCTGTCAAATCTGTATAAGCATCTTCTAGTGAGACTGCATTGCATATATTTGAATTGTTTCTGTATTTTTTCTTTCTTCTTTTTTTCCTAGAGGAACACACCACTGGGTGCCCCAGACTCAGCGTTTGTTTGGGGGTCAAATAGTCGGTCAGGCCCTTGTAGCTGCTGCCAAATCTGTCAGCGATAATCTATATGCCCATTCTCTCCACTGCTACTTTGTACGAGCAGGTAAGATGTAGCATCATTTTACAAACTACAGAAGACCAGAACAGTAGTTGCAGTTACGCTGACTCATGTGCTTTACCTTACAGTTAGTTGTATCAGTATTTGTATTTTATAACATTAGGGCCTGCAACACAAAAAAACCCTCATTCTTCAACCATAATCCTACCACACTATCATAATCAGTGGAATGATCTGATAAATTAACCGCAGTCAGTCAGACGCAGCTGTCTTTGCCTGTGTTTAAGGGGATCCTAAGGTTCCAGTGCTGTATCAGGTGGAACGCACAAGAGATGGTCGCAGTTTCACAGTACGCTCTGTGAAGGCCATCCAGCATGGACAGCCTATATTCATCTGCCAAGCGTCCTTCCACATGCTACAGGAAAGTCCTCTGAAGCACCAGTTCACCATGCCTGTGGTCCCTCCGCCTGAAGACCTCCTCACTGTAGAGGAGCTCATTCATCTTCATCTCAGGTAGAGCTGCTACAACTGATCAATTAATTGATTAGTCACACAATGTAAATGTAACTATTTTGACAATAGATTAACCAGTTCAGTAATTTGCTGGTTAAAGCTTCTTAAATGTTGATGATTTGCTCCTTTTCTTTGTCATATCTGATTGTTAATGAGTATGTTATTATGTAAATATGTCAACTTACATATGCTGTAAGTCCAATTTGCCATGAATGGCAATTACGTACTTGCTAGATAATGGTGATGAGTCATGATCTGTTTTTTTCTTCTATTGTTTTACAGTAAACCAGACCTAGCAGAGAATGTTAAACAAGGCCTTAATAAACTGCTGGCTAATGAGGTCCCCATTGAGATAAAGCCAGTCAACCCACCACGCTTGTACAGATTTGCTGCAACTGAGCCAAAGAACCTGTTCTGGGTGCGAGCACGAGGATATATTGGTAAAATGCGTTAAATGCATATTTGCACTGCATACATGACAAATACTGAATAGCACAGTGTAATTGTATTGTATCCTCAAAAAATGAATAGTAAGATTCCTAAGCATAATATTCTATTGCCTATGTTCTTGAGAGTAAATGAAAGTGTAAACTGAGACTCACTGCAGCAGTGAAAATAGTATCCACCACATAACATGATGACATAAACTCAGGAAATAGAAATAGAGCAAGGTTGGTGAGGTTTTAACATTGAATAGCAAACAATTTTCAGTATTGGTATAATACTGGTACAGTACAATATAGAAAAACTATGCAATATGAAAATAACTGAGCATCTTTGTATAAGCAAAATTTAACCTGTATAATACAATCCAAGCGGTATGTGTTATGCTTTTTATTTGTGTGTTTATGTAGGTGAAGGCAACATGAAGCTGCATTGCTGCGTTGCTGCTTATGTATCAGACTATGCATTCCTGGGCACAGCGCTGCTGCCTTATCCCAACCTTAGGGCCAAGTTCTCGGCCTCCCTGGACCACGCCATGTGGTTTCACAGCACTTTCCGCAGTGATGAGTGGATGTTGTATGAGTGTGAGAGCCCGTGGGCAGGTCAGTATGTTGTACACTTCCTGTCTCGTGTACTTCATTTGTTCTGTCAGGCACAGCACCTCAAATATGCCTTTTCCACCACTGGCCATTCAGTTGCCGAAGTGGAAAAGGCCTACAAGTATTGGATTGTATTTGTACAATTGGCTCTAAATGTCATAACACTTTTTGTGCCTCTTGAACAGTTTTTGTACAACTGATCTCTATATATTCATGAATATTATAGTTTTTGTATGCTGCTGCTATTATCCATTTCAATAATCCTCGTCAAAAGCTTGGTCACAAATGACACTTTTCTGCATTCCTGCTTTGAGCCTAATGTGTAGTTTATGTTATGTCCTACAGGGGGCAGCAGGGGCCTGGTTCAAGGCCGGCTGTGGAGAAGAGATGGGGTGCTGGCTGCCTCATGTTCCCAGGAAGGTGTTTTGAGAGTGAAAGCTGTCACAGAGTCCAGCAAACTATGAGCACATTCAAAAGATTATTTTTGTTTAATTTAATTGTAACTTTAATCGTATTCATTATATTTTATTTTTGTAAATTTCCACATTGTGGGACTAATAAAGGAATATCTTATCTTTATTTGACTTTTCTGACATACATTCGTTAATATAATAACAAATTCAGGATTGTTGTATTGCAAACATGCAAAAATTCATGTTATTTCCAATTAATAAAGAATGAAGGTTAGAGTGAATTCATGTCCTTTGTTGGATGAGATGTGTTTTGAAGTTCCTCATTGCTTGCTCATTGCAAATTACACAAAATTCCACTACTACTGCATGTTCAGTTATGCTTGTGTATTAAATTTTGTTAGATCGCTTTTGGAAAGGTATCACACAAATATAAGGTCAACATTTATATTATTGGTATGCAAATAGTGGAAAAACTCCCTGCCACTGAGCTTAGCTGTGAAGAAGGAACCAGAAATTTTAGATATCTGAAACTTCCACAAAGTAGAAACGTATAACACTTATAACTGTGTTTGCACCCAGGACAAAAATATCATAGTTAGATATGCATATGACACAACAATTCTTGGACGAGTAAACACACAGGGAACTGGTGAACAAAATCATTGTCAAAGGAGAGGACAACAACCTGGTTCTTAACATAGACAAAACCAAAGAAGTAATCCGGCCGCCAAGGAAATGATGGGTGGAAGGACATACCACATCCCCCACCTCATTCACATTATGGACACTTAATACTTGACAAGACTCACACACATTATAGACTGTGTTTCTGAATTTGCCTACTATCAAAACTAATCATTGATTGAATAACTATTTGAATACCAGGTTCCTTCTGTTCGCCTCAAAGGTGCCATGATAAACATCGCCCTCCTGAGGCCCTTTGGGGGTAAATCATTACTAAGTAGTATTTAAAAGTATTACTGTATACTTAGATATGAGAAAGTAATTAAAATAAAATAAAGATAAATGCAATGCAAGAAATACAAATTCTACTGGCTAAATAATGAGTCAATGTCTCCCCAAGATTTGTAGTTCAGTTTTTAAAGTTTTTTATTTGTATTTTGTACTAAAGTATTGTAGTGTACTTTAAACTCGATATGTTACTGGTTTTATGTTACATGTTCCTGTGCTGCTTTTATATTTTGGTGAGCTACATTTCTCCCTCTGGTGGACAACAAACATCTTTTCTAGTTTATTCTTTTCTACTCGCAGACAGGAAGAAGTCGCGGCAAAAACGATCACATGGTAAAACAACTTTCGCGTCGTTGCCATGGAGCTGTTTATGAACACCCGTTTTCAATTGGTCGACGAGATTGTCATGGCCAAAGTGCGCGCAGTCATTGGTTCTTACGGCTTCCTGTTGCGACCAATGGCGAAGCGCGCTTTTTACAAACTGCTGCGAGTCCAGGAAGTTGGCAGCTCGCTGCGCTGTTAAACAAGGACGTAACAAGGGGTCTTTAAATCTGCACTAAACGCCTGGAAAACCAAAACATTTGGATTTAATTGCATCAGAAACATTTAACTGGACGCACAGAAGGAATTAACAGAGGCCATTTTCTATTTTTAAAGTATGTAACGGCTCTGTGTGCTTATGTAGCATGTGCTAACGAGAGTTGACGTTTGGTTTTCTGCTAAAGCTAATCTAATGTTACTTCAGTTTTCAGTATTGGCTGTCGACACGTTGGTTTGTACTGTGCCCTCACTTAACTACTATCAAGTATGTGCTCTATTAATCAGGCAATTAATACCTGATAAGCTTTTTACTGTCTCATTGATGGTGGCATTTGGCTGCATGGAGCTCTGCCTTTCTTCACTTGCTTGTTTTTTGTTGCTTCTATCTTTGTTATCTTCGGACTTGTGATTTGTTAGTCTGATCTTTTTGTTTCTGCTGCTGCATGGTTTATGTATTTTGCTATCAGTCTCCGTGGTGGTTGATGCTGGTTGCTCAGATTTCGTTTGTCTTTGTCGTGTGTTGCTCCTCCAGTTCTCGCCTTGCTATCATTATGGACTCCTCTCCAGTCCTTCGTCAGCAAAGTCAAAACAAAATCCAAAGTGACTTTCGGAGGTAAGCCAGTTTATGAAGTACTAAACACACTTTATTTTATTTCCTCCTGCATTTATAGCTGGATATAGAACCCCAGTACTGTTTTGGTACTGTTTGAAATACATCTGTAGTACCAGTTATCAAAAACTGTCATGTACTGTCATGTAAATTTGCATTGAATGTCCTGTCAGGTTTGTAATTTTGTAATTCATGATGTAAATCAAAACTTCTGCCTGTTCTTGTACAACTGCGTTTAGACAACATTTAGCATTTGAAAACTTTAGCTTCTTTAATAAATAAAAAAAATACATGAAAAACATATGTATATCTCACAACATAAGGCAATAAAAATTGTATTTGTATTTGTATTGGAACAAAAACTCGAATATTGGCAGTAGTATAAAGAATTAAAACAATGCTTAACTCCAGTTGCATTTATTATTTTGCAACTGACTGTTTTTTTTCCTCACAGAATGAAGAATGAACATAACAAAATGCCAGCGCACCCAAAGCCTTCCAAACTCCAGTCTGCACCTCACCTTTCCAACCAGGATATTGAGAACAAGGATCCAGGAAACTCAGAAATGGGTAGGAAGGCATCTGTGCGACCAGGTGTAAGTAGGCTTCCGGTGCTCGCAAAGTCCCTTCATCTTCAGACTCCCTCCGACTTCAGCCAGTCTCACTGTAGGTGGGAGGAGAAACCTCTGGCTGTAAGTACCACCTTCCCATCTTGTAGATTTAAATGTTTTTTACTTGATCAGATCATTCTTATGTTTTTAATTCTTTATAATTTTCCTACAGGGCAAAGCTAAGAAGAAAAAACCATGCACCAGGCCTCTACCTTTCAACCTGAGTCAGCCCAAGAACTCGAGAATGGCCTCTGAAAATCAACAGCCCCTGACTGTTTCACAATTAAGGACTGGCACTCGAGCTGTCCAACCTGATAATGATGCACGCAATGCTGGCCTAAAAACCCCAAACAAGAATGCAAATCCTACTAAACATCTAGATATGTTAAACAGCAATGTAGACTCAACCAAAGGTACAGGGGGGTCTAACAGAAAGGCTACAGAAAATACATCCCAGCTGTCAGGACAGTCTGGGCCTTCCAAGAAATTTCAGACTTCAGCCACTTTTTCCCATCCCCTATCATCCATTCCTAATAACACTCTGCATCAGAACAGCGCTGCTTCTTCTTCTTCTTCCGCACAGTCTGCATTTAATGCAGAGGTCTGTTTGGATAACATGAACCAGCTCAGTCTCACAGATCCAACCAAGACACCCCATGTTAGTCAAAACATGCAGCTGACCACGCAGGGTAATTTTTCCAAAGGCTCAACTGGTAAGTCAAGTGCATTGTTACCTTGTCATTGCTTTTGAGCAGCACACATTTGTGTTGTGCACAGTATTAAAAAAAGATATTTGGGTCTAACTTTTGCATCTATGTAGATACTTATATGTACATTCAGTTACCAAATTATTAGGTACAAAAACTAAATGCTAATGCAGTCTAATACGACAGTACTGCAATAAATCCTCCCTTTAGGAAGTTTAAAAATATAATCTATTTTTGTTGAAACTGTGTTACAGAGGTGTTGATTTCACTGTATGGTAATTTTGTAGAATGTCTCTTATGGTGCTGTTTTGCATTATACTGACTATTTTTATTACTATTATTTTGTGGCTATTATTATGTGAAAAGCAGTCAGCAGAATTTCTTACGTATTTCAGACAAAGGCGAGAACTTCAAGCCTGACCATGCAGCTTTGCTCAGTATCCTCCGCAATGAGGGAGTAACTGCAACAAATCTGGGATCCAAACCCTACAACTATCTGGTGAGTTGGTTTAGCTTTTCCTTTACAATGCCTTTTGGTTTCTACACTTTCACTGATGGGTTATTATTGTTGGTTTTTAATCTGTTTGTTTTTGGCTGAATTTTAACCATTTTAATATTATCAATCTTTAGAATGTGTTTAATAACCATCTGTGTATTTGCTGGTGATTTTCTTGTTTGCAGCCCCAGCGAGTATCCGTCATGAAGAGTCAACAAAGTGCTGGACCCACTACAGGTAAGCACAAGTTTACATCCCCATTGTGTTATTCTTGAGACTTGTGTGACTATTCTTATGTTGTTGGTGTGAGCAGCAGAGCCACCCCACTGGAAATGTAGGTGCGAGTAGGCAGGTTTTGTTACCTTTGGACAGAGCCTGGCTGGAGGTTTCCCCCTGTTTCCAGTCTTTATACTAACCTAAGCTAACTGGCAGCTGGAAAAACAGTATTCGGTATTTACCTCGTTATGTAAAAAGTTAGATAACAAACATTTAAATGTAAATGATTTGGTCTTTGCTTGTCAGTTGAATCCGTCCTTTGTGTTTGTCTTACAGCATCAATGACATCAATGCGGTTCACCCCAGACTCCCCTGCACTGCAAAGTGTCCTGCAGAACGAGGGAGTGAAGGTCGGAGGGCCTGTGGGTGCCACGCCCCGAAACTCTGTCCGTCCATCAGACAGATGCACTTCAGTCTACACAGTATGTAGACATTAAATTTGATTTCACTTTGGTACTTCTTTTCTTTTGACACGCAAATACTTTAATTTACAGTGTTGCTTCCTTTCTCAGGCTCAGAGAGTGCCGGCTAGAAAGAATCGTGTAGAGGCGACTGGAGGACCAGCAGGTAAGATGCAGAATCATTGTTCTTATCTTATGAAACCTAATGCATCCTTATCTCCTTGTCCCTGACGTGACGTGGCTGTTTTATCCTCAGCAGCACTCAAAGAGTCTCCGCTGGTGAAATGGACTCCGCAGAGAGTCCGCGACACCAGGCATCAGCCCATGTCTGCTATGGTCAGTGTACACATTTTGTTTGTTCACATTCTGTTTGGTACATAGTGTTTCTCGCAGTCACTCCCTTATCTCACGATGCTGCTCTTTTCAGAAATGGCATCTGTCGACACAACAGTCACTGTACAGCGGCACGCCCGGACAACGGACCTGCAAAATCAACCTTCAGCCACGTCAGGAGGTGAGAGCAGGAAATCATGCCAATTTTATCATGTGTCTATAAAGCTTTTAAATCTGTTTGAAAGGCTGACAAGAAATAAAGAGAAACATAATTTGTGTGTAAAGATAAAATGCCAGGCACAGTCAAACATTGTTCATCAGAGTTGTTCAGTAAATTCAAGGCAACTACAACAAAGGCTTGATCAATTTGATTTTCTATTTAGATATACTGAATGGATGCAACCTTTCAGAAGTATAAAGATGAGACTTTGTAAACAGCAATGCATCTTTTTCAGATTAAGTCAAGGTCCTCGCTGTACCAAATGTTGGTGAGAGAGAAATGTTTGTGTAATGGGAGGGAATGAAATGATATATATCTCTGTATAGATCTGAAAATGCTTAAATAAGGCTGTCTGTTCCCTTTTTGGTAATGTCGTTCTTAGTTGTTAAAATTTTGATTTCACAACTGAGATAATCTGCTTGGCAATAGCTTAAACAAATGACCTTTAGACATTAAAGCAATCTCATGTAATCGGGGATCTCACCAAGATGAAGATGTTAAAAAATGATCAAAGTCAGCATTTCATCACAAATTTTAAAGGTTGGTGGCAATGATGCTCCACCACTATTGCATTGAAAGAGACCTCATCTGGAATAAGTCCAGTAAACTGCAGAACAAAGAGCATGCATAACATTATGCAGCATATATTTTTAACCAGATATAAATGCACTGTGCTCCGTATCACAACTGATATGACTTTCTTCTTGCAGGACATTGTCCAGAGATTGTTTGATCAAGAGGACAAGCAGAGCACGAATGTGACAGACAAAGATCCTGAAACACAAGCAGAGCAGCCCCCAGTTCAAGCCACAACTGTAAGAAGTGAACTGAAGCGCATCCTTAAAGCCAGACAGAGATCCATGCTGAATGCAGTTCTTATTTATTTCAAATATATTGTAAAATAACTATACGCTGGTTGGTGTCCTCTGTCACTCCTCTAGACTAAATCCCACTGTGAGGAAGAGGTAGAGACGAACAGGGCCATCAGCAACGAGGACAAGGAGCAGGGAGTTGTGGGAGGACAGCCGTTCTTCCAAGCACCGCATAGAGAGTCTGTCATTTTTTTCTCAACGGGCAAAAAGCTGTTAAGAGCACCACGTTTTGAGCAGCAGGAGAGCTCAGCTCATCATGAGCAGCATGACTCAGAACAGAGAACGGTGCTGCCAGTACACAAAGAGACGTCAGCCGTGTCAGAAACAACCTGTCAGATCAACCCTTCTGTTCAGAGTCTGCACAGAGGTAACACTGACATCTCACACTCCCATAATAATTGCTCTATCAGTGTTACACAATCAGTGGACATTGAATTATGACTGTAAAATCTTTTTAAAGTTTGACTTTTTCATATTACAGACTTCGTTGGTCAGAAGACTTGTGCACTGAGTCCTGCAGTGGCGATGCTGCGTAAGCGTCTTCCTCCTCTGGAGGAGCTGCGGATGGATGAGGAGGTGGCCACCTACACCTCTGTGTCTGTCCCGGCTGCTTCCGGGTTCCTCCGCCCTCGGCCTCGCTGTGGAAACCCGCTGGCCTCCATCCTGCACTTTGAAGAGTCCTCTGTGAGTATGCCACTGACAGCGTGCATGTACAGAAAAGAAGTATTAATGGAGCGATGTGTAGCATTGTTCATGTTTTTGCTGCAAAGAATAGTATCAGTTTGACCGTGATATCAAACACTATACAAAGCTTTTAAAAATAAAATCCCCTGTATAAATACACAGATACACAAGTTAATCGATATATATATATATATTTGTCTTCATTTTTTTCCAGAGATTTGTTCCTATTGGCTGTGATCTGTCGTCTGGCCCTTCTTCTCCAGAGAGCTCTCCACTGCAGGAGAGATGATTTGCACTAAAAGTACAGTATTTGTTTCACTGTGAACATCCAGAGTGGATAAGCTTGCTCTGGTTTACTGATGAGACTTTTTTAATGGACCTGATGTTTGTCTTACACTGTAGACAAGAACGCTGCTGGTATTGTTTATTAGAAATCCATCAACTTTTTTTGTTTTATAAATGTTTATGATCGCCCTCAGTAGCCGCTTTGTAAAAAAAAAAAAAAAAAAATCTGTTAAATAATGCATCTTTTACACTACGGGCACTCATGTTTGAAGACTCTGAACTTGATCAGTGTTATAGCTACACATACATATAGATTATAGTGGCTTAGAGCATTGTTACTTACAGTTTTTTTTAACACATCAGACTTTTGTGTAGATTGATTAATGTTCTTCATGTACAGTGTTTATAATAAATTTCTATATGTTACTGTCTGGACATGTATGTTTTTTCTTTCAGATCTCTATTTATTATTTAATTAATAATTACAATACATTTTTCAGTTTTCATTAGGAACACAAATTGGCCTGTGAAATTGTTGTATAATGTCTGAGAAAAATTCTAAAAAATTAGACCACATTAAAAATTTCAAACAGAGTTGCTAAATCAGCTTGACTGACAATTTTCACAACCATCAAATGTCAAACATAATTAAAGTTCCCACAAACCAAAGAGATGAATTCAAATAGTTTATGTTGTGTGACAAACTGTTAAATAACAAGATATTGAATTTACAATCAAATGACAGAAAGAGCTTTCAAATCAAGCTGAGACATGCAAAATTAGTTTTATTTACTTGACATATGATTACTAGTTGATCATATCTGTTGGTTTTTGTCTAATCTATTAACTTTTTTTTTGAGTTGCAACTGTTCTTCATGTGTAGAAGTGACAAACCAAAAAGTGGCAATTTCCCTTTAAAAATCCTTCTCATTCTTTTGTTGCTTTGATTGTTTTGATTGGAAATAACTACTCTAAATTGTTTCCTGTTACATGGGTCTCATGTGCATTGTGTTTCCATGTTTGTGACTGTCCACTGCAGGTGACAAACTGGGCCTGATATATATTTAGTAGAGTCGTGTGATTGAGTGAGTGGTGGAGGGTGTCAGTGGGAGGGCACTCGGGGCAGGATTAGGAACAGTAGTCTATAAAGCCTGTGCCTTCACTCGTGCCTCCCCTGAGGAACTGAGAGTGAAGGAAGAGCAGCCCAGCTCTGTTATTTCCCATTTTCCCCTTGTTGTGCCCACCTGTCCTGTCTGCCCTCTGGGCTCCTCTGCAAACATGTCCCAGGACCTCCACCCAACCATGGACCCCACAAAGATGGGGCTCGGACGCTCCATCGCCGTGCTGACATCAGGAGGAGACGCACAAGGTAAGCAGAGGATCGGGCTCCAATATTTTACCACAGCTTTATTTTGAACTGTGAAAACACAAAATGAGTGAGGTACAAGCTGTCGGACAGCATCCTCCTGAGCACAACACTGAATCCCAGCCAGCTGCAGAAGCCCTGGTCTCCATCTAACGAGTGCCAACAAAGTATCATGTTAAAGCTCTGACTGCATGACATCAGTTCAGAAGCCAAAGAACAGAAAGGGCAGATGTCAGAGATGCACAGTCGAAGAGCAGCAGTAGGAGGTTGATGGATGTTTGGCTCTAAATCCTATTTGCATGATAAGAAGATTGTGTCACCACCAGTGTTGGATGAACATTTCAGCAGATGTCCTTACAAATCACAAACACATAAATTGTCACACTTGGCTAAGATTGTGTAGCAGATGAAGATGCTAAACTTTACAAATCAAGTATGATCTGAGAGTTTCCTTTGTTTCCTGCGTCCTCCAGGCCGATGCCTCATATCCATCTCATATTCTTCCTCTCCAAACCTGACTCTGCCCCTTTGTGTCGAGGATTTATCTGCCCGAGCGTTCCCTTATTTCACGTCTTTGGGGCTAATTTTAGTGCTGCTGACCTTTTTCTGGTATGGAGGAGAAAAATGCCCCCCATCCACAGCTGCTGTCTGGTGAAACAAGAGCTGCAGCATGCCAGCCTGCCACAACACAAGCTCACACTGTGGCCTTTAGTGTATACCAGGCATCCAGGGGCGAGATGGTGCACAAGACATACAGTCCCATAAAGTCCTGTCCTTTCCCCCTCGGCTATTTTTGTCTCATCTGCTGCCAAGTGTGCAAGTCAAATTTAAAGGTTAAGATGGCGCTCTAAGTCTCTGATATATGATGATACTGACTGACAGGAAGTGTTGAGAAGAATCTAACATTGTGTTGTAATGTGAGTAAGATCATGTCATGTGTGTGTCTCAGGTATGAACGCTGCTGTGAGAGCCACAGTCAGAGTTGGTCTATACACCGGAGCAAAAGTCTACTTTGTTCATGAGGTACAGGCTGCATTCACATATCATGATATTGCACAGGAAATCTTGAGCCTATGAAAGATTTGTGTATTATAAAAGTTATGAAAGAGCGTGTTGTGTGCTGCAGGGCTACCAGGGTCTGGTGGATGGAGGAGACCACATTCGCCTCGCCACATGGGAGAGTGTGTCCATGATGCTTCAGCTGGTGAGTGACAGCCGAGTAAACACACACAGAAACACAGACTCGCACAATAAAAGATGTTGTTTTTGTCATTTATACACTAGAATATGCATAAATGTTCTAATGTGGAGGATTTGTGTGGTGTTTTATGTCAGTTCACCCACAATACATGACCTTACCGGTGTATAGCCATGCAGATAGTGTCAAAATAGAAGTTCATAAGAACTGAAACAATACTGACAGCACACATCAAACGAACGCTCCCTGTCAACAGAGTTATGATTAAATAATGCAAAAAAAGAAGCAAAGACAGAAAGAGAAGAGAGGAAAACGTTAAAAAGAACATACTGCCTGTCGCCTTGTAGTTCTGGTTTAACTTGTCCAGGTTTGGATAAATCCACTTTGAGATTTCTGCTCACAGACAGCATTGAAGTATTACAGTTTAAAAGTTCAGCAGCAGTATGGTTTTCATTAAAAAGTGTTTTGGTTACTGTCATAATACACAGATGACACTGTCAACAGTTTTCACAGGGACTTGTTCCTTGGTAGCTCCCATGAAAGCTGTTGACAGTGAGGTCTGTGGATTATGCAAAACAGGCTCTTGGTCTTGATATAGAAAGACATTTTGTTTTTTTTGAAATGTGATTTTTCAATGCTGTGACCTGTATTGGGTTTTGCAGCAGCAGGTGAAAAAACAGATAAAAGTGACCCTGTCTGCCTGGCTGGACGTCATGAGAGGTGAATAATACTGTGAAGCTTGTGATTCACATTTCTACCATCTGTGTTGTCTAAATAAAGAGCCCTGGCAGTGGAGAAGGACTGAGATTAATGGTGTGTAAAAGGAAGCGTTGGAGTGGGAATGGGCCACGGTAAAATTTCTGAGGCCAACCTCATTGACTCTAAATCTGATGCAGCCTCACCTGATGTGACTTCACGGCATCTTGATGAGTCTGAGCCCACAGTGTATTGAAGCTGCTCAGATACCCATCACATAGAGATGAATATTTGAGGGGTAATATGAACTGTTGAGGATAAGCATTGTGGGGTCAAATGTCAGTCATCACTGCATTATTACAGCCAGAAAATGTTTGCATATCAGCAACTGTATTAAAAGCAGCTTCTCTTCTTCACATGTTAGGGAGGTACAGTCATCGGCAGTGCTCGCTGCAAGGACTTCCGCTCCAGAGAAGGTCGTATGACGGCAGCTTGCAACCTGGTGAAGCTGGGCATCACCAACCTGTGCGTGATCGGAGGCGACGGCAGTCTGACCGGAGCCAACCAGTTCAGGACTGAGTGGAGCGGACTGCTGGCTGACCTCCTCCGAGCCGGTAAAGAGACAAACTTAGTGGATGCGAATAATAAATCCTTAAGCTTTATCCCCCCCTTAAATTTATTATTATTTTCCGATCACACCCTTCTATCACAGGGAGGCAAATAAAACACACTTGAGTACTAATACTATTCCTCCAAAAAACAGAATTAATACCTAAATGTTTTTTTCTTCAACGTTACCATCTCCAACTATGTTTTTTAATTTCCTACAGGTAAGATCACAGAAGAAGAAGCCAAGAAATCTTCCCACCTGAACATCGTTGGCATGGTGGGCTCCATCGACAACGACTTCTGTGGCACCGACATGACCATCGGCACCGACTCCGCCCTGCATCGCATCGTGGAGGTGGTGGATGCCATCACCACAACCGCCCAGAGGTCAGACATCACTGTGGCCCTCCCTCCATCCACACAGACATGGAGAAGATTCACTTTAAAATTGTAGTGGCAGTACAGAATAGTAGACATGAACGGTGGACATATTTTTTCTTATCTGTACAAAATTCTCTCTGTTAATCCACAGTCACCAGAGGACCTTCATTCTGGAAGTGATGGGCAGACACTGTGGGTCAGTACCTCAGTACCTAAGTGTGTGCTTGGTCCATGTGTGTATGTGTGTATGTATGACGTCTCTTCTGTCAACCATGAAATTAAAATGAAAAAAGACTGAAAAAATTCATTTTAAAAACAATCGCTCTAAGTACCTTTTTTCTCAATGATCTATAACTGATCCACAAATTAACATAAGGCGTCATTTCTGTTCTGCTTTTTGCAAAATGCTGTTTAATTGGAACTATACAATTGAGAAAGCCACACAATATATGAGTCCTGTGTTTGCACGGAAAGTTTCAAATGCACCCGTTCACACACGTATACTTGATGTTGCTGTTCCATGTGTTACCTCGTGCACGTTTGTATCCGGCTGCAGGTACCTGGCCCTGGTGACAGCTCTGTCCTGCGGTGCAGACTGGGTGTTCATTCCAGAGATGCCACCAGATGATGGCTGGGAAGACCACTTGTGCAGGAGGCTGACAGACGTATGTGTGTCTGTAGAGATGCCCACTAACCTGTTCTAAAAACTACAACATATGTTATTCTGAATGATACAAATGTGTATTTATTTCCTCTGATTTTTTTAGCAAAGAGCCAGAGGTTCTCGTCTGAATGTGATCATTGTGGCTGAGGGTGCGATGGCTAGAGATGGCAAACTCATTACATCTGACCAGATCAAAAAGGCAAGCCCTTCTTTCTACTGTCAGTGTGGTAAAGTATTATTCCAGGTTGCACAGACAAAATGCCATACTAACAGCTGGATTGATTTTTCTGCAGCTGGTGACTGACAGGCTCGGCTTTGATACTCGCACCACTGTTCTTGGACACGTACAGAGAGGAGGAACGCCTTCTGCCTTCGACAGAATCCTGGTAAGTCCTCTCAATAAAATACAAAATATAAAGGACAGCATTTGGCTCTACCACTGACACTTACATCCTCACACACACACACACACCTGATGATCTCACTGTGTGTGTGTTGTCCAGGGCAGCAGGATGGGTGTGGAGGCTGTGATGGCGCTGCTGGAGGCCACTCCAGACACTCCTGCCTGTGTGGTCAGCCTGTCCGGGAACCAGGCGGTCAGACTGCCGCTCATGGAGTGTGTGCAAGTGGTACGTCACAATATTTTCCACCAGGTTTTAGTTACTGTGCTGTCAATGCACTGACATTAGGATGAGGGATTTCTTCATCTTTCTCTCTGACACACTCTCTGTTGTCTCTTTGCTACAGACCAAGGATGTGACTGCCGCCATGGCTGAGGGCAGATTTGAGGACGCCATCAAGCTCAGAGGAAAGTAAGTGGTTTTATCTGAAATGTAGACGCGTGTGATCACAATGTATCAATCATCATAAATTATTGAACCACTGCAGTGTAGAACCTGAAAATAGCAGGAAACCCACTGAGCAGCAGCAGTGGTTGGCCTGACTCCTGCCAGCACACAACAACTGACCAATCTGAACAATGGCGCACTATGAATTTAAAAGAGCTGCATTTTAAAAAAAATCACCAAATGTAAACGTTAAATCAGCAAATTGTTAGATTGAATATGGCTCACACATACATGAAATGACAAAAAGTTGCGTTTAAGGAGGGGGAGGTCAGTAAGAAGGCCACAATTAAATTGTATTTTAATTAATTGATTTATAATGGCTTTTTTAAATTGGTCAGCTTATAAATTGATTCTAATTAAATACTGTAGAAGTCGATAATCAATTTGTCTCAATGCACCAAACAAAGAAAATATACAGGATAAAAAACAGAATAAAGTACATAAAACACATATAAAACATTCAGCAATATCTCAATACCATCATTAAAGTATTAAAAAATAAGAGAGTGTATTTTTTATTTCTATTGATCATGTAGCTCTGAACCACCATAACTCATGCCTATTTATGATGTGCAGGAGTTTTGAGAACAACTGGAACACCTACAAGCTGCTGGCTCACATCAACCCCCCAGATGTTAAAGTAAGGTCCACTTTCTTAGCCAGACTCTTACAACAGTTAGTAAAGATTATTCTTTATAAGAAATTGATTTAAATAAATATATCTGACCAGAGCAACATCAACGTGGCCATCATGAACATCGGCGCTCCCTGCGCTGGTATGAATTCTGCCGTCCGTGCAGCCGTCAGGATGGGCATCATCCAGGGTCACACCATGTTGGCTGTCCATGACGGCTTTGACGGTCTGGCTCACGGACAGGTAAGTCCTCTTTGTTGTGTAAATGTTGTTTCAAATTTCAGAAATGGTGGAAAAAAAATCAGGTCAGGTTATACTAATAACACAGTATGATCTCCATTATTTTTCTTTCTACATTTTAAATAACACAGTCTCTAAATAACAAACACTACAAGGCAACTTATTTCTTTATATATGCTATAAACCAGACTGTGTGCTATTTGTCTCTGTTTCCAAATAGTTGTACGTGTTTTAAGACAATAATAATCCTTCACTGCAGATTGAGCCGATCAGCTGGACTGCAGTGAGTGGCTGGACTGGAAAAGGAGGCTCAATGTTGGGCACCAAGAGGTAAAACGTTAGCTTTATTTTTTCAGTGGTAGTTTTGTCATAAAACTACAAAATATTTCACTGTGTAATTTGCTTCTCTGTCCCAAAGAACTCTGCCAAGTAAAATGTTTGAAGAAATCAGCCAGAACATTGCAAAGTTCAACATCCACGCTTTGGTGATCATTGGTGGATTTGAGGTGAGACATAACAGCCGTTCTCCTCCTGCAAAAGTCATGTCAATGTTGGCTGATCCTTCTCTCAACAAAAAAGCACTGGAATGAATTGATCTCCATCTTCTCCCCCCGGCTGCAGGCATATGTTGGAGGCCTGGAGCTGGTTCAGGCCAGAGAGAAATACGAGGAGATGTGCATTCCCATGGTGGTTATCCCAGCCACCGTCTCCAACAATGTCCCCGGCTCTGACTTCAGCATCGGCGCTGACACTGCCCTCAACACCATCACCTCTGTGAGTGCCTCCAGATACATTCACGTATATAACAAAAAACAGCTAAATGCATTTATTCTATGTTTCTTCTGCAGACCTGTGACAGAATCAAGCAGTCTGCAGCAGGGACCAAGCGCCGCGTCTTCATCGTTGAGACTATGGGTGGATACTGTGGTTACTTGGCCACCATGGCCGGTCTGGCTGCTGGTGCTGACGCTGCCTATATCTTTGAGGAAAAGTTCAGCATTAAAGACCTGGAGGTGAGTTGATGACACAACCTGTTTAACCTAACCTAAATAGTGATGTGTTCTGATGGTGGTCTGTGGATCTGTAGGTGAACGTGGAGCATCTGGTGGAGAAGATGAAGACAACAGTGAAGAGAGGTTTGATTCTCAGGTAGGTTTTGGTCAGGTGTGACTCAGCAGTGCAGCAGATATGAATTGAGGTATGGTGTTCAGTGTGTGCATTCAAAACCCAGTTGTCAGTTGGAAGTATATAATTCAAGTCCATATCCTATTCTACAATAGGAATGAGAACTCTAATGCCAACTACACCACCGACTTCATCTTCAACCTGTACTCAGAGGAGGGCAAAGGCATCTTCGACTGCCGTAAGAATGTTCTCGGACACATGCAGCAGGTCTGGTCACGTTCATCCACTCCAAGAAAATCAGAACTACAGTGCATCTATATTACAATTTAATTGATGATACACCTTGTCTGTCCTATATTGACTACAGGGCGGCACTCCAACCCCCTTCGACAGAAACTTTGGCACAAAAATGGGCGCCAAGTCTGTTCTGTGGCTGACTGAGAAGCTCAAGGAGTGCTATAGGCACGGTGGGTGGGCAAAATCAAATGTCTCTGTTGCACATTGCTTTCAGCTCTGTTGCTCTGTTGTTGCATGATATACACCAACAGGCACTGGTGAAACGTAAACTGCTGTAACTAAGTATAATTTTGAGGCACTTGTACCGACTTGAGCTTTTCCATTTTATTTTATACTTTATATTATTGTATTTGATTATTGTTTATTTTACTTCACTATGTTGTCTGATTTTGTTACTTTGCATATGAAGACTTTATAACACACAAAACATCAGCTTATATATTTGATGCATTGTTGTATCAAACTACCAAGCAGGATGAGAAAGACCTGAGTCCATGTAAAAAATAATACAGCATATTGAAGGTGAAATAATATACATCAGAATATAAAGACACGGCAAAATACAACTGTGAATACAGGATGCAGAACTTTTGCTTGTAAAGGAATATTTTTATACTGTAAAGTATACAGTAAAGATACTTCACCACTGCCAACAGGAACTAATAATACTCAGCTTCTTGGTGGTTGATAGTAATGAACATTTCATGGCATGTTAACTGAACTGTCGTGCTTCCTGTGTCCTTCAGGTCGTATCTTTGCTAACACACCAGACTCTGCCTGTGTGCTGGGCATGAGGAAGAGGGCGCTCACCTTCCAACCTCTTGCTGACCTGAAGGGAGACACAGATTTTGAGTAAGATGCACATTTGCCATACGACTTAGTGCACCACATATAACATGTTTAATGATGCATCTATGGAGTAATCCCTCCTCTGTCTGCTGCAGGCACCGCATCCCCAAGACACAGTGGTGGCTGAAGATCAGGCCCATCATGAAGATCCTGGCCAAGTATGACATCAAGCTAGACACATCTGAACACGCCGACATGGAGCATGTGATCAAGAAAAGGAATCTTCTTGGGAAATAAAATCAGTCTGTTCCATTACAAAGTACTTTTCTTGTCAAACCTGTCCACGTGCCTCGGTAAAAGCAGCTGCTGTCTTAACCTTTCTAATCTTGAATGTGTTCTTTCTCTTCAGGTTCAGTGTTCTGTAGCTCTACAAACTCTCAAAACTTTCAGTGAATCAATTTTGCAGAAGATGCCAGATATCAAAAAACTGATTAAAGATATATTTCAAAACATGTAACTGTTTGTTCTTTATGTTGAATAAAGCAGAATATGAATTATCCTGAGAAACTGCCAATTGAAATATGATTCATATTCATTTGCATACTGTAGCTGAGTACATGTACAGTAAAGATGCTGATAGACAACTCACAAATACAGGTTTGGATGCTGCCTGGTTTTGAACTTGCTGAATCATAATATTCGCCATTTACAAACATGTTTCTTTATGTTGAAGAAAACATAAGCCGTGGAGCCTTGTTTATCTACTGCACTTACAATTGTCAGTGTAATACTGTGTGACCTATCTCTGAACAACGGTTTCGGGTTAATTCAAGTGTTGTCAGCGGCTTATCATCTGGCCCTGATTGCATCTCAAGTTGGGCAAAAAAAAAAAAGTGATTTCATCACAGCTCTCCTTTTTCTTTTGATACCACACAAGAGGTGTTAGACCATTCATTGAACCTGCTGGTAGTCACTCAACACCCTTTATGGGCATTACCCTGATAGCTGTGTATTAACTTAAACTGAACATACCTGCTGGCCTATAAAAGGGATTTCTTACTGTTACAACTGGTCATAAAGAGAAACATTATATTGAGAAGTAGTCTAAATACATGCCACAACATAATACAACAGGAGTATCTAAATGATCAAGATTAAAAAGTCCATGTCATCCTTTTTTCTTTCAAGTGTGTTACACAAATCTGGTTTTAAACTCAGGAAATGATTTCTCTCTCAAATCTTCCTTTTGTCATCTTACAGAAACAAAACACTAAGATAATAGTGCAATCACATTTTATTGAATTCCTCTTTGTATAATTTATCTTCAGAATAAAAATGGATAGAAATGACTTTTTATTATCCTAACAACACCAATAACACACATGAAGTCTGCATATGTGCAAACCTGACTGGGACACACAAAACACTGCAACAACAAAAACTATATACTGCCTAAAACTACAGTGTGGATCCGGAAAAGGAAAAGGAAATGGTTTGTGCAGAGGTCACCGAGAACTCGCGGTGGCCGCCGGGACGTCGGCGGACTGTGTGCCTGCGCTGAGGAAGGGTGCGTGTCCCCAGTGTCCGCTCCGGTCGCCCGGCTAGGAATGCGCCTCACGAACCCGGTGTGTGGGCTCAAATTTGAAGAAACGCCAGCGGGGACCGTGGTCTGAGCAGAGTCATGGTTGGGCATCGCTTAATGTTGTGCCATTAGTATCTTAGCGGTGCAAGTTTGATTCATTGAGCTAGCTGGCGTTAGCCCGCTTCGTTGATTCATAGCACGCTAGGTCGTTAGCCTCAGTCTGTAGCATACCTGCTAGCCGGCTAGCTAGCTAGTAAGCTAGTTTCAGTGTGCTGCTGGTCGATCCAGTCGAGCAGGAGAGAACCAGACCGACTGCTGAACCCATCCGCTATTTGGGAAAGAGGAGGCGGTGGCAGGCGGGGGCCGGGAGAACGCGACGGGGTGGAAGTGAGTCAGGAGCGGCTGATGAGTTCAGACCAGAGCGGAGAGCTGCCGCTGCTGCAGGAGGAGGCTGATCCCGGACCGAAGACCGGTGGGAAGGACGAGGCTCCGCTGGGGAGCGAGGGAGGGTCAGGCGGCATGGTGAGTGAGGCCTTCTTTAGTTAGCCAGCTAGCTGCAGCTCGCTGGAGACCTGTTAGCACAGTACGCCCCCCTCTGCGCGATGGGCGACATTCATTAGGCAACAGCTAAAATTAACCCAAACAAGACATATAATAAGCTACCAAGTTGGAGCTCGGCTTTGACTTTATGACTATTTGCGTAATCACCCTCTGATGCTGTTTTATCGCGGGGTGATATTGATTATGAAGCGAAAATAGTCTCACACACCGCACATATGGCAGCGTTTGCACGACTACTAACTTGCAACCAGTGCAGGCAGGTAATTTTACACACTTGTCGTTAGCCTCATCTCCACTGCAGCCCCTTCACATAGCTAGCTAACGTTAGCTTAGCCGCTGGAACAAGCAAGCTCATTAAGTAGTTTGCTGAGTAATCATTAGCCTTTAAGTTAAGTTATCACACAGCTTCAGGATGACGGCAGTGTTATTTAGACCGGAGACGTACTGATTAATCTGTTTTTCAATGTATAGGCGATTGATGCTTCGATTATTGGCCGAAGGATCAACGTTCCTTCAGTAACGTTATCTGTTAGCTAATCGCGCTGCTAGCTAACTTAGCTAGCGCAGTGACATGCGTTGCAAATACCTGGCCTGTGCTGCGCAGCGCAGTCAGCTGACAGCACTTGGCTCTCCACGGCCTGCAACACAGAAGCATGCATTGTAACCATGTGTCAAGTTGCACGGCTCACAAATGTTGACGCTTTCTTTTGAATGACACCGAGGCCTCAGCGTTTGACACATCCATTCATGTGTAATTGGTGGAGAGAAGTTGCTTGTCAGGTCGAGTGCTTTTGCAAACAGGGGGTGGCTCTTGTTAGCAGGTGGCACTGTCAGAAGAAGCTGGAAAATTTGACAGATACTGGCGTTTCAACGTTGGTGTACAGCTGTCATCCGCTGCTCTTTGGATAATGACACGATCCAAAGTTGGTTCACATGAAGTTCACATCAGTGTGTGTATGCCTTAATATGTACAGTTTGTGATCTATTCTTGGCCACAGATCTTTGCAGGGTCAGGACTTCTGCCAGTTATACCACAGCGCTTTTGATATGGAGAGCTGGATCCAATCCTTGAATTAATGTGCATCAAAAATATAAATGTGTTGGTGAAAGTTACACAAAGTAGTCTTAACATTATGTTAGTTAGTTGTTTTACACTTTTATTAACATTTATTGCTACACAGACATCGTGGTTACACAAAAGTTTTGCAATCATTCTCCTCCTTGAGGTTAACGTGGTAATAGTCTCTTTTGTTAACAGGGGATCATGAGGCCCTGTGTGGCACATTTCATTGTACTTCTCTGGTTTCCAGTCAGGTGCCCTGGAGGCCCAATGGTATGCAGGTGTTTACACCATCCTATGATTGCACCAGGTGATTTTGCTTAGTAGCCCCCAAATATAAGGTTAAAGTAATTAGTGAGGTCAGCAGGTGCAGTGCTGGTTGGCTGTAACCTGCATGCTCCCAGTCCTCCATGGGCCATTGTTTGAGACCACAGTTCAACTCCTTGTTAAATATGTAAGTTCTTTTGGGTTTCTGCCAGGTTTGTGTGTATGATGCCTTTGTGATGGCAGGATGTGCCTACACACAGTGCAGATGTAATGTTACAATTTCATTTCTGAACAACACTCAGTACTTGAAGGAGATATTTGCAGAATTGACACAAGTGAATCAGCTGGCAAAACTAAATGGTTACATGGTTCATTTGTTAGTCAGAATTGTTTGTTGTGTTTTGTTAGGCAGCAAAGTGTTTTATTGTTTATTTCTGTATTTTCCAATCCCATTGCCATAATTGCTTAAATTGTCATGTTCATTCTTGCTCGATGTGTTGTCATTGAATGAGTGTTAATTGTTTGATGGGATAGTTTTAAAAACTTACAACAACTCAGATTTTTCAAAATCTTCATTAATTCTGACAGTAGTCTGGAGTGCGTATGTCAAGCAGAGATGAGATGGCAAGTCTGAGGTGAATCAGCGAGAATATTAATGAAACTCATGATACTCAACATATTGTAGGTCTCAATTACAGATGAAGCACACCAGTCACATTCAGATCTGTTTGAACATAAATCATCAAATTGCAGCTTTCTGTTTTCGGTTATTGACAGTTTTACATGTCAACTGTTGTCTACATTGTTTTTCATGTCAAATGTTTGACATAGCTAAAATAAAAAGTGTCATTCTGTTGTGTTATGAATTAAACTTGTCTGATCCTGCCATTTCTGCTTTGAAGGTCACCTCTAAGGGCGCCGGTTTGAACCCAAATGCCAAGGTGTGGCAGGAGATGCCTGTGGCCTCCAGTGAAGCGGTTACCAACAGCCCTCATTGGCCTCCCTCAGACATCAGTGAGGGTGAGATACACTAACATCATCCCAATTATATACAAATTTTTATTACAAATGAAAGAACTTTAAAGTGTGAAAAACTGTTTCTTTGGAAAACTGGTCATTGGCATTCATATTTATTGATATAAATATTCACTTGTCTTAGTCAGAACCCACTATAATACTTACGTTCATGTTTAAACTTAATTTTTGCCTTAATTCTCACTTTTTTTCACCCTTTTCTTGATAACTGTATATATATCTAAACCTTATTAGACTGAAACACATATGGTGAAGCGGCTGAAAATGATCTGCTGTTGATTTTGAATTGAACTCTTTACCTTGTCCACAGGTTATTCTGAGCCTTTGTCTGCTGGGTGCAAGCAGTACACTGTGGGATTCACAGCCCTGGATGACAGCAGCTCCACAGCAACAGCTGAGATAGCAGTAAATGGAATGGACCCTCCAGAGTTGGGATTTTCCCCCGCTGAGTCCACCACAGGGACCTCAGGTCAGTCACATCACATGCAATTGTCTCCACACACCAACAGGGACTGCAGTTAAGGATTTATTAATTTTTTGTAATGTTTTTAATGAAGTTTGGATGGGATACAAAAGAGGGAAGTCTAAAGGCATGAAAACCTCCAGACTGCTGACTCTGGTTCTCCATAACTTTATTGTCCCCTGATGATGTCATCCGGGTTATTGTTTAGACT
Source organism: Holacanthus passer (assembly GCA_025331565.1). Lineage (NCBI taxonomy): Eukaryota > Metazoa > Chordata > Actinopteri > Pomacanthidae > Holacanthus > Holacanthus passer. The sequence continues at coordinate 12,159,195 of JAFREQ010000014.1, read as the reverse complement.
TTGGAACCACATAGCTACAGCCGCTATAGAGCCACAAAATACATTATATAGCTTTTTTACTAACATAATCATTAATTAATCGTCACATGAGTGGCATATTACTACTTATGAAAAGATAAGGAAGCAGCCTCCAGACAACAATCATGCATGCTCAACTTATCTCTTGAGACTGAGTGAAACACAGTTTGTGAGTAAGATGGCTTGATGTCACTGCCAAGTAATCTAGTAATTGTGTAGTAATTGTGTGGTAAGCCTATCCCATGTGTACTGTAGTAACCTAGACTCATTGGTCACTTCAATTATGTTCAGCTGTACAGTGTACTGCAGTTCATTACAACACCCCTGCTATAACATTTGTCTTTACAAAGTTTATAATGTTGAGTCAATTATATGTTTATTTTTGAGGTCATAGTTCAAGGTGGTGTTGAACTTAGTGACATTATGTAGAGACGTGGGGGTTTTTCAGTTTTTTTGTCCTTCCCACAGACATGGGACAGGGGGGCACACACACCCCTCAGAATATAATGCAGCCCAGTACAACACCATCACTGACTATGAACTCAATGATTGGAGCTGCCCCCTCAAAGTCAATAATTTCAACCGACTGAGAAGACCCAGAGTTGACTCACATTTTGTCAGTTGAATTGCTGCGCTTTATTTAGCTGTGTCATTGTATACAGAGCAATGTAGAACAGAATAGCAGACTATAAACTCTACAAACCAAGTCCAGGAGACTTGTGTCTGCTGGCTGCTCCGACACTCTTTGTTCCCATGTTGAATGTCAATGAAGTCATCCAAACTACTTTTGAAACAGACGTCGGTACAGCCTCCTCCACTGTCCAGTATGACCTCCAGTGTGAGGAAATCTGATGTTTACACAAAAGATAAACAAAGGCCTTAAAATGTGGGTCACACAAGTACATATCAGACTCTTGTAGACTGGAAAAAGCATGAGCCAATAAATCACAACAGCCACCTGACAAGCACGTGTGCTGAGTGTGATTTGTGGACAGCCCTGTCACTGATGAAACATATAACTGAATGAACAGATCTGACCGTGTCAACAAAGATAATTATAGGCATCGTAAAAGTCAACTTTATGGCAGAACAGTTGTATTGGATTGAACATTACAGGCGTATCTAATAAAGTGGCCTCTGAGTCTGTGTGCACACTTTATGGCAGAGGGTTGATGAGACGCACCAGATGATGCAATCACCAAATGTGGGTTTGTCCCCCTCTCAAGATGGCTTACAGACAGAGATGAACTTGATATGAAAGCATGTTGTCACTTTTCTTACCGTTCACATTTTGTTTTTGGTTCTCAGCGGATTCCAAAACTGAAGAACAGCCGATCTCCTCTGAGAATCTACGAGAGTCTCTGAAAAAGGAACTGGAGTTTTATTTCTCGAGGTAAGAGCCAAGCACTCAAACCACCTTTTATGTTGTAGAATTTGGAAAATGGATGTGTCGTTTCCCAAGTCAAGAGAAGGCTAATCTACAAGGACTTGTCGTTTTGTGATTCAGAGAAAACCTTTCGAAGGATTTGTACCTGATGTCTCAGATGGACAGTGACCAGTTTGTCCCTATCTGGACTATAGCCAGCATGGAGGGCATCAAGGTCCTCACCACTGACATGGACCTCATCCTGGATGTACTGAGATGTAAGTGGGAAGTTAAAGATGGTGTATGTTAAAATAATCTGCATACATCTGTGCCTAGATTTAAATGCCTTGAATTTCCCTCAGCCTCGCCTATGGTACAAGTGGATGAGAAAGGAGAGAAAGTGCGTCCAAATCACAAGCGGTGCATTATCATCCTGAGGGAGGTCCCTGAAACCACACCTGTTGAGGTAAAGTTAACTTGTGCACACTCTTTAATACTTTATATATACACACTTAATACTACTAGTCTTTGAAAAAATAGTTGATGTTTAGCTGAAGTGGTGAGACTGTTATTTGTGTCTAATTTACAGGAAGTGGAGTCACTGTTCAAAAATGACAACTGTCCAAAGGTGATAAGTGTTGAGTTTGCACACAACAACAACTGGTACATCACATTCCAATCAGACACAGATGCTCAACAGGTAATGCCAGTCAAATTGTACTGAATCGATATTCAGTTGAAATGCTGCTTCATGAATTGCCTCATGATTATGTCTTATGCTCTTAGGCATACAAGTACTTGAGAGAGGAAGTAAAAACATTTCAGGGAAAACCCATTATGGTGAGTTCTCGTAACACTCATTTTCAGTCATTTTGGAAATGCCCCTTTGTGAATTTTTAAAAAATCATTTTACTCTTTTTCACGCCGACAGGCAAGGATAAAGGCCATCAACACATTCTTTGCGAAGAATGGCTACCGTAGCATGGACAGCAGCCTGTACGCTCAGCAGTCCCAGAGCCAGTCCCAGTACAGCTCTCCACTCTACATGCAACATGTCTACCCCCAGCAGCAGTACCCGGTCTATGGCATCGTACCCCCCACCTGGACGCCTTCGCCCACACCGTATTTTGAAACTCCTCTGGTGAGACACGCTGCACTGCTATGAGAGAAGCCACACTAACTCAGGCTACTCTGGAATTCATCGCTCGTGCACCTCAGTGGAAGACACTCACTTCCACTTGCTGTTGATTTTGTTTCTGTGTGTTCTCAGCATTAAATGCGGAAAATGTGATTCAAATAATTAACCTTGAAAGCAACAGGTTGTGCAATTTGAATTGTCATTAGACATATACACACAATATTTTGCATAACGAGTTGGTCACAATATTCATGTTCTAAACGGTTAAATACACACAGCAAATAATGCAGTAAATTTATATTCAGGCGACTGGGGTAGCTGCTACATAAGTAACTTCATAAATTGTTGCATGAAATGTGATTTGTAAATACTGTCCTTTTCTTTCCTTGTGCAGGCACCATTTCCCAACAGTAGCTTTGTGAATGGATTTGGCTCTGCCGGACACTACAAAACTGGTTCCAATTCTCTTAATATCACTCGCCCATTCAACAGAAATCGGTAAGGACTTCTTTGTCCAGATTCCCTTTGTTAGAGTTTCTCTTTTTAGTTTTGACTTAAATCCAAGTCTGTTATTTGCATAAACATATTCTAATGGGAATGTTTTAGCACTTTGTTTTCATGATGCTAAACCGTGAACATCCGATCATCTGCTGTTAAATTTTGTCTGAAGATTATGTAACCTCATCAGGGAATTGTTCTTCACTCCCTGTCTTCTTACTGTCCCCACAGTGTCCCCCTCTATTCAAGAAAGAATGTAATAAATGCCTTCAGGTACCACTGTTATACTGAACAATAAGCTTCATTGCTACCCTCATCTCTTACCACACTGTAGCAGCCAAATGACTAAATCCATAATGGGGCCCATGCCTTCTGCCAGACAGATTTGTGTAGCAATAATCCCTTTCATCAGTGTGATAAATGTTTGTTGCCAGGTAATGGACATCCTGGATTTGTCATGTCATTTGATAAATGTAGGCTTGCCTACTACATTGCGGCAGCAGCTGCTATCTGATTCAGAGCGACTGGCTTTTTCCAGTTATGGTCACCCCGACTCCAAAATATCCTCCTTGCTTGGACATTTTTACATGTAACAGTTTCTCTCCATCACAATTAACCATCCATTTTATTTGTTCATTATTTTTTGTTCTTTCTTTTACTGCTGCTTTCTTCGTCAGTGGTTGTATTACCATATTCCATGTGTTGTTATATGCTATAACAAAGAAATGCTGACGCTTTGGAGTTGAGTCTAAGTCAGCCAGCTGTCAAGCTTTAATCTGTACGCTTTAAATCTGTCGCAAAGAGATGACAACTTTGCAAGTTTGTTTACATACTAAAAAGTAGTTTCACAAAGAAATGGACTCTTCCAAAGTCTGACCCAGTGATGAGATCAAGATGCGCATAGAGGGAAACCAGGGAGTGGAGTCACTGGCTTTGGTTCTCTCTTTCTCTCCATCTTTTCCTCTTTCTTGTCTTTTTTCTCTCTCTCTCCTTCCCTTCCAAAATCAGGTGCTTCACTCTCATCCCAATGAGCGTTCAGATTATGAGATCTGAGGGTCAAAGACTCATGAGAAGATCAATCCATGTGAATCATGCTGCTAGACAAACAATATCATGTCTGTGTTATTTGGGGTGCATTAAGATATTACTAGACTGTCTGGGTCTTACATGGGTGTTGTCAGCTCTTCTAAATGAGTTTATGGTTGGTTGCAGATTGCCAAACATACAATATGTTGACATCAAAGTTTCCACTGCTTCAACCAATCATGAGCACAGACGTAGTCCTGCATGTCTACATATTTATCCCAAGGACACAGCATGCTGTCTTTTTCTTCCAGCAAACTGGTGCCACCAGTGTTTCCTTTGAACTCATTTAGATGCCTCAGTCTGTGTTATCTGAAAATTGTTGATGGACCCACAACATATACCAATTTGCTATTAGCCCATTTATATCTGTTCAGATTTCATTCCCATAGCCACCATGATTACAGTGCGATTTCTCTAAGTAAAGGTATTAATGTCCAAACACAAGCTCCACTTACAGGACCAGACAGGTGGTTTAACATCTTATAGCCTATTAAATTGGATTTGCGTAACTGCTTGCAAATGTATTACCACCTGACAATAACTTTGACAAATTATAAAGTTGGCAATATGTTCACTGTGATGGATTTCACTATCAAGAATGTTTCTGGCCTCTACAACTTTTCCCATATTACTAACAGCTGCCTTAAAAGCTGGGAATCAATCTAAAATAGTTGGAAGCATTTGCTGTGAAAACCACCAGTATGGTCAGTGTAACACCACCGTTAAGTCCAAAGTTATCCCCACAAGCAACAAGCTCTACAGGAAACACTGGTTAACCAGTACGTATTAAAAGTATTCTACATTATATTGACCTTGCTCATGTTGACCTTTTCCCTGTTCAACAGAAACCACGTGAAGCCCCAGGTGAGGACAAGTGAGGTGACCTCAGCCTCTATAACTCCTGTCCCCTTGGAGAGTCTCACTGGACTATGCAGCCCGCAGCCGCCTGCTGCCGCTGCCACCACCACCACTAACCCGGTCCAGACAGCTTCTGACCTGAGCTCAGCGTTCTCACATCTCTCCCCCTCCTCCTTGTCTTTGGACCCCAGTGATGACAGCAGCATGGCTGGACGTGGAAGGTAAACCAGTTTTATCTGTCTGTCAATGATTTGCGCCTGGCTGCTCCTCAAGGGCTGTGACGTTGATCAGTGACACTTGACCGATCATTTATTTGCCTTCCAGACGGAGCACAACCTACAGAGGAACACGGAGGAGGCGAGAAGACGAAAGGACTGCGGTAAATAACACGTTTCGCATCATCTTTAAGGTTTATTGCTGTATTGAAACATCTCGTGATCTTTCTGTTTGTTCAATTTCCTTTCTCAGAGGCTAGTACCACTAGCGGAGGTAAAGGTTTCTCCACCCAAGTTTGACTTGGCTGCTACCAATTTCCCACCTCTTCCTGGCTGCGTGGTCAGTACACAGGGAGAGCCAGTGCTGGAAAACCGAATGTCAGATGTCGTACGTGGTTTGTACCGGGACAAGGTAAGAAAAATTGAGAATTCAATAGTGTAAATCTCTTGTATAAAACTGCTTTGACAGTATTGTTGAGAGGAGGGACTTCTGAGGTGTAATATGCATCCCTCCTTGCTTTTTGTAGACCGAACAAGCCAATAAAGAAGCCACTGTGAGTCCAGGATCAGGCCAAACCCCAGCCGCAGAGGAGGCTGTGGCTGTCTCAAGTCCTTCCCTGGCAGCAGCAAAACCTGCTACACAACCACTTGGACCCTCAGCCCCTGGGTACGACTGTCTTAAAAATTCCAATTTAATTCAGGATATTTGGTACTTAAAGTAAAAAACCTGTCTCAAATTCATAATTTGATTGTCTGAAACTCCTTGTTCTGACAGTGTCACTCGTCAGGAGAAGAGGGTTGAACGGGCAGAGCCTCCAGCTCCGAAAGTGACTCCACGCACACCTGTTCAAACCACCGGAAACCTATCGTCCTCCACACAGCCCGTGCCTAGCTCCAGGCCTCAGCCCTCTGCTGCCTCCACGCCAGCGACACCCAGCACGCCGGCCCCTGCTCCAGCCACTACTCCCACCCCTGCGCAGGTGAGAATCTGGCTATATACAATAACGGCCCCATACTTGAGCACAGTTGTCTTCCTGATGATGAGATCTTTTGCGCATAGAGGGATGTGAGGTAGTGGACTGACTGGCTTTGGTTCTCTCCCTCCTTCTCTGCCTGTCACTCTCTTTCAATATTTCTGTCTTTTTATCTCTCTACCCTTTCCCACCCAAAGTCCAGAACGTTCACTCCTACCCCAATGAGCGTTAAGATTATGAGATCTGAGGGTTTGATAAAAGGAATGATGAAAATGAATGAATAAATGTCTGTGTTACATGTTTTAAAATTGTGCTTTTTCCCTGCCTTGGTTCAGGAGCCCCGTAAGCTCAGCTATGCCGAGGTGTGCCAACGACCACCCAAGGACCCTCCCCCTGCAGCCCCTGCCCCAGCTTCCTCAGGCACTGCATCAGGCCAGCCGTTACGCGAGCTGCGCGTGAACAAGGCTGAGGAGCCGGGCTCCAGCAGTGGCCCTGGAGACAAGCAAGAGAAAGGCCACGACAGGGAGGGGGGATGGGAATGCAAGGAGAGCCGGCCACCACGTGAACGTGACTCTCAAGGCTACTACCGCAGCAATGGCCCCAGAGGCACCGGGGGCCTCAAGTTTCGGGACCAGAGGCGCCCGCCTCCGGCCCGACGCAGCTCCCCCCAGGGAGGCTACAGGCACACTGGCAAAGAGCAGAATATCCCACCAGTATCGCCAAAGTAAAAACTTGATATGAATAGAAAAAAGATGTATGAATATATACAGGGATATATATAATTATATAAAAATGAATAACATAAAAGCAACAACATTATGGTAGCCACCTTCCCCCCTGGAACTTGTCCAAAGAAAAGCTTTTAAAATGACAATAAGACCGGGACATCCAGGACTAATGGGCAAAATGACACCTGAAGAACTTTGATGAGTGATTTTGAAAAGGAAACAAAAATCTTGTTTTGGCCTCCAGCGTTATGCTTAAAAGAATTTTAAGTGCGATTTAACTGGAGGACATCTCATTTATGCTCTGCTAGGAAGAGGTGGGATGCTGGGCCACATAAATGGGCCGCTACCTTTTTTTTTTTTTTTTTTTTTTTTTTAACGAATAGATGTCTGCAAGAACAATATGCACTAAGAAGAAAAGAACATGCATATATGTCATGTACATATACAAAGATATCACTAACACGCAATGAGACATCGGTTTTGTTTTTTTTCTTGTGTGCTTAGGTTTGCAAGTATGACTGAACGGTTGACTGATGTCTGTGTATGCATTGATTGTTAAGCAAAATGATTGAAGTGCTACGGTGTGCTGTTGCACTGATGTAATGAAATGGATGATTTTTGATTTTTACATCAGAGATTCAGAATCATTGTCCTGAAACTGGACAGTGTGATCTTCTAATGTATATTAATGAAATATGTTCTATGGTGGTATTTTGATTCTGGTTCATAATTGGCTTAAATCGTATCAGTCAGATATCAGAAACTGTCGATGTACGCCACAGTCAGATGTGTGGTTTTGTTTGAAGCCGAAATCCACTTTGGGGTGCTCACTGGCCTGTTAGCCACGGCGAACCTGCTAGCCTGGTCCAAAGTTTTTCATGTTTTATCTCTATCTCGCTGAACCATTTTTGGGGTCTACCCACTCTGTTGGTTTCAGAATATTGTCATGTTGATAATCAGTCAGGTTCTCTGTTTACATGTTTGTTTGGGTAGTAGGTTGTTTTCTAAGAGAGGAAAAAAAAACAGAATAGGTAAGATTTGACTGTTCAGTGCGCCTGATGGTTTAGGTGAGGTTTGGCTTTTCTACATCATCACAGGATATCCAGGTTAAGCTTATATCTGTGAATTGTTCTTAACAATGGCATAGTGTCAAAAATAGACTGAGGAGTGCTGTTAGCTAAGGATGATAGCTACGTAATATTTGGCAGCCAAGTCGTGGGTATAAAGAAAATTGGAACATTTTCACGTGCTATGTGCCAGCTGCCTACGATCATAGTGTGCTAGGATAAAGTTTTGATTTATATTGACGAGGTCTGCTAAATAATGTAGTCTTGGGGAAACTTTTGGCCCAGTGAAACTGGATTTTGAAGAAGCTGTAGAGGTGTAGTTGCCTATGCTATATTGTAATAACCCTTCACTAGAAATGTGTGTGGGAGAATGTAATTGTTCTAGTACTGAATTTACAGAGGGAGGCTTTTGACAGCAGGTATCCACCAGATTGTTTTGTGCTTTTAGGGTGAGTTTGCTGTTTTTTTTTTTTTTTTTTTTTTTTTTTCTTTCTCTCCTTTTTTTAATTTTTGAAAAACAAACAGGTTGACTTAGAATTTGAAGTTTGACTCACTGTATGTATTGCTTTTTAAATTTATTTATTTTAATTCTGATGCACAACGCTTTTCTCCCAATCTTGGTAGGCTGGTTTCCCCAAAGTTGTGTGAAATCGCATTGGCAAAAATAAAATCACATATATGACATTTATATACTGTTTGAGATGTCAGCTGAGCGAAAATACTTGATGCATTGACTTTGGGTTTAGTAATGCAGTAAATGAGTAACCAATCACTGGGGCTGTTATTTCTTTTTCATTAATGAGTATGAGCAGCTAGTGGTTTAGTATAATTAAATAAATGCACTAACTTGTTTTTAAAAAGAATCTTACTCATGAGTAATGTGAAATCATTTTAGAAGCATACGGTTGATGTTGACAGGCTTGCAAATACCTACAGGAACTGTGCCCCCCCATATGTTTGGGTTATTTTCTTTTAATTTGGGTTGGGGTGGCAAAAAGGAAATATAGTAATGGATCAACCAAGTGTTTGAGACACAATCCTAGAACTGTATGAAATGTCACCAAAAATAAATTATTTTGATTTGGCTTTCTAGTGTCACATTTCTTTCTGTTATCTTATGTTTTGTACACACTCGACACACATCAACAGGTGAGTGGGTTGCATTTTTTTATACAAATGAATTGCAGAGAATTCTTTTAAAGTATTTTAAGACGTGATGAACCGATCCAGGCCTTCTAAGTTTAAAGGTGTGTGCAGCTCACCTCTCCACCCCCAACAGGTCACGTCAAAGTTTCAGGTTTCGGGTGGGGTCTGAACCATTTTGTTATGTAAAGCGTAGAGCAGGGATCGGATTCTAATGGTGTCGTTTTCAAATGTAATAGGGAAATTTCTCTGACTGCCAAATTGCCTTTTATCTGCATCCATGTGTGTCGTGTTGGAAGATACATGATGCCCAAGAGACCTACAGGAATTCTGCAGGAAAAAGTAAATGTAATAAGTTTTGTAATGGATGAACTAAAGCAAAAATGTAGTTTTATGTCCATGTTAAATTTGGCAATACCAATTGGTTTCAATCAGATATGAAAACTGTGTACAGGCTGGCTTTGGGGCTGTTTGAGGGCTTACTGGGGAATCATGAAATTACAGACAAATAAGGCCTGTTACTGAGAAAATGACCATTACAATTTCCTACAGCTAAAGATCAAACTGCTTCTTGTTTTTGTTTAGAACCACAAGATTATCACATGTAGCAGAGCATCACAATTGAGAGGCTGGAAGTAGGAAATGTTTGGTATCTACATTTGAAAAATAACTTGAATTTGGAACAAACAGTTTAATTTCATCAACTCTAAATCTCAATACCCTCTGGCTCATGATACCTAATAATTCCCAGAATCATGATGCAGATGGATTCATGATGAAGATCTGGATGTAATTGATTAGCTAGTTGGCAGAAAATTGATCAACAACTGAGTAATATTTTAAGTCATTTATCGTAGAAAAAACATTCACATGTTCCAGCTTTTGCTTCTCAAATGTGATGATTTGCTGCTGTTACACGTTAAACTGAATATCTTTGGGTTTTGGATTGCTGGTGAACTTCAGTCTTTTGGAAACTAATTGATTAATTGATGAAATGTGAAAAATAATCAATCATGTCTTGTCTTTTTCTAATGTAAAACCGATTCCACTACAATCTCTTCTCCTTGTGGGTTCTTCACTGCCACAGATGAAATATCAAACTATGACTTAAGAATAAATGGTATTGATGGTGTATTTGTGGTGTTGGTTGTCCACCAGTAGCTGTCTGAGCTGTCTGTCACTGATTTGTGGAGCCACTTGTTGGGTGCCTGTGCTGCATCTTAACATGGTCATGAGGCTGCAGGCATCCACCCATGTGGGCGGATGCCTGTGGCTGCCACGCATGTCTATACTGGGAGAGTGAGCCCAGCTGGCAAAGACGGTCCTTCCACTCAGACACCGTCCAAGCCGGGAATCAGAGACAATATCAACCAATTTGAAGTCAATTTGAAGAACGTCTGCCCAGTCCGGTTTAAACACAGTGAAGGGGAGGTTCCAGCAGGGGGCGTGGCTGCGGGCGATGACGTCTAGTGTGTTTATGTCAAACAGACGACAGGCAAACAGGCAACACGCAATCTGTCCTTCAAACCGTGAACCATAAACGGTACGTTGTCTCATTAGCACTGGTTATTTATCGATGCTTGATGCAAAGTGCGTTTCAAAGCGCCTTCGCAAGTGTTTGAATTACATGTCATTTGATTTTTGTTTCGCCGTCGAGTCTTCGACGCTGGCGTTAGCATACTAGCTAGCTAACTGGATGCTAGCCGGTTAACAATGTAGTATGTGATACTTTATATTAATCTGCTGTTTTGTAAAAGTTGTCACTTGGTGTGAAATGTGCGTCACTGTTACAGACTTTTTTTCAAATTATCCACTCACTATTCTAAGTGAGCTAACGTTAGCAGTCATTTGTTTACGTTGAGCTAGCATAACAGCTACAGTTTGTGCCTATATGCTAACAGTTAGGCAGGGTGAAAGTGGACGGACAGCCGAATAACATCAGGCAGTACAAGCATACACCATCCAGATCGCATGGCATATCTTTAACGCTAAACTAATTGGAATAAAAAACGGGGAAAGGTTGTTAACTTGTTAAATGTCAACTTGCGTTCGTTTGGTGATTTAAGTAATCATTCGTCGTATGTCATCATACATGATTACATGAGATTTCAACAAGATCAGCAAGTAATGTACTCTCGAAATCATGATCCTTGGCACTTTTGCATTATGTTAATTTAATAAAATGGGTTGTATTAATAACAAAGTCCGAAATAAAAGGAGATATAGCTGGACCCTCTTTGTTCAGTATAACTCGCCTGGCAGATCTGATTATGTAGTGCCAGTGTAATTTTATATGAAATTAAAGAGGTTTCTATAGTATGTTTATTTTTGTTGGTCACAATGTCTCCATGGGAAGTCACTAACTTTGCAGCACCAAATTATGCAAACTGCCATGCTGGTAAAATGGTGGTGTTAAAGCAACAGACAACATATAATAATGAAATAGTCTCAGACCACTGCCTAACAAGAGGTCTCATCAAAACAACTTTAAACCCCTGAGGGACCTCTTAGATTTGTTATTTCTTTTTCCTGGTACAGTTCTCTGAGCCTGGCTCGGTGATCTCTTTCATTGTGTTTTGCAGTTTTTAACCCAAACTTCTTGAAAAATGTGTTTTAGTGTGCCCTTGTGTCACCCCTGCCCGGGTGCCATGGTCCTCAGTTACACATGAGCTCTACTATGTGGTACATCATGCAAAGCATTCAAAGTAAATACTCTTTGTCTGAGCGGCTCATCCGCACCATCGCAGCCATCCGCTCATTCCCACACGACAATGTAGAAGATCTCATTCGTAAGGTAGGCCGGCTCATCTTCCAGTCCAGCTTTAAATAAATACTATCTCTGAGTGTCATCCGTTATATTGACATCATTATCTCCTGTATGCCTAAGGGAGCTGATGTGAACCGGATGCATGGCACACTTAAGCCCCTGCACTGTGCCTGTATGGTCGCTGATGCTGACTGTGTGGAGCTGCTGTTGGAGAAGGGGGCAGAGGTATGTCACAGATGACTTCTACGCACTGAACCATTTCCCATATCATACCACATACCACATGGTTTTAGATAAATTAACTTACTTCCAGACTCCCAGCCACTGTATGATATAAAAGTCAAGCCTGCAGAGAGCCTTGCTTGTGGTAATCCATCACACTGAACATGAAGCCCAGTTTTATCTTTGTCAAGATCTTTGTGGGACGGTGCAGGACAACTTTGTGAAACTCTTGCCTGTTGGTGTGTTCAATAAAAAGAATAGGGGGTTTCCAAAAAACATTCATACACAAATCAAACATGGAAGACATAAAGTAAACAAATATGGAACTGAAAATATGAGATGATGACAACTTGAATGGAAAATCCGAATGCCTGACACTGAGGAAAATTGCATTTATGAATCCAAATAATACTAATTGTATTTAATGAGTGATGATTTCCTTATTTACCTCTAGCAAGATCCAGCCTTACACATTTGGTTATATTCATCCAGGTATAGAGATGTCTGTCTGTCTGAGATTTCTACCTCCACCTGAATACAAAGGAGGTGAATTTAAATTTTGCTTTAGGTTTTCAATGTATCGAAAAATTTATTAAGCAGAATTCAATGGCAGAGTGCTCTGGTGGCCAAATAGTCTGTATGCAGTTAGAGTATATAACTGCAACATCCCTAGTTAAATTCTGTCCTGGGGATCTTTGTTGCACTTCGCACCCTTCTCTCTATCCTTGTTTCCTGTCTGTCTCTTCACTATTGACTGTCCAATAAAAATTTTTTTAAAAAAGTATAATAGAATATTTTCAGTGCTTTACCTTGTCGTCAGACAGTCCTTTCCTTTGGCACTACATTTTCTCAACTGTAGAACTTCTGCATTCATACACATAAATGCAACTGTGCCACGCACTGAATTACGCAGAACAAATGAAAAATTCATCAGTCATAAATAATTTAAAGTTAAATTAAATGTGTCTCTGAGTAACATTTTACTACACCCATGAGAAAGACGTTTGTTGTACATACACATCGTTTATTCATCTGGCCCCAGGTCTCTATTGCATATTTTTGTGCTACACCGCCATCCCTGCGCATCGCCACTAAAGCTACTACAACAACTGCTGCTTAATCATAATCTATATCATCTATTGCTGACCTCCAAGTGATGATAGGTGTTCCCACCCTCCCTAGCTGAATTATGTTGCATTGACATACTGGTCCAAGGAGTTATTACAAACTAAGACCGTTCAAATGTGCTGTCTTACAATCAATGTATAGTAAATGTGTGTGTTTTGCAGAGCTCAAAGTGGCGATGAGATCTTAAAATGTGTGGAAAGGGTCTTGACAAAGGTCTTCAAATGGATTAAATTTAACTTCAGGACTGTAATTTGGGTAAACCAAGCCTATAACTGTAGGACTCAGAACAGTTGGGTATTTTCTTGACATTGAAATTTGCTTTGTTCATCACACCTTCCAATCTATATTCCACTCTGAACCACTGTTGAACCACAACAGCAAGTGCAGAGTCCTCATGCAAAAGGCCTATCACTTTGTGCTGGTCATTACAATTGCATGATTACAATATGGCCATAAGTGTCAATGTCATGACATTACCTTTCCTCATCAGGTGAATGCTTTGGATGGATATAACCGCACAGCATTGCACTATGCAGCAGAGAAGGATGAGAGCTGCGTGGAGCTACTGTTGGAGTATGGGGCCCAGCCAAATGCCCTGGATGGCAACAAGGACACCCCACTTCACTGGGCCGCCTTCAAAGATAACCCAGAGTGTGTGAGGGCCCTGCTGGAGAGCGGGGCCTGTCCCAATGCCCGGGACTACAACAATGACACGCCTTTGAGTTGGGCAGCAATGAAGGGCAACCTGGAGAGTGTCAAAGTGCTATTAGACTACGGAGCCCAGGTCCATGTGACAAACCTGAAGGGCCAGACCCCTATCTCCCGACTTGTGGCCCTGTTGGCCCGGGGCCTGGGCACTGAACAGGAGGAGGAGTGCCTAGAGCTGCTGTGCCGGGCGGCAGGGCGGTTTGAGATCCGACGGGCTGACGGCACCCTTCCCAGGGAGCTGAGTAAGGATCCCCAGCTGCTGGCGAGGCTGACCAACATGGTGGCTCAGGCTCCCACGCTTGGCGCTCTGGCACGCTGTGCTGTCCGGCAGAGTCTTGGAGTCCAGTTCCTCCCCACTGCTGTAAAAGAGCTTCCTTTACCAGAGACTATCAAAGACTATTTACTGCTGAGAGACTGAGGTGATGAAACCATCGGGGGGCTCTCAGACCTCACTGGCTGATTACTAGACAGCTCATCACACAGCATTTATTGGCAAGGAAGTGTCTCCATTGAATTATGGGATATTGTGACAGCAGCACTCATTATTCCACCATCTTGCATATGAATACAGGTTTGTGCACCGGGAGAGATGTACAGACCTCTCCAAGCATTTTTTTATTTTCTATTTGTGGCACATAATCTATGACCATTGCAGATTGGTAAATTTGATCAGTGTCAGTTGTAGGAAGAAGACTGCACCAGTCCATGTTTATATTGTTTAAAAAAATTATGCACTTTTTGGTTACTCGGGCCTGACCTGTTAAAAATAAGTCTTGGTGCAACAACATTGTCTCAGCCCACCCTGCATGCAGTACAGAAAGAAACTATTACTTCAGGGTTGGGCTTCATCATAGGAATTAACCTACATGAAGATAGTTGTGTCCAATTATTCTTCAGTTCACAAAGATACAGTGCATTTTTTAAATTTTAAGTAGGCTTATTATTCATTTTTTGTATGCAAGATTCACAATTTTGTATTGAATATTGCATTTTAAAACAAATAGGAAAAAAATTATCATATTATAATTTGTCACAGAACATGAGGAAAATCTTATTGAGTTTGGTGGGGAAACTAGCACGATTAGATTTAAATGTAAGATAGGTTTATGAATGAGGGCTAATGTCTAATGATGCAGGCTGTCCAGTAGTAATGTTGGATGGTGCAGTTCCTGAAGTAGTGCTCAGGAACGAATGTTATCTAGTTAGTATGATAGTTGGGAGTGGCCATCTCTCTCCCAATGACGTCCCAGTGATCTCACAGTGCGATCAATTTTGAAAAATCAAGGGAAAACCAGGAAATAGAATTTAAAAAACACACTAAATGGGAACAGTTTTGTTTTCTATGTAGAAGCAATGAAAGGTTGCACAATATTTGACTGGTCCACAAAATTTTGCAGACACACTAATCTTGCCTCCATCTAGTCCTCTGAAAACGTTGATAAAAGTGGTGTCAACACGCCTGCTGTCATGTACTATTTATTTGGGCTTTATTTTATTGGAGGATGCAGTTGCCAAGGAGGAATAAAATGCTCTCTTTTTTTCTTTCTTTCTTTCTTTTTTTTTTTTTTTACAATGGATGTTTTCAGTCTTAACTTGAAAAAGTTTTCATGGGTGCTCCCTCGTCCAAAACTTTCCAGCATATGCTTAAGAATTATTTTAAATGATAAATATTAGAACCACGAAATGGCATGATTACTAAGTTTTTGTCCTTGAAAGATTCACTAAATACGCTTGCAAAATGTGTTTACGTTTGGTATGGGATCTGTCTAAAATCTGACCATTTCGTTTTGTTTGCTTGTTCGGCTGCTGTATAAAAATCAATCCCTTAGATCATGTCTTGTGTACACCTGCATAAGTGCTTTTTTTTCTTTGTCAGTGTAATGAAAGTAAATGCCTTTATATTCCATTAATTTGTTTTCTCTCCGTTGTTCATTAAGTTTTAAAATAACATAAATACATTGAACAATAATAATCAAGCACTATTATTTTCAACCTCCACTGTAGTTGGCTATGAAACCCTACAGAAACGCTTGGCTGTGTCGCATTCAAATTGTTGGCCTGATTCAGATTGAGGTTTTTTTGCATTTGTCTTTTTCAAAACAGGGATTTTGACTTCACAGTAGGAAAAGCACAGGTGTTACTCATAACGTTACCAATGGCTCTGTTGTATTCACGTGTCTCAGCATGCACAATATCAGGACCCTGAAACCAAAGAAGCTAAATGGATTCTGCCCTCATTCATTTTATTGTTTACACCTGTGCTTCTCCTGCACTTTTAATACACTGTGATTGATTTGATTATCAAATCAGTTATGAGGGCTCAACACTTTTCACATTAAAAGAAGCACATGTTGCTTTGTCACTGGAAAATTTTAAATACATAAAACTTAAAATATATTAAAATATACATATATATTATCTGCTAAGTCATAAACATATAGACAACAACATTAATATTAACTTGGTGAAGTAAAGGTTAGATTATGATTGAACTGTGTAACATTGTCCTTTTGTTGGTGATTAGGATTGAATACAGCTGTGATCACTTAGTGGCTGTATAATTAGAGTTTGACTGAATCACCGTCATTACAATGAGAGGGCCAGAGAAGCTAAATTATGAGAAACCACATCATAAATTTACAATTACTTAGAGCTATTTCTAAGTGATTTGAAATACTTGGCCAAAAATTATACAAGAGGGGAAAATAAATAACAGCTCTAACAGACATTTTAGATTTACTTTTACACTGTGAAAAATGTATTTACTTTGTAAAAACTACATTTTTCAGAAGAGAACTTAGACAAAACTTTTGGATGGCAAAGAAATGACTGTGTTTTAATTTTGTCTAGAAAGGAATACCAATGAACTTCACATTCAGTTCTCAAATTTTCCACTAGGGGTCTCCCTAACCTTGTCTATGAATTCACATTTATTGGCTTGTAAGACAGCCTCTGAATGAGACGTTTTGTGTAATTTGTATATTGGACAAAAAATGGGATGTTACGTAACAATTGCTGTGGATTACATCAGCTGCCTCGTCTTAAATGCTTTATGCAATCTCAAATTCAACCATTGCAGCCTATTTCTAATATTTCGTCCTATATAGGTTTGTACAACATGCTGCCCTGTTCTCTTACAATCAGGACGAGTGAGAATATCAGGAAGGAAATCAAAGCTAGAGGGGAAAGACCTCATTACAATACAATAGTTTCAACCATTTTATTTCTTTCATGTAAATCCTGAAACCTCATGCAACAATAAGGACAAGGATTTTGTATAAAAAAAGGGAAATAAATATAATTTTGACCACTTAAATAGAAGAAGAAAGTGATGTACATGTGTTGGAAACTTAAGTTAATTTTATTTAAAGGCCAATATCCCAAAATCACAATTTGCCACAAGGGGATTTAAAATCAGCACACATACGCACCCTCTATCCTTTGACTCTTCAAACTCTTCAAAACACTTAAAGGGAAAAAATATAAGAAAAAGCAATAGATGAGGACACTGAGGAGATATATATAGATATTATAGAATTATAGAAACGGATGAAGATGGAGACCTTGATTTTAAAGGGTGAGGCTCTCAAAACAAATGGATACTGATCTTTACTGGTTATATAACAGAAACAATATTTGTCAGATGGACAATCAGTCACTTGTTAAGAAATGGTGAAACGATTATATCAGATACCATGTGGGTCCTATTAGAGATGCACTTTAAATTTTAAATGACAACTTAAACTTCTTGAACTTAAGAAAAAGTTCAGTATCAAATATCTAAATCACTGGCCACATTTACTTAGTATGCTCTCAATTGCCTTTTAGGAAGACTCATCAGTACACCAAATGCACAATGTTTGACAGTATTCTAAAGAGAATGACTTTGTGAAAGGACATTTTGCTAGAAAGCTATCACCACTATTTCACTGATATAACATAGACTTCGTTATTGGTACCTTATATTTCCTCTAAGTCACTTTAGTTTCCCCTTAGACACTAATGTACCTTAATACTTTATATATGTGTATTTGGGTGCTTTTATTTCCTAGTACTGACGTATTTTATTCTCAACATGAAGTAGATTAAACAGTTAATTTAATTATTTTCATCATAATGTATGACATACTTTTATTTTGATAACCAAAAATAGTGCCTCCATAGTATTTAGAGTGTCAAATATTGATAGAAAAGGAGGCACAAGTAGCTTTTTTTTTATCATTTAGGTTGATAGAGGTCACATTTTTTCTGCACGTTATTAAAAATATCAAAGGATAAAATAACACCTCTTAAAAGTCTGACTCCGAGAACTGCCGTGAAATCTCGCGATGACTCGACGTCAAGGGGAGTGTCAAATTCCAGGAGAGGAGAGGAGAGGAGAGGGGAGTCAGAGAGAGAGGGGCGCAAGGGTGAGTTTGTAAACACTTTATTACCCTTTAAATCCAACATAGATATGTCGACTGCACTAAACTTTGTCAAAGTATCGCTCGGTGCTTCACTTTCCAGTGTTTGTTACTGTTAAAACCACACGTCTGTTTAATGCTCCAAACTGTTGTGGCAGCAGCAACGTTTCATTCGGACTCGCTTTGCACTCAAGTGTCAGTCCGCTAACCAACTAGCTCCTGTCTGCTTTTGTGTTTTTCACTGCTCGTAATGTCTTTAAAACACACCAGCTCACTTCGGTTATAATTAAAAGAGTGTTGGCGTGTGTTTGTTGTCATCTCTGAAGCTGGTAGTAACGCTGTTATTACTCAGTTTATATGTGCGTTCGGCCTGTTGTTAACGCTAGCCACTGTTAGCTAGCCATTAGTTTTTCGTGGATACAAAAAGTTGATTTCGGGGTTTTAACCAATAAGATTCGGCTTTACGATGTTATTGACAGGGTCCAGAGCGTTGCGTGTATCAGATGCTGTTGAGTGACGTGCTTTTAGCCAATCGCTGATTAGAATAGGCGGTCCTGTTACGGGAAAAGGCGGGGCCAAGTGTGGCTGAGCGTCGCCAGACAGTTATGAAGGCTAAAAACTTTTTCAAGCCAGTTAACGTTGTCTGGAAGAAGGAACTAATGTTTGCAGGATTTTACTTTGGCATTGACCTCTTTTGCGTGCCTGAGACCCCACGAGAAATATTTGCTTGTCTGTTTTTTGGCGGTGGACTATGCTGTAATGTTAATCTGGGTCTGCATGAAGAGCCTCTGAAGAACTCAAAGTAATAATGATATCCATAGTATTGCAATCTGAGCTGCTGAACGCCCCAGGATCCGCATCCCCATGCATGTCAACACCTTCATTAGGAATGTAGGTCATGTTTTTAGCAGAGTTGTACCTCATTCCATCACATGAAGTTACACCAGAAGAAACTGCAGCCTATTTAGTACAATCACACATCTTGACCCACTCTGAGTAATGATATATGTTATAGATTTTTTTTATGCAACTTAAATATTATTTGCTGCAACATAAACATCATCACATGACATATGGTGAATAAATGTAATGTTTCAAAAATATGTGTTGCATGTATGCTTTTATATATATACATTTGTGCCTATAGCTGAGATGTCAGTGAATCAAAGTCTGTCCATCATATTACTAGTAATATATTACTATATTACTATTACTATTACTACTTGTTAACTCAGTATTTGATTCTTTAGAGCATTGTGCAAAAATGATTTGACAAAGTTATTGCTGTGCAGGCTCTATTTTTAATGAGACCCAAAATATCAAGCAACACTGTCTTTTTCTTTTGAATGTTATGAATTTGCCCACTAAAGGAACATCTTATCTTATAATACAACTTAAAACCTCATGGCAAGTGCTTATAAAAGTTGCCAAACACGAATAACAGCACAGTGTTTCTGATTTAATTTTAGAAAACTGCCCCTGGGTCTATCCTGTATTGTCCTGCATTGTCTGCTAACTCGGCATGGATTTAGCTTTTAGCCCTTGTTAGTTATGCAGACATGGATCTAGGATTTCATTTGTTCCATTTACCAAATCTCGGGTTCACTTTGCTTACATAAATACATATTGGCTGTTGCACACACCCAGCTGCAGCTAAGAGCTCACATTTACTGGACCTCACCTGTGATCCACCAAATACCCATGATCCTTCAATTGACCAATCGCTGACCACGTTTTTCTTTCTTTCGCTATTTCACCATTTCACTCTCTGCCTCCCCCTCCTTTACTTTTTTTTTTCTTTTTGTGGGGTCTCCCCTACCCTCTGGCAATTCAAGCCTCAGATTCCAGAGTCATGGCTGCAGCGCGAGCTATTAATACAGTTTGTTTAGTCAGTTTCCTAGCAGGCTGCATCAAACACTGGATGGCTGTGGCTGATTATAGCTGGGACTCGTTCTCCTACACCTGCTGAGTCTGAGAAATCCAAGTTAACGGTGGGACTTTGGCAGCAGCTCAATGAGAGGGACAGGAATTAGGGCACTTTGAGTGCTTCCATGTCACCTTGGATGAAAGGTGGCGAAAATAGGTGGACTTGATATCCATGCCTGTAACGAATATCAGTGATGCATATCAGGACTAATGTAACTTGCAGACTGATTTATTGTCTCTCACAGAGTTGAGGTCTGCATGAAGCAGGGCATTTTACAGTGTGCAGTAAAACTTTGCACAATCAACTTGTTAATTAGTTTATTGTCAGTGAGACACATCTGACAATTAAAGTAGTAAATTAACAGCATCACTTCTTTCCGTACACATGTGAATCTAGCAGAGGATTACAGATAGTGCTGCAGTTTTTGAAGTTGTGCTTCAATATAGGTTGTTTCACTACAAAGTCAAGCAATAGATGTTGAAGAAAAGACCTTAACACATCTGTTTAAATCAGGTTAAGATATTGGTTTGGGGCAGCTATGAAAACAAATGGTATTATTTTCCACCCCTGTCATCTGAAATTTGTGGTGGAATAGCCCACATTTCATGTTAGCTTCAGACAGCCAAGTTAATGTCTAGCATGTCTTTAGTAAGATGTAAACGCCGAAATCTGTTCCCACTCCTCACGCCAGATGTGTCCGTTTCCCCACAAAGTCCACACCCTCAGTATAACGAGCTAGACGGAGTATCTTGTTTGCAGACACATCTCTGCCCAAATAGACTCAGTGGATTGGAAGTGCTTTGTGAGAGCCCTGGCACCAACCTGTTGCCTTTCTCCAGAGAATGGGAGGTCTGCTTCATCAGCCCTTTGATCTGCACAGAGAGGGACAAGGCTTTTGCTTCAAACACGATGCAGACCGCTTTCCTCATAAAGACATGGAGCTGAGAGACACAACTGTTAGGCCTCTTACAGGCCCGGCGTCATGGGAGAGCGTTGTATTCCAGCGCAAGGCTTCAGTAATCATGTGTTGGCTCAGGGGCAGCTGTCCTCGGCAGAGGGAGAGATGGAGGGAGGAGGGAGGAAAATATACTGACTTCAACATTGGGAAAACTTTCAGACATTTATGCCTCGCCAACATAATGAATAATCTGTCCCACTCAATAATGTTGGACTACATGCTCACTCCATGTAGTAGGTACAGCTGAGGTTAATGTGGTCAGTAACTCAGTAATATTACAATACTAAAAATGATAAACTAATGTTGCTTTCCAGTTTGTGGAAGAGTTGTACATATTAAGTTGAATGATGCATCAGCAGATTTTTTGAATGAACATGATTAAACAAGCTATACAAACAACACAGGAGTACAGAGGCTCTCATTCCATCATAAACGTCAGCAAAAGTAAAAGTTCAGGAGGTGGATCACAAAACACATCTAACATACATTTTGAAGGACTAGCATTAAATTATTAAAGCTTGGCGCCATCCTTGCTCATGACTATGTTTTACTGAAACCTTATTCAGTATTACAGTAGTCAGTGTCTTTTGTTTATTGAAACGTTTCTGCTTGTATACACAGCAAGCATACATTGATGCATATTGGTTGCTGCTGTACTGCCAGTGGGACTCTGTTGTGTAATAGCTGCCAGACTTCAGTTTGGGCCAGTTGAGAGTGCTAAAACATTAATGTCCCTCATTCATTGCCACCCCTCCAAATCCCTGGTTTAAATTCAATGACCAAGTTATTTTTCTAAACTTCCCAGTTTGTCTTCACATGGAGTTGTTCAGCTGTGCAGAGCAGTGCAGGGTGGGGTGGTTTGGTGGAGTTGGGGATGGGGTTGACATAGAGGAAGGGGGGGTTGTGAGGAGTTTTTCTCCTCTGTAGAGACAGCTGATAGAAGCAGTAAGTCTTGTACAGTGTTAGTTTATGTCACTTCAGCTTCAGGCACAACAGGATGAGAAACCAAACATAAGCATGTGCACATTTAACTCTTGACAGTACCATTGCTTCAGAAGAGAGTGATGTAGTGTTTGGGTTTGTTGTCCTGAAGAAAGCGTTGGGAGTGTTTCCAGCACATTCAAATGGTCAGCAATGCTCCCTGTAATCAATATTAAATATTTAGATAGTAAATAAACACATATTAAATATTTAATTATAATTTATAATGAAATTATTATTCATCTTGGTAACCAACTAGCAAAGGTAGATGTGAGATACAACAATGTAATATTTATACAATGGCATTATTCATTATATTATTCGACGTTTAAATATGATAGTTTAACGGTTGTCTTTTCCTGGGCTTTCCTGAACAATTGTTCTGTTCTAGCTGAGTGAAATGAACATTGAATGCCTCTACCTATTGGTTTCCCTACATAACATTGCTGATTTTCATGACTTGAGTAAAAAATGTTACATTAGATCTTGTCAGCCATCCCTATCACTTGTATGTCCATACAGAAAAAAGTAAGTTGGAGTTAATCAGGACAACAAAATGAGGCTCAGTGTGAATGTGCCCATTTAAAGATATTTGTGCTGTGGATTCACGCAGACAGTGGATGGAGATGACCGATACAGAGACTGTGAGCAGAGAGAAACAGCTGAGAGAGGGACAGATTGAATGAGGGGTACAAGAAGGTAAAAGGTTGGGAGGTGCTTGAGAGGTGAGGAGAGGGAGTGGTAATGAGAGAAGGAGGGATTGGAAGTGAAGGAAAACGAGACAGGAGGAGAGGGAGATGTCTTTGTGTAAACGGTAGCTGTCGTTCCCTCTTGCGAGCGGCTCCTCATTGGCCAACCAGAATCCCCCCTGTGTGAAGGAAGTATCACCAGGGAAACTTCGTCTCGCTGCCTCTGTGCATGTTTTCCTCCTTGCCAGGGTTATTTTTAAACAGCATTCGGCTTCCTGCTCAGACTAAAGACTACAAGCCACAGCATCCCTGTTTTGTTGTTTTCAGGATTTGCCAGTTCACTAATCAAGAAAAGCCGCAGCAATGTTCTCCTCTTCTCCTCTCCCACAGTTACATTGCAAGCTCTTTGCAAAAATGGGGGACGACCGACCTTTTGTGTGCAATGCTCCTGGCTGTGGACAGGTAAGTCTTTTCCCTTCTTGTCCTGGGTTTCAGGTGTGTGCCTGCACGTGTGGTGTGTAAGTACTCTCCAGCAATTGACTGTAACTACTTATGACTGGATGTATTTATGAATTGAAAGCACTGTTGTACTTAAAAAGACTTGATTTAAGTAGAATAAAGCTTCATATACACAATGAGAGAACTTAAGCAAACCTGAAAAGTCTTCTGGTCTGCTCGCACACTTTGTCTCATTGTCAGACTAAGACTGTGATTTATGCAACACTCTTAATGATCACTACACAGATAGAGTTGTAGCTAACATGCTGTCTTGTGAGACAATGCTGTCTCCTTTAGCAATGACTCACTGGAAGCTCCAGTGAGTAATCAGAGCACAGTTATTGTTTCAACCTGTCACTGTTGACTTCTAGCGCCTGCAGACACAGGTTTGAGCCACGGCAGTGACTCAGCTGAGCACCAGTAGTACACTCACATGCCAGTAACGTGGTGCATTGTCAGGGCTTGGCCTGATATCACAGCAAATTAAAAGAAGTATGTTCTGGTACTCGTGATTATTTAACACAGGAAATATCTGATGTTGTGCTCAATTAGCTGTCTGATACTGTGTTTGGCTGGGTGTGATAGAGCCAGTGATGGATTTTCTCTCCTGGGAACTGGAGGAAGAAAGTGCATGTGGTTAAGAAACATTTGTGATTCATAAGCCTTATTACGTTTCTCTGCTCAGAAGCGATTTGTTGTACATGGGAGTTGCGGTTTGAACAACAGGCATGTAAAGCAGTTTAACATGCGTGTGTTGGATAAATAAATGATGATTTGTTTGGCTATTTTGTTCTCAGAACATTATGGACATCTAGGGACCCCTTCCCTGAACATTTTAACTTTCCTCTGACATGTTTCTGTGATGTAAATACTCTGCATATTTCATTTGTAGACATCATTATTAATTTAGTTAGCAGTTAAAGCAACAGAATCAGATTTTCAAGGCAAAGTCATGTTCATGACAGTGCAGCTCTATAGCTGGAAATTTAAGTCAAATGTTCACTCCCTTTTAGCTCTGTTTTGGTCTCTGCCTGAGGTAGATATCTGGTTCTGTGGTGCTAAATGCTCCACTGTATTCATGAGCTAGCATTACTCCCTAAGTTTGTATGTGTTGGCAGGTAGTGCACAGTGGATGTATAAGATTTTTTCCACTGAAAAGGAATCAAGGTTGATGAGAGCAGTCGGACTGATCCAAAACAACAAAGGACAGGAAAACTCTGGGTAGAGCTGAGGCAAACCACAGAGTGTGATGGTCCTCTCTGGGTTTGTCACTACAAGCGACCCCTTTCACGTTACGTACAGTTCATTGGCAATGCAAAATTATTGATTAGATACTATTGGTTAGTGCAGCTTTGAATGTTAAACACAAGCATTCGAACAAGACATTGACCTAAATTTAAATCTGCTCTAAAAGAGGCAAAACATTTCTTTAAAAAAACTCTTACTCTGCAAAACTGATATTTGATTGAAAACTTTTGGTACTTGACAGTTTTCAATACTAATATGCGCTATGGATACATTTTGGTTTGTACCAAAAAAGTATTGAGGTTAAATACCCAGTCTTACATATTAGCTTAGACACATGCTGAGTTTATATTTATCATCTTTGATTATATTTATTTGTGCATGTTTAGACACGGAACATCCTTTATGTTACAAGCACCTTATGTCCAAGTGACGTTTTACTGCTGCCCTTTACAAGCAACAGTTGTCCAACAGGAAACTCTGAATCATGCCCATACAGTAATAGAACGAGAATGATTGACTCCTGGCTTTGCTCTGGGTTTTCCTTTTACCAAGTTAACAACAACAACAACAGCCCTCGATTATATGATGCCCAGTATTTACTGTGTGGGGAGGGGTAATCCTAGCTGCCAGTATCTCATACAGGGAGATTAGTTGGATAGTTTCCTCTGCGAGACCCAGCCGCCTTGTTCAGAGGAAAGAGACAAATCAGACATGCAGTTGTATTGGTGATGCTGCCTGGTAGGGCTAAAAATAAGCCCCCTGACACTTGACTGTGTTTCCACTTCACTCTCTCACGACTGAACTCGCATCTGCAACGCGGTGCCCCAAAATAGGCTGCAGCGAACGGTGAATAGGCTGGTACCAGAGCCAAGATTATTCCTCCTCCGCCTCTGACTGATTCACCTCGCCACTTCTCCAAAGAAGAAGTGGCGTGTCTCAGACGATGGCTGTTGGTGCTCCATTCGAAAGGTCCTATTTGCCCAAGTGCCAGACCTCCTGTAGCTTCCACTGTGGATACCCGATAGGAAATAACAGAGCGTTAGCTGGCAGCTGTAGCTGTAGCGTTAGCAGATGTACAGCTTTACTGAGACACAATTTATATCATTCGCATGTTTTGCACTTTGACTGGTTTGACGACATTGTGTTTTCTTCTTTTAAAAGACCTTAAACTTAAAGCATCAGTTTTGGTGTGTCAGCTCATTTCCTTTTGGTTTTTATTTGTGCCAGTGGTTTTTTATACTTCTTCAATTTGTTGACATTTTTAATCATTGCCCATTCCCTACATTTCTGTGCTGTTACAGTCACTTCAGCTCTCCTCTGCACAAGCCCTGTTTCTTTTCTAGATAATTCTAGTTTGTGTTAAGATATTTGAGCCCACGTCCTGCAGCAATAATGGGCTCATACAGGACTTTTAAGACATGAGGAACTGTACACCACAGACACAGTTTTCTTTATGGCTTGTCACATAATGTGTACAGTATCGGCTGTGTGTGTTGGGCTACATTTCCAAGAGATAATCTGTCTGTGATGAGTGCAATATGATATCTGGGTTAAGGTACTATAGGTCACCAGGACAAGTAGACACTTACCCGTAGGCTACTTCACATAATATACTTATCCTCTTCTTTTCTTGTGCACTTGTTCCAGAGGTTTACCAATGAGGACCACTTGGCTGTACACAAACACAAGCATGAGATGACACTGAAATTTGGACCAGCCAGGACAGACTCTGTCATTATTGCAGGTACTGTTTGTCTACGTGACAAACACAGAGCTTTTCTCTTCTTTTGTAATGTCATCTCCCAGCATTCAGACGAAGACTGTTTAGCATACCTCTGCATCAGTGCGTTCCAGCACTATTGATGCAATCTCAAGAAAAGCAGCTCCAAAGACACATTAATAACATGGGTTTCTATATTCAGTGCTAAGTGTGAACTAAGTGCGAAAGCGTTACTTTGAATAGTTATCTCTGCTCATTCCCATTTGCCAGACCAGACACCTACTCCCACCCGCTTCCTAAAGAACTGCGAGGAGGTTGGTCTGTTCAACGAGCTGGCCAGCTCCTTCGAACAAGACGAGGATGACAAGAAAGCAAAGAACTCTGTAAGAATGGCTTGATGATTTTGTTAGTGTTTTCATCTGTGTGTGCGTGTGTGTGTATGACTTTATGTATTTTTTTGTACAGAAACCAATGGAATTTTGTACAATGACTCCGGTGTAGTGATAAATAACTTTTTTACTTCCTTATTTCTTACCTCAAGTGTTGATGTAGTCAAAAATTGTTGCTTGCAGAAATTCCTGCCTTGTGTACTTTGACTGTGTATCATTATAGTTTAACTATTGCAACAAGCTGATTTGATTTAAAAGATCCAGCGTGTATTCCACTTGAAAAAGGTTTGTAAACTTATGCTGTGTTTGTGTAAATACCATAAATACCCGCTTCCTTTTTGTCAATGTGCTGTATTCTGTGTTCTCTTATATTTGATAAGCAGTGTGAACTCAGACTTCTCGCCATCTCTGTCCTTCTCAGCTTCCCGCACCCAACTCTGTGGCTTTGGACATGAGCCTGCAGACGACATCAGACGTGAAGGTGAAAAAAGAGGCACCTGTAGAGGTCGACTCCTCGCCGCCAGACAGCCCTGAATCTATCTCTGGAAGGTCAGACAGCAGCAGAGAGCCTCTGGTTAAAGGAAAGGTAGGACAGAAATTGGAGGAGCAGTATTACATAAGTTCATCATGAGGAAGTGAATATATTCTTCTTAGAGATGTGATGTCTGACATGTTGAAACCATTGTGTCTTTCTTTTGAATTACTGGAAGCTGTGTTTGATGTAACTTACGTCACCACTGTTCTCCTAGGATACACCACCCAGGAGCTCAGCCCCCACCCCAACTATTGTGCGTCCAGGTTCCCTCCCACTACACTTGGGCTTTGATGCCCTTCAGCCCACCATGCCATCACCCACCTCTGTCATCACACAGGCACCACCTTCCAATCGTACCAGTCTGGGGTGAGTAAAATTCTGCATCCTTCTCTTCTTTAAGCCTGATTTGCCTCTTAAAAGTTCCCTTACATAACTTTAAATCTCTTTATGTGATATTACAATATCACAGTATGACAGTATCACGAATACTAACATGACTGAATCTCCTGTTCCTGGTGTCCCTCTGTCTGCTGGTCTAGTTCACCAACCAGCCACTACCCCATGATGATGCTTCACTCTGGTCAGGCAGTGCCTGTGCTCCCTGGTCCAGTGCAGATGCCCTCTGTCATTAATGTAAGGCGGACCGGATGTCTAAATTCAATTTCATAGCTAAGAAGTTGGTTCAGTTTGTTAATGCGTGTGTGTTTGTGTGTCTCATCTGGTCTGCAGTTGGCCCGACCCATGTGCATGGTACCCAACATTCCTGGGATCCCCGGTCCTCCTCTGGGAGGCAGCAGCAGCGGCTCTAACTCCCCCTCTGGCTACAGCATCCACTCAGAGGCCAAGATGGTCAGCACTAGATTAGCTCTCTATTTTTATCTCTTTATCTGTTCTTTTTCATCTCCATTTTCACCCTCCAGCCTTCCTCTGCACTGACTTGGTTTGTTCATCATATGACCTTTTGCTGTAGTTACTTGTTTTTTTAACCCTTACACCATGACAACACAGTTTGTGCTGACTTTATGATACTGCAAAGTATACACATAGCTCTATGTGAGGATCCCACGTTTCAACTGTATTTCAAATGAAACTGAGTTAGTGTGGTCATTGTTTAAAGTATTATAAAATACACACAGTATCCACTTCAGTGGATAATTTACACAAACTACTTGCTCCTTCGATCACAAGGTGAATGATCATTGGTGCAAATGAAGGCTGGGCTTTGTTCTTGCCTTTTGTGGGCACAGTCACACACACATAGACATGTCACTGCTCCCTTTATAATAAACAGTTTCCTTGATAGTGAGCAGTAAATTGAGATTTTGGACAGTTAGTATTCACCGTCATTTTGCGTTATCACTGACAGGTGTAGAATCGCGCAACACCAACAACATCATCTGAAAATTGTTCCAGGAACATATAACTTTAGGCATGGCACACATCAGCTACGAAGCCTCCAGAGTTGAACCCAGTACAAAAGGGATGAGACAGAACAGGATGTCACATGAATGTGCTGCTGAATACAAGCTATAACTCTGTGGCAGTCATGTCAGCATGGGTGAAGACCTCTGCACAAGTAGAGCACCTTTTTAATTCATGCCTTAGAGAATTCCGGTTGTCCCTGAGGCAAAGGGTGCTGATGCTTAACATCAGAGATCCAGTGGAAAACAAATTTATTGCATGTAGAATATAATAAGCAGCCTGTCTTCAGCACCAACATTTGTCTCTAGAAATAAATCAGCTTTCATCACACGATGCAACTGGTGCATAAGTGAGATCAACAACTTGTGTTAGGCTGTACTGAAGATTAGTAACTAAGGTTTAGGCCCAGTGCAATGGCTTAGCAACTTGGATGGAACGGCTTGCTATGATGCTGCAGTGATGTTTAAATGCTAACCAAAAATACACAGAAAAATGTAGTGCTATTGCTTTTGAGTCTTCTGTGTTGTTGCTGTATTTGTAAAGCTGTTTCTTTTATACCTACATTACACTGATTATGTTGTTACTTTGGCCTGACGTTGGTCATATCCTTCTTCCTCCTGTAGCGTCTAAAGGCTGCACTGTCCCAGCAGAGCCCGTCAGGACATAGTATTGGGGTCATGGCCATGGGCAGCAGCCCCATGGTACCTCAGAGGGCAGAGCAGAGCCAGCTGCTTGTCCAGCAGCCAGATGCTCCATCACCTGCACAACCTCAGGTACACTTTGTTGTCTAGAGTTGAGGACCTGACTGTAACATGACTTCCCATAACAGTGTCACTTAAATTTGGAAAATCTAAGAAATGACCAAAAGTAACTGAGCTAAACCATGTTTAATATATGACATATCACCTGTTTCAGTTACAGAAATTTGGGGCTGTACTTCTGGTAGTGAGATGACTCTAATGTGCTCTGACTGAAATAATGAAACTATGACTCAAACTTCCCTTTTCTCTCTCGTCTTTCTTCCGCTCCCCCCGTCTGGCTGTTTCCTTCTCGCCCTTTCCCCTGTTCTCCCTCTAGGTATCTCCAGCACAGCCTACAGGTGGGCGTCGGCGGCGGACAGTAGACGATGACCCAGATGAGCGAAGGCAGCGCTTCCTCGAGAGGAATCGGGCCGCGGCATCGCGCTGCAGACAGAAACGCAAACTGTGGGTCAGTTCCCTAGAGAAGAAGGCTGAGGAGCTCTGCACCCTGAACGTCTCACTGTCGGTGAGTAGGCTTGAAGTGGGTGGGCGGGGATGAAACGTGGTCTGTGGGAGGCCTGTACTAATGTGTGGATAGTCACACACTGTCTGCACCCACTTGATAGGCTTTCAACTAGTTGAGGAAGTTTGTGAGGTGTTTTCCAGATAAGCACAGTTTCAGGGTAATTTTTATAAATGGGTGAGCTTACAGGACTTATAACTGTGGAATTCTTTACAACTTGTTTCACATCTTTTTTATGTTATTTGGTGGTTTCAGGTTATTTTTATACCGCATGACCACTTTTCCACTGCCAGCTGTACTGTCGTGGAAACCAGACTGTTTACCTCTTCAGAGCATTTCTTAGCTGAAAAACATAAAACATCCGTTAGGGAAAAAAATTTGTATGCTCTCCCTGATTTTAGTTTCAGTGTGTGATGATTTTTCTTTTGGGTCTACGACATGAACTCTATAAATTGTTGACAAGTGTTTTTTTTCTTTTTTCTGATCCTTCAGAATGAAGTGTCTCTGTTGCGGAACGAGGTAGCTCATTTGAAACAGCTGCTGCTGGCCCACAAGGACTGTCCTGTGACCACCCTACAGAAGAAGACTGCCTACTTAGGTAAATCTTTTTTTAATTATGCAAGGTTACTCACCTGGTTATGTTTATTTTCATTGTTTGGGACAGAATTTAGACATTTTTAAACAACTGCTAGAAATTTCCCCTACGGGGGATCAATAAAGAATTATCTTATCTTATAATGTTTGTAGTTTTTCAGAGAGGCTGGTGTGGAGTACATTCAAGGTTAAAAGTGACATGCTTTTGTAAATCTGTATTTGTGTCATCTTTTTTTCTGTGTAGCTGCAGAAGAGAGCATGAAAGACACCTCAGAACCCACAGGTTCCCCTGCCCCGGTGATCCAGCACAGCTCTTTGGCACCCAGCCCTTCTGCGGGGCAAAACGGCCTGAGCTCAAGGGCAGCAGCTGAGGCCATGGCTATGTCTGTGCTGGCAGGAATGGGCCAGGAGCAGAGGGCTGAGAGTGGACCCTCTCACATTATCATGGCTGCACAGTCTCAATCTGCTGCCAGATGATGAGCGATGCCACCACGGCCCAGAATTGGCTCACACTTGTCACCCAGTGGTAAAAAAGAGCAGCGGACCCCCCTCCCTCCCAACCTCCCCAATCTAGAAGTCCAAATTTCTCATCTCCCCCTTCACCCTTCGCTGTACTCCTCTGCTCTCTCTGACCCTCCTGTAGAGCCATCATGCTGTGGCCTGGAGCTCAGCAGCAGCCTTCTGGGAATGGACTGAGACTTTTGAGAGAGCGTCCTGTTCACTTTGCCATAGACTACAGGGGCTGGACTCCAACCTCCCATCCTCGTTTCCCTCCGTGCTTCCTCACTCATCTCCCCTCGTTGTCAGTCAAATGACACGTCACTGGGCTGTAGGACTGCATCGCTCTGAGTGTACTGCCATAACGAACTTCCCACGTGGACACGCACCACACGCGCACAATCTCTAACATGCAGGTGTTGCATAAAAGTTCTTGATCAAATCAGATACCAAACAACACACAGGGCTTTACACTGTTTTCAGCAGGGAATAGTGCCTTCTGCTCATCGACTTTTTAGCCATGCACACACCCACACATGGCATCACAGCACATGTCCCTATACATCCGTGGCTCCAAAGATGCAGAAGTTGTCTAGACGTCAGTGACTCAGATCTCAAATATTCACCCAAAACCTTTTGTAAATGGTTCCACCTCAAGGTGATCTCAACATGGACCCAAAAAGCTTACCTCATTCACACCCCTTTATGGTAAAATTGATTAACTGTGTGTGTGATTGGCTCTGTGTGTATATATTTATGTACATCAGAACATAGCAGTTTGCCTACTCCTAATCTGATTCGTTAATAGCTGGATTGTTAGCATGTAACTTTTTCTATTAGGGTGTTATGTTCTTGATACAGTATGTGCAGCTATATATTTTTTAATTAATTGGCGCATCCTCCCAGATTAGAACCAAAATATGTTGGATTGACAGTATATTACCTTAAAATTTGTTTGTTTGAGCAATAGCTTTTTCTGACCTGAAGGGAATTCAACTTCTCCACTCCTCCCCTCTTTCCTCTAAAACAAGGCAGATTTGCTGTTTATTGGTTTGCAAGTGGATGCCTTTTCCATTTTATATGAAAGTATTCTAGTGACTGTGTTTCTCTGTGTGGGCTCTGGACTTACTGTAACTGTTATTTTCACACTTCTCAGGATGGTTGCACATCCTTGCTGCTCGTTGGAAGTGCGATGAACCCCTTAGTCTGTTTGCTCTTTACCAAACCTAAACTAAGCCATAATGACAACAAATCAGATCTCTGAATCTCCAAAGACCACCTGGTACTTGTTCTGGGACAGGAAGTAAACAGCCTGACTGTTATTTTGTGATTCAGAGGTCACAGTGACACAATCTACAGTACATCACTGCTTGTTACTTGCACTTGCTTGTTACACAGTCTCACACGCAATGTCTGATAATTTTGCCTTACGATCACATTGGTGCCTCCGATATATCCCCACTTAAATATACGCAAATTTTCTTAAATGAAAAACAGAGGAGCCTCAGAAAAATATATTTGTCTTAATTTTTTTCATTTTATCAAATATAAGACAATGAGGAATTAAATGTGTACTGGTTGGTTACTGGTTCCTCCAAGCCTTTGAAATGAATGGTTAATTGAACCATTAGTCTCTTTTAAAATGATACAACACTCGTCTGTCATCTGGTGGAGAGACACAGCAAAGACATCGTCACTGGTAAAAGCTGTGAGGGAGGAAGAAGTTAACATGTCTTGTAACTGTTTCTGAATGGCTCCAGTTCT
Source organism: Holacanthus passer (assembly GCA_025331565.1). Classification (NCBI taxonomy): domain Eukaryota; kingdom Metazoa; phylum Chordata; class Actinopteri; family Pomacanthidae; genus Holacanthus; species Holacanthus passer. The sequence goes on along the minus strand of JAFREQ010000014.1, from coordinate 12,126,390 downwards.
TTAGAAATCCCACCAAGATATTTTATCAAGATATCAGTATATTTTTACATAAACACCTAAACAAGTGGTTTGCTTTTATTCTGTACTTCTGTATATTTTTCCCCCTCTTTTGTCTGATATGATCGTATATTTGCAAGATGTGATATTTCAAAAAACAGATATCTGTCCATTAACACAAGGGCATGTCTTTATGCACTAAAATAATGCAAGTTTATTGTTGCTTTGTATTTCTGTTCATTTTAAGTTTTTGCAGTTCTCTTGGTCTTGTTCAGAGATATCGACCCTTTTTTTAAACATTGTTTTCTCTTATCTGTACTGTATACATGAATGGGAATTTACTCAGCAACTTAACTTTCTCCTTTGACTGAACCTCTTGTCCTACAGTCCCAATGGCGACCCCGGCATTTTGTTGTACGTTGGAGCTGGCGCTATATTTGGCCGGCAGTCCCTTATAGACGATTGTTCATATGAAATGAAAATTCAGACTATATTTAGCTTTCATGTTTTCATGTAATTCATGTCATTGGCACCTTTTCTGTCATTTCTTGTTTTCTTTCGTTGTGTGCTATTTTCAGCACTATACAACCTTTTCTCATAACATTTCTGATTGTACTGATAAATGTAGAAACTAATGTCTTTAACACACAGATTTCTCTTTTGTTTGTCTGTTTTCTCGACAGAAAAATGCCATTAGTCCTGTATCAAAAAGAGATTATGTCCACTTTTGATATGTCTTTGAAGATGAATTTGGTAATGTCTTTTGACTGCCCTTCTCTAACTTATTTTTTTAATTGGTCAAATAACAATCGTCATAAAGGTCTTCAGCATATTAATGTTACTTAGAATTGCTGTGAAAAGAGCAATTTAATGGAAAAATGCAACAATGTGAAAGTTGCACATAGTGTATTAATGGTTTTTCACACTCCCATTGTTGGACTGATGATTTCAAAAATTGTCCTTGTACTGTACATATCTGTACTATATGAATATATTTACTTTTCCATGCATGTCCAAGTGGAATACTATGAACACTTACAGTGCTGCAGTTTTAATTAAAGAAACTACATGTTAATGAACTTTGTAAAGTTTTTGTTTGTTAGTTTTCAGCCTAGAAAGATGTTTTGTGTAAATTTGCTGAAATCTTACATAACAACTGGAGGCTCAGTTAATTGGTGCTCTGTAAAATGTGGTATGAAAGGCAGGAGTATTTGGATATGAGAGAATATACTGTATGGAAGGACATTGTACATTGTGCATTTTGATCAAAACTGAGATAGATGAATGATTCTGTATCTAGAATTTAATTCCTGGCGCTGTGAAGGAAGGCTTTGAAACAGTGTTTTGACCTTCATGTTGGGAAATAACATTTACAGAAGATACGATCAAACATTTAACTTTTCTAAATTCTTTAGCTATTTTGATTTTTCATGTTTCTTTAAGTACCTTCTGTTTGATGTGATTTTCAGAGCAGGTGTGGTGTGCGTTGAGAGGCTGAACTCATGACCTCAGTATTTCTAAAATCCTTGCTACGGCCCTCCTTTTAAGTTGATGTTTTTGTACTGCGCTCAAGTACTTTTGGAAAGACAAAAAAGTGACATGGTAGCCTACAATTATGCCGTTATGTTGAGTTTGCTTTGAAGCTCGTTTCCCTTGCAAGACAATGTCCGTGTTTCTCGTAAGGAAAACATGATCGTAACTTTTTGTAAGTGGCCCTTAATTGCAGAGAGAGTGGTTGGAAGGATATATTTATTTTTATAATAGTTACAATCAGGATGCCACATTGGCCTTTTGAAGGTGACCGTGAGTAATGTTCTGAACTTGTGCTGGAGCGGCACAAGTATTCCTGCATAAACCTAGATACAATTCAAAAATCAAGTAGGATCAGGGCTGGATTGACCTACCATCCTGGGCCAAAATGAGCTGGGGGCCCTACAAACCCACAATTCTTCAGATACTCGTATACTGTATGTGTTGCCTTTAAGGCCCTGTATTTATCAGTCTACTAGAGCAGAGTTAATGGGAAACTATTGTGATAGCATAAAGGCCAAACATTGACTGATTCCAGCTTCTCTGATGTGAGGATGCTGTGTTCCTCTGTTTTATCATTGTAAACTGAATATCTTTGGTGTTTGAACAAAATTAAGACATTTGAAGGCATCACCTCGATCATTGTGGGCAATGCGGACCAATTTTCATAGTTGGCATTTCATAGTTCAAACAATTAATCATGAAAATAATCAAACAGTTTACACATTCCAGTCTCATTATATTGTATTTGCTGTGCTCCAGTTTGTATGATCACTTTTGTGAGCTCAACCTTACTTACACATTTAGATGTAATTAATCAAATTGGCACACAGTGAACCTTGAACTTCTTACCCTGGGGCAGTTGCCTGCTTCCTAATCCAGCTTTATTAAGAAGGTTATCCTTGCACTTTTTTCCACCCTTGCTCACCACAGCTTATACATAAATAAAAAGTAAATAAATAAAAAAAATTTAAAAAAAACTTACCCAAACTCTCTTGCCAAATAATCAAGTTAGTGGGAATTCCCTGAAGGGCCCACTGCAAGTTTAATGTGTGTTTTGCTGGAATATAACATGATGAAATTGTGCTGTAAGTAGAAGCGTGTATGTGTTTCTGCCGGTGAGACGCCAGGGGGAGCTACAGTTTCTCAGCTGGGTTGCGGTGAATCAACCTACAGGCGAGGTAAACGCAGTCACGTGACCGCTCATCGCCGAGTTGTTCCCATCATGGCGGAGCGAGCAGCCGAGCGGATGGACCGTCTCTCCCACTCCGATGCCTGTTTTGTGTCTTGAGGGAGGGCGTCTCGTTTCTATGTTTTGTACACTTCCCCGCAACTGCCCGGCTTCTTTTCAACTAGACTGCACTCGTGTTTCTCGGCGAAGTCATGGCGGACCGCGGCGTGGATTTGTCCGCCCTGCCAAAAGAGGTTAGAGACCAATTGGCGGAGTTGGATCTGGAGCTGTCTGAAGGTAAAGGAGGGGAGGGGGCTGCTGGAGGGAGGGGGGGATGCTACAGCAGATTTTCAAGCTAGCTGTGTGTCTCAGCTGTCTGGGCTAACCAGCATCGATTAAACCTGTAGTTTCCATCCTCCTACTTTAGCTTTGTAATAAATTGAATGAGAGCACACCGGCACTCAAGCTAGTTAGCTTATTATGTGCTAATACACGAGCTAGCAGTGCATGAAGAGAAAGGCTTTCATCCATCTCCTCGTGTTTCCTTTATCTCTCACCATTTCAAGCTAAACGTCGATTTAAGGACGTGTTTCTGTGCCAAAGCTCCTCATTAGCTGTGTGACTGAATGTCAAATCCATAGCTGTTTGCTGTCTGACAGACCGGGATGGCCAGAGGCAAGGTCTGGCTCTCAGGCTTTGACCCTTCTCCTGTCATCTTTGTTACACTTCTTCATATGGCTGTGATTCATGTGTGACCGCATGGCCTCCAGTTTGACATCATACATGCCTCGTTGTCAGCATCTGTTTTTCAGGTTTCAGCTGAAAAGAATGTTTTATTGCAGCAAAGATGTGAGTCACTGTAACCAGTGTTGAGGTGGCATGACAAGGCCTCCAGTCATCATCTGCTCTGGTGTCATATGAAGATACAGTCTGTTATGAATGACTGCCAGCAATTATCAAACCTGGTGTATGACCTCAGTGACATTCATTGGCGAGATCAACAAGATGTGCCCAGGGCCTTATACACCTGTGTAAACCTGCTATTACTGGAATTATAGCTTTACCTACCTGCACTGCTCATCATGGGTTTTTCTACCCTGAGCTCTGTGTCAGGTGCAGTTGTTTGTTCTGCTCTTGTGGGTGAAGGTGTGTGATGGATGTGTCTATTTATTGTAGTTTACAAATATCATAACCATTCATTCATCCAAAGTATAGTGCAAATGAACCCCTCCCCCAGAGCAGCTGTCCTGCTCTACACCCATTGACACACACTGTCACATCCCTGACAGCGTCCCCCCCCCCCTCATCATCCCCTGCTTCAGGCACCCAAGCTACATTCTTCCAGCTGAGGTGATTGAACCCAGTTGTCCTGCGCAGTGACCGCTCAGTGACTACTTATCCATGCTCACTGACATTTGATTATTTTAGGGGTGTGATATGGTTTTTGATAACCAGTATTGATATTTTCCTTCTCATGTTGGGCTGATGCCGGTATTGATGTGCATTTTTGACTCTTAACACAAAGGCAGGCTTCATTTCAGGCATGGCTGTAATGAGGCATTAAACAGGAACATGACGCTATAAAGACTTAGACTATATGGTTCTTTTGCATTTATGTTCAGTTATATTACATCACATATTCCAATAAGGAAATACAAATGCATATGTACAAGTGAATGAATATTGAAAGTTGTTGTTGACTTCTAGAGCTCATTTTTGCCATATTGGAGGTATTTTAAGAGCTGACTGACCTCAAAGGTTTATGTGTTTCTCAGGTGTAGATCAGTCAGTATTTTGTGTGTTGGCCTGACATGTTAAACAGTTATACTAACCCAATAATTACAAAGGATTTACACTTTACATTACACACTGACCATTTACCACAGTTACTTCATGGATCATTTTAAGGAGTGGTTTATATGATGATATATATACTTGATTTGTGTGTGTATATGCATATGTACTTGTAGATAGATAGATAGATAGATAGATAGATATACAGATATGCAGATATACATGATAGACATTTGTCGTGATTTTGCTTTATTGTTTATACATTGTTTATGATGTGGTAAAGATCCTTTCAGCATCTCTTTCTGCATTATTGACAATCATATAAATCAATGTTATATTATAAATCAATGATCAGTACAGCTTTGTTGCAATATAGATTTTTATGATTTTTGCATCACTGTAATGATGAAGTACTTTAATATGTCATGCATTCTTATTTGCTGGATTAGCCAGAAAAAATAATCGGTCAGATTTATTATTATTTTTTATACATTTATAATTTCTCAATTTATTTCCCAGGAAATGTGTTACATCACAATCTATATGAATATTATGTCATCCAGTGATTTCGGATTTTGTCCATATTGACCATCCATTTGTCTTTTTATTGTTTCAAGTGTATATTTGAGTGGATACTACTTCATATCAGAATGTGTTTGAAAAAATCTTGTGGTTAGAGACTACGGTGAAAAACATACCACCTTTATTTTGGTCAGTTGCATGCATGAAGGCAGTTTCAAACAGGAACTGAAGACTCTTCGTTGGTGGATTCGGGTGCTTGTTAGAAACAAGTGAGAATTGGTTACTGAACAAAACCATTTCTTACATAAGAAACAACCATATTCACATTATACTAGTGGCCATGTTTACTTATTGTATGTTCTCCATATGTCGATTGTATGACAACATAGCTGGTGAACACAGTGGAAAAAGTTAAAAGTGTTTCAACCAGACATGATAACTTAATATTTGAATATTTGCAGTATTGTAAGTTTGTGTGCATCTAGGCCAGTGAGCAGCAGTTTATGACTGCATGCATGTGGCATGTCATCACCTTATAGCCTATTTTTCTCGAGTCCATAACAAGCCCTCCTCTGAACCCAGTGGAAATGCCTGTTCCTGCGTTGCTCGGATAAGAACACAGGCCTGCCAAATGGCCTCTTAAAAAACAACCCATTTCTGCTAGCCCCCTGTGACCATGGGGACACAATGAGGACCATTCAGCTGGTCCGAGCCGCCGTGGTCCAGAGCTGTGCTACCATTTAGGCCATTCAGCTAAACCCAGCCTTTGTTTGCACGTTGGAATGAGCTGCCTCCATAGGAAGAGAAGGGAGGGCCCGGTGACTGGTCATACTTGAGGAGATGACGTGTAGTGTGTACTACTGAGGGGAGTGGTTCACCTCTCTCACCCTGTCATCTCTCAGCTGGGCCAGGGGGGAAAAGGTCACGTCTGGTCCTTCCCTGTAGCTAAACTACCTGGTTGACGTCTTCCACCAACTGTCAAGCATGTTATGCAGAGGCCTAATGTTGCTGACCCAAGCAAAAGTCCACACAGATCAGTTTTTCATCTGTGAATTAGTGGCTGGTGGTCCATGCCAAGGTGCTGTTTTGACATTAAAATACAACTTGAAATGGCTGGATTCTGGAGTTTTTAAACTCAGGAGTGTTTTCTCATGCATTGGGTGCTTGTTTTTGTGGCAATACAGTGTTGCTCTCTGTTTGCATCTATGATCACTATGTGCAGACAGAGAGTCCAGATTATTGCCAGTTGCTTCCTTTCTAGGCCAATCCTCCAGTTAACCAGTCAGCCAGCATTCAGATGCAGCAGAAGCAGACTTGGCTCGTCGTTGTTTTAAGAACGAGAGTCCTCAGCAGAGGTCGACGGCACTGATATGGACCCCGTCTATATCAGCCATCAGTGACAGCGTGTAGGGCAAAGCCTGATGCATCTTTGAGGAAGACTCTGCTCCCAACTGAAGAGGATGTTTGTGAAAACGTCTCTCTTCTCTCTCTGTATTATTTATGAATGGGATACACAGCAAACTGTTGTTTTTTTAAAGTTGTCAGGCAAAGTGCTTATTTTGAGACAGATTACAGATGTGTCATAGGCACTTCCTCAAACTCATGCTCATGTGGCGCAGAGCTCTTGTTTTTAAGGTAGAGGTCTGCGCTGGCAAACAAAAAGACGAATTAAGGGCCTCTCGCACGATTGTAAAGCTGAAATCTCTCCCCAAATTCAAATCGTTTCACAGCTTTTGTCTCTTGCAGGCCTGATACAACATGCTTTGTTAACAGCTCTGCCAAATGTTAGTGCACTTGTCCTGCAAATAGAACTGGACAATATGTTCAGAGTTGATATTGTTATAATTATCGCAGAATTATCTTTTCAATATGTCAGCAATTTTTAACATGTATTTTTCTCTTTAAAGACCATTAATATGGCTTTTTGTGGACAGTCTAGAGAGACAGTAAACAAGTGGAGGGAGAGAGGGGATGATGACATACAACAAATGTCCTCAGCCAAAGTAAACCGGGAACATCGCAATTACAGTCTACTCAACTGCTTCCCATCAGGCTGTTTACAGTGTTCAGAAAAGGCTTTGACTGCATCTATTTCTTTTTCTCCATACTTTTATACCTTCCTGACATTTAACCAGGGTTTACAGTATATGACGGTATTTGTATTTTAAAAAAAGTGAAAATTCCACTCATAACCACTCAAGCCTAGTTCAAAATGAAATGTAAAAAGGTTCAACTAATTTTTAGCCTATTGAGCCAAAGTGTTTTTATTGAACCCAATGCTATAATTAAAAAAATGTACCTGTATGTTCTTAGATCTCTTGCTGTGACAGATTTTGGTAAAACTTAACTTATTCATTAGACTTAGCAAACAACTCTGAACCATGATACCTCATCATGAGTGTTATGTTGAGTATAAAGATGATGATAAACAGTAAAATATATTTATTATCCAGTCCTATTGAGTGTTTATTTTCCTGTTAAATATTTAGGTAGTATATGTTTCTGTTAGCGCATAATAGGTCAGAATCCAAAAAGCACAAATCATCTCCCCCATAGCTTTAGAGCCAAGGCCTTAGGTCCAAACAGATGGTTGGGTACTCTTGGCAAAGGTCTTTCTTTGTGTGTGTGTGTATGTGTGTATACAGTATGTTTGCCCATGCAAATGTGTGTGTGCATGTGTCATAATAGTGTTATACTGTGAATAGTTAATGATGGCTTCAGTCCCTTTTCCTCCTCCAGACCTGTTGTAGCTCACATGCTCTCATTAAATCGCAGGACACCCTCACAGAGTGGTGTGGGTGTGGGTGGGTGTGTTGGCGTATGTGGTTAGTAAGCGTGACTTGTTTATGCTCCCCAGGTAGAAGTTGAGGCATGCATAGAAAAAAATAACAAGAAAATGACTCCTTTGAATTAGTGCCAGGAGATATATTGACATCCCACTCATCAGCCCTGAAGACCTGCACTTCTCTGGAGTGGGAAGCAGGAGAAGATGCTTAACTTGTTGAACGAGCTCACGTGTGATGTAAGGTGGGGCTGGAAATCAACAAGATTAGTAACATTTGTTTTTTATATCGATCAGATTGATGGTCCATACATTTAACTGTCCTCAGCTGTTATGTACACTATATCAGTACATCTGACAAAACTCATAAACTGGAATATCTTAATATCTAATGTTCTTCTTTTTAATTACATTTTGCTTAGAATCAATAATATAACACAATAATACAACAATGATAACACAGTATGATCATAGTGTCATAATGTTAGTCCACAAAAAGCTGTTGCTTGTGCAAGTCTGAGATGACACATGGACACCATGAAACAGTCGAATGGTATGTCTGAAGTGTCATTAAGGACCTTGGTTGAAGCGCCTGTGCTATCAAGGATCTGTTCTTCTGAGGTACCCTTGAGCAGGATTCTGTCACCGAACTGGTGCTGATCTGTGTCTGACCTTGTGCTCTGACCTTCCAGGCAAGTTAATGGAGAAGAAACACTGATGTGATACTGTATGTAGCCTGCTCACTGTACGTATCTCACAGCCACAACAGTCACAACACACAACAATCTCCTGCTTGTCGTAAACCTGTGAGTCACTGCAATTAGGCGTGCCCTCTTCTCCGGGGCGCATCCATCCGCCGCAAAGTGAGAGAACCTGTTTCAGCGTCATGTCTCACTTTGCTGTTTACTGAGTTGATAGGCGTGATGTCACCTGTGACTCAGCGCATGGGAAGAATGAATGGGAATTTTATGATATCGGACCCTTTTTCTCCAAGTCTGCGCAACACCCACCTTCATTCACCTTTTGACCAACCTGCAATCTCAGCTGTGCTGAAGGCGACGGTGAAGCACCTCTCTGACGCTGCATTGCGCCATCTTCCCACTCAGCGCTTTTGCCTACGGTCATTTAATCAGGGGCCTTAGGCTGTGACACACCAGACAATGTTGACTGATCATATATATACATCATAGGTTTAATGATGAACTCAGAGGTGACAAAACAGAAATCAAGTCTGGTTGTTTTTTTTTTTTTATTGGTGTTGTCAGACTGTGGGAGCTGATGCAGAGCCCCTTCAATGTATCACCAGGCCATGTCCACTGCCCGGCAGGCCCATGTGACTGTGCTAATGCTGAAGAATGCTCTTGTGAATATAAATAGACCTGGCTGGCAAGACAAATTCGCTTTCATGCCTGAGGAGAAGAAAACAAGCATCTCTTTGACACAAAAGCGCCACCATTATTGCAGTGGAGGCCACCGTCTCAAAGTCCCAAGGAGTCAGTCCTAATTGTGTGTATTTCTTTCTTGCTGAAGCTAATGTTCCTGGCCAGTAGACAGCAGCCAGTAGCAAACACTTCCACGGGTTGGCTGCTACATGTGGGTCACTGTTACGTCCATGGGGTGTGTGTGAAATACTGCGGCCTGTTGAGAACTGCCCTTCTCAGGCCGATTAACCTGCTGTCTGACTCTCAGAGAAAGTTGCTATAGGTATGATAATTGTTAAAGCATCATACAAGTGGATTTAAATGTTTGTAGCATGTTACCTGCAAAACTTAGAACTATTTTACTATTTTACACTATTGAGTAAAGTTAGAGTGATTTCCTACCTTGCAGGCAGCTATTGGCTTTATTTCATAAAATCATAAGTACTTCATCACACTGAGGATCCAGCCGACTTTATTTGTTGTTACAGTGATGTTATTATCATGTGGTGATGCAGGCACAAGCAGGGAGTGTTAACACCCTTACCTGCAGGCATGTCCAACTGTTTGAGGGAAACATAGAAAATTTGAGAAGCAGCTGTTGTGATGCAAGAAGCTACCACATTCACATTTTTCCTTTCACTTTGTTCATGTTTACTTAATGGTTGGATTCCAGATTTGACTTTTTGAGAACATAGCCTGTGGTGCCTGATTTGTAAACATCAGAGCTTCCTCTGATTTTTCCTGTCAAAGTTTCCTTGAACAAATCACGAACAAATAGTTTTAAAATCAGTCACATTTTATATTTGTCGGTCTCATGAAGGCTTCCTCTTGTCTGTGCATATATCTGTAGGCGTGCCGTTGTCGAGATTTGCATAAATGGATTACATCTTTGCATATAGCCGGTCAAAATATTTGACTTGCCGACAAGCCTGACAGCGACACATGAAGTGTGAATAACAGAAAACATTAGCTTTAAGTAATGATTTTCATGGACACATATCTTGCCACTGCACCTTGGTTTTCAGAACAAACTAGCAAACAAGCATCCATAACAGACAAGTTTGTCTACTCATGTTATTGGTAAGTCAGAAGGCAAATTAGCTTTCAACAACAGCAGTTTGAACATCTCAAAAACTCATGTCAACATTGTGTGTTTTAGATTCAAAATGGTGACGTCCTTTTTCAACACAGTCCCCTGAGACATGGAGGCTAAATGGATGTTTGTGATATTTAAAGACATTGTCACTCCTTTCAGTAATGAAATAATATTAACCTTAGAAATAGCTTCCACGTGATTGTTGATTGTTGGATGGAGTTTTCCTACTATGATTGGATATAAACTCTTGAAATGACCAGACCTCTGACCATAAACCTGCTGCATGTTGTAAATCATGTTATTCAGTTTCTCTCATTGTCTCTTTCTTGGCCTCTTCAGCCGATCAGTCACAGCTGATCACTGCGGCCTTTAAGAGGGTGTGGAGAACACAGTATTTTCTCTGCAGCTGATCAGTTTCTATATATGAAAGCGCAGGCCTGCGTCACAGGAAGGGCTGATGGGAAACCAGAGCTCAGGGGTAAAGCAGTCCTGCTGTATAATGTACAATGAAAGTTTCCAAAAGGTCAACTGCTTTCTCTGCTGGTCACCCATTAGGTCATTTTTTTTTCTTTTGGACTCCAGCCTTGCATTTGCTGAATGCTTATCGAAAATACCCAGTGAGTAGAAGTCCTCAGGAAACCCCCTCAACGAGCTGATGTGTATCTCCCCTCTTGGCCCCTCAGAACACATTGTGCTAGAGCTTGGCTTGTAGTCATGGACCCCTTTAATTCAACTCCCCAGAGAAAGAGGTAAAACAAAGGCCATGAAAACACATGGACTGGGTGGGGCTTCAACCTCTTAATCCTCAACTGTCAATAGCTCAGGCCGGCTCAGGTCCACATGTTGTATGTTCATTACCCTAAATGGAAGCATCAGGTTAATATTTTGACACTCAGCTGCCGCCACAGTTCTGGCCAGGTTAGTCACTTCCTGGAGATGAGTTAAATTTATTTGTTTGCTGCTGCACCTCATCTGTGTCGTTATGACTGTTGTTGAGTATTGGACAAGATTTTGTAATGACAGCATTGAATTAGACTGTTTAGATGTGCCACATGCCACTGCAAGTAGTGACAGTACATGAAGTTTTTCTCATACTTGATGTACTGTATCCGTGGGAGGCTGTTGTTCCACAGTAGGTTTGTGTCGTGCTACATGCTCCCACAGACGGTGACGACACACTGATGACTGTTGTCTGGATGTTACCGCAATCAGTTGGCTGTGATTGTGGCGAAACAGCCACCAGAGTTAAAGTTATATCCCATGATTATCGAACTGAACTTTCTCATAAGACTCAGACCATGTGCACGTTAGTTGGCTTATACACCCACTCTGAAAAACTCTGTTTTTATTGCTAAACTCTGGCAGCGTGGTTTTGTACCAGCATTAGTGAAGATCTAGTGTCATTAAGCTGTATCAGTATCATACCAGTTTTAATCGCCGCACAGTCAAGTCTGTCACCTTTCCTTCAGTCCCTGCACTTCATCTAATCCCCTACCGGCCTGTGTTGTAGTGATCCTGCATCTCACATCGCCTCACTACCACTCCCCTGCGACCTTGCACCTGCAGTTCCACATGAGGTGAAATGTTTTCGCTGACACAAAGGTTTGTGTATTTTAGAGCTGGACAGACATTGATACAGCCTATTTGTCACCACGGTGTATTTTTCTTTTACACTTGCACCTTGTTGAACGTCCCCGCAGATTCAGAGCTGTCATTTCCAGAGCAGCCATAGATTCCCATCGTGATGACAGGCTGTTTAATGACTGTGAGCAGTGGGTGGTGGGAGGTCAGGACCATGAGCTGTCCAGAGAGTGGAACGTAGGCAATAAGGCCTGTGCGGTTTCAATGTCAGCTGTGGACTCAACACCCGGGATGTGAGTGTTTCTCAAAGGCCACTCATGGCCTGTAATGAGCTTCTAATATTGATTTAATGAGTCAGCTGCCTGGTTAACATTCCTCCTTCTACATTAATGTCCTCTTTTAACCCATCATCCATGAGCAATTAAGAGTCAAAGAGCATCACTTGTGCATATGTCATCCAGAGATGGAACATGGAGATATTATTAAGCTCAGCTGAGGTTCATATGGCACGTGTTTGGCATTATGCTGTCTTGCGTGCTCATTCATTTGTGTGTTCAAACTAATGGGCAGCAGAGCAGATGGACTGAGTTGATGTACAAGGCTCAGTGAACCTGTCTCACTTCTGACCTCGGTATCTCTTTACTACAACACCAGAGTGAAACCTGATACCTCTCGCTCGCTTTCACTGCCTATTGCACTCCGGTTACCCAGCAATACCTAAACACTGGCCAATCTTTTTCCTTTTCTTTACATTGTGCTGAATTAATTCAGAGTCAACCTACTGAACTGGTAGATTTGTTTTCTATTTCTATATGATATATCTAATCGTGCAATAATCATCATAGTCATCTTGAGCTTTTAAATGATCAAAACTTTAGGGTGTAATACAGTTAAAATTATGCGGATAAACATTATGAAATAGTGAACATTTAATTTAAAATATTCAAATGTAAAAAAAAAAATCTATTTAACAGCAATGTCTCCCTTTTTAAAAGTCTGTGCTTGGTGTGACAATATCACACTATCATGTTTCATTTATCATTATTTTTGATATCACAATCTAAACCATGTCCATAACTTGAACTACACTTATACAGCACAGAGCAAAGTTATGGTGAGCAGGCCTATGGACAACGGAGATGTGGGGCGTCAGAAAAGAGAGGGCAAACCAGTTTGTAATTAAGAATTTAAAATTCAATCATCACTTTTGCTGATTAGCGGGGCTCAGCGGGCGGACATGCCACTCCTCCAGAAACATCTCTAAATGCACAGTAGGGTGCAGATTCTAGAGATTATTTTCACATATTTAACATCTTAGTTCTGATAGTAAGTTAGTTAAAATTGCCTTTATATTGATGTAGGAAGACCCAATCGCCGGGATACGATCCAATCACAAATCAGCGCAATCCTACTTACACTGTTGAAATAAATGAGTTAGAGGAGGAAGTGATACACAAATTCACACAGTTGATTTTATACAGGGACCTTTTCTCAGCAGACATTTTAACCTGTCATTGTACAAAAAAGCACAGGTATTACTAATAACATAATGATGGTTGTGTTCCCAATAAGCTGTGACAGTGTGACAGCATCAACTGTACCAGAGTTTCACAAATGTTTCAGACTGATCTGTAGTGTTAGACCAATCATTTTAATGTTGCTTACACAGTTTCGTAAAAGCAAAGACTGACATCCTTTAAGCCTAAAAAGTTAGCCACCCTTCTAGAAGCCAAACTCAGAGTCATGTTTTCATTGAACATTGTGGTTCGCTAACAATGTTGTGAAGTGAGCAATGAGAATGAAACTTTGTTTGTTTGCTCAGGGATATTACCTTAAGCCTGACTGACAAGTTTGCAGCACTACTGAGCTACAGGTGTGAGATTTTATGCTACTGGAAGATTTTTGCATTGTTACACTTCACTTTACATTTTCCTTGTAAAACGTCCTATAACTGTTGAATTCTTCTAGATGGCTGCTAGAGTGAAAGAAGCTCAGTGGTTTGAGGCTTGATATGGTTTTTAGAAGAATTTCAATTAGTCCTACTTATGATCACAATTCAAGAACTAGACAGTTTTGTGCAACAGATGAATTAATACATATATCTGAAATCTGACTATTAGATCCAAGCCATCGTCAAAGTCTTCCCTGACACCGGAGCAGCTGAGTGGTCATTTATTTTGTTATTTACACCTGTGCTTTTGCTGCTCTATCATGTCAAAATGTGGTCAGAGCAACAGGCCAATTACACCAGAGACAATCCATGTGTCCAGTGCTCTTGCTACAACATTTCAGGTTGTGTTTTGTGTGGAAAAAGCTGATGCTCATTAGGATGACGATTCTTAGTTTGACTTCGAAATAGTTTGTCAGTTTGAGAAATAATGCTGATTCACTGTGTCGCTGCAAGTTAGGTGAGAGGATGGATACCAATCGCATGTCTGTCTTCTCAAAATGTCAAAGCATTGCTTTAATTTTAAAGAATGTAAGCTGAATATTTTTGTAAGAGAAACAAATGTCTGTCAACATTTGTCTGCAAATTACAGGCCTTTTTCACAGCAGGTGTTTCTACTTAATATAACAGGAAAAAACAGGTGCAACTCATAACATTACTGATGGCAAACAAGTATCCCAATAAACCCTTTGAATATACCAGTATGTACAACACCAGTGACACCCTGGAATTGGCTGACATAAACTGAATGCAGCCACTAAAGCATGGTTGTAATTAATCTTATTAATTAAACCTGTGCCATAACTACTATGACATGTCAAAATGTCTCCTCTGAAAAGGGTCTGTTAATAAATCAGAAAATTGATGTGATCTTGCCTATTCAATAACATTGTGAGGAAATATTGTGCAGTAGCTCTAGGTGACAGATAATTGAGTAAAAGGCAGGATAGCTAGTCAATCTGATCAGAAATCAAAGTGGGATTTGGAAATGAGAATTTCACGTGATCTCAGTCATCAGTGCAACTTTGACGGTCATGACCCACTGTGGTTTTAGTGTGCTTTAGGGCAGCTAGACTGAAGCACGTAAACTACATTAACCACTACTGCTTATTAACACTTCACCCACTTCCTCTGTCTGACGTCGGTTGTCTGACAAAGCAGTGAGACATCTACAGTTGTTCACCAGTCTTATCACTTTGATGAAGTAATGTGCTGTCACTTTATCTATGAAGCAGCTTGTCACTGTCAAAAACATGTTATTGTCTTCAGGGAAATACTGGGACCAAAAAATCGCGTGTGAACGTATATTAGAAGAAGCATAGATGAGAGGGAAGTGTCAAGTTTTGATGAAAGGTAAGTTAAGTCAGGAATTAGTGATGTGCCTCAGGTTGGTGAAAATAAAGTCTTCTTCAGTTTGTCTTTCTCAGTGAGCCAGAAGTAGAGCTGTCAATGCTCTAAGTGTCCCCAGCTCAATACTCCACTGTGCCCATACAGCTGGCTCAAGAGTGCTGTCTCTGCCAATATGAAATGCACAATGTAATAGAAGTAATGGAGGAAGTAGGGCAACACTCTGTCTGCACTCAAACCCAATGTGAATGCGTTAAAAGCTTGGAAGGAACATTAGTTTTATTTCTTTGCCAAAAATAACTTCAGGATGCTGATCGTCCGGTTGGATTTAGATCTTAATAGAGCCAACACAATTGTGCTGAAGTGTTTTTATCCTGTACAGGAAGGTCTGATTTGATGAAACGATTAGGTGTTTGAGTCAGGGATGGTTGAATTGAAACTTGGCCAGCATGTGTGTTTTGTGTGTGTGTGGGTGTATTTGCTCATATTTATGCACGTTATGTGATGATGGTGGTGTTTGTACTGTAAGGCTTAGCTGGAGGGATGTGTGATTTCCTCACATTCAGGGTACAGTGGCTTTGACGTGAGTTGCGGCATCTTTGTCTTCTTCTTTCTCTCTGTGGTTTCGAGGGAAGTCCCACCTTGCTGCTGTCCCACCAACGCTACGTGGATTCACTTTCAGTTTTCAATACTAAACACACCTTTCATTACATCTGTGCTACACCCTCCCTTTGAGTATCTACACCCATTTCCTTCCACATACTGTCAAACACAGGTGTTACACATCTTTAGTCACAAGCTGTAAGACCACGTAGGAATTTTTCACTTGAACTGATCTGTACTAACACGCTTTAAATTCGTTTTTCCACATGAAAATACCTCAGAATAGTAAAACGAGCTGTAAATGAAAATAACTGCATAGCAAGAAATAAACTAAAATAATAATCATAATCCAATTTGCCAAACAGTGGTGGTGACAGCCACAATGTGATGTGTCATACTAATCATTAAATACCACAAAAATGAAAACACATTGTTCTGAAATCAGCACATGTGATAGTATCTGATAAGATGGAGAGAAACGAGTTGTCTCGTATCGTTCATGACAAACTGTACAATTGAATAGTAATAGGCTACTTTATCAAGTGCTTGAAGTCATTGTGAGGAAAAAAAGTGCCACAAGCATCTGGCTTTTGTCTTCAGTGGGAAAGGGTACAATCGGCAGTGGCAGCAATGCAGTCGTCACGGGTATTTATCGGCTCCGGCTCTGATCGGCAGTGATGGAAATATGACACACGGGTGGACACGCTGATTTTCACCCTTTTTCTGGTGCGAGGTTTATTGTTATTTACAGTCTGGGAACAACATGTAACGGCAACATCATTCAGTCAGCATTGAGTTTGAAAGAGAGACTGAAGCGAAAGATACTAAAAAGTAACCACCGTAACATCGTCACTGGCCTTCATGCTGTTTTCTGCTCTTCCCTGTTTTGTGGCATGTTTGTGACGTCAAATGTGGGACACCCAGAAAAAACAGAGAGGCCAACTTGTCTGCCGGCAGTGGAAAAGGAGTCAGTCACCCAATGTTACAGGTTTTATCCGTGTGTAAAAAAAAAAAAAAAAAACAACAACCCTGCAATAGGTGCTAATTTTAGTGTAAAAATGGAATTACACCACATGGTTAACCTCCTGATCCCTGATATTCTTGCTGCCCTCAAATTATCTTCAGAAATAGATAAACCAGTCTTTCATACTGTTTGACAGATACACATATTCTGCATCTGCTTGCTGCAATGCCTAATTTAAGGACTTCAACACATTGACTGAAACTCAATCCATTAATCAGTCATCACTGGACACTTCACCTGGAATTTGAGTAAAACTTTAAGTAGACCTTGAACAGTGGTGTCCCCATAGTGTGAGTTTACATTTATTGACCTGCTTCAGGGTCTGATTGAAGAAAAAATCAGTTGACAGTTAACTGTCAAGACCTGCTGGCTCCACCCTGAAGGCAACCAAATACAAACCGAGTCTCTGTTTCCGATGGAGATTCTGTCAAGAGAAACAACACTCCCTCAGCGTTTTTTTCAGCTGGCCGGCAGATTTCTTCTGGCATCCAGAGATCACTTCATCCTCCCTGTCTGTCTGAAAACCCCCACATGGACGAGCTTGCTCCCAGAAGAATTGTGGGCCTGCTTTTGGAGTGGAAAACATTGGTCCTCGAGGTGGGAGGCCTTTTGTACAAATGTTTCAAACCCTTTCCAGACATGAAGAAAATACTCCCTGAGCGAGGACTCATGGCTGCTGATATTTAATAGCTGTGATTCAGCTGCTGATACGCTGAGAACAAGTATCTGCAAACTTGGATCTGATAAACCTGAGGGTGTGGATGCTCATTCTGTTCTGTGGTAACTGTCCAGCTCAGATACCTCAACCAACCTAATACTGGTTGGTTATTAACATTATTTTATTTTATTGTACAAAAAAGTTCCTTAAGGTGCATTACATTCATAAATGTTTTACAAAGATAAGCCAAAACACCCAAAAATGCTCGGTATTTTCTTATAATACCGTGAGGATGACAGTTAGCCAAACAAGATTTAAAACGCAGACTAACTGATCAACATCATCTTCTGTGTGATCACACTAGGGCTGCAACTCATGATGATTTTCATTATCAATGAATTTTTGGATTATCTCAAATAATGGATCAATTGTTTGCTCTATAAAATGTCAGAGAATTGTGAAAAATGGCCATCGCATTTTTCTAAAGTTGATGTTTATCTAGTTGCTTGCTTGTCTAAAACCAAGATAAGCGGCAGATCCTCACAGTTTATAAGCTGGAACAAGGGAATGGCTTCAAAAATTACCTAATGAGTAAGCCATTTTCAAAATGGTTGTCATTTAATTTTAATGACAGAAATTTTTCTGTCATCGGTTAGTAGAGGAATTATTTCAGCTCTAGTTCACAGTATCAGAATAAGAAATGAAAGAATAAATCCTACATGTGAATGTAAATCCAGAGTATGGGAGTTTGCTTTATTGTCTAACTGCTTCCATTTTAGGGCATTAACTATGGAAATAAGCTCCTAACATCGACCAGGTGTCATTAAATGGCCTCGGTGTCACGCTCATTCATTTGCATTTCCTGTCCGAGTGCTATTTGCCCACGTTCTCAGCACAGTCCGCCTGTTGTTTTTGTGTTTCTGCTCAGAATCTCTATAAATAAGATCCTGTGGGTGACGTTAGTTCCTCTCTCAGCCCCTGTGTTTATGTGTGTATTTACATGTAAATGTGCGCACTGTGGCTGTTTGTGTGAGTATTTTTGTTGGTGCTCTGTGTGTCTCCTCGCTGTCATCCGCTCACCAAGCCCCCACAGGAGAAAAGCTTTCTTTTGTTGGTGTCTGTTTCTCGTGAGTTGTAAGAGTGTTGTATGTTCGCATCGCATTTATCACAGACAATAAAGCACTGATAAACAAAGACAGCTTTGTGCAGATCGAACCAGTATCGCTGGCTACAAGCCCAACCATGACCTCACAGGGTTAGAAGACAGTTCTACACAACAGGCTCGGACATTTTTCTCATCTATCTGTCCAGACAGAGCAATGTAATCTGTGAGGTTAGATGTAATCTCAGATTACAGATTAGGATAGAGCCAAAAATGCCAACGCTGGATGATTCTCACGATGTGAACGCAAGGTTTTATTTCCTACTCTCTGTGTAATCTAGGTAGTTAGACTAATGAAGTGCGCCTGTTTGTGTATAGTCATGTGTTTGCAAGCAACCTGTGACATGTAGATGCCTGCGTGCATGCAGGGGAGAGGAACCGATACTGTGAGCCAAGAGGAAAATGTGGGTGGCAGAAACGCTCATGTCACTTCCTGCCAGAGCTGGATGCCACCAGGCTAATCTGCCCACAGTAATTACAGAGCTATAACAGTGGGGGGGCTAAATACATGTGTGTAAGTAAGGGGGTCGCAGGGGGCTGTTTGTAGTATGGATGTGTTCTGCAACCTCACCAGAAAACACCAAAAACATATGTGATAAGATGACATCAGTGTTGCCACATCGTCAAAGAGAAGCAAAAAAATGACTCAGTGCCTGTTGTTCATTTAACACAAACCTGGCTAAAGCCTTTTCTTACGTGATGTTAGTGTTGCTGTGATAAGCTGGGGGTGCTGGGAGGCTAATCAGCTGATTCCTAAAGCCAATCAGGACCCCCCAACACACATAGACACAACACAAATCTGTACCTCTGTGCTGACTTTAATCTGATTGTTCCTGTGTGTTTGCATATGTGGGGGGCAGGTCGGTGGACAGGTGGGTGTGAACTGCAGTCCAGACTCTCTCCTGTCTGCTACCATCAACTATTAGCTCCTCATTCTGTCCTAGAGAGTAGACATTAGCCCAGCAGTGACCTCTGACTGTTATTAATACACCCCAGAAACTGCGCTGGCTCCTTTTTTTTATTGCCTTGCTCCACTGTAGGTACTGCTGGAGTGTTTTCATTATCTGGGCCCGTGTTCACATACTGCCATATTCATCTATAACCCTGGGTGCTTCCTTTATACTTTAAAAACAACTGAAGTCACTTTGACGCTTGCTCTTTTAAATTGCCAATGGCTTTTTCATTTAAGAGAATGTGCTCTCACTACAAAACGGATGGAAAACTTTGGCATTAAAAAAAAGTGCTTCACTAAGCCTCTAAGGCAGAGAGGAGCATTTTCAAAAATTACAAACGCGTTTTCTCGAGCCAACTCACATCAGTTAAGAAGAAAAACGTCACAGTGTAAAAGTTGGCAGCATGTGTTGCTCCGATTGAAAGAATAGCTGAGGAGCTCACTGGCTTTGCTGTTGGAGTTTTACGAGTGAAACTTGTACCAAAGTGCTGTTTGCTGATAGCGGCAGCTGGAATTAAACTTCTCATTCAGATTATAAACACGAACCCAAGAAATCCTTTCAAGTCCTCCTCTAATTCCATTATTAATTTCACCCTGTTGCTGAAAGACCTGGAGTCTTGGTGCTTCTGGTTAGGATTCATTTATGTTTCATTGTGTATTTGCCCCCCACCAACACACACAAACACACACACACACACATAGTCTTTACTTATGTCACTTTTGGGGAATTTGGATAGACTTACATTCATTTCCTGGAGACTAACCTGGAGGACTACCTGACCTTAACCTAACCCTAACCTTAACTGTTGACCTAAAAATCATTGTTTTCCAAATTGAGGACACCATTTTTTGTCCCCAATTGCACCGCTGTCCCAAATCAACTGGTCTTGAGTCTAGTGTATATCCCCAATTTGGACATAAGCGAACCCCACACACACACACACACACACACAGTGAGCTCTTATAACCACAACCTCAACTTTTCCTTCCCAGCCCTCTCTGACTCTGTCCTGTTCTCATACCACTGTTCATTACTCATCACTTATCCACCACTGATGTGGTATTAGTGTTCCTCCTTAGGTTTGTTTGAGAAACCAAATATTTAGTCCATTGTTAATAGTGACCTAAGAAACAAGTGTCAGCTACAATCAGATGACTCATCGTTTCAGCTGCTTGGGAAAACTTCGGGAAATGACTATCAAGGCATTAATGTTCAGTAGCCTTTAAGTACTGTGGCATCTGGATTTCTTTCTGGGATTTCCTTCATGTAAACTGTTATCTGAATGTAGTGGGTTATTGGGCCATTCCTCAAGAGGGATGCAAGAGGTAGAAATTTACTTGATAATGACTTCCATATTCAGTGTTTATATATAATGACAGGTGTCCATGGGGGCTTTAGACTTTATCCTTGTGTTCATGAAGTCACTAATATTGTAGATCCCCATCTCTGGATACCAAAGAGAATGAGCTGAAGGCATCAGTTGACTTTATCCATCTCAAAACATTTTGGAAAGTTTGCAAAATTACTCTTTAAGGCAAAGTCTAGATTTTTTGTGTCACCTATGAGCTTAAATCAGAACATGACACATAATTAGCTGTAATTAGGGCTGCTCATTTATGGTAAAGAGATCACGATTATTTAACATGTAAAGGAAAGGGGTGAACTGGATTTATAAAAAAAAAAGACAAAACAAGAGCATCATTGTGAAACAAAGGAGATTTATAGAAGTCTAGAAATTTAGAGAAATCTGGAAAGATACAACATGTTTGATGACTTCGACTATCATGGTGTGCCTGAATTGATGCACAACACACAGATGAGCTGCACAAACACAAAAGGCTCTCATTTGCTGGATCAGACTGGAGAATGCCAGTGCAGATTAAAACTGAAGTGGTCACTAATGCCTGGATGCATGACTTGTACTGTAAAATCCCTTTATGTCCGAAAGCGCTTTAGCTCGCTATAATTATTGGTGTAACTGGGAATGCTGTTTGTGTATGTGTCTATCCTCTGCGTGACCCTGCACCATCAGCTGTGAGAGGATCAGCCCCTCTATCTGACTCGACCTGAGGTCAGAGGTCAACAGCAGCTGTTCAAAGGAAGAGTCGGAGAGGTCACGATCGTCTTATCTTCAATGAGCTCTGAAGCTGCCGTGTCGGTCGGCCTGTTTACGCGACCAGCTTGATGAAGACAAACTTAAAAAGCCTGGATGACTGGAGGAAGGATTATGATGATTGCTTACAGAAATGACGCGACCTTTATC
Source organism: Holacanthus passer (assembly GCA_025331565.1). Taxonomy (NCBI): domain Eukaryota; kingdom Metazoa; phylum Chordata; class Actinopteri; family Pomacanthidae; genus Holacanthus; species Holacanthus passer. The sequence goes on along the minus strand of JAFREQ010000014.1, from coordinate 12,104,538 downwards.
ACTGAATTTATGCATCTGAGAGACATTTTTCCACCAAACTATGTTAAGTAGGTCCAGCAGATGCCTGGACAACCAATCACACCTGGTCCTGGTTGACACACTGACACACATCTCACAGAGAGGGCTTGTAATGCCCACTCTGCTGCAGGCTCAGTCAGCATTCGTTCCTCTGTGTACTGCCCGATAACCTGCACCAGCTGTGTACACACGCTCACATAGATACATTTACTTCCTGCACATCAGGGTACTTTTTGGCCAATGAGTTAGCTCTCCCGGCCAGTTGGCCCTCTCTGTTAGTGCGGTGTTCTCCAATCAGCACATTCCTCTTTCTCTAGACAGACACAGGGAGACGGTTTTGGCAGCGCACACACAGGGTGGGGTAACGCTCATATCCTGTCCCCTGACCTCAGATTACACACACGCACACAGACACTGTACTGTTTTGCTCATGCTTGCACTCAAAACACCACATTCTTGCTCTCCAAAACGTACAGCTTTTCCTCTGTTTTGAAGCAGCTGTCACAGTCACTCTTTCAACCCAGAGCCCTCAGTGTCTCTCTGCCCACTGCCGGCCACAGAGCCAGCGTGGTCGTGCCAGTCCACGCCTGTTGTTATGCCCCCACACCAACACAGACTCTCCTCTGTCCGTGTTAATGACCGCCCTCCGCTCCATCTTTCCATCCTTTCATTCCTCCCCTGCGGGCACCGCTCGGGCACCAGCACTTGGCCGGACAGGACCCCGTCTCCAACAACAATGACGCTCCAGTCCGCTACAATCAATTTGCTGCTGATTGCTGCGCTTGCACGTCTCTCTGTGTTTTCCCCCCCTGCACAAACAAGCTCGTGGCGTGCCTAAGAGAAGAAACAATGAAAAAGAGACACACATTTGCTGCTGTGGTTTTTTTTGTCCCAAGTAGATTTCAGGCCACTGTGTGTACCCAGGCATGAAGTCAGAGCTGAATGCTGGCCACCCCATTTGAACCTTTTTTTTTTTTACGCAGAGAATGACAAAGCGCTCGGCACTCAATCACACACTCCCTCTCTCTAAAACTGTCTGACTTTGTTTTGCAGTTTTTTCTTTCTCTGCAAACGTTGTGCTGCTCCCTCCCTTTTCCCCTGTTTCTCATGATTTCACAGTGTTGTGAAACCTCAAGAGTTTTCTGCACGGGAAGAATGAGGAATCTGCAAAACTCAGAATTCAACCCATGCTGACGATCTACATACTCCATCCTAAGGGGAACTTTCTTTGTCACTTTGTTGTTTTTCCAGGCAAACGCCACACACACCAGCAGATACTGATCAGAGTGTGAGAAAGTTTAAAGGCACAACACGCAGAATCTGAGTCACACATGGGGCTCCCCACCCAGTGCCGGCTTATCCAGCCCACCAACCTCCAATCTGAACTCCCCGTCTCCCACCTCATTTTCCTTCCAGAGTTGTTTCATACACACACTGTTGTTCCCTCTCTCATCTGCCAGCGACTCTCACCACATGTTTATCGCCTCATTGTCCCACAACCCTCTGCTCCCCGTTATCTTTGATTCTCTCTTTTTTTCCTCCACCTCTCAGCGAGTGACTTGTTGTCACCGGTTAGAGTGTGGAGGAGGTGTTGGGATTGAGGCTAAGCAGTCCTTTGGCACATTGCACTTGACATAGCATACGGTGTTATCGCTGGACACAGAGGAAGGGGAGTGACTGAAAGGGGTTTGCGGCAGTAGGACTGTTTGTGTGTAAAAGGGAAGTGTGTATGTGTGTTAGTGAACTGGATAGGGTGTGTCTCGCATGCATGTTCACTGCGCAAGCAGACTGTTTTTGGGGACCCAGTTAATGGGACTTTGTCTCGCCTCTGTTGCTCTCCAACAAACTCTGGAAGCGGTGGGAGTCCTGCCAGTCCAAGGCTGAGTGAGGAAGCGAAGGGGTGGGGCTGGGTGTACGGTGGGAAAAGGGGAGGCGGGTGGAGGAGATAAATCGTTGAGTCCCATGTGAAACTGGCTCACATGGCTTCCTTTTTGCTCTGCTTACTATCCCAAATGTCCCAGATAGCCTTCACCATTGTTCTCGGTTATCTAGCTAGTTGCTGTAATCATATTTGGGTTTCGTGGCCCAGAGGAGGTTTTTGTGCACTCATCTTGTTTTTTCACCCAGGCTAATGTAAGGCCAAACAATGGCATTATCTCCTTGCCTGGTTGTAAATGGACAGAGCTGTCAACATGTGGAGTTCAGTAGAATCGGTTGAAAGAGGATTAATATTATGACTCAACCCCAGCAAATGTGTTAGCTGAAGCAGAGGCCGTGTGTTTGTGTGTGTCAGAGGATTGTCGTGTGTGCTTCATCTGGCTTATGTGTGCGCAGTTGTGTGGCGTTTGTGTGGTAATTATGACTAACATAACGGCGTGGTGTCGCTGTCCTCTCTCCTAGGTGACATCACGCAGAAGGGCTATGAGAAGAAGAAAGCCAAGCTGCTGGCCTCCTACATCCAGCATTTGCCAAGTAAGACCAGCTCTTCTTCTGCTCTTTGCTTTTCCACTTCTAAGCCCTACTTCTCTATTAATTCTCTATAATTTTCACATAATCTTTCAGCATCCTTGGTGCTGGTCACTCTGAGATGGATGAACTTAAAGTAATTGCGTCAGAAGAACTCAACACTATTTGCATTATTTATGCTCTCTCATACCAATACATATTATATCACTGTCCATACTGTATACATCTGCCCTACTGCTGTCTATACTGTACATATCTGTCCTTGAGTATATTGTATTCATATCCAGCTCTTCACTCTGTATATAATGTCTGCTAGCATTACTTGTTCTTACAACCACACTGTGCATTTATCTGTAACTGCCTTGCTGTAACTGCTGCACTTGCTGTATATATCTTTGTGTATTCACTATTATACTGTTCATATTTTATTTATCTTAGTGTACTCACACATACCCCTCTCTGTTATTTAGATATCTATCAATACATTTACATTACTCTGCACTCAGCACTTCTGCTTAGATGCTAAACTGCATTTTGTCGTCTCAGTACTTCCCTCTTGTGCAATGACACTAAAATTGAATCTAATCTGTCATGACTGGAAATAGCTGATGGTTCTTCCTCATCTTTATAGAAAATTACATGGAAAAACAACTATATGAGTGTGGTTTTAAAAGTTTTTTCAGCTTGATGATTTAAAAAAAGTCACCTCACTGAATGTACAGTGTGACTGTGATTAGCTTTGTCCAAGTTGCACAAGAGAATTTCTGGCTTTCTGTGGCACTCTAGTGGCCGCAGAGGGAATCGCACATATGATAACCAAGTAACATCTAAGGACTTCTCTATTAACTGCACCACTGTTGCAAGTTCTCAGAATGACAAAAACCACTGCGTGCCTCAGAATTTGTTCTGTCAACTATGAACCTGTGAACACAGTTAACTTAAACCACTGCTGGTTTACAAGCAGTCCCACAAATAGGGAAGTACCACAGTTTCACCGCCAGTCACCTCTGTCCTCATTGGCAACTTGATCTGTTCAGTTTTTCTCAGTCAGCTGACTCGCATGAGGGTGTGGTGACTCCACAGGAAAAATTGCACCACATTAGCATTGGCATGAAAAAGTCCTTGTTGATGTGTCACTGTAAGCTAATTTAAAAAGTGGAATACTTAACTTCCTCCCATGCTAGTTTAACCTTGGCCTGTTTTGGCTGTAGCACACAGGGAATTGAAAATGGAAGCAAAAATTTAAATCTCATGAATAATTTCAATATTTAATACTTAATTTACATGGTTGCTAGTGGGGTTTGCTCCCTATCGTGTTATGGTCAGCTTGCCCTGGATGTCACAGCAGGTACTAAGAAGCTGTGATACTCCAAAGGTCACCTCCTGCTTGTGCACCCATCCCCTCAGTCCTCCTTATCCCTGTGAACCATCGTCTCCTCAGAGGCTCTGCTGCCCAGGCCCTCTGGGAGGACAGGACAGTTGACTAAAAATATATTTGCTCCAATCTAACCTAGTTTCATGTACTGCGTTAACGGTATAACTTCCATCAGTCAAGTACATGTCCTTATTTCACGTGATGCTCTGAGGCTCTGTAGTGGGCTAAATTTAGAGAGTTTCTGGGAGTACCATATAATATTTATGCCTACATGTAGCTGTAATGGAATTATGTAAAACGAAAGTGTGCAACTATCCAATAGCTCATCTTTATTTGTTATTTATTATAATGTTGCATTACATCCATTTTTATTGACTTTGCACATACCCGCTTCTGCTCTGTAGATGTGGATCTGTCTCTGCCAGATGTACAGCTTTCCCCAGGCCAAAGTGCCGACCCCAGCCCCAGTCCTGAGGCCCCAGGCCCCTCCACATCTTCAGCCTCCAGACACCACCGTGCACACCGCAGTGGAGGGGCCAGGGACGAGCGCTACAGATCAGGTACACAGCATAAATACAGCGTATATAAAATACACACATTTTAATAATTCATAAAATACATTATATAAATACAGTATCTCTAAGTCAGTATCTTTGTCTCTGTCTACGTCACTTGTTTCTCTCACTCTGTATATTCTTACACTTTATATAGACATCCACACAGAGGCTGTGCAGGCAGCTCTTGCCAAACACAAAGAAGAGAAGATGGCACTGCCCATGCCAACCAAGAGACGCTCAGCCTTTGTCCAGTCTCCCATAGACACCTGCACACCTCCAGGTAAACTAGATGTCCTGCTCTCAGTAGGTAGCTGGTCAGTGTCATGATAATGGGACCTGCTTTTCAATTAGAAACCTTTTGATTCTCTTTTTAAGGAGGGGCAAGCACAATAAACGTATATATGTGTCAACACAACAACATCTAAATAGTCAGGATTTTCTTTCCATCAGACACATCTTCTGCATCAGAGGATGAGGGCTCACTGCGCAGAAAGGCAGCTCTCAGTGCAGTGCTAGCCCAGAGCCTGCAAAGCCCTGATTACTGGATCAACCGTTCCGTCCAAAGCTCCTCCACCTCCTCATCTGCTTCCTCCACCCTCTCCCATGGAGAGCCCAAAACCCAGCCCCAGCTCCAGCCCGCTGCTTCCTTGTTGGCCGACGTACTGGCCCACACACGCATAGGTAAACGTCACTTATAAATAGAAGCTCCAATATTAAGGGATACATAACAGTTATGGTTGGCTCATTTATTAAGCTCACTTTCTCTTCTCCTCCAGAAAACAGTGTCCCCCCAGATGTGACATCCTCCACTCCCCAGGAGAGGGGGTCCAGGGTGGACCTGCCTCCAGCGGTTAGGGGCATGAGCCGTGGACAGAGCCGCTCCAGCATGCTGGATACAGCTGACGGTACACTCACACTCACTCAAGCCAAGACGTTAATAAATGTCTGTTGGTGGTATAAATGTCTATATCAGGGTGTACATTTCTGCTAATGTGGGAACAAAAATAACAATAATTTTCTACTATTAAAACGTGTTTACTGCCATCTGGTTGTTGCTCTTCTTCAGATCAGGTTAAACCATTTGCATGTTCTAATCATAGCAGTTGAGTGACATTTTCTGTTCTGCATTGAGCGTGTGACGAAGCTGATTGGACGTTGAAATCAGTGAACAATCTGCCGGTGTTCTCCCAGGATCACCTTCAACATCATCCTCATTTCACTGTGTGGTGAATGCTGCTAATGACAGATATTTTGTTCTTTCTTTTGGGTCCATTAATCCTGTCCCTGTCTTGCCTTTCATTTAAAAAAGGAAAAAGAAAAGGTAATATAAATCGAAACCGGGGAAGGGGAGGGATGCTGAAGAGGCCCAAATCAGCTTGCTTTTCAACCTGGTGTCTGTCTGTCTTCATTTTCGTCTTGTGTCATAGGTTTAGCCATAGAGAACCTCCTGTATTTGCTCTCCTAAAGATCGTCCAATCTGTGTCTCCTCAAAAACCAATTTCCCTTTTGAACTCTTCCTGCTGCTGATTCTGATCCTGACTGTGTGCTCGTGCGTAGGGTTCTGCCTGTGAGAGAGTGCGTGATAAAGTAGAGATTTGTGTTAGAATAGAAATGCATGTGTGGGTGTGCGTGTGTTCTTTTGGTTGTTTGTTTACATGTGTTTGTGACGGTGACTGTTCTTGGTGTTTGTCCAGGCGTGCCTGTCAACAGCAGGGTGTCTACTAAGATCCAGCAGCTGTTAAACACACTCAAACGGCCCAAGAGACCCCCACTCAGCGAATTCTTCGTTGACGACTCTGAGGAGATTGTAGAAGGTGAGACACATATTGTACACATGCATTCATGTTCTGTTTTTCCTTTTGTTAGAAGAAATGTTGAATGACAGGTTAGAGCCCACACTTGTTCACACGAGCACATTTAGCTTGCATAAATTTGACTGTTCCACATAGTCTGTTAAACAGTGCCTCACAATTTGTTGGAAGGGTTGTTTCATTCAGATTGTGCTTAGTATTTTTACTAATTTTGATATCATTTTGTAATGTTGCATTTTTTATTAATTATTGGCATAGCTAACATAACTAAGAAATACTAATTATGTATAATTAATAGAAGCGCAACAGGAAAAAAATGGTCAAAATGAATTTATCTACCATTACCATGGCTAGGGAGAATCAATATTTTAAACTAAACCACATTGGTCAGGAATTAATATTGCATGGAAATCTTCTTGGCTATTAATGGCTGATGACAAACGCACTCCTCGCCTGCACATTATAAACCAAATTTCAGGTGGGTTGCCTGCAGTGTCCTTACTCATTGCTTCTACTATCATCTATTGACTCCTCTCTCATCTGCACCTCTGTTGTTGTCCAGTGCCCCAGCCGGACCCCAACACCCCGAAGCCAGAGGGTCGTCAGATCATCCCAGTGAAGGGGGAGCCCCTCGGAGTGGTTAGTAACTGGCCTCCAGCGCTGCAGGCTGCCCTGGCCCGCTGGGGGGCCACCCAGGCCAAGAGCCCTGCCCTCACTGCTCTGGATATTACCGGCAAACCCCTCTACACACTCACATATGGTGAGTGTGATGACCCAGCCTCAAAGAAATGTTAATGTGATCAGTAAATGGCAAAGGGTCTTGTTCACCTTCTCAGTTTCTAAAGTTTATGTTGTTTTGTTCTCAAATGTACAACCCCGATCACAAAAAAGTTGAGATGCTTTACGATACATAACTAAAAACAGAATGTTTTTTGTAAATATACTCTCAATCTGAATTTGATGCCCGCAACATGTTTCAAAAAAGCTTGGAGACAGAAAACAGTGTAGTAGCTGCACTCCTTTACTATGAAGCCACGCTGTTGCAACATGTGCAGAATGTGGCTTGGCATCGTGTTGCTACAATAAGCAAAAATATGTTGCCTGGATGGCAGCTGATGTTGCCTCAAAACCTGTATGTACCTTTCGGCATTAATGGTGCCTTCACAGATGAGCAAGTTACTCATGTCATGGGCATTGTTTGAAACATGCTGCCATCAAATTCAGAATAAGCATATACAGGGTTGTAAATGTGAGATATATCTCTTACGTATGAGTGAATAAATATTTGTTGGCCGGAGCAGAATAACACCTACATTTGCTCTGGTGTGAAGCTATAGTGGGTTGTGGAGTTCAACTATCCTGGATCAGTTACACAACATTCATAGATGGACAACAAACAGGACATTTTAAAATCATCATTCGCTTTTCTTCTCCATAGGCAAACTATGGAGTCGCAGTCTGAAACTGGCCTATACACTGCTGAATAAACTGGGCACCAAGACAGAACCTGTCCTCCAACCTGGAGATCGGGTAAGCGTCTTCTCAGTTGCCACTCTTTATGTAAATATTAAGGAATACGACAAGTAAAATGTTTTTCTGTTTCTTAGGTGGCGCTGGTGTATCCAAACAGTGACCCCGGCATGTTCTGGGTGGCTTTCTACGGCTGCCTGTTAGCTGAGGTTATCCCTGTGCCCATTGAGGTACCGCTGTCACGACAGGTAACGTGTCACTGCTGCCTTCCTCTGTGGTGATCACTGAGGAATACAAAATCACATCTAAGTCTTTATTGTGAGAATGATGGAAGCAAACACTTAATAGTTCAGTCAGCTCTCAACTGTGTCTGGCTTTTAATAAATGGCAAACAAGGTCAGTTGTGACAAAGCAGCTATTTTATTAACTAGTTGTTTTATGAATGCAGCCAAGTCATGTTTGTGCTTCTAATCATTACTATGTATTTGGTATATATGATGCCTCATTGCTCATGTGGTTATATAAAAATATGGATTTATGGTGACCAACATATTGACAGCTGGAGTGTATGTGTGGTTTTTAATTGCCACAGTTTTGTATACTGGTCACTCCTTGTGTGTCAGAAGTCTCCTGACCCTTGTCTCTCTCCTTAGGATGCGGGCAGCCAGCAGATTGGCTTCCTATTGGGCAGCTGTGGTGTTAGTCTGGCTCTGACCAGCGAGGTGTGTCTCAAAGGGCTGCCCAAGACACCAAACGGAGAGATCATCCAGTTCAAAGGTCAGTCAGGCTAAATGCTGCTTTCTCAGCAGCAGTCATCATGGCCCCAGTCTCTTTGGGAGCCATTAGATGGACTCATTAAAGGGAATATACAGTGTGATCTTCATTGGCCAATTTAGGGCCACAGTGTGTGAGTGGGTGGCTCTGTCGTCACTCTGCTTCATAAGTATTGACTGTTCACCTTTGACCTTGAAGCTAGGAGGTTGCAAGAAGAACGTTGTCGGCTCCAAATTGGTGTAACTAAACTCACTTTGCTTTTTGTTTGTGTCAGGTAAAATATTTCTGAATGTTTATTTGTTGTGTGGTGATTATGTTTACTAGGATGGCCAAGGATGAAATGGGTAGTGACAGACACCAAGTACCTGACCAAACCATCCAAAGACTGGCAGCCTCACATCCCCACAGCCAACACAGACACCGCCTACATAGAGGTACTCTTCACACTTTAAGCATTTATACTTTGGTTATCAAACAAATTTAAATTGATTGCACTAATCTTAAATAAATTAGAGAAAGGTGGAACTCCTGTTTATGTTGCACTTCTATTTATTAATCCTCTGAAAACCTCGAGTAGGGCTTATCTGACTTTTATAGGGTGACTGAGCCTTTGAGATTAACCTGTGAACTGTGAAACATCCTGCATGAGGAACTTTCTATTTTCTTATTATTTTGAGTTTACTCAATTTTTTTTTAAATGTCCATAATAGGATTTCTTCTATTTATGCCTTGTAAAGAAAGGATGTTTGACATTTTAATATATGAAATGTATTTATTAATATTGTTTTGTTTCCAGGTAGCTTGTGCTCTCATTAAACTTTGTTGATGTTTGTGTGTGTCTCTTCCACCAAAGTACAAAGCCAGTAAGGAGGGGACAGTGATGGGAGTTGCTGTTTCCAAGATCTCCATGCTGACCCACTGTCAAGCCCTGACGCAGGCCTGTAACTACTGTGAAGGTCAGAGCTCGGTGTCTCGTGTAACTTAAACCTCTCCTGCTTCTCTGTCTCTCTTACACTAACTCTTGAGATACTTTAGCTTATAAGCATTAAAATGAAGTTCAGCTGTGCTCAGCTCTTGAGCTCTTCTGCAGCACATTTCATCCGCCCCGTCATTTATTTTCACACTCTCCTGCTCAAAGGGAGGCACCTCAGAGGAGATTAGCTGAGGATCATCATTAGAGAGAATATGCACTCTAATGGACCACAAAATGATGTTTTAGGTGGCACCCAAGCTATGCATCTCATATACAGTTAGGTGGTGATTGTGCACATCTTTGCTTATGTGTTTTTATTTTTTCTGTCTTAGGGGAGACGCTGGTCAATGTGTTGGACTGCAAGAAGGATATGGGCATGTGGCATGGCGTCTTAACGGTGAGACTGAATGCAACACTTACTGTAGTGCATATCCAGACTACTTGACCTTTTTTACTTCGGTTTGTAACACATTATGATTTTGAAAATATGTTTATTTTTTCCAGAGTGTCATGAACAGAATCCACACCATCACAGTGCCATATGCTGTCATGAAAGCATGTCCCATGTCCTGGGTGCAGAGGGTCCACATTCACAAAGGTTAAGCCGCGTCCAATCTTACTTTTATATTTCATATTTATATAGTTTGTCTATGTGTAATGTATATTTAAACAGGTAGAAAGAGGTATTATGAAAATATTTTATTTCAGCTGATAAAAGTAGACATTTAAACATGATGACTACCTACAATTTATGAAACAAATTAAAAAATACAGTATGTAAGTTCACCACATCTAACATATTCCTCTTACCCTCTTATAGCACGCGTGGCCTTGGTGAAGTGCCGTGACCTCCACTGGGCCATGATGGCCCACAAGGACCAGAGAGACACCAACCTGTCCTCCATACGTATGCTTATTGTGGCTGATGGAGCAAACCCATGTGAGTCACTTCTCCTGCACAAAAGTTGTCTCTTTGTAAAAAGGAACTACTATATACTGACATTTTATCATGTTTCTGATTATTTCTACCCTGTTTTGGTAACATTTTTATCCACTGTTTGTTTTCAGGGTCTGTGTCGTCATGTGATGCCTTCCTGAATGTGTTTCAGTCCCATGGTCTGAAGCCTGAGGTGATCTGTCCCTGCGCCACCTCTCCTGAGGCCCTGACTGTGGCCATACGCAGGTATCACATCTGTATACTCACACGCTCTGTGGAGACACTCTGATACTGGGGAGTTCATAACGAGTGCATAGGCCACTTAAATTTAGTGTGTCTTCAAATAAGGGATGTTTGTTGTGTTTTTTATTCATATATAAACAAATATTATGTAACTGACTGCCGGATTTGTAGGAAGGAGGAAGTTAAACATGTGAGGGTAACAGTGACTTATAAACAGAGAGACATGGTTTTGACCAACTGGCTTGACCTATTCACTTAGAGTTTCACATCTGCTCCTAACATACTTTTCTTAGTTCAAGTTAAAAATGACATCTAGACTAAAATAATTTCACCACTTTAAAGAGTTAATAAACTCAGAACAAAACCAAAACCAACCCATATGAGTATTTTCTTCTTGTTCAAGATTAAAACATTGACACCACTGCACTTTGAAACTGAGACTTGTTTCGTGCATCAGCAGACCTCAACAATGTGTAACTTTTCTGCTCTCTTCCTGTCTGGCCCGCTCACTTCTCTCTTTGCCTTCTCTGCAGGCCTGGTGCACGAGGAGCTCCACTACCAGCCAGGGCCATCCTGTCCATGGGCGGGCTGAGCCACGGGGTGATCAGGGTGAACACAGAGGACAAGAACTCAGCTCTCACTGTTCAGGATGTGGGCCACATCATGCCTGGAGGTTAGCTACTCCAGTTGGCTTTAATTGGCACTGAGAAGTGTGGCAGCTGTCACATTTACTGTACATTCTTACGTCATATTATCTGTATCAGAATTCAGGTATGTAAACAAATGTCATGCTAATGTTGGTTCCTGTTGGTGTGTTTCAGCTCTCATGTGCATCGTGAAACCAGATGGGCCTCCTCAGCTGTGCAAGACAGATGAAATAGGAGAGATTGTGATTAACTCTCGGGCTGGAGGCACCATGTACTACGGCCTGCCTGGTGTCACCAAGAACACATTCGAGGTCCGTCAAAGCTTGAAAACATATGACTCATCCCACATATATTCTTGATGCACTAGAGCATAAGAACATATAACATGCTGTTTGCTGTTAAATAATATTTGGTATGAGACAAGAAATGTAGTTTGCAGCAATGTGCAAATCACAACTTCACCTAAAAAGTGATGTTAACTCTTGAGAATCAACTGAACCTGGTGACTTGTTGTGGGTGTCCCCTGCTTCTTGTCGTGGTGTTGCTGGGATCAGCTCCAGTCCCCCTTGTCCCTGCACAGGATGAGCAGGTTTAGAAAATGGATGGCTAAGAAAGAAGCACAGATTTCAATGATCCACTAGATGGAGCCACAGTCATCATGAGTCCCTCATTTACAGGCCTTATAAGAACCTGTTCCCACTCAGTCCCTGTGTTTTTGTTAAAACAATTTTTCATTTAAGTATTTTTAGGCAACAAACCACCTCTAAACTAAACTGTTATGCATGTATTTATTTCCAATCCTTGATTTCTCTGCTAATCTGTAGGTGATCCCTGTCAACCAAGCTGGAGCACCCATAGGAGAAATTCCCTTCAGCCGGACCGGTCTGCTTGGATTTGTTGGACCGGTAAGACGCACATGCACGCGAAATAAAGAAATAAAAAAGAAATTAAAATAAAGTTGACTGAAGAAATGAAGGTGGAGAGACTTCTGTTTTCCTTGCTGAGTCAAGCCTTCTGCTCCCCAGGGAAGTCTGGTGTTTGTCGTGGGGAAGATTGAGGGACTGCTGATGGTCAGCGGGCGCCGCCATAACGCTGACGACCTGGTGGCCACCGCGCTGGCAGTGGAGCCTGTCAAAACAGTTTACAGGGGGAGGTGAGACTCTGACTGCTCATAACAGGGCGCATGGATGCACAGGCAACACCGAACAAGACCATTTCAGTCATACTTGAACAACGATGATTGTGTGTGTGTGTGTCAGTGCTCATTTCTCTGTTGTCATTCATGCAGGATCGCTGTGTTCTCAGTGACGGTGTTTTATGATGAGAGGATAGTTATTGTGGCAGAGCAGAGGCCTGACGCCAGTGAGGAGGACAGCTTCCAGTGGATGAGTCGAGTACTGCAGGTAAATTACATGCATAGTGTCACCTAGTGTGAAGATTCAGTAAATATTCACATTTTTTTGTGATGGTATTTAAGTGGATTAACATTCTCCCTTTTAGTTCTGTTTAAAAGAATTATGTGCCTTTCAAAATCATGATGGATATAACAAAAGTTTCAATGACTCAACAACACTCATCAGCATATTCTCATAAGGAAGAGGGAATGCATTCGTTAAACTACATCACGTGATGCCTATTTTCTGCTCAGGCCATCGACAGTATCCACCAGGTCGGCCTTTACTGCCTTGCGCTCGTCCCAGCCAACACCCTCCCAAAGACGCCCCTTGGAGGCATCCACATCTGTGAAACCAAGCAGAACTTTCTGGAGGGAAACCTGCACCCCTGTAATATCCTCATGTGCCCGCACACCTGCGTCACCAACCTGCCCAAGCCTCGCCAGAAACAGCCTGGTAGGCCGCCTCAGACCACTACTGATGCTTCCTATGTTACATCACAGCAGAGAAGGAAACATCAGAAATATGATGTTATTATGTGGTTGTATTCGTGCAGCTGGTGTCATGACTGTTATTTGTCTTTTATCTGCTCAGTGGATGTCGGCCCTGCTTCTATGCTGGTTGGCAACTTGGTGGCAGGGAAACGAATCGCCCAGGCTATAGGAAGAGAGCTGGGTGTGGTGGAGGACCAGGATCTGATCCGAAAGGTACTGTTTGCACACAGACCGTGAACCACACACTGACCACACTGACACTAGAATAAATGCCTGAAGATTTGTAGTGGTTTTCAACACTTACATTAATATTACTGTGAATTATTACCTCTAAAGAAATCTAAACATCTATGACTCTTAGCATTGACACCTGGACAGTGAGACAAAATTGATACTAATAAACCTTATACTATTGCTGTCCTTAGTTTCTGTATATTAGACACTGTATTAGAGCTGCAATGATGAGTCAGCTATTTTGATAATTGTTGGTCGGACAAAACAAGACCTTTCATGACATAACCTCCGGTTCTAGGAAACTGTCATGGGCATTTTTATTAATATGTTCTGATGTTTTATAGCCCAAATAGAAAATAATCTGCAAATTAATTGATTATGAATAGAATCTTTCATTTCAGCCCTGCTGTATATAAAACACAAATCTATTCAAATGAACCTGATGTATAAACTGGAAATGCTCTGAATGTGTTTACCAAGTTGCAGATGACCCTCTAACAGTCAGTGGAAAATGGATACTGATCCTAAATCTCTTGTTGTTGTTCTGCCTTTACTTTGCTCGGGTTGGGCTTTAGCTCTGTATGTGGCCCACCATGATGGTAAGGCTCTAGCTGGGCCCCCACCCGTCTTTGCTTCTGCTGCTTCCTGTCGGTCAGATGTGCTTTTGCAGCCGTGATACCCTGACGGCCACCTGCAACAGCTTTGGCCCGACGCGCAGAGATGACTGTTGAGGCTGGCTCCTTGGCCAGCAGGGGTCCACACACTTAAACTAATGTACAGTAATACATTAAAACTCAAAGTGACGTTCTCTAGCCTATGCGACCATTGCAGACTATGTAATCATACACTGTGATCCATCATGCTCATACATTGCAATCAACCCCAACATAAAAGTATTAATTAGGAACATTTTGGTGTGCACCTCTGCTCGCTGTGTTCACTGTGATGCTCCCACGTGTAGCATGGCTTGATGAGTGGTCAGGGCAGCCGGTCTGCATGATGCGACTCCTGATTCGTTGTTGACCAGAGCACGACCTGTTGTCTGACTCACAGAGAGATTGAGAGAGATTTAATACAGCCAGCTATGTGACACTGCTGTGTATTATGTTTGTTTGTCCAGAGAACGTCAGAACTTTATTTTGTTTTTACTTTATGTGGTGCCTAATATTCACTTACCTTTTAAGGGAGATCTTTGCTTTCCCGTCTTGTCTTTTTCGGTCCTGTGCACTGGTCAGTTCCTCAGCTTATTGACACGACTGGGCAAGAGGCATTTAATATTGCCTATGTGTTTCACTGTAAAAAACAGTATACAGTTATCCTAATATATTGTCCCCTTGTTTAAGAAATAGTACACTGAGATTTTCAAAGTCATCATGACCCTTTTGTTTGAAAGGTCCATAGCTTGTTAGTATTTGACAGTGGCTCCAATTTGCCTCCCACCAGGTGCAGATGGTCCCAGCATGACGCTGCACTTGGCAAAAAAATAATTCTCTGGACACTCCTATACTCCTGTTGTTTGCTTGTGTGTCTCTGTGTGAGAGGTCAAAAGCATCGCAGAATATCTTTGGCACTTTTTAAAATGTGTTTTGGTCTTTATTCCACACAAAGTCTGTTGTCACTGAGAGGTTTATTTTTGGCTGTCGGTTGGATGATATATGAAGTGCAACTCTGTTTGACTGTTTTCAGGCTAGCTTTTATGTGTTTCTATCTGTTGATCACTTTTAAATGGATTATTATTTGCCACTAATGCAGCTTTGTGTATTTTCTTTTATATTGTGCAACACACACTTTGAGCCAGTCCCCCATTAATGTTTATGTGATGACACACTCTCTTCACTCTCTCCAGCACCAGTTCTTGTCTGAAGCTCTGCAATGGAGAGCTCAAATCGACCCTGACCATGTCCTATATGTGCTGCTCAATGCCAAGGTAGAACACGCACACACATGCACACACACACACACACACACACACACACACTCGTCCAATAAATCAGAGAAATCAGTTACAAATCAATGTATCAAAGAAACATACTGACACAAACAACACATAATTCTCTTTCTTCTCCCACTGGTTATGGTACTAACAGTGATCCATTTTGTCAGGTGTGAGTTCAGCTGTACTTCCTCTCTTTTTTTGTAGGGGGTGGCAGTGTGCACAGCCACTTGCGCTCAGCTGCACAAGAGAGCAGAGAAAATCACAGCTACCTTAATGGAGAGAGGAGGCCTCAACACAGGAGACAATGTGGTGCTGCTTTATCCCCCAGGTAAAGCCCTCACGCCCCTCATCATTTTAGACGACCATCTGTCCTTATTATTCCATTGGTTGTATAGTGAAAACATTCTGCTGTTTAATTTGCCTGTTTTATAGTTCACAAGGTTCCTTATATTTCCACAGGTATCGACCTGATAGCTGCCTTCTACGGCTGCCTCTATGCGGGGGTCATCCCTGTGACGGTGAGGCCGCCCCACCCACAGAACCTGGCTGCTACTCTCCCCACTGTTCGCATGATCATCGATGTGAGTGCACACCACCGGGACTGTGTCGTTAATAAATCAAATAACTGATTATCTGATTAGAATTTTGCTTCTTTTACATTGTGTTTTTCAATCAAACATTCTCAAAGCATAGTAGAGTAATTAATGTACAATTGTTCAAATATAACAAGTAGTGCTCAGCCGGCTGGAATGCAATTTTAAAAATAAGATTAAAAAAAAAACAATCCAACTTTTGTTTCATTATATCTTTCAAGCATATTTTAGTTTTCACTGAACCATAAAGTATCTAACTAAAGCAAAGCAGTTAGGGAGAGAAGTTTATTAATGAACATTACAATAGTTTTACATTTTTAATATTAGATCACTCTCAAGCACCAAAATATGTCTCATATATGTATATCAAAAGAAATATGAGCCTTACTTTTACTTTTTATGCACCACTCGAATGATCTATTATAATTACTGTAGTGCCCTTAAGCAAGTAACTGAGTTGCTCCCAGACTCAGTAAAGTGGTTCTGCTGTTGACCCCTATAAGTGATTTCCCTTGAGAGAAATAAATCAAATTGAATTTCACCTCAGGGATCAATAAAGTATAACAATAATTAAGTGCCTTTATATTTACTTTTATGAGCAAGGATTTTTACCAGATGTCACTGTTAAAGCCTGGTCGTTTGTGTCCTTGACTGAACTTGTTTGTGTGTTTGCTGGGTGTTACAGGTGAGCAAAGCAGCCTGCATCCTCACCACTCAGCCTCTCATGAGGATCCTCAGGTCCAGGGAGGCTGCTGCCAGCGTCAACGTCAAGACGTGGCCCACAATCATCGACACAGGTATCTGATCACACTACAACAGCTTAGATGCGTTGCCAAAGTTGTGATATTGTCTACTTTACTGTCTTCATGACACATCTCTGGGGGTGCACCAAAATGTCAGACTAAAAAAAAAAACTTTTCCCCTTCTGGCCACTAGGTGTCCTGTTTGCACCTTACCTAAATTTGAACATGTTGGAGGAACCTAATGTGGACTAAAAGCTACTCTTTGTAGTCCTAAATATGTTCAGCAAACATTCAACATTTTCATAAAATAATAGTGCAGAGTGGTGCTGGGTCTGATGTAGGTGTGATGAGTTGAAAATACATTTCTAGCTTTTCTAAATGTGCAGTGAAATGGCACATTTACATCTGCAATGATATCATCCTCCCACTCAACAAAAATGCTGAACAATTATCAGCTTGCAGCACATTCCCACTAGCAAACAATAACACTGACATTAAGGCAGTGAAAGTCTGTGATTTATTTTGTCCAGTAAGAAAAAAAAAAAAACTTTTCCCTCTTCTCCCAGATGATCTTCCCAGAAAGCGACCTCCGCACATTTATAAGCCCCCTACAGCTGAGATGCTGGCCTACCTGGACTTCAGTGTGTCCACCACAGGCATGTTGACCGGAGTCAAGGTAACTTACTCTCACAAATCATGCATGCCATATATAACATGAAGCAAGCAGTTTGATTCTTTACATCACTGTAGCCAGAAGAACTTAAAGTCCCCTTCCACTTAAAAATATATTTAGCTTATTGTGACTTCATTTAGATGTTTGACTTTAACTGTGCAGAATGATGATGCATGTGAGACCCACATCAGTCCATTGATTGTGTTCACCTTAATGTTTAGTTTAAGATGTGTATGTATGAGCATGATTTTACCTTGAAAGCCAGTCATGGTCTGGTTCATACATTCAGATTTTTTACAATGATGGACAAGGAGTAGATGTAATTTTAAACATCTATAATGAGGTAATTAAACTTTGAGATATTAAACTTTTTTACGACTGTACTCCCTTCCTGTGTAGTTTTGAGAACATACAGCATTTTTTTAATGTCTCTTCTTCTTGTCAGATGTCTCATGCTGCAGTCAGTACTCTGTGCCGCTCCATTAAGCTGCAGTGTGAGCTCTACTCCTCACGCCAAATAGCCATCTGCCTGGACCCATACTGTGGCCTGGGCTTTGTCCTGTGGTGCCTCTCCAGGTAACACACACAAACACACTGAATATCATATTTCACACAACATGCTGTTCCTGTAAAAGTGGCTGTAACACGTGTGTTTTTGGCCCAGTGTTTACTCAGGTCACCAGTCCATCCTTATCCCTCCCCTGGAGCTGGAGAGCTCCCTGCCTCTGTGGCTGAGCACGCTCAGTCAGTACAAAATCAGAGACACCTTCTGCTCCTACTCTGTCATGGAGCTCTGCACCAAAGGTCTGGGCACCCAGACAGAGATGCTGAAGGTCAGAATCACACTCATACACACCCAAAATAATTCTGCCACATGTGGATCCCCTTTGAAATGACTGCTCTGTCATTTCTGTCATCAGTCTAATAATAACAACAGAGTGATAAACTGGTTGCAATGAAACCTTTTAATGCCTCTATTTGTGAGGTGACAATATACAGATGACAGGAAATAAGGAGAGAGAGAGAGAGGCCATGACAATGATAAGATTTATGAATAGAAAAAGTAGATTCAAGTACATTGTCAAGACCATTCCATGTGGAAGTTTATCTATTTTAAAGTGATAAATCTGGTTCTTGTGGTTCAATGTAGATCAATATCTTTGCTTATTTCGCTGGGGTTTTTTTTTTTTAGAGCACTTTGGATAAAAATGTTCACTGATGCAGAGTTCATGTTTGTGTGAAGCTCAGTCCTCAATATCTGTTAAAAGTGTGACTAACCTTAAGCCGTGCGTGTCTCCAGGCTCGGGGTCTGAACCTGTCGTGCGTGCGGAGCTGTGTGGTGATAGCAGAGGAGCGCCCTCGCCTCGCTCTCACACAGTCCTTCTCCAAACTCTTCAAAGATCTCGGTCTGTCGCCACGTGCCGTCAGCACTGCCTTTGGTTCCCGGGTCAACCTGGCCATCTGCCTGCAGGTTGGTTTCATACAGAGACACACTGGATCAACTCAAGAGTTCATCGTTTTACTTCCCCTAATTCAACTAATTTTTATGTGTCAGATGCATGTTTTAGTCAACAGAAATATTTTTCCAAGCCAACCTTAATTATCACTGAATGATAAGTCTGTTCATGGTCTAAATGGGCCAAAAAGCTTCAGGTTCAGTTCACTCTCTCACATCTCAGGGTGTTTATTTTCCTCTCTGTGTCCTCAGGGCACTGCTGGACCAGACCCTTCCACCGTCTACGTTGACATGAAGTCTCTGCGCCACGACAGGTAAGACTGGCAACCAAGAACAAAGACAACTACAGCTGTCACATGATCTGGTCAGATGGAACAAAATGATTTACTTTTGTGTGTATCCCTCAGGGTGAGGCTGGTGGAAAGAGGAGCACCACAGAGTCTTCCACTGATGGAGTCAGGCACTGTGAGTATTGATTATTGACTGAAAAGACATGTATGTGACGGTCATGCTGGAGGGAAGGACATAATAGGAGTGGTTGTATTATCCCTAAAGCTAAACACTTCTGTTCTCCTCTAAGATCCTTCCAGGAGTGAGGGTCATCATAGTCAACCCAGAGACCAGAGGCCCACTGGGAGATTCACATCTTGGGGAGGTGAGTTCTGAGTATTGAGTGGTTTCACATGCACAGATGCAAAAAGCAGAGGGGTACACTAATCAATTCATTTGACTGTATATTTTTTATATCAGAATTACTATAAAATTTTGATTTTAGAGTTCTCACAATTTCAAAAAATTCACCTTTCATTCACCTTTTTTGTTTCACCTTTGCTCAGATCTGGGTGAGCAGTCCTCACAGTGCCAGTGGCTATTACACCATCTATGGGGAGGAGAGCCTGCAGGCGGATCATTTCAACACCAGACTCAGCTTTGGGGAGCCCCACACTCTGTGGGCCAGGACAGGCTACCTGGGCTTCATCAAGAGGACTGAGCTACTGGACGCAAGTGGAGGTGAGTTTGAAAAAGTGGACCTCATGCAGCACCTTTCTGCCTTCATAACATTGTAGTTATGACTGAGAGAAGTGACTTGTTTGGGCCTTTTCTTTTGTTGAGTCTTGTGATGGGTAATATCAATAACATACGCTACCACGTACATCATGCGTAATTTTATATTGCAACAACACATATCATGATAAAGTTTATGAAATATCAATTGAGAAATGGTAGATGCTTAAAATAATTAGCTAATCCAATGAATATATCTGAAAACTAAAGGTGCATAATAACATTAATACAAAAATCATCAAAAATCAATCTAATATTGTTGTAAAGCTCATTGATTTGCAACACTGCCATCAATGGCAAAATACAACCAAATAAAGCTCAGATACCTCAGCATGAACATAATTTATATTGTTTCACAGTATATATTCTCATATCACCCCACAACTAGTTAAGGCCATTACTGTTACTTTAATACTTTTGTTCTTTTCTTCTGCAGATCGTCATGATGCCTTGTTTGTGGTGGGCTCCCTCGATGAAACGCTGGAGTTGAGGGGGCTACGATATCACCCCATCGACATCGAGACGTCTGTGTCCCGAGCCCACCGCAGCATCGCAGAAAGGTGAGCTGCTTTACTCAGTGCTGGTTATTTTTATGATACAGCTCTAATTCCAAGAGTTGGGACGCTGTGTAAAACATACATAAAAAGAGGATGCAATCATTTGCAAACAAACTGTGTTTACTGACAACAGTTTTACGAAGTGTTCCTGAGCCCATGTAGTAATCTCCTTTATACAATCATGTGTTTGACAAAGTGGTGAACCTCTCTCCATCCTTGCTTGTGAACGAAGTCTTTCCAGGATGAACCTTTCATGATACTATCACCTGTTACCAATGAACCTGTTTACCTGTGGAATGTTCTGAGAAAGTTCACACAGTAACACCTGCTTGCTCCTCAGTGCCGTGTTCACATGGACCAACCTGCTGGTGGTGGTGGCGGAGCTGAGCGGCTCGGAGCAGGAGGCGTTGGACCTGGTGCCCCTCGTCACCAACGTGGTCCTGGAGGAGCACCACCTCATCGTCGGGGTGGTGGTCATCGTTGACCCCGGGGTGATTCCCATCAACTCCAGGGGAGAGAAGCAGAGGATGCACCTGCGAGACTCCTTCCTGGCAGACCAACTGGACCCCATCTACGTGGCCTACAACATGTGATCGCCAGCTCATGAAAATGCAAAAAAAAAAAAAAAAAAAATTGAGCCAGACTCTGAGATGAGGGAGAAGGACTTGGGGGTGCGTTCAGTAGCAACCCCAATGTTAAGCCTCAGACACACATTCAAAACACCAAACAATGTGGGAATGCGAGTACAGTAGGAGTACTGTAATGAGAACGTGCTTCCCTCTCAGAAACTGTTCCTTCTTTGCTTCCACCTGCTCAAACGCTGCAGTCCAGGTTCACTTAGATTTCTACTGAGGGGGAAGGATATTTTCTCTCCTCATGAAAGTAGATCCATCTGTCAACTAGAGGAAATCTGATCTTCATCCTCTCCATGCATCCCACTTCTCCCTCATAGCTCCAGTTCATGTTTTTTAAAGACATTTTAATTACATACTTAAATCAAAGAAAGAAATCCTCCCCTCCTTCCATTCCTTGGTTTTTATCCTGAACCATTCATCCTCGTGTGCTTTCATTTAAAAAAAAATTTTTTTAACCTCCCTCAATTCTTGAAGGCAGGATGGTGCACTGGAACTGCTGAGAGGAGCTGGAACTTTCCCCTCTTGCACTTTAAGTCCTCGCACCTCTGAGTCCGCTTCCCGTCTCACCTGCCTCAAGGGGACACCCCCCACGTTTGCTGCTTTCACAAGAGCAAATCCACATCAGTATTAAACAGCACTACCAGCAAGTGCAGCCCACAGGGGTGGTCCCAACGCGTCACCTTCCTACCAGGTGCACCGCGGCGTTCACCTCCCATCACATCCTGTAGTTTGCCAGCAGACAGGCTGTCGGCATTCACCCGTTACAAAATGTCACTTGAATTATTTGTTGGTGTGGGAAAAGAAAGACTCGCTTCATAAACATGCAAACCTGGATATTAGAGATGTGGTGTGAGTAGGTCCATTAGGTAGTTGGTTGTGAAGTACTAATACATTATTTTAAAAGCACCGATTATCAGAAGAAGACTTGAAGCTATACCGGGTGTTTAGGTGTGCATGCTAATTTGGAGTGCGGTCAATGTCAACATGCAAAACAAAAAGGAAAAAAATAAAACTGTAACAAGCCCAGGGGTCACACAGCAGTGAATACGCTGAATATTTAGGCAGAGCTCAACCCCAGTTTGTGCCTCTCGTGTATTAGCATTACATTTGAGTCACAGTGCTAAGCATCCATTTCTCCTAAAATATTTTAACAACAGTAATTACTGTTACGAAGATATTCTTGAAAGTCTTGAAAGACTTTTCTAGTCATCTGGATATAAGAATACTCTGTCTACTGCACGATAAAAAATTTTCTGATTGTATTTTCTAATCCAGTTAGTCAGAAATGAGTCTGTAGTCCTTGATTTTTTTGTTTGTAGAACACGAGCAAAATACTGTACGAAAATATTTAAAGAAGAATCTTTTTTTTTTTTTTTATTGTGCAGCAGAAAGAATATTTTTCCTTCCAGATTGAAAAGTCTTTGAGGATTCTGGTAAGTGGGTTTAAACAACCTTCTGGGTTTTTCCAAAGATCGTTGGATATTTATTTGTCAAAAAATCAGATGGCTGGCGCTGTGAATCAAATGTAACGGCACAAACTGAGGCTGTGCAGAGCTGGTATTAAAGCTCGACAGATTATTGACTTTGAAAACATCAGTGTGTAGTATAACTGAAAGCTCCAGAACAATCCAGGAAGTGGCCTTTGAGTTGAGATTGTATTGATCTGGCAGAGGATAAAATTCCCCAGTATCGTGGTTTGAACCAAAGTGAGCTGCCAGCTTTCAGTCTGTGTGTGGTTTCCCTTGTTAAAGCAAAGAGCATCTTTTAGTTCATGTTAGTGTCCCAGTCGATTAGATAAATGTAGATCATTAGAAGGCAAGTCAGTGCCTTTTACTGCACCATCGTGACATTTATGATCATGGACTATTGAATTTCTGGAGAAAAAAAAAATATCAAGAATGAGGTCAGAACTTTGCCTTACTAAACCTGTGGAAAATCAGTACTTTTTATGCTTAATCCCTCATTTCTAGCTGTACTCTTAGTGTATTTAAAGAACTATTCCACCATTTTTCACACGCGGAATCGGTCAGTTTATAACTCAAAACACACTCATATCACATTTTATAGAGGAAGGGGGGGGGTGTCTTGTTCTTTTGTGAAGACGTTTGCGGTCATGCCTTTCTCATTTCATCATTACCATTTAAACCAATTCTCTCTGAATGTCTGTAACACTGAAAAAATTTTTAGGAATGAACAACAATCAGTAACCAACCCGTGATTTAAAAATGGCAGAATCCTCCTTTAAAAAAGGGAGGTGATAAATGAGGGTAAGGATATTGTCTGTATACTGTATTTTAGAGGTCAAATACTGTATTACTGGTGTTAATGTGTACATGGATATGAACTTTGTCGATAAAAACTTGACTGATCTTTCGTACTTGACAGCATTTTTCTGCATTGTTAATTTATCACATTGCAAAAGAGAAAATAAGGTTTCAGATTATTTTGGCAAGAACAATGTGCACTTTTCCAATATCATTTTACGTGTGTGTGTCCATGAGGGAGTGTGTGTGAGTGTGTGTGTCCAGTATAACAGTGATATTTGGCTTTTCTGGTGCAACAAGGTTTGTCTTTTGTAAGAAAATGATCCCAGAATATTGAACCTTTTTTTTTTTTATTATTATTTCTTGTTATTTTTATGTCGCCTCCACTGTATCTTAATTCGTTCCATTCAAAATTGGAATCAAATATATTTTATAGGGGTTTCATCAATATTTTCCTGATGTAATCTTTTCTTTAAAACTGCACAACTTCTGCAAACAGCTGGTTTGATTTCGAAGCAGCTTGACATACTGTACAGTGCAACACAACAATAAACCACTTTCCATTCAGAGAGGACATGTCAGCGAGCCAGTATCTGGGGCAAGTTAGAGTTACTCATGAATAAAGTGAAGCTTCTGAGCTACTCTGTTATATTGCTTTGTTGCTACTGTTTCACTCCGACAAGTTTTAATAAAGTTTTATAATTTCATGTTGGCCTTCAAGCCTTTTCAATAGACATTGGTGCTATTCAATAAGGGAAAGTTGACTTTTGTCCTCCAATGTCATAACAAAGAAGGTTTCTTCCTGGATGCCCTTATTGTGTGAAAATAAGTCATTCTTTTTCCATGCCAACATCATACAATGATTTCGCTCACTGCTCGGTTCTAAGAAATTTTCATCATCACCGATTTTCATCAGCTCTGAGGTTTGATGAAAATTCTCTCAACAGGCAACTCAACATGGACAATGCAACTCGACATATCCGCCATTTTCCATTTTAATATTTATTTCAGTTTTTCCAGTTGTCATGTTGTGAGGAATGACGTGCATTTCAAACCTCCAAAGTTATTCTAAGCACAAAATGTTCATGTGAGGTAATGAAATTAGGATCTTTCACACACAAAAAAAAACTCAAGGGCCCACAATGTATACCTCAACGACTGTCTGTTCACTATGCATTGTCGAGCTGCAGCAAAGACATTCTGAACTAGTCAATGGTGCGATTAACTTCTAACGACATGTCTTACTTGACAAAAACACTGTCACACTGTCATTGGATGTGTTTCATGTCAAATAAAAAAAAATACTTTGTCAGAATTTCTTGTGCTTTTTTTTCCCCCTTAATTTCCTTCCAAACATTTCTGGAAGCTTCAAGAATCAGCTGCTGCGTTAAAGGAAAATAATCTTTCTTCCACCAGGTGTCAGTCTAACTTCTCCCATCTGAAAACATGAACCTTGCTCCCTCTGTGATGTCATCACGGCCCAGTTTCCGTCAATTTTGACCACATTGACCTGATATTTAGAATTTCCTACAAATATTCAACTCTGAAACATAATTTTCTCAGAACTTCTCACTTCATACTTCAGGAAATAATGAGAATGGTTCTTAAATAATAGTAAAAATTATATGTTGTCATGTTTTATGTATCCTGTTTACTATAAATCACATGCACTTTACATCACAGTTAACCACTGTGCAAACATTGCTGCTGTGTTTTTAGATGTTTTTATGCAGCCTTATTGCTGCGGTTTCTTTATAGATTGATTTGAAAAGCCTGCACTGCTTAACTCTGCAACAGTGATGTGATTTCTGACAAAAAAATAAAACAGACTTAATCTTCACTGTGATAGAGTTTCAAAAGTCTGTCATTTGATTTTTACACTATTAATAAGAACAAGTTTTGAGTTGCCAGGTTGTGAAAAATCACTTTGCCTCGTAGTGATTCTTTCTTTTGAAAATGTTAATAAGTTGTTAAATAGATTTTGATCGAGATTCTCTGGAAACTTTTCCCAGAAGGTGACAGGTCTAACAGTCTATTGATTAATTAAAAGCTAAAACAATAAAACAAGTGCCAGCTGGAGGCCAGACTGATTTGTTACAGCCTTGCAACCTTTAGGTTATTCTTATTAATGGCTTATACTTGATCCATAAAGCATAAGTAAATTATTGATTAACCATTGATAAAAGTCGTTGATAATACTTACTTATAAACCCTCTGTAAGGGAGAGTGTTGTTGTAGAATGATGATATAATACTACACATAAATAAATGTTGAAGCTAACTGCAGTGTGGAAAATATATTACTGGTCATTTGTGGTTGCTGGTGAATCTATTAACTGCGAACATATTGTTTCCTGCACACCATGGAAATTGCTCAAGTTTTTGAATTAGAGTTCTTAAGAGGTTGCAACATGTTCAAATTTACTGGGTGACAGCAAACTGTGAGATTTGCTAATAATTTCCTTGGATGTATGTTCTTCCTATGAAAGCCTGATGAAACTCCATGATTTTACTGTAGTTCTGGACCACAGGACAAACTCAAGGCACCTGAAATCTCTACACTATGAAATATTCAATACTAAACAACTAAACTGAGGTTATTGGTTAGTCAAAGATCTCAGTTATTACTTAATAAAAGTTTAACATTCAAAAACTCAGCTAATCTGCTTCATCAGGACTGTGTGTGTGTGTGGGTGTGTGTGTGAGAAACACACTGTCTTCACTTAGAGACTATTTTTACAGAGGAGATACAGAGGACTGATAGAGAGATTCGTCACATGGTGCAACGACAATCTCCTCAGCTCGATATCAGCAAAAACCAATGAGCTGCTGGTGGACTACAATGCTCCAAATATGGACATTGCTGCAAAGAAGCTACGAATTCTGAAACGTGGACGCTTCACATGCATCTTAAAGCCAGCAGCACAAAAGATCTATGTGGGCACCCAAGATTAACGTCACCAATTCAGCTTCTGACCAAATGTGAAATATGGCCACAATCTCTCCTGTTTCTGTTCTGTCCCCTGTTTATTTGAGTAATGGTGTTGAATAATGGCCAGAAACATTAGGATGTCACAGTAAAGTTGACTTCATCACTTCATCAACTATCCAATTAGAGATTTGTCATAATTAATGTATGAATTCATAAGCTATGCCCAAAAATGTGTGTGAGGTCAAAGTGAGCTTTGACCACCAAATTAGTTCTTCTTTGAGTCCAAGTGGAAGTTAGTGCCAAATTTGAAGAAATTCCCTTAACCAGCCCTGTCGTCTGTGCGTAGGCATAAAAAATAATCTAAACAGATTTTGGAAAAATTCAGTGAAACATTTCATAACTTATCCAGATGGCTAAGAACATTTCAACAGTCTGATGCATAGCAGTGATATTTATTGCTGACAGACTGTCGGGATGTTTCAGAGCAGCATCAGAGCAGCACTGAGCAGAGCTGAGATCAGTCTTGTGTTCAGTCTGTGTACAGCAGACTCTGATGCTGTCTGACTTGTCTTTAGCCAACCTGCAAACCTGCTGGTTCTGGCATACACCCCCGGCCTCCGAGGAAGTCCACACTTGTCCCCGAAGCTTGTCACTCCGACCACATAAAACCTCTCCTTGTCCTCGCTGTAACACTGCAGGGGGCCTCCGCTATCACCCTGAGACGCACACAAACATCAGCCACGTATTGTTGAAATTTGTAGCTTGTAGTAAGTTTAAAGAATCATCACCTGACAGGCATCAGCCGCTCCGCTCTCCAGTCCTGCACAGATCATGTTCTCTGTTACGATGCCGTTGTACCAGGTGATCAGGTTACATTTTCTCCTGTCAATGAGCTCCACCTCAGCTTCCAGCAATCTGTTCATTTTCCTGCCTATAGTACATATATCAAAATAGTATTTTACTTATGAAGGGCTTTCAACAGTATAATGTAATTGTAAGCACATTTAAGTGATGATTTATAACTCCTCCTGTGAGCACCCATAGGTAAAGGCTGGTGCATAAACAGATAACGTTTATAGAATTCATAGTTGACTAATACTGTACATAAATAACACTTAAAATGCCCTTATATCTGCTTACAACTACATTGTAGTGTTGTTCATGAAATGTTTGTATATTGCCTATAAATGCTGAATAGGGAGGCTTAAAGTAAAGTATTATCTAAGAGAATAACATCAGATAAATTGGAATAAAATAAAATACAAATAGTCAAATAATGAGAAATAAGTACAGGTTAATAAAGGAAATAATAAAGAGAGTAGAGAAAATTATCAAAGGTAAAATGGGATTTTTTTTTAATTTAAAGACTTTTAAAGTCTTAAGTGAAAAATTTGCAGTGGCAGATGTTGGTCAGTCATTAAAAAAGTGTAACAGGTTTTTCATTCTAAAATATTAATATCTATAAAATAATAACGTTATTGAGTCATTAATAAATGATGTTCTGCAGCCCTCTTAAAATCTATTTTAATTTATATATTATAACAACTTATTACTAAGATGCAAAACATCAATAAATTATTAATGAAGTATTGACAAAGCCTCCATAAAAGGCATCTGACATCTAAAGACTGTAACTGCTTTGCTCTATGTGGTGTTTAATATATGCCTGCTGTCCTCACTCACTGTTTACTTTAACTTGATTTTATAATTATGGTAACTTCCAAACCTTTGCAATCAAGCTACTCTTGACCAGGTCTCCCTTATGATGAAGGTTGTTTACAGGTCTCGAGCATTAATGCATATGTGAAAAAAGTTGTGTAAAGCCTTCTGTGGCTCAAGAGGAAGCTGCGTGAACGTTTGGAACTGAAGAAGCTAGATTGGCTGTCACCAGACATAACACCCCCAAATCTGTACAGTTCAGTGAATCAAGCCTGGTTGCATTGTGGGTAATGTAGGCACCAGGTTTGGACAAGGAAGAAGAATGAGTGGAATAAACAAGACCATATCTCTGAACATACTGCATTGATTTTAATGTTTCTTTTTAACTGTTTATCATGAATCAGGCAATGCTTTAAAAGTGCAAGAGAGATTTGTGAAAAGTGAAAAAGAGATTTTTAATTTTAAAGCACTTCTTGGTTAAGTAAAGGTTAATGTGTTTTGTTGTAAAGTTTATCCCTCCCCAGCGAGTCTGAGTCAGTCAGAGAAGCTGGCAGAGATTCAGCACCTTGCTCACACCAAAATGAAAGTTCATCATCATGCTGCAGAACCAGTGTGTATTTATACCAACCTTTGTAAGAGGTGCTCCCCCATCCTGTGATGAAACAGTGACTGAAGTTGAGGATGAACTCATGAGTCACATTATGAGGAGTGCAGATAGGTTGGACATGGTCAGTGAAGCTGAAGGGAGAGCTGAGGAGCAGGAGTGCCACATCACTGTCAGACGTGACATCATTATACTCTTCGTGTATTTTGATTTTACTGATGGAGCGAATCTGGGCTCCATCTCCTGGAGCAGATAACACGTGAAGTCCTGCCACCACACGGAAATAGCTTCTGTTGATCCTTCTGAACACAAAACAGAATGATTGACTCTGACTGCTTTTGTTCCTTGTCCACTCTCAGCCATCAATGCACTTTTCCTCTACAAGCCAGCTGTCCATTTTCCCATCTTAAATAGCACTTAAATGTTGGTTTCATCACTTCCTGTGAACTACTCTTCTTTATTGTCCATCTAAAGTATAATGCACATGTTGCATAAGTACTGTTTATGTCTGTTCTTGATCACGTGTGATGTGAGAGGAGATAAAACTATTAAAACAACAAGATAAAACAACTGAAATTACATATTGAGAGAAGGGGAAAATGTCAAACATGAACACATCTGAAAAAAGAAAAGGTCAACAAATCACCACAGCTCAGAGGAGGAAATCATACTACTAGAGCACTGGGTCAAACTAGGCTGAATCCCAGCAGTTTTTCTCAGTTTAAATTCACGGTTGTTTCATCTCCAAGGGCCGAAAACTGTAATTGTACAATTTGTTACAGGTAATGTGACAACACCTTTAACACCGTTTAACACCAGTTTTACTTCTCTTCACAACCTATAAAATCTCTGCTGGTGAAACACTAACACTAATTAACAAACACAGAGTGAGTTATATACAAACTGTGAGTGGATGGAGGTCAGTCACGTCAGTGAGGTGTGCAAGTTATACTCACAGGTATTTGAGGAAGCAGTGTGCAGCAGTGAGAACCCAGACGCTGTTGATGATCGTCCCACCACAGTGGTGCTTGGTCAGGATCTGGATGCTGACCTGCCAGGGCCACGCGCTCTCAGGAGCCTCCTGGCCCCCCACTATACGAGATGCACCCGGGGGGGAAACCATGGGCCGGTGACCACAGCCTGACAAAACACGATCAAATAAAAATTCCATGTAATTTTTAAAAATGATGTCCTGTTGTTTGCATTGTTGGAGGCAGTGGTGTGTACAGTGTGTATGACCCTGCTATGTTATACATTAACATAAGATGCCTATAAATTACAGCAACAGCAGATTAGTCGACAACTTTTTTGATAATTGCTTAATTGTTTTCACCTGTGATCAAGTAGTGTAGTGATTTGCTGCTTTTCTGTTTGCATCATTATAAACTATACTGTACATCTTTGTTTTTAAAATATTAGTCAGGCAAAACTAGGAATTTGAATATGTCAATTTAGTTTGTGCTAACTTGTGATGATGTGATAAAAAGTGGGTGGATGTAGCAGAAAACCAAATAATGACGACACAGCACAGGCACTGCCACAGAGGTAAGTTTGCAGGTGGAGTTTCTTTTCTTAGTTAGTGATAGAAATAAATTGTTTAACATTTAGTAAACCTCGGGAATATGTTAACAGATTTTCAGAAAGGCTGAAAGAAATGTACAATGACAGATTGCATTGTGGGACAGAAGCTAATGGCAGCCATTGTGGAGGTAACATCAGGAGCATGTCTAGGTACGTGTATGTGTTTACTTCTTCTTTTACTTTAGTGCTAAAATCATTCAAATGTTTATCTGTTACATGCTAAAAACAAGTAGAGTCATTAAATCAGCTAAATTAATCAGTTAGCTACACAAAAATATGTAGACTAATCTGTTTGCTAACATTAGCCACCCTTAGCTACTGGTGTTACCAGAGCAAGTGAGGCCATAAAAGCATAAAAATAGCTAATGAATTGAATTTTTCTTTTGAAGATTGTGTTTCTATCTCTTTCAAAATTTGCTCTCCCTTCTCTGGCAGAAGGAAAAGTATCTAACCTTTCAACTTTAGACTCAAGAGGAATTATCAAAGATTGCTAATTTGAAGGCTTCTGGTAGTAAATGTAAGTAACTTGTATAAATACTTGTCAATGTGACATCTTGACTAACAATACATTCATTTGCCTGCCAATCAATCTCAATGATCATCTACGAAAAAGCTTTCTCAGACACAGCTTGAAGAACAAGCTAACTGTTAGCTAACGGTACTCTGACTCCTTTTAAAAGTAACGTTAGGAGGAAAAAAATAGCAGTTTATTTAAGAATACACATAAATAAGCTGCAGGGTTTTTTAGTTCCTTCTTTCTGCTGGTTTTACTCACTGTCCTGTGCTGAAGTCAGTGCAGTGAAGCACAAAACGCTCACAAACAGAAACGCCTTAAAATCCATCTGGGTTTAAAAACTGAAGAAAAAATCAGTTTAAAAAAGTAACTGAAAAAAAATCAGTTAAAATCAGTTAAAAAATGTTACTGATTTTTTAACAAAAACAAATTACTTCCTTCCGGTCAATGACGTCATGCGCACGTTAAGCTTGTTTGCCCTGCGTCAAAAGTGAAATGAGCTCACGACAAAATGCCCAAAATAATAATAATAATATAGCTGTTTCATTGTAGCTGAGATGATAATGGCAATAAGAAATAACATGTCCGGACATTTAATGATTTGTTGTATTCATTCACACACAGTTTACATAACAATAAAAGACAGGTTACCAGATTAAGAGCTGCATATTAATTCATGCTATTAAAGAGCAGGAAGTATCTCTGATGAAGAGTTTAAAAATAGATCCATGTTTCAAAATATCAATGACATTAGTTTAGTTACATGGCCAGAAAAAGCCTTACTTATATTTAATAGCCATGTGTTTGAATGCATCTGACACAGAAAAAATGTCTTCTTATGTGGAGTAAATGTAATAGAATTGGAATATAATATATGGATATAATTTTGCATTGTAATTTTGCACATTAGTGGAGTTGCATGGCCAGAATAAACCTTGTATCTCACTTATATGTAACATGGTCTGTTTTCAAATGCATCTGACATAGAAAAAGTATATTTTATGTTGAATAATTGTAATCTATAGGTCTAACTGTAATGTAATATATGAACATAATTTTGCATGCAATTTTGCACATTAGAATCAGAATAATTTTTATAATCTCATATATAGAAAAAGTGCATTCTTATGTGGACTAAATGTAATATAACTGGAATATAATATATATAATCTTGCAGTACAGTTTTGCACATTAGTGGAGTTGCATGGCCAGAATCAACCTTATAATCTTATATATAGAAAAAACTTTATGATGAACCATCAAACACATAACACATCTCTCCTCTCTATCTGTCTCTTCTGGAAGCTTTCTCTGACTGACAGCCAATAAATTCCTGCACTCCAAACTCACCGCACCGGACTCACAGTGAGTCAATGCGTTTTGTCAGAAAAAGCCTTGCGCGTTTTTCTCTCCCCCCCTCCTCCTCTGTGCACATTTCACGCAGGCTCATCTGTGATCGAGCAGCATTTAGTGAAGCACACAGCGAGGTTTGGAGGCTGCAGGCCTAAATGACCTTTAGGATTTGCTCGACTCGCCGACACTCC
The DNA here is from genome assembly GCA_025331565.1 of Holacanthus passer. NCBI lineage: Eukaryota > Metazoa > Chordata > Actinopteri > Pomacanthidae > Holacanthus > Holacanthus passer. The sequence goes on along the minus strand of JAFREQ010000014.1, from coordinate 12,072,390 downwards.
CTCACATTCTGCTGAGAGTCATCAATTATGCAGGGAAGCTGCTCGCGCTGAGGGGGAAGATAGCAGCAACAATATGGCGACAACCGCAGTTTCTCCTCAGCCTTTTCCACATCTGCAGTCCTGTGACAGCTCTCTGGATTCACTGTAACGCTTACAGAGTGAGTATCCTGCCTTTATAATGCTTTTAGAAACCGGTGCATGTGTTGTTGGGTGAAGGCAGATTTTCTCCCCGTCGCTATCCTTGCGTAAATGTCGCAGAGCTGAACACTGCCCCGCATCTTTTTTTTTTTTTTTTGCAAGAGGGTGTTTGTTGAGCATCTCTCGTCTGGACCTGAGCAGGGGAAAGAAACATTTTATCAATCAATTGATCAGGAGGAATTTGTCGGGTTTCGTCGTGCTTTGGTTAGAGAGGAAATGCCTCGCAGGGAGGATTCAGGTAGGGCGAAAAAAAAGCCACAAAAATATCAATTGTTGCAAATTTGTGGTGACCGTTTTTCTTCTGTTTACATGATGATCCACTTAAAACACCATAAGGCTTCTTAAAAGATGCTGATGCCTTGTGAGCATCCTGATCCTCCCTCCATCATCGATACCAGAAAATGTCCCAATCCTCCAGGTGATTTTGGTGTGGCAGCATCATGACTGCTCTCTCATCCTCTCATTTCTCATGTCTGATGTCATGTTGCAGGCTGTATGTGTGTTTTTTTTTGTGTGTGCTCCATGTTCTGGACTATCTTGTGCACGGATAGAGCTCATATTGATTTGGCAGTCGACATGGCTTCACGGGTGTGGTGCAGGTCCGTGAAGGCAACGCTGCAGAAAAAAACCTCCGAAAAAACCCCCAGTCGTGTTTGGCTTTTTTTTGCTACAACAGGGAGACGTGTTGATGTGTTTTATTATGAAACATCGACATCCCACTTTTGACTTTGATAAATACTTGGTTGCTTTTAGCACAGCGTGACATTTTCCACATACAAACCACCCACTGCAGCAATGGTGCTTTGGCCAATTTGGATGCGCAATAAAACCTCCTGCTTCTCTCTGTAGCAGCACTTTTCCATTCACTGACATACATTAGGTAATAATGGCGTCTGCAGGCCCTTCCTCTTAATTAACAGCTTTAGTAAACAAGTCTGTGCAAATGGAAAAAAAAGATGCTCCCCAAAATGTCTTTTTCCTCTGTGAAAATGAATGCATGTGCAAGCCTGGATGTAAATGCAATGTGCAACCCACGTAGACACAACAGGACGAGTGTTGTCATGAGGACTTCACATTGAAATGAAGGAGAAATCGCAGGCCTACAGAGGCGTCGAGGACCAGAAGGCCTGGTGCACGAGCTAAACGCTTTTTTTTTTTTTTTTTTTTTTTTTGCAGACAGATCGGTTTTGATTTTTTCTTCTTCTTCTCTATCATCCCTGCATGCGTGCATCCGTGCGTGCATGTGCGTGTGTGCGCGCTCATGTGGTGCTGAAGCGGACAGCAGCCAGCAGAGCAGCAGAAGGCTCAGTGACTGCGAGGTTCCGGGGTCCATTTTAAAACAGACGTCTTGGCTCACAGGCTGCATGTTTTCATGTCCCCCCCCCCCCCCCTCATACCAGATACTCTTTGCTGTGTGATATCAGCTTTAACATGTCGACCTTTTTTTAATTAGATTGTGTTGTGCAAGAGCAGGGAAGTGACAGGCCTCCTGATTCAGATATGATCTCCTTATTTATTTCTCCTTATTCATCCACCTTTCCCTCCACCACCTTCCACTCATTTGTCATCTTGCAAACAGTCAGTGTCTCAGTTCAGGTGTGGTTGTGTCTCCTCTCACCTCCCTCCTCTTTCCTTCACCACTGCCTCACATTAGTATGATGACCCTCAAATGTCCTGAACAGTTGTCATGTAACCATCATACCCTTTTTACATCTAAGTGTTTTGGGAAAAAGGCTCCACTGACTCACGCAGCCATTAAGTGCGCTGGCTTTTCCGTTGGCGTTTCAAAAAAAAAAATGAGAAGGAGTAAAGTCCTTAAATGGGTCTGTTGTCTTTGTTGTCAGAGGTTTAATGCAGGACCGAGAACTTGTTTCTGACGTCGGTGGAAGATTTTGACTCGCATACCTTCAGACTGTTGTTACCTGAACATAAGGCCTGGTATAACTGACAAAAAATACCTCTCAGATATTTTCTCTCTTGAGATTCTTGACAAAACAAAATACATAACAATGAAGAAAATATAGCAACAAGAAGCATGAAGTTACTACATAATCCTTTGTAAACATCATAGAATCCTTTATGTAATCAGCTATAAAACATAAAAGCTAAATAAGAGGTTATTATTTCTAATGTAACTCACCAACCCCTGTATATGACCACGTATGAATTTTGTTTGATATCAACATAGACAAAATATGTCTATCATTAACACTGATGTCATGACATACATTATAAGAATTCTCTTTCTATCTTAAGCTCACCTCAGTGTAATCCTAAATCTATCTAGTCTATTGATGTTAAACAGCCGCTGAGCAAATTTTAAGGTACCAGTTATTCACAGAAAAAAACAAGTGTATTTCTGTATTGTTGATTTGTTTTTGCTGTGGTGACGTTAAAGGCTCATCAAATACTCGTCTGTTCTTGTTTCTGTCCATCTTATCTACTCAGAGATAAAGGCAATGGGAAGCAGAGACTGAAGGATAAGGGAGTTTAATATCATAATATCATTAAAGGGACATTTGACTTTACTTACTGTAGCTTTTAGCTTTTGCAATCATCTTCCTTAGTAAGTACATGAATAATATCATTTGTGTTTTCTTGACTGCTTTGAATTCATACATGTGTACACAACAGAAAAGGTGTTGCACAAGGAAATCAGTCTTTTATATAGACACTAGTCCAAGTGTTGGAGACAAAGATGATTGAAATATTGCTTGAAGTAAACATTCCTGCGTCTCAGTGGCTGTTGAACATCTCATCACTTCTTCTCTCTGAATGTGATTTGACAAACATTGCAGAGAACATGATCATGGCGCTTCCAGTTACCCTTTTCAATCAGGATGTCTTATAGTTTTCAGCTATAGAGCCGTTATTTATTGCCTGTTCTTTATCAAACTGTTTAATTTCCTTTAATTTGGATCAAGGAAAACCAGCAATTTGTAAAATGGAAACTGTAAATAAATAATGTGGCAAAGATGCAAAATTCATGCAGCCATTTTAGTTTAGTGTTTCCTGTAGTCATTTTTTCCCCATTCTGGAACCAGAAGGCTCAAATATGTTGCATTTACATATCTTATATTCTCGACTTATAGCTCATTTAATGTATCATCAAAACTTTGTAACTGTGTGCGTGTTTGTGGTAAATGCATCTCAGTGTTTTTGACCTTATGCATTTTGTCACCTCTTCCTACTCACAATGAAAGTGTTTGGGATTATTGCTGAAAAGTTATATTTTATTGCTAAAAATGTTTGCTTTTTTAAAATAAAGAACAGATGGGGTTCACTTGCTCAACACGCCAGATGAAAGGTTGCATCGTGGAAGTTTGGTTGACGTTTCTTCCCTCCTCCTCCTCCTCCTGCAGAGCTACTACTGTGGATGGTACAAACCTAAAGACCAAGTAGCTGCAGGATGAAAACATGGCTGCACCCCTTCTTGCACCGCCAGGACCTGATAGCTTCAAGAAGTTTACTGTGGAATCTTTGGCGACCCTTGAGCAGCGCATCAATGAGGAGAAGAACAAGAAGCCACCCAAGCAGGACAGCAGCTACCGCGACGACGATGACGAGAACAAGCCCAAGCCCAACAGTGACCTGGAGGCTGGGAAGAGTCTGCCCTACATCTACGGGGACATCCCTAAAGGAATGGTGGCGGTACCACTGGAGGATCTGGACCCATACTACCTGAATTCTCAGAAAGTGAGTACACAAAGACACACACACACACATCATGACGTTATCAACTCACATTTAAACCCAAGGATGTTTCTGACTAGGGCTGGGTATCAAGTGTGTCTGTAATTGAAAGAGCTGGCATCAAACCTCTGGTCAGATTCAAAGTCTTGTTTACTTATTCCTTGATCAGATCAGGCCTGATTTGATTTAAAATGTTCCCACTTCTTGTACGACAGCTTGTGTCAGACAACATTGAACATTGAACAACATGAAACGTACTTTACTGGCACTGGCATCATAAAATTTTAAATGATACCCAGCTCTATTTACGAATGGTATTTGTCCCTGTACCTCAGGCGTCCACAATCAGTCCACAGTCAAAATATAAATACATTGCATCACATCACAGCTCAGCTCTTGTGTCTGGCCTGTTTTGCCTTCTATGTTGTTGAACACTTTAATTTTAAAAGCAAAGTCAGTTGAGGTGTGATTTTTGAGACATTTCTGTAACATTAATCTTACTTATTTACTTCAAACAAACAGATTTTATGGCATCTTGATCTGTGACAAGCTCATTATTTCAGAACATTTTAAGCTCAAAATGATTTTGATTTAAATCTGACTGCAAAGGGAACATATTTTCATTTAATTGGATTATTTTATTTCTTTTTCTTGTGCTGTTGGTAACAAGTAGTTCTGCTGATTTTTCTTCCTCATCGATCATAATACATGTCACTTTTGCTGCTTAGAGAGACAGGTGTTCTGCTATATCAGTCGAGCCCAAACATGCATATTAATATTTCACATGATGTTCAGCAGATGAGTAGCCTCATGATGTCAAGATGAGTCACACATCATGGCTGGAATTTACGCAGACAAAACAGAGACGTTGCGTGGTTTGTGATGGTTGGCTTGCAGGTGTGCTGTGTTTACATTTATTTTAATTTCGTGATTAGGTTGCAGAATGTAATTATGTTTTCCTCCTCGAAGACCTTTGGGGAGTGTGAGAGTCGAGCTCTCGAGCTGTTGAGTGGGCCGTTGCTGTATCTCTGATGTGCTTGCAGGGCTTTGGGGAAAAGGTCAGAAGCAGTAGCTGTTGAAAGACTGATGTTCCACATGACAGACTTTCCTAATTGTTCAAAAATTAATCTGTGGCAGACAGGAGAGAAAAGAGGCAGCGGTGGCAGGCTGGAGAGGACTCTGGTTGTCTTAGAGGAGACACGTGTCTCTCTGGGGTTTCTGTCATGTCTGACGCTCAGTGTGAGGACGGCCGGGTGACCTTGAGAGTCTCTGAATGTCCCCATCATGTGTACCTGTCAACCGAAACTATTAAACGAGACTGTATTTATCTCAGATGACAGTGTCTTGCTCTTGTTGGATCAATCAGCCTCCCTGAATAGATTTGCTAAAACATATTAAAGCCATTAGTCCCAGATATTGATAGAGGCTGGAATGAAAGCTCAGGAAAGTTAAAAAACTTCCTTAAAATTTGCAGCCATTTTGGAAAATCTGAGCCACCTGTGCACTGCATTGCTCCTGTGTTCTGAGACAAGTGTTGAACAGTGTGAACCAGTTTGTTACTTTAAAAAGAAGCGAGAATACTTTATCATAAAATGGCTGTCTTAAGCGTTAATCGAGATGCAAAGTGTGCTGAGGTCAGTTGAACGCTGCTGTGTTTATAAACAGGACGAGCGGTGAGGCTCAGACCTTCTACCATGGTAACGTCGTTTGTTGTCTATTTTTAACAAAGAATTATGTAACAAAATTGGCATTTTTATTCAAAATGGTCTCCTCCAATCACATATTCTTTTAAATACTGCTGCATTTTTGACAACAGTGTTGTATAACTCATAGCCCGTCCACACAGTATACCTTCAAATATAGCAAGTCCTACCTGAAAAAAACACAAGCTTGTGATAATCTGTTTAGTCATCATCATTAGCTGAACAGATTTGTTCAGATATTGTGTGTGTGTGTGTGTGTGCGCGCGCTTTTAGGTGCACAGTATCTGTCTCTGCGCTCCTGTCTCTCCGTCTGTCTCTGTCTCCTACCTCCCTGTCTTTACACAGTACAAGCTGACTGTTATGTAACGCACCAGTCCAGTGCACAAGGAGGAGACACGATTCAGATGACACGTGGCAAACATGTCCAGCAATACGTGGGACTGTCGATGAATTCACTCACTAACTCATAGCTCACTTTATGTCCACGCGCACACGTCCATGCGTTGCTGTCACAGATGCATGCGAGTTGTGCCAGGTTCTTTGTGCTTCTTGTGTTTTGCTTCTCCGTCTCTGCGCCTGCCTCCACCAGCAGCCCTGTCAGCTCTCAGCTTCAGGCAAATCTAATTATGGCCCTCGATCTAGTCTCCTTCTAATGCCAAAGGGAGCCGCTGCTGCTTTGGATCTGGCAGCTCATACAGCCGTGACGTCAGATCAGGTGGTGACCTTGATGGGAGAACGTTGCTCTGTATGTCTTTGTCACTGAGAGACTCAGAGGCGGCAGGCCAGTTCTGGATACATCCCTCACAGGGAGGAGGTGAGGCGAGGAGGGGGGGGCGGGGTTGTGGAGAAGTAACCGTAAAAGAAAGCAGTCCATCTTCTTCAACACAAATTTTTAGATAGTGTCATAGCTGAGACAGAGGGCTGGCAGGATGGCTGGCCGATGACGCAGCATCCAGCCCTCCCCTTTTAGCTGGCGGCTGGAGTGGGGCTGTGCCACGCTGAGCCGAGCCAGGCCAAGTCAAGCTCAGTGTCAACGTACAAGGCCGGTGAAACAGATCATTTTCAAGGAGAGGGGAAAGAGACATAGAGGGAGGGAGGGCGAGAGGGAGGAAGTGAGGACAGGGCTGAAAGGGACGACATGTGCAAGGATGCATGAGCACACTTGCTCTCCTTCCTCCTGCAGCCGGGTTCACTGAAACCTGTTTTGCTGGGGAAGACCTGAAGGTACAAAAAAATGAGCCATTTTCATAGGAATACTACGAAGCTTCTTGAGACGTTGTAATGTCTTTTAATCAAATTAAATCTTCCCTATTAGGGAAATAAATGCTTTCCCCCACCACACCTGTGTATGTCAGAGAATAGGCAATATCTGCTCTTCTGTCCTCCTTTGTATGGATTTAAGATGAACATTTACAATGAGTTTCATCTCCAGATTCACTGATGTGACATACCATGATGTCAGGAACATGTCAGCATGTCTCCTGATCGTTTTCACATTTTTAGAAAATCGTATTTTTGGCCACACCGATGACTTTTCCTTTTCCTTTAAGAGAGCAAAACAATTCATTTGGATGTAAAATGGCAGTAACTGGGAAAAGGCATGACAAGGAGTGGATGAACTGGTAGCATAGCATGGCAGCTGAGCCCTACGCCATTGCTGTATTAATGTGTGTGTGTGTGTGTGTGTGTGTGTGTGTGAGTGAATGTGAGGCTCTCCAGCTAAAGGACTCATAAATCGCAGTCCATTTACCATTTAACACCAGGGTTGAAAGAAGGGGCCTCTTTGAATGGCGGCTGCGGCCCCCATGGATGCAGATGCTGCAGCCCTGCCTGATGGCTCGAGCTTCTGTGTTGAAGCCGCTCTCCCTCCCTCTTTCTCTGTGTCTCCCGCCCATCCCCCCCCCTCCCCTCCTCTTCTTCTCCATCTTCTGCCCAGCTCCCTCGCTCTGGCTCCCTCCGCCCTGCTTCTCCTCAGCCTGCTGCTGCTACAGTTGCTGCCTGCCTTGCCTGCTTCACTCGCTCCCCATCTCCCATGTTTTCTGCCTTTCCTCTCCCTGGCTCTCCTCTTTGCTCAGTTCTGGATTATGAAATTTTCAGTAGCTTTGCAGCAGTTTAGTCATGCGTTATAAAAAAATGACTCCCTACATATATAGCAGTCATACATGTGTGCGTATGTGGATGACAATGTTGCTTGCTCGTTTTTCAGCTTTGTGCATGCTGGTCTGTGTGCACATGTCAGTTCATGTGTGTGCTTGTGCATTAGTTTATGGGTGTCGGTCATGCATATGCACGCAACATATGTGTGTACTGGTCGTATTTAATAGAAATGTCATGCTACCAGCAACTGGGACATTTCCATGTGTGGAATTATGACTGACCATAGTGCTGCCTGGGAATGTTTACACTGTACGTATATGAGAGTATTGACACTCAGGGAAGAGGCCGCTGCTCTGACCCATAATAGTAACTAGAGAGTAAGATTATCTAATCATGTTTAACTGCGCTGGCGTGCTCTCGGTTGTCTGTAGATTTCAGTCAAATTAATATCAGGGGGTCATGTGACAGAACTGTGTCTCGTCCTCCGGGCAGAAACGCCCTTCGGTTCCATGTTCCTCCCTGAGATGTTTATGTTTCTTGTTAACAACATTTTACACATGCACCTCATTTCGGTTGGAAGTGCACAGATTACATGCGGTCATGTGACACCACCATGAGGTCTCTTACTGTACGTCTCCCCTCCCATTCTTCCTCCCCCCTCCTTCACCTCCCTCCTGACTCTACTGTCTCCAGCCTTCAGCACTGAGCCAGTGGCTCTGCAGGGCTTAATGTAGTGAGGGATGCCTTGTTAAAAGCACAAGGGCCCATATCACTTGAGCAAATGCACAGAGTCTCATTAAAGTTTCATGCAAATCGCCATATTTTATTTAAACAATTATGAGGTTATCCACAGGAAGAGGCTCGCCCGCCCCTCACGGTTTTGCTCGTTTCCTTCTCTTGAAACCACCAAAGCCATGATGTGCAGGACGGCAGCACGGAGTGACTGGGACAACATACCAACATTAGAAACATCCTGGCAGCCATTTTCACTGTGCTCCAAATGTGTTTCAGTTCATTTTATGTGACAGAAAATGCACAGCTTACTGCTTTCTGAGTAAATGCACGTATTAACCTTTAACATATATTACCTACATATGTATATAATTTATGTTACTGAGATATATGTATGCAGAGAACAAGCTTGCAATACATGCAATAAGATGACATGTTAGTTTTTGTATCAAATTCAGTTGCTTTTGGTTTTTAATGATGTATACTATTGTGCATTTGCTGAAATAACATGTTTTTTATCTGACTGTTCATTGATTAATTCTCTCTCTCTCTCTCTCTCTCTTTTTCTTCTCTCCACAGACATTTATAGTGCTAAATAAAGGGAAGACAATCTTCCGTTTTAGTGCCACACCTGCCTTGTACTTCATAAGTCCTTTTAATCTGGTTAGGCGAATAGCTATTAAAATTTTGATACATTCATATCCTTTGAAATGGTGTCTTAACAGCAGAGACAAAAGGGTTTCCTGTTCATGTGTATTATTCATGATGATATGTTCTGTCATTCTGCTCATACTGCTATTGATGTTTCCTGTCACTGTTACTATGGCAGAGGATACAGAGAGTTGGTATGTTACAGTCTTGAGTCTGAAGATGGCGACGAATAGCATGTCAGATTTCAGAAAATGATGATTTCATAAATGCAGTAGCCATTTTATCATTGTAAGGGAAGGCTAGCACAAACGATGAGTCATCCTCAACAGTAAACCAGGCTAGATCTCCAAAGTAAGCCTAATATGGTTTAATGCTGTGTCATCCATCTCAGTCCAGGCTGAAGATTTGAAGGTTGTGCACCTTTTTGTAGAGAAAGGTGTCAAATAAAGACTCAAGAGGTGGAAGGAAATCCTTTTTAGACAAAAAGCTACAGGGGATCAGAGCAATATTTCCACAAAGTAGTTATAATCTAATTATTTTCATTTTCAAAATTGTAGTCTTCAGCTCCAACCATTTACCAGATTTCACGCAGCTCCTTCTGGTGCCACAAGAAAACAATTGTTGGCCTCCACCCACACAAATTATTAAATAAGACCTCAACCACATTCTTTGGAAATCTATCATTTTTTTCCAACTGAGATCCAAACACATACACCTCCACATTTGATTGGATAGAGGGAGGGGAGAGGGAGAAGAGAGGGATTTTAATATAAAGATACTCCACTCTCTTTACATATATTTGAAATAGACCAAGACAAAACAGAAAAATTAACACAGGGACACAAAATTAGAAATTGTAAAATGTGTTTTATTTCTCACTCTATTTGAATACTTACATAATGATCTGTTGTTTTGAAAATTATGGAATTTTGTAGGAGTAAAGCATCAAAAGAAGATTTGATTTGTTTTACTTAAACTTAATGTGATTTTGAAGTCTTCAGTAAATCACACATTTGAATTGTACAGGCAGATGTTCTTCTTCCTAAGCTCTAGGCTTGCCACACCTCCTATTTGTACATCCTATTTGTTAGCTGCAGGGTCATCAGCTGGGGACCACCGCTCATTGATGTTTTGCCCCTTATCGCAGAACATCTCCTGGTGGCTGCTCCCCATGCTCCCGTCATGTCTTCTTAGCCAAAGTCAGTGGCTTGCCTTCCCTGCCTCTTCTGCTGTCTCCCTGGTTGCCTTGTGCAGTCTGGCTCCCCATAGCCCTAGGTCCTTGAGCAGACATGTTGTTGAGTCTCCAACAAAGCCTCTGGACGCTCCATGACCAAGTCAGCATATTTCGCCCGCTTCCTTCCATGGGCTGCCACCAGGCCCTCTTCCCATGGCACTGTGAGCTCCACCAGCAATACTGTTTTTCCAGCTGTGATCCACAGAACCCTGAGGAAAGTGGAGCTGCCTGACCAGGTCGACTTCCATCTTCCACTCCAACCCCGGAGTCAGGAGTTTGGATGCTGGTCTCCTGTTGGTATTTTGGGCAGGATCCCCTGCCTGAGAAAGCGGATCCTGCTACAGAGAGGCTAAGGGAGATGGAACATCCCATTGCCATCCCTTCTTCCAGCTGCTGCCAGTCGGTGGTGAACTTTTGCAGCGCGAAGCACATGTGCATGTCCTGGAAGTTGCTCATAACCATGGTCTTGATGTCGTATGGGATGTAGAAGAAGTCCACTGCAAAGGCAATGACCTGGTGTGGTACTGAGCCGTATGCATTGGCCAGGTCCAGCCATACAACGTGTAGATCTTTCTTCCCCCTCTTAGTGATCTGGATCTGTTCCCAAATCAATGAGGCATGTTCCACACACCGTGGGAAACCTGGGACCCCGGCCTTATGGCAGCTGGTGTCAATGTAACCGTTCTCCATCAAGAAGGTGGTCATCCTTCTTGCCATTACAGAGAAGAAAGCCCTCGTTGTTCAGTAGGGCTGTGCTCCAGAACTGGTTGATGGTCTTAGAGCTCCTCTCTTTTGGAACGGAGACCGCCACTGCCCTTTGCCACTCTGATGGAATGCTCTGCTTGGTCCAGGCGATTTTCATGAGAATCCATAGAAACTTCAGCTCTGTGAAAATCACCACCTCAGTGTATGATAATATCACCTTAATTTCTAAAATTACACAAAAATATAATTATACATTAATTATCACCAAAAATATCTCTCAAAGCACCCTTTTGCTTTTAAAAACATTTTATTGAAAAGTTTGTCAAAAGAGTTAAATCAACAGCCTATTTGCTTTCTCCACCTTCCACCATGATAAATACACATTTGTTGGGAGTGTGCAATGAGGGCTGACTGTTGTCGGATACAGCAACACTGGTAACCACAGCTAAAACTAAACCCTTTTTTAATATTCTGAACACTGAACACATCAATATTGATTATTGTTCCATCCCTACATTTACCTAATTTCCTCCCATTCTCAGCCAAAAGCCACAGCTATTACTGACCTCTGGCCGCCTTTAAAACAGATTCTGAGGTTTTCCTTTGAGTGCAGACCTCTCTGCACCGAAACCTCTGCAGCTTTGAAACACACTATTGTTTTGGTCATGCCATTGTATTTCCACTAAATATATACCATTTAAATACTTCATGAGTAAAATAATGGCCTTTGTGGTTGTGAGCGCACATCACCACCTCCTGTTAAGTGCTGTGAATAGGTTTTATGCCTCTTTAAATGTTGAGGGCCGACTGGACCACAGAAATCACATTAGATGCATATTGTAGGACATGCACCTTTATTATTGTTGTGTTTTATACTTTGTGATGATGTTTATGATGTTTGTTTTTGACTATCCGTATTTTCCTTAACCTGCTCCTCACTCTTTTCAGCATGATCATTATGTGTACTATTTTGACCAACTGTATATTCATGACCTTTAGTGATCCTCCCGAGTGGTCAAAACAAGTAGAGTAAGTACACATTTCATATATTCTCTCAGTATTATAAATGCATGCTAACTGCTAGACAAAGTGTGTACCTCCATATTGCCATTACGTCGGAGCCCAGCTGGGGATTGCTACCAGCTGACTCCCAAACACATTTGCTTTGTTTAAAACAATATATGTCACAGTCGACCTTACTTTATCATTCCAAATTTATCCTGTGCCCTACACTCAACTTCATAATCTCTTGGGTGTTTCAACCACTAACAAGGGTGCAGACATTTAGATATAAGTGAGCTTTGATCCAGCCCGGTGAACTGATTCTGTCAATGCTTTTTTCTTTCAGGTACACATTCACAGGAATTTATACATTTGAGTCCCTTGTAAAAATCTGCGCACGAGGCTTCTGTATAGACGGGTTTACATTCCTTAGAGATCCATGGAACTGGCTGGATTTCATGGTCATTTCGATGGCGTAAGTATTGTTCTTGTAACTCAGACTGTCAGTGAATGATGAAATGAAATCACGTGCACAAGTATTGCCATATTGATTTGTTTAGAGAGTGGGTTAAGAGAGTGAGATTTTGGTGCTATAGATGATTGTTCATCTTTCTGTCTTTCTTACTTTTTTCTTGCTTTCTGTCTGATAACCCATCTCCCGTGTTTCCTCCATTGATCTGAGACTTCTCTGGTCTTTCTCTTTGGGAATTGAAGGTTTCCATGCGACACTCTGCGGCCTCCCCGACAACACCCACACCTCAGTCCCATTCATCTGATTTATCTTCCTCTTGTCATCTAACTTCTCCTCTCATTCACCTTTTTTCTCTCTCAATCTGCCGGAGTCTTCAACATTCAATTTAAGGCCCAGTATCCCTCCATCGACCACACGCCACCCAGCAATTCATACCTCCACATGAGCAAATACATACCCAAAAATGATCAGCACCATGCAAACTACATCTTCATCGTTTGTAGAGCTGCCACGTCTGTGTCTGTGTATTTAACTTTTCACCTCATATCTGCATGTAAATAACGAGCTGTTGTAACTGTGGTTTGATCCTGCAGGTATATAACAGAGTTTGTAAACCTAGGCAATGTCTCAGCTCTGCGCACGTTCAGGGTGTTGAGGGCATTGAAAACTATTTCTGTAATTCCAGGTAAGACAGGATGGGGCGGGGGACGGTGGGGCGGGGTCGGTGTTAGGTGTGTGTGTCTTTCTTTCCTTTTACCTTCCACCCTTCTCCTCAGTGGACAGGCTCTGTGAGTGGCGTCGTTTCCTCCTGGTTCGGTGGTGTTGTGCTCTTGGCGTGTGTGGTTTTTGTCATCGTGTTTGTTCTGTGTGTGATCCTTCCCCTATTTCAGATATATAACAGAGTTTGTGGACCTGGGCAATGTATCTGCGCTGAGAACATTCAGAGTTCTCCGAGCATTGAAAACTATCTCTGTCATTCCAGGTGAGACTCAGTTTAAACACTAAGGCTGATCCTCTCACCCTTTCTTTTCTACTCACTATTATTATGATTACGATTATGATTTAAGCAACAACAAAAGAATTGGAGACAACCATTTTTTGATTTATTTTTTCTCCAAAATTATCAAAAATGGTACTAATACATTTTTGATAGGCTTTGCAGTCTCCTCTAGGGCCCTCCAAAGTGTCTGCACTCTCTTCTGCCCCAGTAGCACCCCAGTAGATTATGAGGCTCATTTCCAAGGCAGCTTACTTCAGAAATAACCCTTCTTACCAGCTTTTGGAATAAGTAAAAGCCCCTTTTTGTAGCAAAGAAAATAATTGATAGATTATTGTCATTATAGAGAAAAAATCATTATGCACTGTATTTATCAGTTAAGTATAGATCATAGCTTCTCAAATTTGCCAGAAAAGTGCAAGCGAAATTCAATAATTTTGTTGCACTAGTTGTCAACTAGTGATTGAATTGGACTGAGAGGATTCCATGTTTTTTGGGATCAAAACCAAACCTTGTATATGTCGAAGTTGAGAAATGGCATAGCTCTTAGAGACGTCCCACAGAATCCACCTATTATTTATGTATGAAGACTGCCAAGCCTAGTTTGTGAACATATCTCTTATGCTGCATGATGCTTTTCAGTCACTTGCTTTTACAATATTAGCCTACTAAGAGCTTGGCTGACAAATGGCATTGAAAGTTTGATTTGCCCTCTTTTGTTTTTTAGTTTGATTATTGATTTTGTTTCTCTTGTTTCTTTACGACCTACTTGAATGATATACCGTGCAGTAAAAGAAACGGTGTGCTCACATTGTAGAGGTCGGGGACGCAGATGGGATGGTTGAATGACCTCTTGACCCCTTTGAGTGACACAGACCGCACATCTATCTATCTATTGATAGAGGATGTGGAACAGATGTCGTGCTTACTCAGAAGAACCACCGTGGACGGCTTTTTTTAAACCGCACATTCATTTGGAATTATGCAAAAGGAAATCCCTTCAATGCAAATGAAAAAAGATCATATGTCGGTTTAAAGGAATAGTTCAATATTTTGGGAAGTGTGCTTCTTCACTTTCAGGCAGTGAGTTAGATGAGAAGATCAATAACACTTTCATGTCTGGATGGTAAGTATGAAGATAATTCGAGCAGGCGGTTAGCTTAGCTTAGCACAAAGACTAAAAACAGAGGGAAACAACTAGCCTGGTTCTGTCCAAAGATAACAAACCCACCTACCAGCACTTCTAACGTTTACTAATGAACATGCTAAAACCAGCTTTTACATTCTCTTTTTCTAAACAAGATATTATGTTGTATATAATGAATTTTAGAAGTGCTGGTAGGCTGCTCCTTTGGACAGAGCCACGCTAACTGTTTCTCGCTGTTTCTAGTCTTTATGCTAAGCTAAGCTAAGCTGCTGGCTGTAGCTTCATATTTAACAAGAGTAGTATTGATCTTTTCATCTAACTTTCTGCCAGAAAGCAAATTAGTGCATTTCCTAAAATGTTGAACTGTTCCTTTAATAATAAGGTCTGAAGCACTGGAGTGGAGAAAATGTTGCTTTTCTAGTGCAGTTTTAGTCCTGCAGACTATTTTCCATGTGCAGTTGAGGGCATGATTTCAGAAGATTTAAACAAGGGATGGGGATATTTTAATATAATATCCTGCTACAATTGATATTTTAACAGACTTTGTTAATTTAATTTGCTCCATAAAATTTTGTACTTCTTGAAGAAAAGACTTTTCTTAATTGACTCTTCTAAAGTAATGGAGCTTTTGTAAGATTGTTCAAATTTCTTAGTGTACATATTTTACAAGAAGGTACAGTAAGTACAGCTGGTAAAGGCCACTGTACCTGTAGAGAGCAGACAGAAAAAGGGGGTCAGGGTCATCCTGCTTCCGTGTTTGAGTTCCTCGTGGACCCGTGTGAACGCTGCCAGAGGATGTCCGGAAGGTAATGCGATTCTGTCTTTAGTGAAGCTGTGGATGAGACAGACTGCAGGGTCACGGTATGGGGAGTCAGCGCTTTCCTAATGACACCTTATACAAGACAGTTCAAGAAAGTGCCCACGTTGGCACCGGCATTGAATTGCTCCTGTTCAGCCTTGGAGTTTAAATGACCTGCATGCGGTTTCCAGCCCCCGTTGCCTGTGCCTCTGTCCTTCTCATGGCCCCTCGTTGTGCTGCTGTGCTCTATTCCTTATGGATTTCCTCACTTTTCTACAGTCTTCCCCCTCTTTTTCACTTTGTCAGTCGTTGGCAATTCATTTTTTTCTCTTAAAAAGCCCAGTCATTTAAATTTTTGATTTGATTTCACAATATTTTCTCTCTGGATAAATGAAAAGAAGAAAAAATGAAAAGAGTGGGAAGGCTCCTGAATATTTCCTGTTTGTTTTGTTTCTAGAGATGTTATGTATGTAATATGTCAGTTTTGTCCAAAATGTATTACTACCTATATCAAAATTTTTAAAAATCTGCTCCAGTTTAAATTTGATTCATATAAATTCTCCCCTTTTTGGGATGTTCAGCACAGGACGTCAATACAATATCTCATATTAACATTTAGGTTTATTATTACATTCATAATTCACTAATTTAATGAATATATTATATTATAATTTTCAAATAATAAAAATATATTTCTTTTTTTGACTAAATCCAGTCAAAACTGGTTATTTTTCCAGTGATATAGCTCTGAAATGAATTACCATATTAGCAATAGACCTAGTTATAAAACATCATTTCTCATAGAAGTAGACACTGATTCACACCAGGGGCATCAACATCTCCTGTATCACCTGTGTGGTTTGTGTACGTGTGTGCGTGGCTGACCCCCAGGCCTGAAGACCATTGTGGGCGCCCTGATCCAGTCTGTGAAGAAGCTTTCGGATGTGATGATCCTGACCGTCTTCTGCCTGAGCGTCTTTGCCCTCATCGGTCTCCAGCTCTTCATGGGCAACCTGCGCCACAAGTGTGTGATCTGGCCAATCAACATCACCGAGAGCCACCTGGCCAACGGCAGCAAGGGCTTTGACTGGGATGAGTACATCATGAACGACAGTAAGTAGAGACGCGGCTTCACCAACGGTGAGCTGGCACCGATCTAGGAGTATGAGTCAGCCCATATGCTGGAACGACAAAACAACATGTCATTTTGGCACCGGGTAGACGAAAAGAATTGGTTTGAAATTAACTGCGCTGAATTGAAAATGCATGTGCAAACTGAAGTCGGAAATTGGTCTGAACGGATTTACGGACCGTTGCAGAATAAACAACTGTAGCTGTGACACAATGTGAGCGAAGTGACTCATTATGGCTGTTTGTTTTTTCTTCAGCCAATTTCTACTTCCTGCCTGGCCAGCTGGATGCTCTTCTCTGTGGGAACAGCTCCGACTCTGGGTGAGTTGCCTTCTCTGCCCTTCTCTCTCCGATGCTGCTGATCCCACCAAGACCTGCTCTTCTATCTGCCTGCAGTCAGATGACATTATAAGTAAATAGTGCTGAGTCATTTTTGGGCCGGGTGCCCTGCGCTCTCTCTCTCCCTCTCTTCCTCTTTCCCTCTCTCTCTCTCTCTCTCCACCCCTCAGCCGCTGCCCGGAGGGTTACACATGCATGAAAGCTGGGAGGAATCCAAACTACGGCTACACCAGCTTTGACAGCTTCGGCTGGGCCTTCCTGGCTCTCTTCCGACTCATGACACAGGACTTCTGGGAAAACCTTTACATGCTGGTAAAGTTGATGTGTCAACAACTTCAGCTTGTTTCGTAGGAGTTATTTGCAACACATCAAGGTTCTCAAATACTACTGCAGAGAAAACAGTAAAACTGCATAGTGATGCTGAAATGATTTATCGATTAATTATTTGGTTTATTATTAGAAAAGCATCTAAATAAGTGACTTGTTTAGCAAAAATGCCAAATATTTGCTGGTTCTAGCAACTCAAATATGAAAATTTGCTGCTTTTGTCTGTTTTATATTGTAAACTGAATATCACATTTTAAAATGTTCAGACAAAACAAGTCAACTTCATTTTCACAGCCCGCACTCAACACAATCTGCACCTGTTCTTAAACCTTCCATTAAAGATATCTGAAGATGACATACTGGGGTCTTAGAAGCTGTGATGGCAATTTTAGAAACCAAATGATTAATCAATAATGAAAACTATGATTATTGACCAGTCATCAATGCAGCCTTGTAGCACAGAACAACATGTGTGCAAAATGTGCAATTATAGATAGTTCATCTAATATTTTAATCTGGCATCATTTTGTGAACAATAGGTTAAACCCCAAGCCAAAAAAGACATCAAAAAGCAGATATCCTGTGGGACTTATGTTCCCTGCAGAACAGACTGATCTGATACAAGCTCAGCTCCTCCGCTGACTCCCCACTCCACTGCCTGGCGTACTGCACACAGTTTATGTGCCTGCTGGAGCTCCGCCTCTCACACAGAAAATGGTGGATCATTCAGCCTCTAGTTTTTCCCTTGTTCCCACTTTGACTCACCTCATCAGAAAACTGTAGCCAGGCCACATTCTGTCCTGTGAGGAAGGAAGGAAGTATGAAATATTAACAGCTCAGGATTACAGTATGACCAACGAGGGAGATGAAACTTGACGGGTTTCAGCTTATACTTCTGTTTCTGTAATGAAACTGAAATTCACCTCCCACCTACAGGCTCTCACTGCTATTCTGTATCGTATCTTTAGACTAATGGTTAGGCAGCCATTTTTAGATCTGATTCTTAATGTTTGCCAGATGTTCAGAAATGAAATGAAATCTCCAGGATTGCCACTGAGGGTTTTTTTTTTTTTACCTGCTCACATGAGATTCTGTGATGTGTGGATCTAATAGACAGCAACTTGGGCTCCTAATCAGTTTGTGCTTCTTGAAATGTTGTGTTTTATACGCTTCCCAGCACTACATGTCAACTACATTCATAATTGATGTGTGAGGGAATTTCACTTCCCTATCTCAGGAAGCCCTCTCTTTTTTGCTCTGATCCCCAATAGTCCTCCTTTAGAAGGGGGGAACCAAAGGAGGCTGATGAGTGAGAACATTTCAATTCCAATTTGGGGTCTGTCTGTCACACTAAGAATCTCTTTAATAAGAGATTAAGCAAAGTAAGACGTCTATTCACTTGTAGATTAATCAAAATCTTGTACTAAACCTGCATTAAAATGAAGGTAGCCATCAAGTACAAAAAAATATATATTTTCAAGATTTTTCCAGAATGCTCTCATTTGTTCTGTCGTGCCTCTGCAACTCAGGCTCCTCACTCCCCATTTCCAGCAGGGATAGCATCCCAATCCGTAGAAATTGTTTGGCTGTGCACTGGCTGGTGTAGTGTGCATGGAAAAGTAGGTCAAAATGCATAGCTCATGGCTCTCCCTGATGAACAGCACAACCTTGGGCTCCCGCTGAGAACTTTAACAAGCACAGGATGTAAGATTGTTCTGGCACAGACCGGGAACAGAGGGTTTTGTGTCAATTCATTCGAGCTCATTTCAGCATTCAAGCCAGAAACAGACATTTTAGATGTAGGTGTAAAAGCAGTGTTACATCTTTGAATCGACTGTCCAGAGGAAGTCACAGACGTTTATGCTGAGTTGATTTTGCACTCAGAAATGCCCAATCAGACCAGTCTGCCTGCTCTTTTCCCCACCAACAGCTCACTGCATTTATATCTGATGAGTCATTGTGAGAGATGACACTGAGCTTTACTCTTGGGTTGAGCTTATGTAGCAGATGTCATGAGTGTCTCTGCTGTTCCCTCAACCCATCCCCTCTCCCCTCCTACCTCTGCTGTCTCCCAACAGACTCTGAGGGCGGCGGGGAAGACCTACATGATCTTCTTTGTACTGGTGATCTTTGTGGGTTCCTTCTATTTGGTGAATCTGATCCTGGCTGTGGTGGCCATGGCCTACGAGGAGCAGAATCAGGCCACCATGGAAGAGGCCCAGCAGAAGGAGGAGGAATTCAAGGCCATGCTGGAGCAGCTCAAGAAACAGCAGGAAGATGCCCAGGTCAGTCTGTGTGACTGAGCATGAAATTATCCCTGAGTCATGTCACACCACAGTGCTGATTTCATTCATGTGGTTGCTTCTTTGCAGGCTGCTGCAATGGCAACGTCTGCGGGCACGGTGTCAGAGGACGCGGTGGAGGACGATGGAGGAGGGCGCCTGTCGTGCAGTTCCTCTGAGATGTCAAAGCTCAGCTCCAAGAGCGCCAAAGAGCGGCGTAACCGTAAGAAGAAGTGGCGGCAGAAAGAGCAGGAGAAGGAGAAAGGCGACAGCGAGAAGTTTGTCAAGTCGGAGTCGGACGACGGCAGCAAGAGGAGCCGATTCCGTTTCCCTGATAATCGCCTGGGTCGAAAGTCTTCCATCATGAACCAGGTGAGGAAAACAAGGATCATATCTGAGTGTTTTAGCCATTTCTCAGTATTGTGCTTTTTTGACTGTTTTGAATTTAATGGGTCAATTTGTCTAAATTACAAAAACATTTATTTATGTGCAGGAGATCAGTTTGTCAATGTAAACAGCAAGGTTTACAGATTATCCTGAGTCACTGGTACATTGTCTATGGAAATACATGTTGCTTTTGAGTTTTTCAGTTTAGGTTTGTGCACCACACATGATATTCTACTTACTTCCATTGAGCTTGGTTGATGGCAGAAATCTCACAGACACAACCTCAGCATATAAATATGAAACTGTCTGCTTGTCTAGATCCCATTAGAGTTTTGCGATAAAATGTGTTTATAATTTGGGTAAACTGACCATTTAAGGCTCAGTGATTATTATTACTGTTAAACACAAACAGAATAAAGTGGCTGCAGGCATTTTTTTACTGTCAGGTGAGGAGTGTTTCAGATTGAGTGCTGCTTCTGTACAATGTCGTGCAGCACGAGCTCACATACAGAGGAGCTTATAGTGGCCAGAGATATAGAAACACACGTCCAGGTCCTGAATTATTCACAGCGATTCCATGAATGTTTCAAAGACAGCAATCCTGCAGCTTTGTTTAGGCCTCACTTGGGCACCACTGGCTTTCACTCGCAGTGTTTTTTTACTTTACATTCATCATCTGCACAGGCAGGTATTTGTTGTTAAAAAGTGATTTCAGTTGAGCTAGCATTCTCTGTGTGCAGCTATAATTATATGTGGATCAATACTTGCAGCAGATTGATGTTGCCGTGACTCATGTGCCTCTCCATGTTGTTTCAGCTGCCTGTGTCTCTGTCCTGTGTGTGTGTGTGTGTGACCTTGACAGTGTAGGATATCACTGACCTAATTATGTATTTCCCTCTTGTTTATGAAGTCACATGATTGTTCCAGCAGAATATGCCTCCTCAGGGAAATGCGTCCTGGTTGCATGAAATTTCCCACAGTCCACAGATGCCTTTCATCATGACCTCTGTAACAAACAGCATAAAAATGATTGCGCCATCAATTGTAATTCAGAAACACCTCGCACTACATCACTCACAAAAATGTCACCTCTCCTCATGCTTTTCTACCTCCAGTCCCTCCTCAGTATACCCGGCTCGCCTTTCCTGTCCCGCCACAACAGCAAGAGCAGCATTTTCAGTTTCAAGGGCCGCAGCAAGGACGTGGGCTCTGAGAACGAATTTGCGGATGACGAGCACAGCACGGTGGAGGAGTGCGAGGAGCGTCGGGGCTCCCTGTTCAGCCCTTATCGGCGGAGCAGCTACAGTGGCTTCCACGGAAAGAGGAACAGCACGGTGGATTGCAACGGCGTGGTGTCGCTCATCGGCCCTGGGCCCGGTGGACGCCTTCTGCCTGAGGTGAAAATAGATAAGGCAGCTACTGACGACAGTGTAAGGAAGTCAATGAGTAGACCTATCTAGGCATGGCCCCCCTCTCGTCCGTTCCTTTTCTTTCTCGCTCTCTATCCTCTACTCTGTCATCTTTGCAAGTCCGTATGTATCTCTTGGCTAAGCGCTCGCGCCTTCCCTCCCCCAGCCCCTGCAGTGTATGCTGCCCTCCGACAGTAGGCAAAGGATGGAGAAATAAATAAATTTTACAATGAATGAACTATAGCCAACCCTAGGTTAGTGGAACTGGGTCTATCAATGACTTCCAGGCAATATTGTTGTTTGATTTGAACGATGAATGTCAATGTTTTGAATGTTCATTTCAAATTATTTATTCATACATGCACTCACACTATCATACAGGCACGAATCAAACAGACGTTCTTCCGCATCCCCATTGGCCTATAAGATTTTGGCACATACTGTATATCAAAGCCTGATTAATATTTAATACACAACTTCACGTGTGGGATGTCATTAAGTAAGTGTTTAACACACTCTAGTAATAAAACATCGTTTTTGTTAACAAACAGCATGTAATGATGAGTTAACATGCTCCAGTGTGTTGATGTGTTCCTCCTCCAGGCATCCAGGTCCTCTGCTAGCCTGTGTGGGTAGATCTACAGTAGGAGGCGGAGGAAACTGAGGGGACCAGCACTATAGAGTCACAGACATTTTTATCTGCTTCCCTAATACGCTGTTAATGTCCCAAAGCAGATACACAAGTAACACACACCATCCTATCAGGCCTTAATAATTTAATTTAAAAGTAAAAGGAGGGCTGCTGTCCTTGTCTGTCTTTACCTTTCTCTGTTTTCCAAACTCTCCCTGGTCAACATTAGTGAATTAGTCGTGTCTCATTCTAGTTAGCATGGTAGATTTAAACCCCAAATTAAAACAAGCATGACAATAGACAAGTAGATCAATGGCTATGGTGTCTGTAATTTCCTCTCCTTCTCTTTGACTTGGAGCATGCTCATGCATGACAACTGGATGGATCTGAACTACCTGCCTCCATATGATCTTTTTACAATGCTCTTGACTTGATGGTTGCAATATAAGTTGTATGGTTTCAAAGTAGGAAGATACAATAGCATCAATTTGCAAGTAACTTTAAAAATGGCCAGATTTGGGAGACATTTTGTAAAATAACCTAATGATTATATTGCAATGGCAGCAAAGCCTCCATTATTGCATGACAGGACTGAAAATGCATTCATGCAGAAGCAGTTCTCCCTGCACAATATCTCACAATCCATTTATTATTTAATCGGGATGAGCTAATTACATTCAAACACAATTAGGTCAAGTAGCCCTAGACCACTGCTCCCACTTTGGCTGAGACCTGCATGCATTTACAGCATACACACATCTTCCTTGAAACCAGCATTGATATAGAAAAGAATGAAAAATACCCTGCCCCCAACCCAAAAATCTGATCCTCAACTACTTTTTCCTGCCAATGCTGTTGTGCACTTCCCTCCGCCGGCCACCGGTGGTGATGTGGGATGGTGTTCATGTCCTCTCCATGGGTGCTTGATTCTTCCTCTCCTCCTGACAGCCAACTACTGAGGTTGAGGTGAAGAAGAAGCTGTCGGGCTCCCTGATGGTGTCTGTGGACCAGCTCAATACCTCCTTTGGGCGGAAAGAGCGGGCCAACAGTGTCATGAGCGTCATTACCAACACACTAGTGGAGGGTACTGCCACTTTAACCCAGCTATTTAACCTGCTCTCTCATTATTCTTTAACTAGGGCTGCTCTCATTGGTTGATTAGTTTGACATGAATTTCCTGCTTATCTGCTTTGCATATCCAATAGTACCAGATACATACAATGCATACAATTTTATCTATCATTTGATACCATTGCATGCGGTATGCTCAAGCATGCAACTATGTTTGATTTTGATGTATGATTCGCGCTATGTCTTCAGAACTGGAGGAGTCTCAGCGCAAGTGTCCGCCATGCTGGTATAAGTTTTCTAACACATTCCTGATCTGGGAGTGCTCCCCAATGTGGATTAAGATCAAGGAGATTGTGAACTTGATTGTCATGGATCCCTTCGTGGACTTGGCCATCACCATCTGTATCGTCCTCAACACCCTCTTCATGGCCATGGAGCACTACCCCATGACCCCAGACTTTGAAGACATGCTGTCTGTAGGCAATCTGGTGAGTGACAATCTTTTTGTTCTTTTATTTTCATCTGATTCACCGGTTAAAATCTCCTCTGCTTCTTTGCAGCTCATAGAGGGGTGTTATTTTTGGGACCGTAATTGGCAGCCCTTTCATTGCTGATTCAGAGTTGAAAGGAAAAAAAAAACATTCTCAACCCTCTCCCCTGCTGCTTTCTTCTGCCTGTGCATTTCTCATTTCTTTGCATACACGCACACACACATGTTCCCTGTCTTCTCCTTCTATCTTTCTTTCTCTCCTCTGGTTAAGTGGTGCTGCTGTTTGCTTCAGTGGGACCAGCCTGCCTTTCTGCTGGTTGGCTGACTGGTGGGAGGCCTGCATTAATATTTCATGGAGCCTGATCGATGAGCTGCTCTAAAATGGTGCCTGAATCATGGCTTGGATAACTCAACCTGGCCATTTTCACTATTAGCCTTTTTAAGGAAACTGAGTAAATCCTGCACCTTTGTAGTTGTAATTTTACTTTTCAGCGTCTCATATGCTGCACCAGCGTCCCAAAAACAGGTTACAAATGGCACAGACATAAGTCTAGTTAGTGCAATGATGAAACACTCACTGTATATATATATGTGTGTGTGTGTGTGTGTGTGTGTATGTATTTGTATATATAAATGTGGACAGGTATTAATTTACAATTGAAACAGCACAGAGATGTGTTATTTCCCACTTCTGCTCCAGAATAATTTACCAGAAAAGGCCAATGGGTGGTACAGGTGGATATTTTCTAGGTCACCTTGATACAGTATGAGTCATTGTCTCTCTCTCATACACACACACACACACACACACACACACACACACACACACACACACACAAACCTTACATGTACTTACATTATGCATTTATTCATTATGTGGGCTCTATGATTGAGGATAACCCTCAGTAATTTATTAGAGGTGTTGCGAGGTCACAGAAGTGCCATTTCATCCTTACTGACTATAGAACAGCTGGCACACACACACACACACACAGTTGTATTTCTACCACTTCAGAGGACATAACATTGACTTACATTTATTTCCTGGAGACTTACCCTAACCATAACCATAACCAAAACTTGCCTTTACTTTACTACTTTTGTAACCCAACCCTAAAACCAAGTCTTAACCCTCAAAAAACAGTCTGGACCCATGGGGACCTCAATTTTGTCCCCATGGTGACAGGATGTCCCCATGGGTTGGTGTGTAGTCAAGTTAGGTCCCCACTGAGATATGAAAACAAGCACACACACACACACACACACACACAGACACGCACATTAACTAGATGTGGTGCCTCTTTAAATAATTACATTTATCATACTGGTAATTAACTAATATACAGTTACCATAGGAGTAATATAATGTTAGGCAGTTTTCTTTAATGCACAAGTCAGATAATGGGTCAGAACAAATATCAAAAAATTCTCCTCCCACCACACTTGAGGTTCTCATGTGTTCTGTGAAACATGGTGTTGAGCCAAATCCATTTGTTAAAATCTGTTCTCTTTCCTTCCTGCCAGGTGTTCACGGGGATCTTTGCCGGGGAGATGCTTTTCAAGCTGGTGGCCATGGATCCGTACTACTACTTCCAGGAGGCCTGGAACTGTTTCGACGGTTTCATCGTGACGCTGAGTTTAGTGGAGCTGGCTCTGGCTGATGTTGAGGGTCTGTCTGTGCTGCGGTCATTCCGATTGGTAAATGCTCATTGCACTTCCTCTGTAACAAAAACAAAAATAGAGATGACATGGAGTTATCATCTTAGCATTTAGAATATGCAACTTTTGTAGCCCAAGATTTACTTTATTCACTGTATGTGCTTGCAGACAACATACCTGTATGTTACTGAAGTGAGGCGACAAGTTAAAGCCAAAACTTTATGACTGAATCATATCCCTCCTACTTTTTCCACCCACTTCAGTTGAGAGTGTTTAAGCTGGCCAAGTCATGGCCTACCCTCAACATGCTGATCAAGATCATTGGTAACTCGGTGGGAGCCTTGGGAAACCTGACTCTGGTGCTGGCCATCATCGTCTTCATCTTTGCCGTGGTGGGCATGCAGCTGTTTGGCAAGAGCTACAAAGACTGTGTGTGTAAAATCGCCGCTGACTGTGAGCTGCCCCGCTGGCACATGAACGACTTCTTCCACTCCTTCCTGATCGTCTTCCGGGTACTGTGCGGTGAGTGGATTGAGACCATGTGGGACTGCATGGAGGTGGCGGGCCAGGCAATGTGCCTCATCGTCTTCATGATGGTCATGGTCATCGGTAACCTGGTGGTGAGTGTCCAGACTGGGAGGGTTTTTCAGAGAGACAGCAGACTTGTTGGCTCTTTAAATCATCTTTAAAGAATTATTATTTTTTAAAAAGCACTGGACATCCAGTTACTGATTTCTTATCATGTGTCCTAAAGGTGTTGAACCTGTTCCTTGCCTTGCTGCTGAGCTCATTCAGCGCTGACAACTTGGCTGCGACAGATGACGACGGCGAGCCCAACAACCTGCAGATTTCTGTCATGCGCATCAAGAAAGGCATTGCCTGGACAAAAGCGAAGGTGAGGTTACTGATGGCCAGTCTGCTGAAGAAACCGCCGATGGAGGACGAGCAGAAGCCTTTGGACGACATGTATGACAAGAAGCTGAACTGCATTGCGAACCACACTGGGGTGGACATCAACCGTGACCTGGACTATGCCAAGAATGGTAACGGCACCACCAGCGGTATTGGCAGCAGTGTGGGCAAGTATATGATCGATGAGGACCACATGTCGTTCATCCACAACCCCAACCTGACCGTCTGCGTGCCCATAGCTGTGGGAGAGTCTGACTTTGAGAACCTCAATACGGAGGACTTCAGCAGCGAGTCGGATAACGAGAACAGCAAAGAGGTCAGTGAGAAGAGAGTCTATTCTGTATATCCACTTCTAATAATTTATCACAAGTATTCAGGCAGGAAATGACAAAAAACAGACTGGAATTTGCAGCATACATAACAATAAAACTGTTATTTTCCAGCACTAAATAATTTCTTTTACTTCACTGAATATGTACATGTAAATATTGTGATACTCCACGTGTTGTTGTTTTTGTCTTATACTCAGCTGTTCTACGTGCAATTTCCTCTCTCAGGATAGTAGAACCATGGGTGTGGCTGGCTACTCTGCACTGTTCAGACACTAATATAACTCCATTACTCAAGGGAGTCATCTAGAGTGGCTGGAGCAGACAGGCAGTGTGGATGAAATGGATGTCTGCTGACGTATATCTTTTGAGGAAATGCATTTAGAAGACTTTCAGAGCAGATGATCTGCCATCTCCATTTCAGTGTTAATGTGAATGATATATGATATTCAGGATTGTAATGTGTCCATCTAGTACAGAAAAAGCCTCTGTGATCAAATGGTAGCCAAGGTTTCAAATAATTTTGAAATAACATAACATAACATGTACATTTCCTGACAGGTTCCAGAAGGATTCCTGAGTTCAGCTTTCTCCATAATTCCTTGGCTATGCAATTCAAACTGAAATGTCTCTGATCCACTGAAACTGTTTTCCTGTGTTATGTGTCTGTGTGCTCATACTTCTCCGTCTCTGCAGCTGGATGACACCAGTTCATCAGAGGGCAGCACCATTGACATTAAGCCAGATGTGGAGGAGGTGGTGGTGGTGGAGACAGTGGAGGAATACATGGAACCAGAGCCGTGTTGGACAGATGGTGAGATCCCATTGCACCCATTACCTCCACTCTACAACACCGAGACTCCCCTGGGCTGAGTGGAAATGATATGGCAGCAGGGTGAAGGACAGTTTCATTATGAAGGATCACTCACCCATGGAGTCTCCTATCTGTATATCAGTCTGTCTGTCTATGATGCTCATACTATTTTATTGATACATATATTTAAAGATATTTTTTATATAAAAAGCCTGGGTTTTTTAATTCAGTAACTATATCAAATGTTGTCTCTCCTCTTGTGTGTCCTCAGCTTGTGTGGCGAAGTATAAGTGTTGTGACGTTGACATCACTATGGGCTGGGGGAAGAGCTGGTGGTTCCTGAGAAAAACCTGCTACCTGATTGTGGAGCACAACTGGTTCGAGACCCTGATCATCTTCATGATCCTCCTCAGCAGCGGTGCCCTGGTAAGGAGGCCTGCGATGGCATCTGCAAAAAGACTTTACAATACAGCTAATGTATAAAACAAAAACAGTTTGAAAAGCTTGACACTACAAATTTTATACGCCTCTAAATGAAATGCACATTTTACTGACTGCAGAAAATCCAAAATGGATAAAAATTTAAAAGACTCCTTATTAAAATAGAGGTACTTCACAGGGACCACTACAGTGTGCGTCTAGAGGTGAAACAAGTCAATCAGTTCGGTTGCTCAGTCTCAGAGCTGCTGGGTTGGGGGAGGGGCCAGTGGCCCCTGAGATTAATGGACTGTACCATTTATCAAACAGGGGATCTATTTCGGGGGATGGAGTGGGGCCTTGTTCTCAAGCCTGTCAAATGCTACTACAATAAGACTGCTGCAAATCTACATGCGCTGTGAAGTTATAGAAATATTTCACACAGAACAGATTTTTTTTTTAAATCTTGTAAATCACTGTTAGTCATCAGCAATGAGCGGGCTGTCGTGCTGTATACAATTCCATTAGTGGAAACATAAATCATGAGGTGTAATTTTTCCCTTGTCGTCTTCACCGTGGCTGACGTATGTTCCCTGTTTTTCCACAGGCCTTCGAGGATGTGTACATCGAGCAGAGGAAGACTGTTCGCATCATTTTGGAGTATGCCGACAGGGTGTTCACCTACATCTTCATCCTGGAGATGTTGCTGAAATGGGTGGCCTATGGTTTCGTCAAGTACTTCACCAATGCCTGGTGTTGGCTGGACTTCTTCATTGTGGATGTAAGTCTAGCTCTTGTTTCCTCTATCTTGTGTAGTAGACTAGAGGAGCAGTTACTTGGTCCTCAACCACACCCAGGTCCAACAGCAACACGCTGGTACAAAGAAGCACCCTGTCTATTAAACAGCGGAGCTAAGGTTAGGCTGCTGTTTTGACCGTAACTGTAAAGTAATAATTTGTCTTTTACTCTGTTACATTGTTATGAACCACATTGTAGGCACTTCATATACTATATATACACAGGATATGGTGTTTTTATAACTCTATTTAAGTGTTGCCCCTATTGTTGCCTGTTGGGTGTGGTTAGGTTTGAAAGGTCAGGTTATTAATTGAATATCTGCTTCATGGTATGCAATAGGTGAGAGGGCATGTTGCTTACAATAAAGAAGCCTCTATATTTAATTTACTTGTGCTGTAAGGACCGTGTTTTACAAGACTGTATTGCAGTCTGTCCATTTCAAGTGCACACATGCCAGAGTCACCTTTTACAGCTCCATCAAGCAAGCATCCCTAGTTTTTATTTGCTTTGTCACTCTGAGATACTTGAATATGTCCAACAATTGTCTGCTTGTGAATTAAAACACTTTTCCATGGTGTGCCGCAAGCAACAAACTGTTTCATCTGTTTCTCTGCTAGCTCGCAGGTGTTTGCCAATTTTGAGACAGAATTAAAAGAAATCATTAAAATTTGAACGCAACAAATTAGAATTAGTCAATAAATAACCGAGCTAATTGATTACACTATATTCAAGTCATGCTCAGAGCAATGGGACGTGTCAAAGATGTGTCTCTGTAAAGCTGTCTTTGCCTGTGTCTCTGACCTGTAAGATGTTTGATATGTGCCTCTGTCCTCTCTCTCTGTGTACTTCTCTGCTCCTTGTGTCAGTCAAGACTGAAAGACCGGAACAGGGAAAATTCTTCAATTCTATTTTTTTTTTTAGCAGTTACACAAATTTAATCCTTTTTAGTCGATTTTTGAGACCATATAACCTTAGACTATTGCTGAGACGTCTGTGTAAGAATTCAGTGTGGGATTCCAATTTTAATGGCTAGAAGCTTAAAGCATTTTAATTTTACATAAATGCTGAATCAAGGATTCAATGGCATAATTGGATAGAATGAGAATTTCCCTGACTTCTGACTTTCTCCTTGAACTAACCACCTCTCCGCAGTGTCCAACACCTCAGCCAATACCTGTGAATGGACTCCTATGAATGGCCAGAGGTTGCCATGTTGATTCATTATAAACTTCTGTGTCCCAGACCCCATCCAGCAAACATACATTCATTAGAAACTATATAACATATACTTAATTAAAATTAAAGTCTCGCTTTCTACATTCATGCATTTATCCATTTTAGAGCTTGTACAGATAAAAATGACACATAAGTATACAAAGACTTTCTAAAGAGTCATCATGCAGCTATTTTTAAACCACACTTTCAAGGTTGACTCATACAGCACACATAGAGCTTGAAGCAATTATAATTATGCCACACTGTACTGATTCTGGTTGCTGCCATTTTAGACTCCCTCCCTGTAGGTGTGTTGTCAAGCCCAACACTTGGGACAGTGCAGGGCGCCACGTTTCCCAAGTTGTGAACATGTTACAAAGAGTGACGTCCCTCCTCCTCCCCTCTTTTCCCGTCCTCCTTTCGTTCCCTCTTGAAAGTGTAACCTCAGGAATGTGGTGATATTGTGCTGAGATGTAATGATGGTGGGTGACAGGCGGCCGGCGGTAAGTTTGGTCTTCACTAGCGCTCCCCCTGAAAAAAAAAAAGAGAGACTTGTGCTTGATGAGTCTGGGTTGTGTTGTTGCCTGACTGTGCCTCTGCCATCCTGTGTTGTGGGGTGAAACCATTGGACTCAGAAAGGGGGGGGCACCATCATTAGACCGGCCTGTATTTTCCTCTGAGTGTGAATGTGCCTGACTCTTTATGTGAGTGTTATCCTCCTCATTTCCCTTGTGTTACTGTATCTTTCTGTTACCCATTTGATTTATGTCTTCCTGATTTTCATTATACGAATGTTTTTGTATTTTTTATTATGTATTGGCTAAGAAATGGGGCAAGAAATGTAATGCTAAATGAAAGCCAAGTGTTTCGTTTAGTGAGTCAAGAAACAAACTTTGCAGCTTCTTTAGTGCAGAAACCAACTATATATTTGCAAACTGAAGTAGATTTTTAAAAATATTTTGCTTACATGTAGAAATTAAAATTCATGTGGATCTTATATTAGCTGAAAAAATAGCTGGCGTAGACAATTCTTGTGAACTAGTGACACTGAGTTGTGTGAGTGTGAGGATGATAGGCTCCATTCATCTTTCGTTTTCACTCAGATTATTATCATTGTTTTGTTGTGTTTTTCCCTTTGTTTTTAGTTTGTTTTATTTCTGTTTGGTTTGTGCTGTCGTCATCATGGGATCACAGCCCCAGATGTCATTGGCCTTGCCTTGCAGAGCTCTGTGAGAAGGACGTTGAGGCGCTGAGGTCACTACCACACAGCTGGCCCAGCAGGGGGCCAGATGTCAGGCACCCCAAAGGGGGGCTCTCCAAGGGGTCAGGCTGAAGGTGACAATTACCCCAAACACTGTAGTGTAGATCAAGGCAAAATCTTTATTTTACTGTCTCCCCACCAGAACAGCTGATAACTTATTCAAGAGGCAGGGTTATTGATTAAGACAGAATCTAAATAAAGGCCCCATTCAGGATATCCTGGACCCAATGTTTGAACATGGTCCAACATTTACACGTATAGTAAGAAGTCTGCAGCCATGCTGCTACCTCTTCTGCTGTTTGATGCATTCCACCCTTAAACGGTTGAAAGTTGGTCTCTTGTAATCTGTGTTGATGATGGCATCAGTGAAAATGAAGATTTTGCCTGTTACAAACCTCCCTCCGTGACTTTGGTTAGCTTTGGATGTTGTGTCCTTATTGCGGTGAGTTTGACCAGTTGGTGTCGGTGGCTGGTTGGAGGTGCTTTCACATGTGTTCACTGTTGATATTTTTCCTTATTTGTAAGGAACTGGTACTCCTCCTGTTTCAGTCCCTCTAGCATCCAGACCGGGACAATTGCAGAAAAACATGAACACGCTTCCTGAGGATACAATCCCTGTGATCATGTAGCAATTCTTGAACCAACAAACGTCTCTATTTGACTGAATTTATTTAAGAAAACTACCCACTCCTGCATTTTGCATCTAGAATAATCTGCATTCAGCCAAAGAATCCTTCTTTTCAAAGCCTCCCTGTGCAGCAGACATCCTGTAATGGCCGTCTTAGCGCACTTGAAGTGACTTCATCAAGGCTAAGTCATTCTTGCACTTCTCACCACCCCTCAAAGAACATTAGTGCAGCTTATTGACCACATTCCCCATTGTCCATTTCCTCCTTTGTTAACAATACAACACTGTATATGTGTTCAGCTTAGATCAGCTTTACAGCCCAAAGCTATAGGGACTTACCAAACAGGCCACTTTGCCTAAATTAACATTGATTTATTAAGCCGATAAGAACTCTGTACATGTACGATGTTGCTGTGAACAGCTGTATATACAGTTTTGTGAAATGATGACGTGATTCAAGGATTTAGTGAGTGTTTTTAACTAATGGTAACACACTGTGAAGCGTTCTTTGGCTGCAGCAGTGCCTCGGTGGCTGCTGTCGGACGTGGAGAGGGGCTGCACCAGTTTCTTTGAGGTTGTGTGCTGTTATTGTTAACCGTTGTTAACTGTGTGTAACTCGACTGTACTCTGTGTATTTTTGTCCTTTCAGTGCCATCCAGTGCTAATAACTATATCCGATTTGCCCTTAACCTCCATCCCTGTTTCTTGTGCGTGGTTCATGTGACTGTGGCTCTCCTATTTGACTCTAAATGCTGTGTTTGATTTGATGTCTGAGAAAGAAAATGGCAAAATGACACACTTGTACATGTTTACTTGTATTCTTTCTCTTAGGTTCCGTTAGTTTGTCTGTCTTAAATTATATGGGATTTTATGCCTCAGCCCAAGAGCGACATGGAGAGACAATGTTAGAGGGGCAAGGGTAAGGCTCTCAAGTCTGTTGGGTTTTTATCAGCTTCTACAGGGTAACCTCTCTCCTTCCCTCCCTCCCCAACTCCTTCTTCCTCTGCTCTGCCCAGTCCCTTCGCTTGTATCTTTACTAAATCATGTAGCACTCTTTTCTGCCTAATTTACCCTCTATATGAGTCTTATGTCTCTATCTCCTCTCTTTCTCTCTCAACCACCAATTTCTTTGCAGGTACAAAGGACTTTTCACACCTCGTCAACTGCCCCAAAATAACAGACAAACAATCCCTATGGCCTACTGCTACTAAAAATACTACGCACATAAAACCTATACTAAACATTGACCTTCTCTCTCAGTGTATATACATGTATAAATGCAATATTATACATGCATATACATGCATAGATTTATGTGTGTATGTCAAGCAACTCTCCGCCTATGCCAGGGCCGTCTCTCTTCCCTAGTGAATATTCTCACTTCTAACAGTTTGGAACCTCTTTTGCTTCTCTGTTTTTGTGTAGGTGTCTATAGTCAGCCTTGTAGCTAATGCGCTGGGCTACTCCGATCTAGGGCCCATTAAATCACTCAGGACACTAAGGGCCTTGAGACCCCTCAGAGCCTTGTCACGTTTTGAAGGGATGAGGGTAAGATCCAAAGCTAAGCAGCTGATCCTTCCGCATGCCCATTCAACAGTTTAAAGCATGCTAGAACTGATCTAAAAACAAACTAAGAGGACAAAAAAACTCCAAAATATTGGGGGATTGTTTTTAAAACCAGGAAATGAAAGCCAAGAAGTCACCTTTCCATGCGCAATCCTGTACCATGCCTTTGTTAGAGCGAAAGAAAAAGTCATGATGCAGCTGGGAGACTGAGTAAAGTAACACTAAAGATGTATTGCCGGCAGAACAACATGCATTTCAATTGAATTTCTTAAACAAACCAAAAAAAATCTACATACAAATTGATTTGTTTCATCAGAAAAAATTACCCAATGAGCAACAGAAATACTTTTTCACAAAGCTGCCTCATCACATAATTGACAAACTAGAAATTCTGATTCCTTCATCTTACTTTGTTTCTTCTTGATTGGCCAAAGTGAATGTGAAATTGGTCAAAGCTAACCAAACTTACATGCCATCTCATAGAGCATTCAAATCAACAATTAGCTCCTCATTTGGCCTGATTCTCAACCACTGCTTTTAATTGAGAACCCCCTCCCCTCCACATGCCCCACCCCCTGCTCCCATGATGCCCCTCCCCTTCCCTTCCCTTCCCCTCCCCTCCCCAGCTCACGCCATCCCTCAATGCATCTGGCATGGAGAACAACCAGCAGGAACCAGGGAGCTGCAGGACACCAAAACCTCTGCCTAACCAGTCACACCAAACTCTGCATGCAGGGCGGCTGCCAAACAACCACTCAGAGGAATCTGTCCCATTTGTAATAGAAGACTTTACAGAGCAGAAATTATCTGCTGTGACAGCACCTCTGGTTGCTTCAGCCGTCTCTTCCTAAAACACACACATTTGATTGGTCGCCTCTGTGACTGGTGGTAGCGATAGGTTGCACCTGGTTGTTGTCACCCGTAGTCCCTCCTGTCTCTTTCTCTTTCTCTCTCCCTAACTCTCTTGATCTCATCCTCTTTTACTACTTACTACTCTTGGACTGGTTGCATTGTCTTCTAGTTTGAGCTTCTCCTCTTCACCTCAGCTCCTCCCCACCACCACCACCTCCTCCTCCTCCTCCTCCTCAGCCCCACATGTGCAGCACTGTGCAGCACCCAACCCACCCTTACCCCTCCTCCTCTTCTTCCGCAACCCCTTATCCCTCCACTACTCACTCCACCTCAACCCGGTTCGGCTGGGCCGGACCGCTGGAGGGTCACCACACTCTCTCCTGCTTGTCCAGGATCTTTCTGCATCAGGGACTGAGACAGAAACCACACACTCACAGTGTTGTGGCTTTGGGAGGAAAATATTTGTTAGGCTTCTGCCAGTGTCAGCACTTTGGGTCGTACCATGTGACCGACTGATCTGCTAACAGTCCATTCTGGTGGCAGGTTATTACTGTAAATGTTCCTAAACACTGTCCATATTAAATACTTTAAATCATTTTTAGTGCCTTCCTTTGGGAATGCAGGCAGAAGCTTTGCAAATATGCTAGGCTGCCATTTCACACAAGGCATTACTGCTGTCATGTCATGGCACCACATACTGTAGCGCATACAGCAGGCCCCCGGCTTCATGTTGCCTTCCACTCCCACAGGAAGTGAAACTGGGAGGCAACAGTGGGCCCAGTTAAACTCTGACTTTGAGTCCTGTGTCTGGGTGGGTGGTGGCCCATAGGCTGACTAGCGCCACAGCGTTCGGACAACACTCTCAACCCTAGACAGACAATGTGTCACTCCTCTTTAAGCACGTCCCAAAAATGACAAACCAGTAGGAGAAGAAGACCTGTGCAATTATCTAGTGGGTGGATTGATTGTAAATGACTTGTGAAGTCTCATTCAAACTAGATATCCAGCGACTAAAATGTGATGCCGTTGCACATGAGCAGACATCAATGCTTTTAGGCCCTGGATAGGCTTTATGGATGTTGTCATGAAGGGTCCACTGAAATTTCATAGGTTTGATTCTTAAATTTGGGATGGGAATTAGACCTGTCAATAAGATTATGTCATTTTTGGGGTCATGGCACATTTGCTTTAATAGAGTGTATTAATAATGCTAATACCAATGCCCCTATGAATGAGCTCATTCACTGGGTGTATGTGGTAAGAGAGGTGAGGGTGGCCCAGTAATGTAAAGGGATACAAACAGAGGAATTTGATCCTGCTGTATCAATTTTTTTACGATAATGTCTATGTTCATCAATTGAGTTACCATTTTGTTTGAACTGAAAACGGAAAATTTGAGGTCAAAGCAATAAACAAATGAATAGGGAAGTACATGAATGGAGAGATGACACCGTATGAAAGAGATTCTGGAGAGTTAGAATGATGAGAACTTTTATATCCCTGCTGGTTGAGTGCACGATGCATCGCAGAGGCCAGCGCAACAGTGCAGCTTCAATCGGGCACATTGCACTGCTTAACATGCAATGATTACGGGCTGCTCTGATCTACTTTGCTCTCTCTTTCTCTTAATGCTGCTTTGTAATCTCGGTCCTACTTTTTTGAGCAATGCATTGTACAGGAATGACATCTTTACCCCAGTTTCAACCAATCCCCTTTTTTCACCCTTCTACCTGACGAACCTGCTGAAGTTTCAGTTACACCACATATTTTGAAGTGACAATGATTTTGGTAGTTTTATTTTTGCCATCATCATGGGGCCTTTGGATATAACCTCTGAACCCCAATCACTTTAATCGCCTGTCTTCACTATCAGCAGGCCGACACATATTCCAGACCAATGTCGGTGTCTCAGCTCAGCCATATTGTGCTGTAGCTATTTGTCAGAAACCCATACAAACCATGTAAATATCAGAATGGCTCGTCAGACGCACAAGCAAGCAAAGCTTCAACCATTATCTCTTTAGCCGCTATCTCTCTATCCACACATTTCTCTATTTATTTATTTATTGATTTGAGCGGTTCTTGAGATTGCACAATGCCATGTAACACGCATGTACTATAACTGCCGATGCACATTATGCATTTTTGAAAGCCATTTTCCCTCTTTCTGAGAATGCTTTCCACACAGCATGGCCTAATTCTTCTTTTAAACACTGAATTTTTTGAAAGCGGTTCAATTGTATCCCAGATCGAGCAAAGAGTCATTCTCTCAGCGAGTGCAATGGCAACACTGGACTTAAAATGATCATTTATTTAGGCCTATAATTGCATTTGAAAAATATCACCCTAAAGCCATTTTCTTTAAACGTTCTACATTTGATGACACAGTATTTTACCGGCGTGCCCTCTGTACACCAGTGTGAAATTCTCCATTGTACCGTCAGCATGTTTCAGCCTGTGAAGGTCGTGTACACGCTGAGAGAATCCTGCTCTAGAGCTCCTCCCTGTCTGTTTGTAATGAGGAGGGAATATGGCTCCACAAAACGAGTCTGCCAAAGACATGCATGCTCAGCTGTCTGCCTGAGAGCTGCTGGTCGGCCTGCCTAACACTGGTAGTGAGCGGTTCACTATGTGCTGAGCTTATTACTGGCTATGATAAATCTACGGGAAATCAGACTGGATTGCTAGACAGGCCTAGATTTTTGGGGTGGTGGTGGGAATTATTATGATTTCCATTTTTTTTACTGCTGTAGTGTTAAATTGTTTGACTTAGTTATGGGAAAGGGCCAGTGAGATTAAGAATATTGACTGTCTAAGGTTGGGGTGGTATGAGTGGACACTTCATAGTGGTATGGCAAACACTTTTTTATTTTTTATTTATTACCGACATTGTAAGCTTTATAAAGTAAATACGTAGAAACATATATACATCCATATTGTCCAAAAATTATAAACTATATTTGTAATGACACTGTCATATGCTCCCGTTATTATTTCATGTTTAATATCATTATTTGGGATTCATAATTATTTAATAAATATATGTGAATTTGAAATAATAGCAGGAGTATTTATCAGTCTTGTGAGTCTCTGGAGAGACTTTAGAAAACAACCACTGGGAAGCAGGGTGTGTGCACATGCCTGAGTCTGTGTGTGAGTTTAATGTATGTGTGTGTGTGTGCCTGTAACCTTATAAAAAAATCTTTAGTACATGAGTGAGTTACAGTACATTAACTCACAATGTCTTATATGATGTATTATAGCTGTCATGCATATTTTCTACAAAAATAGTTTAGTACCACATATCACATTAGTTATATTCATGTCAGATGTAAAACTATTATTATTATTTGTGTATTCCCCAAATTATTATGTTTTATTAAAAAAAGTGCATAGTACATTAAGTACATTTTCCATCATAAACATGTGATTCTTATAAATTGTTTTATATTGGTAATTGCCTTGGTATGTGTGTATGTGTGTGTGTGTGCGTGTGTGCGTGTGTGCCTGTGCATCCCTTAAGCAGTTCTAGCCGCGTGCTTCAACAGATCAAAGAGCATCCCAGAGTCACATCAGTGCTGCTCTAATTAGACCGGGACTGATACAGATCTCCCTCCCATTAATTCCCCACACTTCAGTCTGTACACCACAGTGGCAGCGCAGTGCTTATTTTCGGCCACATTAAATCATAATAGGATTGAACTGCTGCTCCTAATGCCACCTGTAACAAAGCGTTGAATAGCTTCTTTTTTTTTAAAGTACTTAGTGTGACGCCATAACAGTATGTAGTGTCTTGTCGGAGGGGTTGAGCTGCGTTTGTTTCCTGGTTCTCACTCTGTCATATCCTGTCTTCCCTGGTCTGGTCTAGGTGGTAGTCAACGCCTTGGTGGGTGCCATCCCTTCCATTATGAATGTGTTGCTGGTTTGCCTCATCTTTTGGCTGATTTTCAGTATCATGGGGGTCAACTTGTTTGCGGGCAAGTACTACTACTGTTTCAATGAGACATCAGAGGAATACTTCCCCGTCGACGTGGTCAACAACAAGACCCAGTGCGAGGCCCTCATAAAGGAAAACTTTACCGAGGTCAGGTGGAAGAACGTCAAGATCAACTTTGACAATGTGGGCGCCGGCTACTTGGCCCTGCTGCAAGTGGTGAGAGTGTCGCTCCTCCTCTCCTCTCTTTCTGACTCCATTTCTTGTGTCATGCTAACTTGGTTTCTCATTTTTCTATGCACTTTTCTGTCTTTTTTTCTTTCCATCACCTGAAGGTCTGTTGTTGCTTCAGACTCCTTGTGACTTGTGTATATTACGTGTTTCTCCATGTCCTTTCCTTCATCTACCTGTTTCTTTCCATGAACAAGCTGTACCACAGGATATGCATCAGTTTCGGTTTGAGTTTTTAGAATTGAATTTAGATTGTTCTTGGTATATTATTTGTTTTTGGTTTCTATAAATGTATTTAATCGTGTGTCTCTTTTGAAAGGCCACATTCAAAGGCTGGATGGACATTATGTATGCAGCTGTGGATTCCAGAGAGGTATTTTCATTGCATCTTCAATAAATATTGTAATTCTCATTTATCTCACCAGACTGTGAACAAGCAAGTCTTAAAGAAAAAGTTTGATATTTTGGGGAATATGTTTATTTTCACTTACTTTATATTTTGCTGAGAGTTAGATGATGAGGAGTATGAAACTGACTAAAGACTTTAGACAAGCTTCTATTTGCTGTTTTCCCTTTTCCAGTTTTTGTGTGTGTGATATCGATCTTTTCATCTAACCCCTGGCAAAAAACATGTTTCCCAAAATGCAGAATTACTTTATTTTGTTTTAATAAACATTGTGCCTCCCTTCAAGGTGGAAGACCAGCCCGACTATGAAGTCAATATCTACATGTACATCTACTTTGTGGTTTTCATCATATTTGGCTCCTTCTTCACCCTCAACCTCTTCATTGGTGTGATCATTGACAACTTCAACCAGCAGAAGAAAAAGATAAGACACGTTCTTCTTCCTTATCCGCTGCTTTGCTTTAGGGGATTCAATTTTAAAGTGTTAGAATATGATTGTAACCAAATCTTTGTTTGTCCCTTTACTTTGGAGGTCAGGATATCTTCATGACAGAGGAACAGAAAAAGTATTACAACGCCATGAAAAAACTAGGGTCCAAAAAGCCACAAAAACCTATTCCTCGACCACAGGTATGTATTTTTCCGGCGTTAGTGTTCAGATCATTCAACATATCATGCTTTTAGTTGAATCCCCAGTATATCTCAACTTCACTCCTCTTTGTGTCCTCTCTCCTCATAGAACAAGATCCAGGGCATGGTGTTTGACTTTGTGACTCAGCAAGTCTTTGACATCTCCATCATGATACTCATCTGCCTCAACATGGTCACCATGATGGTGGAAACCGACGATCAGTCGGATGAAACGGAGCTCGTCCTCTACTGGGTCAACTTCATTTTTATCGTCGTCTTCACCACAGAGTTCTTGCTGAAGCTCTTTGCCCTTCGCCACTATTACTTCACCAATGGCTGGAATATCTTTGACGTGGTGGTGGTCATCCTGTCTATTGTTGGTGAGTGAGGGAGGTGGAAGACATTGAGCAATGAAGGAGTAACTTGAGTCACCTCTAGAAGTCTGTTGTATTTTAATGGTATTCGCCTCCTTTCTTCTTTTCTCTTTTCCTTTCTTTTCCCCTTTTCTTTCTCTCAGGCATGTTCCTGGCTGACCTCATTGAGAAGTACTTTGTATCACCGACCCTGTTCAGGGTGATCAGGTTGGCTCGTATTGGCCGTATCCTCCGTCTGATCAAAGGAGCTAAGGGCATCCGGACTTTACTCTTTGCTCTGATGATGTCACTGCCAGCCTTGTTCAACATTGGCCTCCTGCTCTTCCTTGTCATGTTCATCTTCTCCATCTTCGGAATGTCTAACTTTGGCTACGTGAAACACGGAGCCGGCATTGATGACTTATACAACTTTGAGACCTTTGGCAACAGCATGATCATTCTGTTCATGATCACTACGTCAGCTGGATGGGATGGCCTACTACTGCCGATCCTCAACTACCCACCAGACTGCGATCCCAATTTGGAAAACCCTGGTACATCCGTGAAAGGCGACTGTGGTAACCCCTCAGTTGGAATCTTCTTTTTTGTCATGTATATCATCATTTCGTTCCTGATTGTCGTCAACATGTACATTGCCATCATCCTGGAGA
Source organism: Holacanthus passer (assembly GCA_025331565.1). Classification (NCBI taxonomy): domain Eukaryota; kingdom Metazoa; phylum Chordata; class Actinopteri; family Pomacanthidae; genus Holacanthus; species Holacanthus passer. The sequence goes on along the minus strand of JAFREQ010000014.1, from coordinate 12,032,217 downwards.
ACTTCAGCGTGGCCACGGAGGAAAGCGCCGATCCGCTCAGTGAGGACGACTTTGAGACCTTTTACGAGATCTGGGAGAAGTTTGACCCCACTGCCTCTCAGTTCATCACTTTTGCCAAGTTGTCCGACTTTGCCGACGCACTGGAGCACCCACTTCGTGTGCCAAAGCCCAACACTATAGAACTAATTGCCATGGACATGCCTATGGTGAGTGGCGATCGCATTCACTGCCTGGACATCCTGTTTGCCTTCACAAAGCGAGTGCTGGGTGACAGTGGTGAGTTGGACATGCTGAGGCAACAGATGGAGGAACGTTTTGTGGCAGCCAACCCCTCCAAGGTGTCGTATGAACCCATCACCACCACTCTTCGCCGCAAACAGGAGGATGTCTCTGCCAGAATTATCCAGAATGCCTACCGCGCCCACCTCATCAGGCGCGGCATCATCTTCAAGCGGCACACTTTTACTAACAATAAGCTTGAGAATGGCGGGACCAACCAAGAGAAGAAGGAGAGCACACCATCCACAGCCTCTCTCCCCTCTTACGACAGCGTGACCAAACCCGACAAGGAGAAGCAGGACGAAAACAAGGAGGAGTGGGCCAGGAAAGAGAAGGACAAAAACCAAAAAGATGAGTGGGAATCCAAGTGTTAGGGTTCAGTGACTCTTGAAATCCAATAAAACACAGTGAGATGAGACTCTGAGCCCAAACCCAACAAATGTAGAAAAAGTGATCATTTGCAAGTAAGAAAAAACCCAACAAAAACATCCAAAAAAATGTTTACAGACTCAAATACTACTGAGGCAATGTGGTTTCTTATGTCGTCAAAGACAGCTGAACCAAACACAATCAGTTTACCACGGAACTTTGCTGCATAGTGACCAAGTTCATGAAAAATGAGGAACAAATGCAAAATGAAAAACAGTGACTCACAGTGTGCTGGCCAATGACACACTTTTCTTTGGGGATCAACTGCCAAGGCACAGAAATCTCTGCTAGATGTTCGGAGAATTGCAAAATTCCTGCCACCACCGAGTGTGGACCCCACAGCAAAGCTCCAATGCTACGGGACTGGATCATACAGATCCTACTAGAACTGTATTAGCAGTCTAAAGGAGGGTCTGTAACACCGCGTTTACCATCTTTATCAAGAAGAAAACAATAATCAACCAAGCAAGTTTAGCTAGGAAGGAAACACTAGCGAGGGAGGGGGAAACCCAGAACCGTAGACAAAGATTTTTTTTGTTTGTTTGTGCTGAGTATACTTGCATCTTTACATTATTTGAGCAGCAAAAAAAGATAACATTGAGCCCATGTCACTAGTCTTTTCATCTCCTCTTTGTTATACTGACATTGAAAAAGACATTTTCTACATGGGCTTTCACACTGACCAGTAGGGGTCATTAGTCATTGTTTTGACTTGGGCTGAAGGAGACTTGCTCAGACCGAGTTCCAGATAAATAATAATTATTGTGCTCGTTCAATGCATAGAAATGACTTGCATGAAGGCATGTTTTGATCAGGAATCATGCATGAGTAATCATAGTCCACAAGACACTAATTCTCAGACCACTGCAGTGGCTTGACTATAGTTTGAGGCTGTCCACTGGGGAAATTATGAGAACTATAACTGGAAAATGAAGATTTTGGATAACGAAATATAGAATATTGGGGGAATGATAGTCGTATGATCCTGCCCTTCACTAGTTTTGCTTTTCTACTGACAGATCTTTTAATTAAGCCTAAAATGTTCAGGTGAATGAAGGATGTAAGCACTCAGAGGCAAAGTCTCAGTCGGATCAGCCAACAACAAAAACAAGAAAATGTTTTTTTGCTGCTCTGAATGTTAGTAGATTAGAAAGAGTATGGAGTGTATGAGTATTAGGAAACAGAATATCCTCACGTTGAGGATGCACAGATTTGGAGGGCCAAGTCAGTTGTCCTGAACCAAATCTGGGGCTTACATCTCTTTGTTTACTTACATCCATCATACAGTCACTTTCCTTACTTACCTGTGGTCCCTGCTACAGCAATGAGAGCAGGTGATGTTTCACGCCAAGGAATCCATATCTGGCATCAGTAAGGGTCTGGTGTGCTCAAGTGTCAATAGGTATCCCCTCTACTGCTGTAGTACCTGGAGAAGGGACCGAAGTATGGTTTTAATTTTTTTGTATTGTTTTGATATTCCTTTTGTTGCTTTGTTTAGGGCTAGTGGAAGAACAGAAATTTTTGGTAGATACATTAGACAGTACTCTTACTGATTAATTCATTTCGAGTTCCTCTTTTGCACTCTGTCAGACCCATATCAGAATTTCCCCCGTGAATGATGTCTAAGGTAGTGCTTTTTGGACAATTTTAGTTGCCAGCTTTAGAAAAAAAAAAAGCCTTGAAATCCTTCTCTGATGTCCTTGTGGTGCAATCATTCTCAGAAAAAGGCGTTGATCAGTGAGAGCGACACTGACCATCTTAAACAGCAGAGTTAGCAGAGAATTATCACAAGGACATGCCTTGTCGTGCCTAGCATGTATGGAAGGTGGATGGCCAAGAAGAGCTTGTGGTTTGGACTGTAGAATCAAATGGATTTTGTCTGACATTTCAGGGAGGTGGATGGATGATAAATAACTCAGCATAAATGTGGACCAATAAATAGGTAGATCCCCTCCCTTCAGGATTTTAGACTGACTGCCAAGAGAACAAGAGAGAAATGGAAGAGCAGAAGAACAGAATAGTGCTTTGGTCTGAGTTGGAGTGCTGAAAGTCCCATGTTTGTCAGTGTATCATTGTGCTTTTGTGGGACCTCTTAAACACTGTGTGGTGTTGGACCCAGGCTCGCACCATCTTTTCACATAGTTGCAGGCTTTCAAATACTGTCACCCGCTTCAAAAACAATTCGCCAGAGATGGAGGTAGAAACGCGAACACTTGACGATAAAACATCAGCAGGCCTCACATTGACACAGCTATGTTGTATATTAAGCTTTGTGGGTGTTTTTCATAATTAAAAAAAAAACGGAGGCTTTGTCAAGTGGTAGACAAAACACAACTGCCTCTTTAGGTGTTCCTGCCATGTTTTTCTACACAGGAGTGATGGTCCTATTTATAAGTGGATGACTGGACATAAATCTGGCATCCATCTTCACACCACTAATGCCATTTGGTGTGTTTAACACTGCCTGTACCAGAACCCCCTGTCTGTAACAATAACTGAGGTCTGTTTACAATATGAGGTCTCCGAATCAGTTTGGCTGCTGCACACTGAAACCAAATACATTCCCAATGAGAACCACAGGAGGAGTGAGTAACGTCATCCAATTTACCCATGTTCATCTTGGATGTAATGTTTTAGAATGATACATTCACACTTGAAAAAAAGAAGAAAAAAAAAACGAGCAAAAAAAAAAGGACAAAAAAGAAAACACAAAAACATATATATGTACAGTGCAGGCTATGATGTAAATGGCACAATCGCTGAAAAAGAACGAACTTTTTGAGAGAAACTATAAATATTGTATTATATTCTTTTATTTTATCGGCATGCTTTGTTGTGTTTTTTGTAAATACGGAATTTTAAAAATGTTACTACTAATAATCAAAAAATGAATAATAACAATAATATAGAATGGCTTCCAGCTATGCCCTTTGTCACATTTGTTACCTTTTGGATTTTTTGAGACACTTTTCACTTTGTTGACGGAAATTGAATGAAATATAGATATTATATAATACAAAAGATAAATACATGTATACATATATGTCTATATGTATATACATAAAACAGAAGAACACTGTTTGTCACATTTGATTTATGTGCAACACGTTCAGTGGATGTCTAAAACTGGTTGTTTCCAGCACCCTTCTATGTTGGGGAATAGCTCATGTGCGATGTTACTGGAGCTGCTTGCCATGGATTGTAGCCTGATCATGATGAAAGGATAATGTTACCAGCACATTTCTCACTTACTGTCATATCTCTCACCCTCACTGAGTATACAGGACACACCCACGGTCACGGACACAAACACACCGGTGACTCTCCTCACTGCCCACCAACTTTACCAGTGATCTCTTCCCTGAGGACGTCAGCTGGTGTGACTGACTGCCTCTTACACCCTGAGACGGTACCTGCTCCAGGGCCTTTTTCCCATACCCACACATCAGTGCCATTACAGCTCGACATACATACAATCATGTACTAGCTTCTCATCCTCACATTTTTTTTGTTGAATGGTTTGTTTATAGTGTTCCACTCAATGGCATGTGCCTTTTTCTGCTTTTTCTGCGAATTTGGATGTCGATGCCACACTGAAAAAAACAAAAGAAAACAAAAAAAAAACAACAGCAACAAAAAAAAAGAGACAAAAAATATGTTTCCAAACTGTGGAGGGTGGGGTTTTGGGGGTGAGCACAACATTAATCAGGGATGTCGAGTCAGAAATACTGCCAGAGGATCATCCAGACACCCCACTTCATCTTAATATTCAACAGTGTGTGATGTTAACAGAAAAACAGCTAACTCAAAAATGTCCTGTTCTTAGTGCTATGTGTGTCACCCACTTGGCTTGTGAAAAAGCAGCTTGCCTTCTATATTTCTGTTTTATTTCTTCGATATTTCTGTTTCCATCTGAAATTTATTTTTGTATCGATATTTGATTATAGGACTCATTCTTTTTTTAGCATGGTTTATTATGGGCGTTTTTTCTTTTTCGCTGAAAAATTAAAAAGTGCTTTTCAAACTGTTGTTATCATTTGACACCGTGATAAAAGAGGATATACAGTACAATATGATGGTGTGTTGCACAACCACTTGGACTCTTGGTAAGAATATATGAAAGATTGTCTTCATTTGAGCACGAACCTTTTTATTACCAATAAAGCAGCCTTCCAGTTACAACGTGTGTGTTGTTTTTTTATTGAAACGTTGAGTTTTGCCAAGTATTTATTGCCTTTTGTGACAGAGCCTCTAGATTTCCTCCTCTACTTTCCTTGAGGCTTCTTGCTTTCTGTGTCCACTTTAAGTAGTGGTCACCATTTTGTGCGGATTATTTCACTTTTGTGGTTCTGTATGTGGATGCAAGTGGATTACAAAACATCCTGTGAAATGGAGCTGAGTGGCGCTGTGGTAACAGGGTCGTGAAAGGCAGCCTTTCAAATGTAATGGACTTATTGAATTTGTTAAGAGCCCCGTGTTAACATCCCCCTCACAGGCAGAAGATGGACTATGGCCCCATTATTATGCAGTCCATCTGTACTGCGATGCTCCTGTTTGTGGTCCACCATAAAGTAAATAGCCTGGAGGTATGATATGACAGTCATCAGTCCCATAACCTTACAACCTCATGAGAACAGGGCTGAAATAGCCATGTTGGGATATATTGATCTGTTTGTGCTTCTCTCATTGGTTTGCTGAAGGAGGAGGAGGGTAAGAAATCCTTTTTGGGGAGTAGGTGGAATTGTATGTAAATGATGCCTGGAGTTCAGACCATGTAGACAATGAATAGATGACAAAGTCTCCATGAAGCACCCTCCCTTCCTTTCTCTCCTCCCTTTCCTTTTTGTCACATTACAAAATTCTCTCTCCCTCGAGTCACATGGACTGTTTTTTTTTTACTCTCAGCATCCACTTCCTCCCCCGTCCTTCCTCCATCTCCCTGGATTTTTCCTATATTTTCAAATCTACGTGTCTCTCTGCTATCTGTCATCTACACATGTAGGCAATGAGAACCTGCTCTTTATTGACTATCGATCCCCCCCCCCTCCTTTCTCTAACCGCCGTGCTCCAGGATGGCTGTGTGAGAGTGCGGTGAGGTGGAGAGAGAGAGAGAGAGAGAGAGAGAGAGCCAGAAAGGGAGGGAGGGGGGGAGGTAAGGAAAAGAGAAGGGGAAGGGAGGTGGTGGAGCACTGCAGTGCAGATAAATTAATGCAGCAGTCGAGGCTGAGTCAGCAGCACACTCCCAGTTTGGCCCAGTGCCTCCATCAGCTTGTGCCCATGCACGGCTGAAGAAGAGACCAACTCCCCAGCTCAAAAAAAAAAAAAAAAAAAAAAAAAAAAAAAAAAAAGGGGACATTTCATCCTGAAACCAGGCTCCTTCACGACATCTGACGTGAGCCGGTGCCGCTGCGCCGTGCAGGGGAGCTGTCCGCGGTGCTGGAGGTGGTGCACCCGGCTCTGAGCCTCTCAGGGGTGGGGATGGACGGAGAGAGATCAGCGCTGGTCGGCGTGGATTTAAGCCGAGCCGTGAAAATGTGTTCAATGTGCGGAGGAGCTCGACCTAATTCGTAGACAGCCACACCTACACTCCCCTCCTCCTCCTCCTCCTCCTCTTCCTCTGCTCGCCTCCCTCTCATCCCACCTCCCTTCCTCTGAAGCATGTTGCCACATAGCATGTGGTTTCTCTGTGGGTGGACCTGAACGTGGCTAAATATAACGATTAAACGTGTCACAGTATTTCCTTTGCCATGATTAGCTTTTCGAGGAGAGGCTTTGGCTTTTTATACACGCGATGGTGACACTGAATATTGTCCTTTAATCACCGATGAGAGCTGTACATCATTTACAAGCACATCCATTGCAGCACAATGCCTGAATGCATCTCCATCCTGCTCTTATTCTATTCCTCTGTCCCATTTTGCTGCAGTCCTGCTGCTAAATGTCAGACAGGCAGTAAGTCTGAATAGCCAGCAGTAAAAGGGGGTTTTCCTACTATCTGATCCCATTTCAACCCTTGACTGAGATCAGAGGGTTGTGTTTGTGCTCTGCTGGTGTTCCCTCCCTTTCTTCCTCCCTCCTTCTCCCCTCCTACCCTGGTCTCCCCTTTCCCCCCCGGAGAGTCAGACTGAGGAGGGAGGACCGAGCCCAAAGAGGGAGCTCTCCATCACGGCTATGGCCAGAAGCCAGGAGCCCCCACCACAGCTGCACCCTCATCCAGCTCACATTTCTCAATGAGAAACGAGGCAGACACATCACCCCCACCGATCCACTTCCTACATCTATACATGAAAACCTACACCATCAGTTATAGCCTACAGTTTCTCTCCACCTACCTAAAATCCAGCAGCCCCTCCTCTCCACTAAATTTAACCCCATTACTTACAGTAATTTCAGCCTGCCTTATTGCATAACCTTATTGTGCAACAATGTAAATGTGTGTGAACAAAGTGCATGCTATATACAGTGTGCACTGCAAAGGGAAACAAAACAGATGCCTTCACACCCACACACTGCCTTTTTTTTTTAAGGTTTCCAAATCAGCCTGTGCTGATCCTGAGCTCCTCGACTTCCTGATTTGCTGAACAACAGCACCCACCTCTGGTCAACCCTGTGCATATTTGAAGCATGTCCTTTTTTTGAATACAGATAGTTAAATGTTGCCTCATCTTTCTCTTTGCTTTGTACAGCATCAACAGCAGTTGATCATCGATCATCGATCTCCAACATCAAAACAAAAACATTGCTGCTTCATGAGATTTTATTCTAAAATCTTAAATAATTTGAAAATACATTTGTGTGCATCACACCGTCAAAGGCATACAGGTCCATTCACAATGCATTCAGGAGAAAATGCCCTAAACTGAACAATTGATTTAATTGATTGATCCTGTATCTTATTAATCGGTTTATTTATACTGAAAATGAAGATGCAAAAAAACCAAACCAGACCTGCATTCTTCGTAAGGACCACTTATCCGAACATGACTGTGCATTGTCTTCTGAAATGAAACTAATAACAGTGAGCCTGTAGATGGACTTTAGATGTGAAAGAAACAATTCTGACATTTCAACATGACAAATAAGTAGTGAGATAAGAAGTTGAACAGTTTGATTATTTTTCTTCGCTTTGTTGCTTAGTGTGGAAACAGCAAAGTGCAAATATACCTTTTATCTGAGAAGACCTCAGATAAAATAAATAGACTGACCAATATTTTTTGTTGCAGTGGATTCATCTTCTTTTATGCTGCTGGGTGACATAAAGCAGTATCAAGCACACAGTACATGTAATCTGGGCTGTGTTAAACTTCTGCTGCAATCTGGAGCAGGCCTTCGTGACATCTGCAAGTAAAATAATATGATAATATATAATAAGTGGTTGAAGTTAAACAAAACCAAGATACAGATCTGAAATACTGACACAACATGTGAACCATTTATACTTCATTTCAAATTCAAAAATACATGGATGTTCAACACTGGTATAAGTGGAAATATGTGACATCTTAATGATTGTAACTGTTTTACATAATAGCTCTCCTACTTCTCATTTCTATGCACTCTGCTGTAAATCACATACTGTAATGTCTGTATTGCCCTCTCACAGTCACACCATCAACAACAAAGCAGCTTTGGTATAAATGTTGCTTTTCAGCTCACCCTTCTCGTTTGGTGCTGGCCAGCCACTCCACAAAATCTTTAGCCTTAATCTTATCAAGGTAGTGGGTTAAGTCACTGGTGAACGTCCCATCTGAATGCCTTTTGAGGTTTCGAATGATGTTTTGTCCTTTTTCCACCTGATATGAATGCCATCTAAAAAAACAGTCTTGATGAGTGAAAATTCTTTAATTTACTGTCAATTTCAGTGTCAAACATCATGTTGCATATTATGTACACATATTTCACAACAGACATTAAATAACAACAGTGTATTTATTTTGTTCTATTTTTTTTCCAAATGACTACACTAAATTTATAAAGAGACAAATGGACAAATTTGTTGAAAGCTGCCATTTTATGTCAAAAATTAATTTCACAGAATGTCTCAATTTTGCTCAATCATGCAAAATTAAAAAGTGCTGCTAAACGTCAGAGCATGCCAGTATCCAATCCAAAGAGAACTAATACATACCTTGCTGCTCTGGTTTTATCCACAACCATCTCTTTACTGGATGAACAGAGAAACAGGACCAACATACACCACAAGTGTGGGCTCATCCTCAGGTCACCTAGTCAACACATAATCAAGGACACAAACACACAATCAATTCTGATAAAGAAAACGTTGCATTTCTTTAGATAGGTTTAGGTCTTAATGAACAAACTCACCTTGGGGAACTCTGACACGTGTCCAATGAGGTGCTGTTCTTGCTAGTCTGGAGTACATGCAGTGTAATATTGATGAAGCCACGGACACTTTGAAGACACACTCGGAGAGGACTAAACTGCAAGGACTGATCATCTCTGTCACTTTATATAGACAGCAGGTGTTCCGGCATATAGGTCACGTCCCCCAGATGATGACCCCCTTCCTCATTACGGTGGTCCGGATCCGTATCTTATCTGAACTAGACTGGTGTGTGCTCTCCAAACAGGGTCAAAGGTCAGAGCCCACTCTCACTTACTCAGACAGTAGCAGGTGTGAAGACATGTTGTTCTGGTGTATGACGTCAAGAAACCGACTCATAAACTGCAGTGTTCACTTTAATATTTGAATTCAAGACCAGTGTGTGTGTTCAGCTGCAGCGTGGCAGTCGTCCAGGACTTCATACTTATTATATTTATTTGGATTTATTTTGGGAGATATTTGGATAAAACTTTTTTGCATACTAGGATAGTATTTTGTTCTGCCTTTGATACAGACTGTAGCAACAACTTTTAATAAAAGCATAAAAACAGGCAGCGATCAACATCTGCTTTTAGATTTTTAGATTTTTTTTATGCATCTTTAAACCCATTAAGACATGTCATAATTCAGAGCTTACTCAATTTGTTTTATGATATTTGATCCAATAAAAACAAATTTAGACCAAACATAAATATGTCACGTTATTTAGAAATGGTCTCCAATAGCAGAGGTTTACATGCATGCAAATAATTCTTACAAGGGAATATTTGCTCTTGTAGCTTGTAAGTTATCATAGTTTATTATGCACAAATCAAGTTAATGTGTGCAGTAAGAATCAGGAAGAACTCACATCCTGAAGAATATATTAAGACAAGTCTTAATATATTAAGTCAAGTCTGACTCCAGTTTACTTGTAGGAGAAAACCATAGCAGTCATTTTAAAGTAGGTATGTGTAATATTGTGTCTATATAAGCTAGCTGTTTGTTGAGTCACATCATTGATAGCGAACTATAACAGTAATGCTAGTTACTTAGCTAGCTAATGCTAAAGCTAGTTGTCTTGTGGAGATCATGTTTGATGCTAACGTTAGCTAACCAGCAGATTAAGGACAAAGTAATGCAGATTATTCTTGAAGCAGGTCTGAAAAGATTAGTAGACTAATTGTTTAATGTTTTTAAAAATTATTTTTAGAAAGAAAGCAAACAATTTTCCAACTCATTAGAGGTGATTTGCTAGTTTTGTCTGTTTAAGCTCATTTTATTTTTCATTGAGTAAACAAGACATCTGGACTCTGGGAGACTGTGATGCACATTTTTAACCAAGCTATTAATCGAGAAAATAATCAGATCGATATTGTCAATAATTATTCTTTATTTTGGTCCCGGCAGGTTCCCGTAGATCAGCTCTATTGGTTACAGCGGGTGAGTTTACAGACGCTGATCTTGATCTAGATTCAACTGGACTTGATGGCGATGCAGGTTTTTAATTTAAAAGTTACATATATACATGTAGTTGTGTGATTATGATCAAACGTGAACGATTTAGATGCTTGTATTGTGGTGCATTGTCCTTAGTTTAAAGCCAAAGGGAACAAAAATACTGTATTTATACTGACTGAATGAATTAGATTTATATTATTGTGCACTATTCTCTACATTTCCAAAAACAGAGAAAGTTGCTCTTTAGTCAGTTTAGTTGCAGTTGAGGATGATGAAATTAAAATTCTGTGGTTACAAAGTTGGACTCCCCCTCAGATCTGAAGCCTGTGCCCCCAGTAAAGAGGTGTCTTGAAAGTTTCTTCAGGATGTTAATAAACAGGTCAGGATGTTCAGCTGTGGACAAAGCTGGGGTGACATCCTCTCTCCAGCCTCCAAGAGCTTCACTCAACCCAATCCAACCATGCACCCAAGTGGTAAGTACAGACTATTCACAGCCAAGCCCAATTAGTTTTTGTTTCAATGCTTTACTTCTAATTCTAGTGTCATCTGGTATCACAACTGGCTATTCAGTCAAGATGTAAGAATACACTGTAGTCTAATGTGTACTTGTAGAAACAGTTGAAATGACCTGACTGGGCCTATTAGGTCAGCCATTTGTAGTTTCTTTCACAGGTAACTGAGTTTGGTATTTTTTCAAACATTTGTCTCTTTGATGCTTTTCTTGGTCATTTATGATAGTAAATGAAGAGTCCTTGGACTGCTGGTTGGACAACAGAAGCAATTTGAAGATGCCACTTTTGAGTCTGGGGAATTATGATGTGCATTTTTCACAGACACAGTTTCTGTGTGTAGTGTACTTCTCGGCCTTGACCACTAGGTGTCAGACTTGACCACAGCACTGCCGCTCCTGCGCTCTCACGTTAAGGCGTCTGTTACTGAAATGTTGAGTTTCTCAACCCAATTCTGTTCTTACTCCTCAATATCATATATTCCCAGCAATTTTAACAACTTGACAAGTCTTCGTCAATGATATTCTATTTTGAAGAGCATAGAAGAAACTGCAGATGGATTATAAAAAATGTTGATACTTTTTCCACATTTAATTATTTTTTTTAAAAGAAAACAAACCAATATCCATTGAGGAAATTTCTGTTCATCTCCATCCACTTTTCAAAACAAACCCGTAGCATGAGAAACTCTGCTTGTGTCTGCAGCCTAAAAGGTTTAGATTCCTGACATGATAAGATAAAGGCACTGATGGAAAAAGCAAACATTTAATCTGTTTGGTCTATTAAAGAAGCTGCGGTAGCACGTTTGGGATTGTGCAGTAATATAGTATTCATAAGGATTGTTCTGGATCCTTGGAGAAATATATATATACACACACACCTGCCTCACAAGTCAGACTCAATATTCTCCTCCGGCATTACCCCTGGGGAGGAGAGGTATAAACGTTTGAGTCTATATTCGATATATATGTTATCACTAAGAGAAGATAGAGAGTTCAGCGCAGGGATCATATAGCTGAGGGTCATACCTACAAGGGCTGCGATGCTGTTCTCTCTGCTGCTGCTGCTTGATAACTTGGTGCTGATTGATACATTAATATTGCATTGATCCGTGTCTTTTCTTACACACAGGGGCCGCTTCTTTACATCGCGCCACGTTAAAGCAAGGTAAGGGGGAAATCTTTGTAGCCTTAGAGCTTCCCAGTGAGTTTAGTGTTATTTTGTGCTTGATCCAGAACACTACAGAAAGCCAATAATCAAAGAGCTTGCATTTTCTCATTATTTTTTTAAACTTTAGGACGTCTGAATGAAAAGAAAAAAACAATGTACCAACTGTCAATGTGGATGTTGCATAAGATTAGTTTACATTGAAAAGAAACTCCCACGCAGTGCTCTTATATGGATCTCGCCTCACTTGGGGTTTGAGGGCAGCGTGTGTGAATCACAGTGAATGCAACACATTAGACAATTTATCTGCAACAACAAACACCTTCTCTGGCGAGGCATAACAGGTTTTCTAAACGTAGCTGGAGACAAAACAATAAGGCTGTCACTTATAAACATCTCAACTGAGGGCAGTGGTTTAGCCAGAGATTTTTCTTTCTTCAATTTATTTGGGCTGTTAATGATAGGCTATCAGATTCCTATCTCCCTTTCCTGCTCACTGCTCCCTGCTGTAGCCTGGAGGACTGTTTTGGCGAGCATCTGGAGGCAGGCTGTTGAATAGGCCCCATTCTTGCAGGGCCCTGTGCTCCAGCGAGCGCACTCGGGGCATGGACGCTCGGCCACGGTCCAGAGAGGAGCCAGAGCCGATGGTGGGGGTGGGGAGGAGGGAGAGACGAAAGGTTCAGCTTCACACACAGCAGCTTATTTTAGTTGTGAATTTTCTCTCAGTGCACTATTTGCTTCAATGCACTGTGTCCTCCACAAAATGTTGCTGCTTCAGCCTCCCATTCTATTTTTCCTTTCCTCTATCTCTTGTCTTCTGTCTTTTATTTCCCTCCTGGTGGTCCTGTGCCATCTTAGACCCGCCTTTCTTTCTTATAACAGGATCTAAAATATTGAACAATTCACAGCAGCATGGACTCAGGCCTTTTCTCCACAGGGGGAATGGGCGGAGGGGGTGGTGTAGCAGTCAGCCTGGGTGAATATGGTTGTGGAGCAGCTGAGGACGTCTATTTTCAGCTGATTTGAAGGATGCTTGTGGACAACTGTGACCTGAAGCCTCAGCCACCCAGTGTTTGCCTTGTACTCTTTCATAGCCTCGTGTCATTTCCTTGTGGTAAAGAGAGACCAAGGGAGGTTTCAGAAGTTTGAATGTTATAATGTTAACACTGAATTTAAAAGAGGATTCATTTCTTGCTTCAGTCTTTATAATTTGAGGATTTGAAAATGTCTCACTGTTGTTTCTGTCATTCACCCTCATGCATCAACACTCCAGAAATATTACAGTATTAATCTTTTCTCTCTATTTAAGGCGCTCAGTCATAATCAAAATCCTCATGTAATCTTTGCTGACAGAATTTGACTGATACAACTTGTCCGGATTTGCTTTCGCACTTCCCGTCCCTATTGATTGTGTGGCTGTGAATCTGGGGCTTCTTGTGTCTGCCCTTGCTGTTTGCCGGTTCAGATGTTGAATCAATGTGTTTGTGTCTGTCGAGGGAGGCTCTGGCTCGGGCCGGAGCTGATCTGTAGAAGGTAATGGGATTGTAAGTGTCTGGCAGACAGGAGGAGTGGTAATGAAATGAGGGGCCAGGGCTGTCAGAGCGAGAGATTTTAACTGACAGCCACCCGCGTCGGAGGACACACACCATCTAGCGTGCCGTTTGTGTATGTTTTTTTCACACGTGTGGGAATGTGTCGGGAATGCCCGTGCAGACACGCCACTTTCACAGACTCACCGGATCCTGCTGACAGTCAGACGGGATCACATGAGTTAGTGTTTGCTCGCCGTCATTAGCTCTGTGGGTTTGCAGCTCTGCCGCAGTGATAGACTGGAACCTCAGGATGACAATATAACTGCAGCATGTTACAGCAGAGAAGGCGTGACCAGCTCCTGCATCTCCTGCTCTGCTGATAGTTCTTATCTCAGAAAGCAGAGAAATAGGGTAATACTGTCCCTGCAGCTGTCAAAACAGTCATTCTCTGTCTGTTTACTTGATGCATGTTCCTGGGAGATAGAGCTTAGCTGAGCTGTAAGAAAGAGGTTATGGATTGTCATAGTACAATTTGTGCTGGACTCTTGTAGGAGGAGGTTAGCATTTGGGTTATCTAAACTAAACCAAAAAAAGCTTTTCATCTTGTTGTTGTTATATCATATTCCTGCCAAATCCTTGCAAATATTCCCTTGGCCATTCTGTGAATTGTCCTCCTTCTGTCCATCCTTTGAAATCATCATATCAGTGCATAAGCCCTATATGTATCCCATTGTGATTTGATTTGGAGAGCAAAAATGGCAGATTAGTCTTAAATCCGCCCAAGTAGATTATCCACTCATCTCTAAAGCTCATGCTTTGAGGGTTCCTCATAATTGCCGCATGCGGTTGAGGGGGCAGGAGTGCCCAGCTTACCCGTGGTCGGAGAACAGGACCGATCTGCTTCCACAATGCCATCCGTGTCTGCTTATTAAAAGTGCGGTTGACCTCGGTTTTTCCCCCGTGTGCCTCTTCCCATTGTGTTCTGTCTGATTGATGTTGACTGGGGTCACCTAAGCCCATGCAGGGATCATGGCACAGTGCGCAGGGGGCTAAATGTTTACATGCATTCATTTGACTTTACCCAGGGGTCTGCCGGCCCAGTCCCGGCTCGGCCTGCGGACGGGCAGACCAGGCCATATGTCACACTGCTGGATTGAAGGTCAGACCCACCAGGTTACGGAGGCTAGTTAGGAAGAATAAGTACTCTTTGTGGGAGGGTCCTTACCTTGTGTTTTGGCTCTGAGCTTTCAGCTGTGACGCCAGACACGACTCTTAACATGAGTGGGTTGTGGAACATGTGTGACACTAATGTTTGCCTCTCTGTTGACATGAACCTGACAGACATGACAGAAAATAGGCCAGTATATCATACACGGTGTTTCAGTCATGCACTTATCTGGAGCCAAATGTGACAGTGAAGATGAACGTAAAAAATTGTTTAGGTTGAATAAGAGAATATAAAGAGCTACAGGGATAAAAAGTTAGACTGTGGAGCATCAGGACTGACACAAATGGATCTCTTTTCAGCAGCAAGGGCAGGCTGAAAAGTCAGTGATGATCCTACTGAAAATCACTGGAACTTACATGCAAAGTTGTTAAACTCATAAATAGATTGTTAAAGAAAAATGACTGAACAATGAAAACAATTGGAAATAATTGGGTTATGAGGGGGCATAATATTGTTTAAATTTGGAGATAACGGTGCTCATTTTCAGAGTTTTTACTGGAAGACGTTCACAGTGTTGCACTTGGTTGTTCACCTGAAACTGAAAGAAATAGTAGTAGAAAGAAGTATCAAGAATGAAAAATGAGAGCTAGAGAGAAAACCTTGGCTTCTTTTTCGCCTCTGCACAGATGACCAGTCAGAGCATGAAGTGGGTGTGAATGTCATTTTCGGAAAGTTACAGAAATGGTCGGACACAGTCCTCCTCAATCTGATGTCAGAAAGCATATCTTTAAGAAAGCATGTAAATGGACAAAACCCAAGAAAATGAAGGTATGTTTTGTCAAAGTGATGATCAAGTTTTTTTTTCGTCTTGTGTTTTTTTTGTATGTGCTTGTGTTTTGTTGCAGTACATTTAGTGTTTTTGCCTATGTGAAAGTCCATTTATCTCTAATTTAGCAATACTGTCCAAGTTTTCATCAGAAAACAACACCTTGGACATGGACAATAGACAATGGCAAAACATTGGGATATTGTCTGTTATAGATTTGGCCGTGTTATGCTAATTGCAGCTACTGTAGCCTTGCTTTTTCACATATGCAGTCAAATTCTTTAAAACCTATAAACAGATTTTGCAAAACATCTCTGTCAAAAATGTTGCTTGTAGTTGCATGTGTATTGTTAATAATGACCTGGAAGTGTCCCCCATCAGTGGCAAAGTTGGTGTCTTTTTTTGCTGATGCAGCGTTGTGTTTGGGGTCAGGTTAGCAAGGCTTTGGATAGTACGACAGAGAGTTCCCGGGTGTTACAGCAGCGGCTTTGCCTCAGCACTGTTGTAATTCACCCAATGATTTATCAGCCAGCCATTGATCCACCTGGTAAACATTCATTGCTTTCAAACAGATTTTCCACTCTGGTTAGATCTCTCTCTCTCTCTCTCTCTCTCTCTCTCTCTCATGCTTATGCATTGGAATGCGAGTGTGTGTGTGGTGTGTGTTTTTTAAATGAATGTTAACAGGCGGGCGGGGGTGGGGTAACTGATTGGAGTCTGAGTGAGCGAGTGTTGGTAGAATGTGGTTGAGACTACGAGAAGAATGGGACAGAGAGCAGATAGTTTGGTTGTGAGGCATAGAAATAAGGGATTGTCTGCTATTTCTCTCACCCATTAACCAGACCAGGGCCATTGTTGCGCTCACTTCCCACTGGCACACTGTTGCTGTGACTGACAGCTCGACAAGCCGCCTCTGTAGGTCTGCCACATGGTGGGCCGCTGAATGGGGAATGCAAAATGTCAGTGCTTTGTAAAAACAGCTTACCTCATCTCTTTATGTTGCGAAAAGCTTTCACCTGCGCTTCACTTAACACTTTAGTAATTGCTTTCGCTCCGCAGCCCCGAGGCTAAAGTAAAATGTGAGTGCTGTTTTTTTTAAGCTATTCAGATGATTACAAATGCAATTGATCTTGTTTTATTGATTTCTAAGTTGGTGAATGTCAAATTTCATGTAGTGGTTGTGGTGACTTGTGTAGTACCAGTGAATTTCTTTCTTGTACAAAATGCTCTGTGTTTAGTAATGACTATATGTTTATACACTGACATGCACATATGTTGGTGAGTGCAGTACCATAAATGACCGGCCCAGTGTTTCGTCAGGATAACTTCTACTGCCCCTCTTCGCTCTGTCCCCACCTTGAGAGTCTCCATATACACCCACTGCACTCAGCCAGGGTGGCGGCGGGGAACGCGGGGCGAGAGACGAGGCGTGTTGAACGAGTCTCACAGGCGGAGGCCGTCTCATGGAATTCCAGAGCCAGAGCAGGAGGCAGAGAGGAGGCTGCTGGGGAAACAATGGCCAGGGACATCTGTCATGCGTGGCTGCACTCCCCTTTGCTTACAATAGGGCCGGGGGACCAGCCAGTGGTGGCTTTCTTTTCTCTCCCCTCCTTTCCGGGGACACTTCTGTCCCTTACAATGGGCCTTTTGTCCCCTCCCCGCTTTTTGCCAACGTTTAACCCTTCGAGTCTGCTCCTTTTTCTGCCTCTTCTTTCTGTCTCCGCTAGAAAACAAAACATAGTTGAAACCGCGACTATTCATTCACCTCCCTCCGCTTCTGTTTTTCATTATGACTTTTGGCTCTGTCTCTAGCTGTGCGCTGCGCTCTTTGCATGAATGTATTGAGATGCTCTTTATGCGCTGCGTGTGTGAGAGACAGACAGTGGCTGGAAATGATTCCTGCGCTCCTCATCCTGGTTTGCATACGGGAATAAGATAAAAGCCTCACAGTCCAGCGCTCTCTTGGTGCACCATACAGATCTGATTTCGCCACACGAGTCCATTGGCTTCAACACAACATGGCAATAGCCTCTGGCACCTGAGACACCATCCTGACTCAATATGCTCCTTAACCTCAATGGTGTCCTCTTCCCACCAGCACCATTGTGTTGCAGCCAGGTAGCCACGTTTTCAGGAAGCCGGGCCACTTAGAGGTTGTCATCACACACTTACTGCCCGTTGATGCAACACAAATCATTTCCTCTGAGTGATACACAGCGTTGTGAGCAGTCTGGGCACATGAATGACAGGAGTTTAGGTACTGTGACTTCCACTCAGTACCATTGATTATCAAACCCATGAAGATGTTAGGACGACTGCTCTGCGCTGGCTGGGATGTAATTATACTTGGTTCCTTGGAGCTGTCTCTTTCTCACTGTTTTCAACACTCATCAGCCTGATGTAAATTGCAAATTGATTTTTTCCCCAGCCTCTCATTCTTAAGGACTTAAGGGGTTCAAGCTGGTCTACAATTGATTGGTCAGATTGCAATTTATTATTGCTGTCAGCAACAAGACTTTTCAAGGGGAAACTTGGCAGTCGACTGGGTAAAGTGAACTCATCACCTCTGCCGTGCCAGCTTGACAAAGCAAAAACCAGCTGTGTATGAAAACTAATAGCTCAACTGTGGTATACACACAATTCTCTGTAGCATAATTTGGGCTGACTAAACACGTGTGTTGCCTGTGTTAGGTATGAGTCAGGGGTGGCATGATTGGAGTAAAGAGATTCCACAGCATCTATCACAGATCTAATTTACAGCCCCCGGCACTTTGTGATTCCATTCCCATGCTTCACCCGGCTCTGCACCATAATGGACTGACTGGCAAGCTGGACTGCTGTGTCCTGTCCTGGCAGCTAATTGCTGCCAGCTGCCAGGGGTCGGGGAACAAAGGGCTGTTTCAAAAAAGTGATCTGTTGATTGGAGAAGCTGTCCACCCTCCTTTAATGGGATGTGCTTCACATGAGATGTGGCATCTGTGTACAGTGCTGCCTCATTCTCGTGCACATGTCCCCGGGGGGCCCAGCGCACTGTAACACCAGCCCATCTGTGTTTTGTAAGTCGAGCGCCAAATGAACTCCCAGAGTGAACAACAGGACACAGTGTGCATGAATAAGGTGAAGGTGGCACAGTCCATTTCACGTGCTTGGAGGAGCTGGGAGGTGTGTTTTAAAATTTTATTAGTGTCATGATTCCTGCCTTGACATTTTTGCAGTTATTTCATCACATAGGTAGCTCTAACATCCACAACACCCGATGAAAGCAGCTGTATACATGTGAGGCCATCTTATCTGGGCTCTCCCTCCTTTCACTGATGCACATACCTTTTTAACTAGCTCTAAGAAGAAGGTGAGGGTGTTTTAGGAAGCAAATGTTTCATGTGAGCGGCTGAGTCAGAGCATGTGTTGATATGGAAGCACCTCTTGTTGGAGATAACATTCTTGTCTTTTCTCTGTCAGCATAAATATTTAAGTAAACCTGTCAGGGGTGCTCCCTCCCTCCCTCCCTCCCTGCTGGTGCTCTCTCGGAGGATGGAGAAAACGGGAGAGAAAGAGGCGAAAAAGACGGAGAGAGAGAGGGAGAGAGGGAGAGAGAGAGAGAGAGAGAGAGATGGGAACGATAATGGCCCCTGACTGATGTCTGTCTGTCAGCAGGGCTGTACTCTGTGGCTCTAACAGTACCGCTCACATGCAGACAGGTCCTGCGTGTGTGTCTAACACCTCTCAGAGCTGTCTGTCTGATCGATCGGCCCTCCAGGCTTCCTGTTATGACAACTCTCTCCACGCCTTGAGAGACCTCATCTGGGGCGTGTTCTGACAGGGCGGCCGCTTGGAATAGCTCTGATGAGAGGCAAACGCAGACCTCTATCATCCTGCTGCTGCTCCCTGTCACTCTTGCTTTCTGTCTTTGTTTGTGTCTTTGTGCATGCTTGTCTGCTGTTGGTTTGTCTTTCTCTAAGTGTCATAGCATCTGAAAGAATAGCTGTGTATTGCTAGAACAACAAACTCATTTTATACAGTAATAACGTTTGCATGCAAACAAATCAATGTGCTTATTATAATGCAGTAATTAGAATATAATTCATGTAAAACAGCTGAGGCACATCCTGGTAGATGAACAGCAGTTAAGTCATGTGGTTTTCTTTATATTTACCGGCATATTAGATTATTGGATGCAGATGACTTTTGAAGGAGAAAAGAAAATTCACCATAATATGTAGGATTACTGGTAACTTTTATTTCTGCAGTGCCAAAGTAGTAGACTGTAAAAGGGTTACATGAAAACAGAATATGTTTTTAATATATGTACTCAGGACTCCATGGAAAGCACTGTTGATGCTGGGTGGATAATGCTGGTAAAATAAAATAAATTCAGTATAAGCTATTTTTACACACACATTTTTATTGTATGCAATATAAATCACTGAAAAAGGTTTCAGTGACGCATCTATACATTCTCACTTTCTACTTTGTTCAGGCAGTGAAACAATCGCAAAACAAAAATACATGTACAAAAAGATGATATTGTTTAATTCCTTATATCACATTTTCCCCTACTTTCTTCTTTCACTGTTAGCCTGAGAAAGAGTAAATATGTTCTGGGTGTTTACATCTTCTGTTTTGACTGAATTCCTTACAGCTTTTGGGTATTTTGAATGTCTTTCTCTGTGTAGAACTTTGAAACCTATTGGAATAAAAACCGCTGTGGTTCATGAGCAATCTGAGCATTGAAGATACAAATAAGAGTAAGAACAATCATTATTGTACACATGTTTTCTTTTTAAATAAAAGTGTTGCTGTTCTATAATTGCTATTGAACAAGATGTTGTTTTCCACATGATTTGATAATCTGCCATTTCATAATACTTATTATATGGTTCTGCCATGAGACTTCAACTGCTCAGCAAAGAAAATAATACAGAAAATAAAATGAACAGCACATAAAGTCATACTTCTGCAGGACTAGTTCTGATTGACATTGTGAGGGTGAGATAAGGAGATCAGAGCAGTAAAAATGTCCTTGACAGAGCTCTGGCCTGGTCATAGTTAACAGATCAACCAGCACCATCTGTGACAACCCCAGAAGCAATTATCCCCTATCGCATCCTCGCTGACCATCTATATTAAAACCTGCTCACAACACCTGAGATTAACCCACGCTCGCACCTCTCCTGCCATAATCTTGCCTGTCCACCAGCACTCGTTCTTCTTCTTGCGTGGCTGAGCCAATAGTGTGGGGGCTGGTTCAGGGTCAGCCTGCACCTTGTTCTACGTATTCAGCCGTGCTGCTGCTGCCACCGGCCTGGTCTGCAATCATAGCTATGGCTGTCATAAAATGTCCTATAGCTGAAAATGACTATAAGCCATGCTATTACAGGCAGAGGTAGAGAGAGGAAAGGGGGGTTTGGCTGTAAAAGTAGCATCATGGACTTGTCCCTCAAACGACACCTGAAGGTCAGTGGCCAGCCACGGTGGTCCAGCTGTGCTCTAGCTGTGCTCTAACCCTCTCCCACAAACACCTCCAGTTCTCTTTGCTTTCCTCTTTATGTTTGAATAATCTCCTATACTATGCAATGTCAGACAGTTGTATGAAATGCATCATTTCATCGATTCTCTACTGCTCTACATCTACTTTGAACTTTGAGGGATTTTTTTTAGCTATTTCAGTCTGTTTTACATTTGTCATAGTGGTTGGACTTCCCTTGACCCTTGTGCCAGTTATGATGTTGTGTACAGTCTTACAGCAAAACTATAATAGGTACAGTAAATAACTGGAACTGTGAAGTCAAGGGCCAGAGGTAGGTGATTCTCTGCTCTTTGCAGATGTTTTACCATAGTACCACTCACCTTGGAGTTGATGAACCTAGATGCGGGAGCGGGTTACAGCGTTCCTACTCTTGCTCCTCTGAGATCCTGATGACTATTAGTCTTAGTGAATTGCCATTTGTTAAGCTCCTTTGAAGTTGAACAAGGTGGTTTGGGCAGATGCTGGCCAGATGCATCCCACTCGAGGTGTTCAAGGCGTGATTGTTTGGCAGGAGGCCGAGGAAATGCTGGAGGGACTACATCTCCCAGTTCTGCTGTAGGACACTGCAGTGGAAAATGAGGCCTGAGCTTTCTCTGCACACCCAGTTGCCTCATGGATAATCATCAAGCATTCACTCAGCAACCCAAGTATAAATCAGTCCCTGATAAGATGGTAAGAAAGAAAACTAGCAGAACTGTGGTATTTGGGGTCAAGGAGAGGCACAAATAATTGGATGGGTGGGTGGGCAGAGCTAAAGAGCGATACATTTGAGATAATTTGCTTTATGAAAGTTGTACCACTCACAAGAAATACATCAATATATCATTACATTATCTTTGGAACTTCTCAAAAGCATATTTTCAAGTCTCTCACACAGAGACTTTCATTCATTTCCGAGCACAGCAAAAATACTTACTGTCAGATGGAAAGATCAGTGTGTCCGTGGCCGCTCTGTGTGCGCTGTGCTTTCAGCCTAGAAAATGAACAGACCTTCAAAGTGCAGAGGGCCACAAAGACGGTGTGCACACTTGTGATGATGTCAAAGTGAAAGGTAGTGAAATGGCCCTGACAAAGAGCAGAGCTGCTGTGGCTCAATGAGAATTAGAGGTGAATAGGGAGATGGAATTGAGTCCAGGCTCATGCGCATGGCTTCATTGTGTGAAATGTTTTTCGCTCGCTGCTGGATAATGCTCAGGGCTGCCGTCTCCTTGTGTGCTGTCCTTGTGTTCCTAGCTGCAGCCTGTGAAAGGTACATCCAGCCTAGCCTGCTGAATAATACAGACTTTTATGGAAAGGGAGTCAACACTCCTTCGCAAAGAGAACATGCCCTTCCACATTGTGTCACAGTGACAAACAAAGCCCACACCACATCTTGAAGCCTAGGCTGAATGACTTGAATATGGGGGAAGCGCCCTGTCTCTGAGTGCATGTTCTCCTCTTTGCAGGGGCCATTAAGCTATCAAAGATGTGGCCTGTGAAGAAATGAAACATTGTCCAGAGCTGGAGAATTCCTCTGAGCTGGGGGAGGATAGGGTGGTGGTGTGTGTGTATGGGGGGGATTAGAGGAGGTTTGGGGGTGGAGGAGAGGGGAGACGATGATGATGGACAGACACGTGGGAGCCCCCCCAGTATCAAAGTAGCAGGAATGTAGAGCGGGCTGGTAGGACCTGGAACGTTCTTCTACCCCTCTGATCTGATGTGATGTGTGAAGTGGAGGGGTGAGTCAGAGCTTAGCGCTGCACACAGAGATACAGAGCAGGGCTGCAGTCGTACGGCTGGTTAACAGGCTTGAACCGGCATTACACAAGAAGAAGAAGGTGGTCACTTTCATGGAGAGCACTCATTAATGTCACGCTCTGTGGATGTGTTTTCTCATATGAGCATTTGTTCTGCTTTGATGAATGCCCTCTTTCTTGTGTTTTTGCAAAAAAAGCACAATGCGCCTCTGAACATCAATAAATCTTTTAACCTTGTGATACCTCTTGAAAAATCCAAATCCCATATCTATTTAGCCAGGAAAAAAACCACGTTGGTCAATGATATTTTCTGTTTAACCTGGTGTGATGATCTATGGGCGCTACCTTCTGGGTCTCACTGGTGTTTGGTTGTTAATATGTATGGAAGAATCAGAGCTCTGCTGCTTAATTGACCGGGGCAGCTCTCCATGGCTGCACGGGGTCACGGGCTGGCTGGAGACTCTGCGCCTCCACACCATTTGATTTCCTGCTAATAGACAAAGCCCAACTCTTCCTCCAAGTGTTCAGTCACATTGAGATACACATGGATCTCTTTGACCTGACTCATAACGCTGCGAGCACACGGACAGAGACAGACAGAGAGGGGGAGTGCAGTGTCGTCTGTGGTTTGCCATTACAGAGATGCCTCAAGCTTTTACAGTGTCAGTCCAATTACGGCTATACATCCGCATCTGCTTAAGTCCATTTGCTTTTACTTAATGCCCCAACTATTCCCTGATGCTTTTTTTTCTTTGCTCTAAATACAAATCTCTCTATCCATCTCTTTTTCTGTCTCCAGGCTTAGTGGCTCCTTAGCCTCTCTCTCCACCTCCCCACTCAACATGTAAGCTGCTTCTCACCACTGGCTGTAGGGTCATTAGCCCACCGGAAATTTTGGCTTTGTTTCTCTTGCTTTTTTTCTTTTTTTTTAACCTTCGCCTGGAACAAAGGGAGAAACATTCAATACTTATTGATTTGGAGACATACAACTTTTACTGGAGATCCCATTTAATCACAAAAGCTGATTTATTGTAGGCCCTCTGACAATCCCATTAAACTGCTGTCTAGCTAATCAAGTCCATTCTTTCTCCTCGAGGACTAATCTTTTATGGGGCCAGCAGAACAAATCCCGGCAGTAACAGGATTGGCGGGGAAATGGAAGGTTTAGGCCTGCCTCGCCTTACTGTAAAACGAAAAAAAAAAAAAAATCATCACACAAAATGATGAAAAATATTCACGCTGAGTTCGGTACTGATTTGGATTTACTGGTAAAACAGACAATTAGTTTTAGATTCTTCAAGTGATTCTGTTTAGAGGCTACTACTACTTGTCAACTTTGTCACGTCTTAAACGATTATTATTTTTATTTTTGAACCTGTGTCCAAATTTGATGATAAACTTGACACTAAGACAATTTTGTACACACGCAGTTGATCTTTTCTGTCTTCTGTCATTTTAGGATAATCCCACCATGAACCACTGCTGTTGTTCATCACAGTTTTCTTTACAATCAGACTGAGCTCACCAGTGTGCTTTTTATCCTCCTTTATCTGGATCACCTGTGCAAAATTGTATATTTTATCTACAGATGCTTTATTACATATGTATTATATATATATATATATATATATGTAGGACTCATGTGCAGCTTCTCTTCAGATTTAAATGAGGCGATCCCAGACACAGCAGGCCCTAAAACCTCTCATAATTAAATTGTTCTAGTAAACCTTTATGTTTTCCCCCCTGCATGTTGTGCGTGTACATCCCTACTTTATGAGTCACTCACTCATTGGTGCTACAACCCATCCACTAAATGAAGTGGAAACCCAAAAGAAATGATGATGGAAACCTGGAGACACATGACTGAATTTTATGACGCGCTGATAAAATTTCACTACCTCTTGTCTCATTGGATGACGGCGTTGAAGGTGTTATTGCTTTATTTTCTTTCATTTCATTTTGAGACATCCAGCCCTTCTTTGTTGTTTTGACATCAATCTTCAAAAACTCTATTTTTTTCTATTTCACCATTGCATTTATTCAGCAGGACTCATGAGTACAGTACATTTCTCTTTGTGTTGCACACCAGATCATTGTATTGTCATTTTCTCAGTGAAGGAAAATGTCAGTTGTAACATTTCCATTAGAGAAAAAAATGATGTTATTTCAAATTGTATGTGATAGAGAGCTGTAATTGCTTGCTGTTGCAGTACCTTGAGGAATTCAATACTGTCAATAGAGTGCAATTTTGTGTCATTTAGTATTAGTCTGCTGTGCATGTTCTTTTGATTGTCATCTGCAGTGAAACACTAACTGGGCTGCAGGGTATCTACCTGCTTTGTGTTTTCAGTTATGCTGCAGTCCCTTCAATATGATGAATTTCTGTTAGCCCATCCTAGTGTGTAAGAACATTTACTTCAGTCTGCTTCTCTTGGCCACTCATCGATCCCAAGGTTAGAAGGACAATGTGGACCTTTTGCACAAATAATGCTATGGCTGCATTCCTATTTGAGCCCATGGATATAGTTCCTGTTACTAGTGTTGGTGTTTTCATATGTGGGAGTTTACTGTCACAGAAGACCCTTGACCCTAATAATAAGCTATCCAGTGTAGATCTAGGCTTGACACACCCAAGACACACAGGACAGAGTGCTGCCTCTGCAGGCCGCTCCAAAAGTCCAGCTCAGCACCTCTGGACCTCAGTGGAGCGACCATTGATTTGATCTCCTCACTTATTCCTCCATTGACATGGATACACTGTGTCAGAGCTCCTTGACAGAATGAATCTTAGTCAGTCTAAACAGGCTTATTGTCAGCAGACATTTTAAGGTTTTTCCTTTGGTGTTTATGGAGATTTTCAGCTCCTAATTCAATAGGAGCACTGCATAGCTTTAGATGGCGATTGCATTTCTCCCCTCTCATTTGCATACTAAGGGTGGGTTCCCACTGGAAAGATCAAGGCAATCTATGTGTGGCCAATGCTGGGCCGCTGCCACGAAGCCTCTGTCGATTCCATTAAAGGTGGGGCCAGATGTTTGTCATTACCTTTATTGATAACCACAGGGTCAATACTGTGATTTATTCTGCTGGGATAGGACTAAGCTTTAGCCACAAGTTTCACCAGGGCCTGATCAATAGTACACAATGGACAAGTACAACATGACCACACATGAACTGAGAGCATCAGCAAAGCTGTAAATCTATCATGAAGTTTTGTGGTCAGGTGCACATGCTAACTACAGAGGAACTATAAAACCTGTAGGGTGTGTTTCATTTCTATTTCAAAGTCCACAGCCCTTGACTTGTAGCACAGTCACATCTCATTGTGAAATGGTTGCACACAGTGTGCAAGGAGGAGAGTTTACATGTGTTCCTGCTAGGGGTGTGCCATATCATATCATATCTCATTCACAGTAATATTCGTATAATTTTTAATATGACAAAATTATATTATCATATTGGCAATATTCTGACTTGCTGGCATAATGACATCATAACGTTACACCAAACATCAACAAGCATGGCTGAAAGTGTCACAATCACAATGCTACTGGCTCCAAGATGGAAAAGTTTAAGTGGTTTGATGACAAAAGATCAGAGATACAACAAACCATGGTAATATGTAAAAAGTGCAAAAAGACTGTAATAACAAAAGGGAGAAATACAACAAATGTATTTCACACAGAAGCACCTGGTTGAGTATGGGGAAAGCCAAAAATCCTGTGAGGACAGCTGAACAGGTATTGTGAGTTTTAAACCAAGCAGACAAACTCGATTGGCTCAGCATAGCATCGCTGCATATTCGGCAAGTTGTACATCAAGAATATCATTTCCACAGACATGCCCTGAAATATCTTGATAGTATTGTATTATTGCTCAGTCCTTGTTATGTTATGTTTCTGACATACAGTATAGGTCCTACCTGTGTTTTATATCATCACTGGATACCTTTTCAGTGCTGGCGGCCTTCCAAAAAAAATACCTTTAAATTAAATTGAAAGTAAACACTCTTTTCCCCCCTCGTTTGCTCATAAATGTTTAAACATGAAAGTTGAATGTGTAGCCTGTGAAGTGCAGTGGTGCAGTAAGTGGAGCTGTTTTGTCCACAGCAGTGTGTCCAGAGCTGGACATTCCTCTGGTGGCTGTGGTCTATAGGAGGAGGGCACTGACAGCACCTTCTGAATAGACGCTGAGTCGCCGGACTGGACCAAAATGTAATTACCTCTCCCTCACAATGTCACACTGCAGGCCTGAGCTTGACAGCAGCCTCAAAATGGAACTCGCTGGGATTGAATTAACCTCCAGCTGGGAACGGTGTTGTTGTGTGCGTCGATGTGCGGTGTGAACCACACCTACGCCTTTTCCATGCCTGCAATTCACAGAATTTTCTTGAACCCACGCTGTCACACTCCTATGCAGTACAGAGTCAGTTTTCTAAAATTGCTTGGGCAAGCAGCGCTGTATTGTGGCATTTTGTGACTTTTGGCCCAACCAGCCAACCACAGGAATCGGTTCAGACCACTGACTAGTGTAATACACTCTCACACTGACAGACTTGGCTTTCTGATTGGGAAATCTGGTAGCAGGAACACTGAGATTATTCTCCCTCCCTGAGCTTCATAAACTTATTGCAATGATAAGCCAATAGCTTCAATAGCCCCAGAGTTATTAGAGTCACTCTATCCCTGTCAGTGACAGTAATTTGCTGCTCTGAGCATAAACCTTTGTCATAGTCTTTAACATCAAACAGATTATGTGCAGTCACTTATTGAGATTGATTCATATTTTCATGATGTGATTTATTTGCTGGGGAGTGTACAGCATGCACTAGTTGAATGGGCTAATGTAATGTAATGGGGACTTAAATGAGCCATTAATCTGGCGGACCCAAGGGTAAAGGGACAGCACATCAGGGATCCTGGGAGCCTGATGAAACCAAGATGTGGGGAGCTGCAGATGATCACAAATGATTTGTGATTTCATTATTCTTTAAAAGGAATAACAGGCATTTAAACTATATTACGAAGTTGATGTTTTCATGAGACTAAATATTCCCACAAGTGTTACATCTATAAAAAGTCTAATACACATATGTATCTCTGCTGGACAGAGATTTTTCTTTCTTAAAATGTTCCATCAAAAGCGGTTTATTCATAACAAAAGGCAAACTGGCGCTTTAAACGGGGGATACCAGGTGCTCCAAGATCGGAAATTGAAAATGGAGATAACACTGTAGAGGTGGTGATACACAATTATCTATGGGCGGCGTTAGATATTATAAATGACCCTGTGAGACCAGGGAGGGAGGTGGGAGCCAGTGAGCTGTCGGGGGCTTCCTGGCTGTATAATTGAAAATCATTCAGACAGCTGTACAGTTTAACCTTGGAGGACCATGGTCTTAGTCACTAATTGATAGGTTGGCATGTACCGGCAATTGAAACGTGAGGAGCTATGTGGGTAGACTTCGAACCTCTGTGTGCTCGTATGTGTCTTTATGGACATACTGTGCTTCAAGAAAGCTTTACAAAGCACCACAAGAGTGGCTTCATAAAAGTGCTTCAGTGTCTCTCTGATGTCCCTTTTCCTTGAATCTTTTCTGACATCCAACCACACAACACATTGCTGGTAAATCACTGCATTTTGACGTTTGTAACATTGACATGTGGAATCTTTTCAGCTCTGCAAACCACCCACCATCGTCTGATATAACATAATAATCCCAACTTTGAAGCAGCCTGTATTCGGGGGTGATACAAGCCAGAAAGTCTAGTGAATGATCTCCAGGAAGTAATAGATCTCTCTGTCCAGTCGGAGCAGAATCCTGTCTCCTTCCTCCATGCAGAGGGCCGGTGCAGTGTGGTCGTCTCTTCCCTCATGGAACCAGATGCATTATTGATGGATGGCTGATTGGGAACTCAATTACACAGAGATTACTGGGCTGGCAGACACTGGGACACCGCTACCCTGTCAGAACGATTGAATTAGAGCACAGGAGAGAAGGGAAAGTGTCCTTCAGAGACGCCTCTCCTCTCTCTGCAGACCTCCTGGGGATGGCAAACGGCCACAGCCTAGTTCATCCTCTGACAGATGACCTTCCCAACAACTGTAGCTGTAGCTGGGCGGCCAGCTGGCTGCACAGTGCTGCACAGAGCAGAGGGGAGAGGCTTATTACAGGCAAACCAGTGTTTGGACAGTGCGCTATGGTTGTGCTTTTCGTGGCTGTGGGTTGTTGTGGATTTACTGTTTGTGCGTGTGGGTGCACGCGTATGTGTTCGTGTATTCCTCAGTATAATTTGATGTATCAAATGACAGCTGCTCTTCCTTTCGTACAGAAGTGGATGCAATGATGAGAAAGGCTCGGAATGCGAATGTATGTGCATAAATATTGGCATTTCACCAAATCTCATTCATATAACATGGTCCACCTGAATGAGAATCGTGCCTTGCAGGGTCGTATGCCATTACAAGTTTAATGTGAAATCTGGATCGAAGAAGATGAGAGAAGGGAGCCTCGGCATCTAAAATGGAAGCATTCATCTTCCTTTTCTGTTGGTCAGCAAATGTGCTCAAAGGAAAGGAAAAAAGCAAGGCGAGAAAAGCTGATCTCGAAGAAGAGAAATCATTTCATACCAGACCACACGACGAAGCCTATTTCACCCTTTGGTCTGGTACAAGTGGCTATCCTAGGCTTCTGTTTATTGCATTCATCAGTGAAGATATGGAAGACCGATCTTATGTGCCTGTGGCTTCACGTTTCTGCTCCACAGCTCTTTCTTAGAGGAAAGCTCTATTTATTTTTGACAGTCATTTACAGATGCACTTTTCTTCCTGTATCATTTGTGAAAAAAGCACGTGTGTGATCATGGACATGGTTTTCCATTTCTTAAGTGTCTTCTTCTATTGTAGCTATGTCAGTGTGTCAGTGAAGAGAATGACTCTTGAAAGAGACCATTGTTCGGCTTCGCGTTGTCAATGGTGACGGGGCCGTAGCTAGGATTAGGTGGACAACAGCCAGCTTTCACCAGGCTCCGTGCTTTGTCCAGGTCTTCTCCAACAGGCTGGACACTTTAGAAAAGACACCCCGGTGAGCCGTGCCCCTGTTTCCCTGAACACTGGGCACGAGCTAGACCCTGGAGAAAAGGTTTAATAAGGAGTGGAGAATAGCCATTAGCTCCCTACCAACCTCTGTTGATGGAGGAGAAAATAGAGGGACCAACAGACCAACAAGAGCTATTGGAGTCTGTGACAGTCACGTAAGGGAAACTAATTCCATTTCCTTTAGGTTGAAGTTGAGCCTGACCGGTTCACCAGTTCTGGGGTGAAAATGTACCACATTTTCAGTCATTACAAAATTTAAGAAGCCAGAGTTGAAAGAAATTTGTAGTTGCTACACATGTGATTTATTCCATCTAATTCACCACAGTTCCTCACTTATCAAGAGTATGTGTGTGTGAGAGCTTATTGATATTATGCCTTTGCTTATATGTCTGCCAGGCTCTGTGTGGTCTGGGTTGAGTCCCTCTCTTCTCTTTATTACCACTCAAACATGCATACACATGCAGTATGTACACACAAATGGCTGCACGCACACAAGCAACCAGCTTTATTTATAAATCTCGTATTTCCTATATTTCCCCCCAGCGAAGTCATAGCTTTACTGGATGCACACTCACACTCTTTCTATTTTGCATGTAGATGGCAAACATTGATTTCCCTCATGCCTGACCTGCATATATGAATTGTCTTTTCAAAATTAAATCAATTTCCAATCAATTTTCTGCCACAAACACATCTATCAATAGCTGCTGGTTTGAGGGGATGGTGATTGAGCCATAATTAAGTGAGATTTTATTCACACATACCTGTACCACTCTAGTGGCCAGATAGAGGTAATTTGATCAATAACCTATAAATTACTTTATAGACAACTAGGCTGAGGTTTATCTCAACAGTGAGGTGTTTTTACTTACTGATAATTGACACAGAACTGGACCAAACTGTGGTAACATTTATATGAACGATAATGTTAAAAAATGGTTTTAATGGCAAGCACCTAGCTCCAAAAATTGCTCTCTTTTGATTGGCGGCTTCAGTATGATTTAAGTCAAGTCAATTTTGTTTTTATAGCCCAGAATCACAAATCACAATTTGCCTCAAGGTGCTTTTCAACTGTACGGCATATGGCACAACCTGTTCTTCGACCCTCAATTTGGAAAAACTCCCCCAAAAATCCTTTTAAGGGAGAAGAAAATAAAAAGATCTGAGGAAGACTAACAGAGGAGGGACCCCTCTCCCAGTGCGGACAGACAGGCAATGCAACCCACAACCCACTTTTCAACCCCAGAGATCTGGAAGGAGGACAGGCCACACAAACAAAGCAGAGGTGGCACAGCATTCACACAGATATATAGATAGAGAGACAGACAAACCCACAGAGGGAGAGAGAGAGAGAGAGATTGCATGCAGATTAGGGAGAGAAGAGGAGAGGCTGAATCTCCTGGGGGACGATGGTCCAGATCCAAACGTCTGAATGAGGAACTGACAGCCAGGAGAGAGAGGAGCCCAGATGGCCGATGGCCCGGCAGAGAGGAACCTGAGTGAAAAGAGAGGAGAAGAAAACTAGAAAGAGAGAGAGAGCTTGGCAGTTTGTGGGAAACAGAAATAAAAACAACAGAAGGTTGCAGAGATAAACATGCATCATAAGTACTGGAGTTAATAAAATTGACTTGCCATAAGGATAATGGTAACAGGGACATGGCCTGAGGTGTTGAAGGATGATCACTAATTGAAATTTAAGGTGAAAAGATGAGTTTTTAGCTCAGGCTTAAATGTCTCCAAAGAATAGGGAGGTTATTCCAGAGGAAAGGGGCACAAAAGGAAAAGGCCCTGCTCACCTCTTTTTAACTCTTGGGACTGACAGGAGCCCTGTATTCAGAGAGCGTAGCGCATGGGGTGTAATGTGATCAGACAGATATGAAGGGGCGAGACCATTTACAATTTTATAAGTTATCAGAAGCACCCTAAAAGTCTGATCTGACATTGATAAGAAGCCACTGAAGTGAAGCTAAAATTACATCAGCCACGGAAAGGCTGAATTTTAGCTGTATCATGGAAGTGGAAAAGGATGGCCTTGGTGGTGTTTTTAATGTACTGATTGAAGGAGAGGGTAGGATCAAACTTAACACCAAGACTCACGCAGTTGTAGAGGGTTAATGTTACTTGGTCAAACTGGTGTCTACATCGAACAAAGCCAGTGGTTCATGGGGTAATCAAGGATGGGCACAGTGAATGTGGATCAAGGACACAACAGACAGCAAAAGACCATGACAGTTAAAGGAATCACAAGAGACCCTTCGATGCTTCAGCTATTGTGAGCCATTTATTCAGATTCACCTCCTTAGCCCCATTTATACGAGCTGTCAATAACATGTAAATAACCCATTGTCTGATGATTAGTGTGGTGGGGTTTCCAAAGCACTGCAATCATTTTCTTATTGGCTGTTAAACCTGGAAGCGCTATACACGTCTGACATGTAGGAACCCAGGATGAAGAAATGTCATTCAAAATCAAAACTGTCATGGTCACAGTCTCTGAAATATGAACTGTCAGTTTGGAAGCAACATGCTGCCAGAATTCAGCAACAGGCATTTCCACATCGTGGGAATAAACGTACCGGGAGTCTTTAAAGAGTGCAAGGGGAAAGAATGAATCCCACATTATTATAGGATTGTCAAAGAGAACTAACATTAGACTCCAAAATTCTCCAAGTTTTTTTCTACAATTGTGCCCTAAATACCTCCCTTCTCAACAGAGTGATGTTAAAACACCATCTAGGTGTCTGAGCACATTGTTGTGATCAGAGAGCAAAACAGTCATCCCACTCTTTTGTAACGTTAGTTGCACCAACATTATAACAAAGGGCTACCACATAGTAATGTTGCCTGTAGAAATCTACACAGCGATACAATGGTGCCATTATATTAAAATAAAACAAATATATCAAAGCTAAAGCTTTGCGCGTGTTACCTTGTTTCCAGTGTCCATTATAACTTAAACAGCATGAACAGACTCTTAAAGACAGGAGTGAAGAAGTATGCAGAATAATAGAGAAATGTACATTTGACATTTGCAGTTCCATGTGATGAAGGATATAAAGCTGGAGCAGCAGTTATTTCCAGTCTTGTGAACCACTACCACGGATCTCATGACTGACAGTCTCACTCTTATAGTGTTGTCGGCCATAGTTAAAAAGTCAAAAAATGATTCTCAGAATCGCTGAGTAAAGCAGAAAGAATTCAGCTCCTCCTTTTTGTCTGGTGTCCAGCACCTGACAGAAGGCCTGACGTTTGACTGTGTGGTTGCTGCAGTCTGCAGTGAATCTCATCCTGTTGTCATCCATCATAACAATTCTTTCTTTGCAGTCCAGAGAATGGCCTGACAATCATGTAACGTAAAAACATTGAAGAGTGTGGAATGGAAATGGAAACCATTTTGGTAGCCACAGAGTGAGATATTGCACATTATCAAATGTAAAATGCAAATGTTGCAACATCTGCTTCTTTTCTCCATGTCCATTATTTTAAATTCCACAAAGTGCCAAAAAAAGAAAACTTCGTGAGATGAAACTAGCAAAAATAGGGAAGTTAGGGAGAGCATGAAAAGCATAAGCTGTTTCTTGTCCAGAGTTGCCAGAGCCCCAAGTGAATTAAATTTGATATCCTGTTTGGAGGTTAGGTTGAAAATGGACGTAAAGATTAAGGCAACACCCCCATCCTGGTTAGTGGCCCGTGCAAAATCTAAAAGCATCAGCTTCCTATTGTACGGCTGCTATTTGCAACACTTGTGTGACTGTGAATAAACTCCAAGGATAAAGTTTCTTTCAACCAGCTGAATAGGCTAAAAGTGCACAGTATGTTCTGCGAATCATTGTTCAGCCTTGTGCCATACAAAGGAATCCATCAGAAGATATTTGAAATAATGAATACATTCATGCAATTTGCAGCTGACCTATTCACAGTGAATAAATGCATGACATTATTTAAGGAAATCATCTTCATTAAGTAAGCATTTTTGCAAATTAATGTCAGTGACTCACAGCATCACGTTACAACTTGCCTCAGTAAGCAAGGTTCTCTTTTGCATCAGTTATCATTTTTGATCAACCTGCATTCATTTGTAGGACGTGAAGAGAAGTGTGCCTCTGCGGTGGTATATGTCATTAGATGCATCGATGATTTTTTAATTTGATTAAACACGTACGTCTGTACATTCAAGGTGAAAATGGCAGTTGTGCATTACACAAGTGTGCTCAGTGGCTGGAGCTTGATTGAGGGAACTCTGATGTTAAATCACTTTTAGTGTCTTATTGACAGTAACTAGTGTTAGGTCCTGCAGCTAGTGGATTAGCTCACTGCCTTTAATTACAGCTTAAAGTTGGCAGGCTGAAAGGATGTACACAAACAACACACTCTTTAATAAGTTTTAATCCACTGTTAACATTAAGGAATAATCCCACGAGCAGCACCCTCTGTCTACACTCTATAATTGCTTTTCTTTGCCCACAATTTCAGCTCTTGTCATTGTAAATCAACACAAAAGGCATTAAGAGCTACAGTCTGAATGCCAGCAAACAGTATAAGTGACCCACAGAGCTGATGTGACCATCTCCACATCTGGAGTTAATGTCCGACTGCATCAGGATTGACACCTCTTCTCCTTTTTCTCCCCTAGTTTGCCTACCTGCTTCCTCAGCACAGAAAACAAACCTAAGACACTAAAACAACATGCCCGCACATATTGTAATTCAAAACAGCTAGAAGCCCATTTAAAATCTAAATTCAAATCCTTGACCTCCAAATGTCCAACGACCTGTTTCCATGCCCTCAGACTGCGTGCCTTCATGGCGTGGAAAGTTCAGGTTTCCCAGTTCCCAGTGTCACATGTCCCTTTCCAGATTAGCAACATGCATGGACGTGACAAGAGACCCTCTGACACTGCAGGCACATGCCAACAGTGTATCCAACAGACAAAGTCTATGTGTGCAAAGGATCTATTGAGAGGTGGATAGCTGGATGGATCAAACATGTTTAAAGAGATTGTTCAGTCTTCCTTTGTCGTTCCTCTCTGCTTGCAGGTCATGATCAGCAGCATGATAATGGCAATGTGAAAAGATTTTCTCTGTGATTGTTAATACAGAATCAAGACTTTAATTTATGTTTGAGGCTTTGCAGAAACATTTCTCTAGCTTGAAAGAGGAAACTCATGAGGATTTCCACAAAACCTCAAGCTTTTAGCAGCTAACTAACACAGCCTTATGTTTTTCAAACACTCGCCCGTGTCTGAAGTGTGAAGCTATCCATCGACCTGTGAAGTCTGTGAGTGTCTTATCACTTCAGAGCGGTAAATCTGATGTGTCTGTTAAGTTTTGTGAATGACCTCTGTGGTGTGTGTGTGTGTATGTGCTGCGTCAGTATCTGTGAGCGCTGTCAGTGTGTGGAGCCATGCCACAGGGTTTAACCCCTCTGCATTGATCCCCGGGTTGCTCAGGGCCGCCGCCTAATTCTCCAATTTTCAGCTGTTAGAGATAGAATTGGAATAATAAACAGCTGAACCTCCCACTAATAATCCTGCTGCCCCCCAGTCCGTCTCTTTCTTATACACACACACACACACACACACACACACACACACACTTTGTCCCTTCCTCCACTGCTGCACTGCCGGCCCTCTTCAGGGCAACTGGGGCCGGGGTAGAGTTTCTTACTCTGCCCTAATCTCGGCCAAAG
Source organism: Holacanthus passer (assembly GCA_025331565.1). Classification (NCBI taxonomy): domain Eukaryota; kingdom Metazoa; phylum Chordata; class Actinopteri; family Pomacanthidae; genus Holacanthus; species Holacanthus passer. The sequence goes on along the minus strand of JAFREQ010000014.1, from coordinate 11,996,474 downwards.
CCCCAGCACTCGCTCCTCTGCTCTAATGAAATGATATCAGCCAACCTCGGGAGCCTGGAACTGATTATCACTACCAGCACACACATGCACATTTATGGATTGTTTGTGGATATGTGAAAACTCATAGGTAGAACATAGGGAGTGTGCCTCACTGAGCTTTGAGATGCTGTTACAGGAAATGACACGTAATGTGTGTTTTGAAAAACAAAATGTACAAAATTTGTCTGCCATCTTTTTCTGCTCACGGGTCCATGTGTTTGAATTTAGATGTTAGTTTCTCTGGAATAGTGCTTTGGTCTGGCCAGTCCACACCTTCCTGGAAACAATTAGTCTCCTGAGGTCAGGCCTTAAGTCTCATACCTGCGGTCTGGTCCACTCTCTCCACTAGCTGTTCACAGCCTCCACATTCCCAAGCCTCCAACCTCAGTGGTTATGTACAATGTCAATTACAGTGTCTATGGACTTTTAATTAACATAGGTGAGTTGGTTTTTGTGTTTGTTCGCTGGACAAATAATTGCCTCTCCACTGATAATTCATCAATAATCTTGTTGTTTCTGGACTTTGACAGGAAATAGCATGTTTATTGTCCCCAATGACTTAAATGAAGTCCAGAAAAAGTGAAGAAAGTAAAGAACATGTTTTTCTGTAAGATGCTACAAATGCAAACAATGTCACTTGTTACATCACTTACATACATCCAATGGCCCATGTCGTATTTCCTGTTTTTGGAATGGTATGAGACACGTAATGTGATTGGCTACATTGATCACCACACCACCACTTCACCCAGTCACACTGTGGGCACACGACAGCTGTGGTACATCATAACTGTCCTTACACACATGCCCTTGCACTTTGTTGGAGCCATCACAATTTTGCAGTTAAAATAGCTTTTCCCAAAACAGTTTCCTGATCTGGTGTGAAGGAGTTTAGGAGGTCTACACTATTGTACTTTCATAATAGAACTATAATGAGAAACTATGTCCAAACAGCCATTAAGCATTATATTTTGCTTAGCTAATCACCCTGTGGTGCTGTGCTTCATGCAGATTTTCATTTAACCTAATTAAATATAAGCCTGATTCATCAGTTTGGCTCGATGAAACCAGCTGACCTGCTAACACGGTTCATCGTTGGGCGAACAACCTGCTGAACGGAGGTGTTGAGTTGACGTGCCCCGGAGTATGAGGTCAGACACTAGTGTGTTGACCTGCACCCTCTCTCCATTCAGGAGTCATTTTCAGCCTGCCATGGTTCTTTTGTCTGCCTCTCATATCTCTCCATTAACCTCCAACCACCGGGCACCTACAGTCCTGACAGTAACCCGTGTCCCCCGGCTGTCCACTGGACTGAATGTCCTCTGAACGAGCCTGAGCTGTCACAAGTGTGCAGAAATATCTTAATGCATGTCAGAGGAAGGGGGGCGGGATCTTTTTTGACACCTGTCAAAATCACTCTAGTGACACGAGAACTAGTCCGTGCAGGCGTACCTGCTCTGTCTCTTTCAAACTCCCTTTCAGTCTTATTTTTCTCCGTTTTTTGGCTCGTCTCGTGTCCTGGGGCCCTGAAGTCTTTGTGCTTCAGTAGTGCTGGGCTCAGCAGGCCGCCTGTGTCCACACACTGCTGCCTCAGCACTAATAAGGCAATAGAGTGATAGAGAGAGCGCCGGAGTTGTCTGCTTTCAACATCCCTACTCAACCGTACCCTCACCTAACCCCCCACAGAGACACCATTAGCAAATCTATTGAGGATCCCATATTAGGGAAAACATTAAGGAGTCTAATTGTGGTTCTGAGCTGGGACTCACTGGGTGTGTTAAGTTTTGTAACCACTCTAATGAGTTGCAGCGTTTCCTCCAATGGGTTTATTGCCCTACATTCCAATTTGAGCCATGTCACTGACCATTGGGGCATCTCCTAAAATAGCTCAACCCACATGTGTAACAAGAGAATTTTCAGATGCCTTGTGTTTAAAGGATTATTACAACTTGGATTTTATTTTGGCAGTTTGGTTCATCAATTCTATCTGTTATAACACTATACTCAGTAAAGTAAGTGGTGAGATCCAGAGGCACGCTGACATTGATACAAGACAAATCTGGCAGGGCAAGAAACACGAGCGGTCGGGCGATCAGATATGTCGAAAACAAGCCAACAGTGCACAGGAAACTACACGTCAAGATAGGTCAAAGTAAAACCAGGAAGTGGGTTGGTAAACTGATGGATAGTTTGGGTAATAATTTCACAGCTTGCTCTCATTTTTATCTTCCATATATGTTTGACTAACATAGGTTTTATTTATGTATAATATGCATATTTAAGTCTGATGGATTTTGAGTTTGAGTCAAACACAGAGGCTGAAAATAGTGATATGGGGCACTGAATTTGATGAATTTGCTGTTTATCACAACAAATGAGAGAAAAATTAGCAAGCTAGCACTGGCATGATAGCAATGGAAAAGCAGCCGTCAAGATATTTGTCATATAGAAGTGGTTGTGGTTTTATCTAAGATGGATTGGAAAAATAATAGAAGTCGCTGCATTCCTTGATTTTACCAGTTAAGTTGGTGAATATAATGTTAATATGTCCAATATGAATTATAGCCAAGACTATGAAAATACCGAACCAAAACTATTTTTTCTGATAAAAAGTTTTATCACCAGACAACATCATGAACTAGCATGGCTATGGTACAGGAGGATTCCTTTCACGTCAGCAGGCCTCCAGGCTTCTCGGAGACCAAGCACTTTCCATAATACTGTCACATGTTGAAGTGCATGGGATGCTCTGGACACCAAACATATGATCACAATGTCCCTCTCTATTTTCAGCTGGTCCTGATCTCTATGTGCTCACTTGTGTATGTGTATATGTGTGTGGGTGGTGTCCTGTAGCAGTAGCGCGACAGGGAAGCTTGACTGGAGTATCGGCTCCGTGTAACAGGAGGAGATGACTGGGCCCTCAGTGTGGCGCTAAAAACAGCCTGACAGCTGTGTGTGTGGAGCGAGTAAACGAAACTGGAACAGCACCTGACCATGACATAGATGGAGTTTTGAAATATTTTTGAGTGACACGAATATTAGATCATAAACGCAAACATTGTTTAATGTGATGTTTACTGGAATATATTGCATGTTTAGGTTTTCGATTTCACTCTTTGAAAATTTTTACTGTCAAAGTCAGGAACCTCATCACCTAAAATGAGACTCCTCCTTTTCTTATTTCTGTGTTATAATAATGAGGTTAGTTGTTTAGTATTAAGAAGTGTTAAAGAGATTACAACTTGAAATGTACAGTTACTAATGCTCCATTACTTCAACACCTTTGTGGCTTTGACTTCTTTGCTGTCTTACTAGGAGCTGAATGGGAGGATGATCAACTTTGTGTCTTCAGTGGACAGACTGGGATAGTGGTGAATGGACGTGGCTAGTTTTCCCACATAAAGGAGGGATGCCCCTTACAGTAACTCCAAGATTGTCTTATTTGCGTGATTTGTCTTTTAACCAACTTCTAGCCACTGGTACATTTGCGAGTTCAGAGTTGGAAAGATGTGAATGCAGTTGCTTTGCTGTGATGACTAGCCCTGATGGCCGTCTCCTGGAACCCGGCATTTCAGTCGTAAAATTAGTTTGTAAGAATAATGCTAAAATGAATTTTAAATAGGACAAAAAACAACTTCAGGCAGGTGTGAGATAAAAAAACACAAATTAGGAAAGTCTCCTCCACGAAAGTCAATACAAACCATTTTAAAAAATAGTGTGAATTTTGTCCTTGCTGGTGGACTGGACTAATCTATGTTATGAAAATGCAACTGAATAATTAAGTGATCTACTGTGTTTGTCTTCCTGCCACCAGTGGCAGCACTGAGCACTCTGTTGCTGAGCAGTACTCCACTCGGACCTGAGCAAGAAATCCTGCAGTGTCCTTTATTTATTTGGTTTGTCATGACTTTAAAAAGACGCGTTTCTCGGTTGAAAAACTACTTGTGCGTGATGGCTACCTTGCACACGTGTGACAAGGTTGCTGCAGCCGGCCCTGTCTTTCTACAGTCAGTTTGCCTTTATAGATATAGATATTGAAACTGTAGTGAAATGTTTGTTCAATATGACTATCAACAGATCATTTTCACAGATCACATGCTGCTTGCTGACCTGTTAACATGAGAGCCGAAAGGTAAAGCTGCTCAGGTAGGCCCGGGTGTCACTTTGCCTACCTATCTGACTCTGGGTTTTTTCCAACCATGGAAGTTAAAAGTATGTTTTTTCTGCTGTAGAGCAATTTCTTAAGTAATGTAATTTCATGAGTAATAAGTAAATGATTACATTTTTCAACTATCTTGATCATCATCTGTTTTAGTGAGTCAGAGATGAAATAAGAGATTGTTCCTCAGTGTGCTTTCACCACAATCTGACCACTGTTCCTTCAGCTCTTTCTTAATCCTCCCAGGGCAAACCAAACTTACCCTGGTCATTTCCCTCCAACCAAAAACTTTCTCTCTCTTCACTGTCCTCTGTGTCCAAGCTGTGATCGCCCTCTCTCTCCTTCAGAGCGTGATTGGTCAGTCCCCCACCCTCTCTGCTGCCCTCCCCTCATTCTCTCTCTCTCTCTCTCCCCCTACTTAAATACTTTTAGCATAAAGAGAGAGAGAGGGAGGGGAGGGAGAGGGGGATGGGAGATTCATGGGGGAGGGGAGCTGAGTGCTCACTCTGTTGTCACTGGCCAGAGAGAGAGAGAGAGAGAGAGGGAGGGAGAGAGAGAGAGAGAGTAGTTGTGTCCCATATGTGGAAAAAAAGCATAGCAGTGCACACACAGTAGTCTGGTCTGCTCCAGGGATTATCGTAGCGCTTTCAGATCTGATGGAGGACATGCAGGCATGAATAGGTAAGGCTGCCTGTCTTCTCTGCATCTCTTGTGTTGATCTGCTGTCATAGACCGCTGATCTCCCTGCTGTTTGACTGAAACCGGAGCAGCACCGGGGCTGAGCGTGTTGTAGCAGCTCTCCTCTCTGGCCACTGACCATGAGACATTTCCCTGAGCAAACCAAACCTCCTGACTCCTGCCTTCTCCTTCCAGCCTCTCTCTCTCTCTCTCTCTCTCTGAACTGTGCATGGACAGAGGTGCGTTTGTTTGAAGTGGAAGCTGTGGTTTCGCTGCTCTAGTGTAGTTAGTTATTCTGGGCTGAGTGTTAAAAGTTGGCTGTCAGTTGGGGCAGAGGGGGTCGAAGTCGGAGGCAGTGCTGGACGTGAAGCCTGTTGGTGTCCAGGGACAGCCGTGTGCTCATTGCGTAATTTCCCCTTGATATGAGTGGTGTATGAGAGAATGTAAATTGGTTATTGACTGGTTTTTATACATACCAAGAAGGAGTGACACCTTTAATAATGTGCAAAGGCAGTAAATGTCATGATGTTGCATTACTGCTGTTAAACACTGTTATGTTGTTTTGTTGTAATATTTTACTTATGATTTTGTTTTTTGTATAACAGATAAAGATCTAGTTTTGCATTTTCTAACAGGTGGACTGTATTTACGGAAAAAATGTACATGTTTATATGTGGCTAAAAATGGTTTCACACATTTTAAAAACTGGATGTCAATTTCAGTTATGTCTGTTGTTTTTACATTATATTTTCTTAAGCAATTTAGCACCAACGTGGATAAAAAAATATGCTTTAAGCTCCGCAGAATTGAGATATAAAAACCCAAATGGCTGTTATGAAAAAAACAATTTCAGACAGTTTTAATCTCATGGGTTTGCCGAAGCACCTCGCCTCATATCGGAATAAAACAATAGAAACTGGAGGATTAAACTGTCTTTAATCTGTGCATGATTAAAATATGACAACCCGAACCAGAATAGAGATAAGACTGCATTTCAATTTGCCTCACCTTTCAACAGAGACAAATAGAGTTGGCTGAATTCATGAGTTTTTGAAAAGTGTGATTTCAGTTTTAAGCAGTCCTCCCAGGGACGTGTATTAATTTAAATAACTTAAAAAAAAGTGAAACTTTGTCATTACAGCAAACATTTTTCTCCTCCTGCATTTTGCTTATGCAGCTCCAAAAGTGTTTGGTCTCCTAAGAATGCGGTCTTTATTGCCCCAGTGCACAGAGCAATGGTATGCATGAGTCTTTTTGTGAGGCAGATTTAGAAAGCCCTCTTTAGAGGCTGAACGCTGCTTCACAATCAGCTTAATGCCTGCCTATAATGAATACCCTTGTGTGCGTCAATTTGGCCGACTGTGTGTGTGTGTGTGTGTGTGTGTGTGTTTGTGTTCGAACTCTGTTTTCGTTACACTGATAGGGTTCTCAGGTTGTTCAGTAATTCTATCATACTGTGGGTGAATTCTGGTCTGTGTGTTTGTGTGTGTGTGTGTGTGTGTGTTTAGGCTTGTGTTGCTGTGCGAGCTTGTGTGAAAGGGTTGCTTGACATGTGAGTGTTTGTCCAGACATTGTGCAGCAGCCTGTAACTGCCTCTCTCTCTCTCTCTCTCTCTCTCTCTCAGGGCTGTTCTGTTGTCAGTGTGAGCTCATGCTAGTGATGGACTACAGCCGGACGGACGCTAACCTTAGCTGGCATTCACAAAACAGCATTCCTCCTTACTGAGACCAGCCCCACAGAATGCTGAGTCCTATTGTCCCCTATAGTGAGTACACTACTACACACTTCTCTCTCTCTCTCTCTCTCTACTCTTCTGCATGTCGCACCAAACAGCCTCTCTTGACTTGGTTGGACTTTGCCTGAATCAATGAGCCTCTACTCCAAAACTAAGCAGGAGTGAACACTGGTTTCTGTCGTTTGCAAACAGAAAGAGAAATGCACAGGTGAACATGTGCAAGCCTCAGTGCAGAAAACTCACTCTTTCCTTGACGTGCACCGTGGAAATGCTAAACCCTGGGCACTGGCCCTGTTTGAATGTTTCATCACTGGGCGGAAGACACAGTTGGTGGAAGGAAGAGGGACAGAGGGAAGTTGGAGGTTTGATGGTTTAAGCAGCAGAAACCCCTTTGGTTCCGCCAGTGTCATTTTACCAATACAGCTCAGGAGTTTCCACCACACATGCTGCCTCCTGCACCCCCCTCCCCTTTTCTCCCTTCAATGTTGACCTAATAACTGACATGTCCAGTTTTGTCCTCCCCCTCCCTCACACCCTCCCACCAGGTTTCATTTGAGTCCAGTGCTCCGGCTCTCCAAAACAGCATTGTTTGTCGGCCAGCATGGGGCTGCCTCCGTGGCCTCGGCCTCAAGAGCCCCCTTTTTCCCAGCTCTTTAACTCGCCTCAAAGGAGCATTATCGGCATGACAGTTACAAGAAAAGAGGGAGAAATCAAACAGAATGGTTAATTTAAAAAGTATTACTTCATAATAGATGAAAAAAAAAACTTGGATTTGTTTTCTTAGCATCCAAAACATGGATTGCAGAGGCTGTGTGAGGCAAGTGTGTGGGTGTGAGAATTCAAACTGGACAAAGCAGCCTGATTAAAGCATCATGGGCGGATGTTTGACAGTAACCATGACACTTTGTTTGCTTTTTGTAAATTTCACCCTTGAAATAGCCAAAAGTTATTATTCAACCACTCATCAGATGAATGGAATTTCGAATTGTTTCCAGCCAAATAAGTAGTTGACCTCATGGGTTGTTATGAAACATGTGCTTCTCAAAGTGGCTCTTAGTTGATTTAATGCCAGTTCTCACAGAGCATGGTTTGTTTTTCCCATTAAAAGATGTTTATAGCTATAAATCCAATTAGGCTGAGTTGGTCAAATAACACTGATGGATGATTAATTTGCAAGAACATGCATGCATGCTTGTGCTGCTTCCCATCAAGACCTGTTTGAAGTTCCATCAGCTCCCTGCACCCTGTTAGTCCACACTGACTGAACACTCCCTGCTGCTAAAGTGGACAGCACGTCCAAGAATGTCACAAACTGCTGGTGGAATAGTTAGCATGCCTTCAGAGCCGGCACACTGCTGGTTCTTCATGGGAATCTTCCAGTGCGCTACATGCTAGCCTTTGTGTGTGATTTTGCTTTTATGATTGGGATTACACAATGCTGGTTTTCATCTGCTCTGCCCAGTAGCTCGATGCTTTTCATGTACAACGCGGCTCTGTTCTGCAGAGCTTCCGCAGGGTCGAGATCGTTTCAGAACAGCCTGCTAGTGTGTGTGTCTGTGGACAGAGGGAACATATGAGCGCACACAGCAGTGTTAGGTAGTCATGTTGTTTACTCTCAGACCAGTGACACACAAACACACCCCTGTGCTCGCTGGTGACACTGCAGCTCACTGTCTATTAGTTAAAGACTGTAGTGATGATTCTGCTGAGCAAAAGTCCGACTGTGAGGGACTTTGCATGTGTGCAGGACATGCGAAGACTCTCACCTCCATGCTGGAATCCCCTTTGTGAGAATGTAGAGCATTCCCGCTTCCCAACGCTACTTCTGACTTCTGCTGTAGGCATTTCTGCCCCTGCACATAAACTGGCTCCCAGTGTATAAATGCATGCACACTTAGGACAGGTACACCCTCCAACACACTTAAGTCTTTGTTATCAGGCTTGCTCTTGCAAATCCAGCCTCAGTGATCCTGCATTCAGTTCCTGTGTGTGCGTCTCATTCTTCTATGGCGTGTCCGGCCTTGGTCCTCGTCTCCGGCCAGTCCAGAGGACTTCAAGCTGGGGTGGGCAGCCACGGCCGGACCTGAGAAGAAACCTGAGAGAGATTCCAGGGGCCATGGATACTCCTGGAGGGATTTGGTGCAAAGAATCTGTAATCTGCACTTCAAACACACTCTTAAATCAGTCCCAGGCCGCCAACCCAGGAGTGCCCTAACTCTTGTTGCTGGGGGCCCCCGCTGGTGTAGCGATACCTTTTCTTTTAAAACAGCACACACACACACACACACACACACACACACACACACAGAGCAACTACACACAGGACTCCAGATCTGGCAGTTTTTATAGCTCTCCTCTGACTGACCCCTCTCCCTCTCCTTTCTCTCTCTGGCTCTGTTTTTATGTTTTGTGCAAGTGTCTTTGTGAATGACTCGGCTCAAGTCATGGAGTAGTTTGTATAGAAAAAAGAAGGAGTAGATCTCATCCTGGCCCCTGAAGGAGCAGGTTGGAGAGTTGCGCCAGCGCCTATTCCTATTGTAGGCCGAGTGGTATGAGTGGTGCAGTGGAGGGGCCTGTGAGGCCCTTTAGTAAACACACAGTCTGCTGAAGTGTGTGTGAATAAGAGCCGGGATCATTAGTGTAGGGTGTGAATGGGCTCTAATTAGCCCCCAGTGTGTGTGTGTGTGTGTGTGTGTGTGTGTGTGTGTGTTTGTGTGTGTGTGTGTGTGTGTGTGTTTTTGCATGTCTGTGTCCACAAGAAAAGAAGGTTAGGGACCCAGGGCCCTGTGAGTCCACTGGCCCCGTACTCTGTCTCTCCGAGGGTTCATCAGTTCATTAAGGAGACCTCCGCTCCCGTTAAGGGCCCAATTAAGAAGCAAGGTGGTGAGGCTCATTTGGATGGCAACACTTCACTGGATTCCTGAGGCAGCAGAATTCAGAGCACGACAATGAGACACAATGTCTTTCACACCGGCACAGCTAATTAGTAAATGACTACGCTTGAGAAATAACATACTTTAATCGTTATGCCATTAGGTATTTGTAGTGCAGTGATCATAAAAAGCACTGCCAGAGAGGGAGGTGTGGCCGTTGAATATATTGAGCTTTCTCTAATTTGTGTGTGTACTAACAGAAAACAAATCCCAGAGCTGTTCATGCACTGAGAGTATAAGCTGGGAGCGCAGAGGGGCCAGGGGATTTGGACAGAAAGGAGGGAATGCAACATGCTCACTGGGAATCGGGTGGGGGGGGATAAGGGAGGTGGAGAAGTGGAGAAACAGGGAAAGAAGGAGATTGCAAGGAAAAGATAGAGCTGAAGAGGGGGAGATAGAACAGAGATTGGGCGAGTGAGACAGATGGAAGGGGTGATTGGTCATCACAGAGCCCTAGGACAGCTGTTCTTTGATATATTAGTGGACACAATGACCTAAAGCCAGCCTGCAGTCACAGAAAATAGGGACCCTGTTTTTCTTGAAGGGGGGTTCTGCCATTTGTGGACGTGCGTTAGCAGGCACGGGGGATGGGGGAGTTGTTTCTAAAATTACGAGCATGAAGTGACGCATCCAGCAATTATTCCGGAGGCTTTTTAGTTTTGGAGAGTGCTGAGGAAAGGGCTGTAAAATGAGCACGCTCTCAGATGGGAACTTGCTTTTTGCTGCACTATCATTAGCAATTCTAAACACGTTTGTCAATTAATCAATGTTTAAGAAATGCCATCAAGTAGTTTGGCCACAGCCTCCTTTCAACCACTCTGCAAAACAACAACTTTTAATGACACCCTGAATATTCGTTCGCCGCTAATAAATTGAACATTTACCACACACAAGCTTCTTTTATTCTCTTTATCCTATATTTTATTACAGACAAGGGCGGTGTGTTTTTATTATTCTGTTTTCTGCAGATCTTCAAAATACGCAATACAACGCTGTCATATTGTCCTTCTCCTCTAATAAAACCACATTAGCTGCACACGCTGACAAAAACTATTCTGACAGCTGGCCTGAAACATCCCCAAAGAGGAATGAGCCAAACAATAGTGTAAGTCAAACTGTCACTCTGATACATGGAGTACAGAAAGCTCTACCCACAGTAAGTAATAGGGAGAGAGAGAGAGAGGAACACAGAGGACATCCCTCAATGCCACTGCAGGAGATGGGCTCCTTCCTCCTGGGACTGGACTGGTGAGGCGTGTTTGAAAAGAGCTGTGTCTGCTCGTGCTCTGGGCAGCAGGTGTGAAAACTCCCCACCAGAGCTCCCGCACTCTTCTGTTATTACATCTTTTTAGGGCCGTGAAAGAGGGAGCAGATGAGCCAGAGGGAGCGAGAGGCAGAGTGGGAGTGTGGGATTGTGTTTCTTTTGATTGATAGCAGCGCCGTGACTAATGCATAGATTTATAATAATTTTCCTTAGCAATGCCCAATTATGCATGTCTGATAAATTATGATCCCTGTTGTCTGGTGTGCACATTATCCCTGTCTTAAGGCAGTTTGGGAAGGGTCTCGAGGATTGACCTCGCACTTCCTTTAACAGCTTTTTGACAATACCCCACACGATAACAGGCTATTCAGCATCTATACCAGGTAACTTGATATAGTGCAAGTACTGTACAACATACATAATCCACAGTATATGTGAGGAATTCATCATAATTTTTCATTTTGTTGGTACAAACTGTGCAAGAGCTGATAAAATGTGTATTTCATTCCAAAGTGCGATAACATCCAGAGACAATTTTCCTCTGTCTCCACCTGCCAAGCTGTGAAATGTGGCCAGCCTCTCAGATTGGTGTTTTTATGGTAAGACCAGGTAGTGTGCAGCGGCAGGACGGCCGCAGCCAAGTGAGAATGTCCTGCTTGATATTAGTGTCATAAATCACAGTGAACTTGAGAACAGAGGGCTTAAGGGCCTTCAAGAGTGAACGACAAATCAAGATAACAAACTCTGATAAATAACAGATCCCGAGTGCAAATGCTCCTCCCTCTGCACACCAAGCACAGTCCTTGACTCTTAAAAGTTATTGGATATGCTTGTCTTAAATGCTCGGAAGTGTTTAAAGATTCCCGAAGAATGACATAATTTCTTCTACATATTTATGTCCAGCAAGCAGGAGTTTTCATCCAATAACTCATTGATCAGCTTGCGCTTGCTGAATACATAAAGTGATGCAGTCGTCAGAGCGTCAACTTTGTGATTTATCAGCACAAATATAGTGTCTCTCACACTCTCCACTTTCCGCCTGTCGTTCCCCTCCAGTCCGGCCGTTTGCCTTTTATTCTAACTACATTCATGTCAAGCTTTTCCTCTTTCAAGTGTTGTGTAAATTGAATCCTTGAAATACTGCCATAACAGCCATAGCAGCATTCTCAAAACGATTTGACGCTGCCCTCTCTGTAACTTTTTGTTTGGAAGTATTGAAAGAATTTTTTTTCTGGCATGAAGTAAATCTTTATACATATTTTACCTCCTTGTTGAATAGACAAAATGAGCCTTTTACTGTGATGGTCCTTGGGGTCAGCAGATTTCATTCGGAGCAGAAAGAGCAGTTTCTCACAGATAATTTTCAAGACAACTTTTTAATTTTGCTTTATTCTATCATTCTGCTTGTTATTAATGTTTTTCACAAATTAGGAACAGAGGATGACATGATATATAGATTTATGTATGTACAAGCACAACGCTCTCCCGAATTTGTGCCTCTGTGTGGAGGTGTACGACCGAGTGGATGTGTAGGTGGTTTTCTCTGGTCTGTGGGTGGGGGAAGAGCTCAGCCCTGAATAGAGCCCTGATTGGATTGATCCACGGCGCTCTTGTTTACAAGCGGCCTCTTCACAATCGGCACAGTTTAATAGCATGCTGTCCCAGAAGGGTTGTTGCATCCGTGTCCGTTTTGTTCCTCGGGGCAGGGAAAACAAAAGTGCCGGGAAGGGAGAAGGGGAAAGCAACCTCAGGGGAGCTGTGAAACAGCACTGGAGCCCTCTACTTCCAGGCTTCCTGCCAAGATAACGTTTCAGCTCACCCACTGATACTTCTTTTATAGGAAACCACAACATAGTCTCGAGTACTACCACTCTTTATAGGCCAAGAGCTACTTCGGTTTCACCCAGTCAACATGAGATTTAGTGACTTTGTGGATGGCAGAAATGAGCAATTGAGGGCAGAAATCACAAATGAACCTAAGACACTCCCCCTGAGCCATAAGTGGTCTAATTTTAATTTTAGGGCCTCCTCGAAGTAAAGCCGGTTTCTGCTGAAGCGAGCCGTGCCACTGTCTTCATCACGCACTCCTACAATAGGATGCAGCTCACACAGGTCCCTCAATAAATCCCAGGCTGACACAAAAGCTGTCAGTGGACCGCTGCTGAATAGATTAATAAGATTTCCATAATTAGACAGGCCCCTGACAATAGGATCCTTCAGGCTTTGTCTCAGGGCCAACTGGATTGTCCGAGCCGCGCACGTCTGCTGGACGGCCGTACGCCACAATGGCCGCACAGACAGTAAGGCGGTCAGCAGAAGAACATCTGTCCCTCCTGGGGCCGAGAACACACACACACACACACACATGCAGTGGGAAGTTTCATGTGCATACACACAAGGTCCTTATCAACCTCCTCGCAGCCAAGTAAAGCCGTCAGTCAATAGAGAAGCAGCCTCATCTCATACGTATTTATTCTTAACTTAGTCATGGCAGCTGATTTCTGTTCACCAATTCAACTGATAAAATGTATTAACTAATCTTCCAGCTCCTTTGGATCACTGAGCAGCTTTACTTATATTGACAACAGCAATGAAAGCTTGCAAAATAACTGAATGTGGACAGGATTCCCATTTTCAAACTGATGTCATTGTCCCTTCTTAGCAAATGTGTTTTTATCCATAATCCTCCTCTTAGATAGAGTTGATGGGCGTGTGGCAGGAAAAGGAAATGTCACAGTATGGGAGCTGAAAAATGTGTCATGATATAAGTAAAAGTTTATTACTTGCAAAATTACTACTTGCATCTTCATTTTAAAATTCACAAATTATATTAGCGGTGTGTTGTCTTTTTTCCATGTTGCATAGGATGATTACAATCTAGCATCGTACTGCAACGTATATTGAAGTCAATCTAATGATTGCACTGCTACTCACAGTATGTCCACATTGTCCTGATTTCCTACTTCTAATCTTAGCTTTCCTCCTGCCCCTCCAGTGAATTAATCTACATTATGGCTCTGATTTAAGCAGAAGTGTAGATTAGAGCTTTCTCAGTTTATTGTGGAGCGCCGCTGCTCTAAAAACCACAGTCCAGCAGAAGGCAAGCTCTAATTACATGGAAACAGCTAAACTGCACTGCAACCCTGCTGTGTTCATCAGGGGCGAATGGCAGCAATCACTCATCTAACTCCCTCTGTACATACAGAAAGAATTATAGGGTATGATGCACTTTGTTAAAAAGACTTACAGAAAGTAATTACTCTCAGATTTAACAGTGAATTGGTTCTTCAGGTATGGGCAGCTGGTCATTACGTTGCTCAAGTGGGTCCATTCTGTATTGGTGCTGCTCTAATGATGGAGTGGACAGCAGTTATCCCGCCTCACTGAGTCCTCTAATGTCCGTTCCAGTCCGCATAGAGAGGACGAAGCGCCTGCTGTCCACTCCTTTCCCTCCCTCCATCCCTCCCTCTTCCATCCCTCCCTCCCTGCTGCAGGTTTTATGAGCTCCCCTGGGCTCTCATCCATCTCTGTCACACACAGGCCCCATTATTGGGGCTGCTCACAAACTGGTTGGGCTGCAGATGGGAAGGGCCTGCAGGACATATAGGGTTTCTGCAGCCCGGACAAAGACCTGCGAGTCAGACCGCAAAAAATATGTGGTCATCAGGGTGTGGACAAGACAATGTCTGGAGCATGTTTGTAAAAAAACACAAGTGAGCTGAGTGTGAGAATGTTCCTTCACATCTCGCTGTGGTGGGTGTGTGGGATGGCTGAAGCTTAGGAAAGTACTTGAACTGGTTTGGCCATTGGGAACTTAAGGCAGTGGATTTGAATATGAAGGACATGATAATCCAATGGCCATCTGGTCTGCTGGTCTCATCTGACTGAATAAATAACAGGCATAATCTGAAAACACACATGGGGAGGTTTTGCAAAGCGGGTAAAGAAAGAGGCCAAAGTTTAGGAGTGAGCTAGAGAGCGGGAGAGCAGCAGCAGCAGAATCGCAGGCTGTGGATATTGAGATTTGATTTAAATGGCAATAAGAAGTCTGGCTCCACACACACAGACAGCCATGAATAATGAATCATCAGGCGTCCACCCAAGGAAAGGCAGAGAGGCCAGTAATGACGGCTTTTGCCATATTCCTTTTTACCTCCCTGTTTCTGGCAGGAGTAGTCCTCACCTTAGGGTAAATTGTGACAGTTCAATAATGCCAAGCTATGTGTGGAATGTCAAGCTAATGCCTCAGCAAGAGGTAGCGCTAGTCTTCATGAAATAGATTCTGCTATCATATTGTGATATGTTTCTTAAACGTGCACATAAACATGCACTCTTGAATGTGAAAATTCACAGACTCACTGCAAAAGGGAGTCAACAAAATATCTTGCAAACACTGAAAATTAGCAGTTGCATAATACATTTTGGAAAAGGAGTCTGCCAAGCATGCGCATGTTCCACACATTTCAGATGCGATGAAAGAAAGTAAGACCTCTGCATGAGGGGGCATGGAGGGGAAACATGGGACAAAATCTCTTTTTTGACTGTCTCCAGTTAGCTGTGCGATGTGACCGGCGCAGAGCAGCCATGATCAATCAGACCTCGGCCAGTGCTGAAGTCAGCCAGAGGAACAGACATTCCACTTTCCCAATGTTCCATGGGAGACTGTGCTGATGAATAGCACACTATGCTGCAATTCCAAACCCAACCCCCCTCTTTCTTTCTTTCTTTCTTTCTCACTCTCTCCACACCACTGTCCACACACACACACACACACACACACACCCTCCTTCCCTTCTCCCTCCCTCTGTCCAGCCGGCCACTGGGCCTTTGGAGCTCTGCTGGTGTAGTGTGGGTGGGTGGACTGGTGGGTGGTAGGTGGGGGTGCAGGGCAGAGAGAGCAGGCATTCAGAGCAACATGCACGGGGAGATAACAATAGCTCCTCTGGGAGACCTGCAGATGTTAGCAGTCCAGGGAGTAGTAGTGGGATCTTATCGCTACTCCGATATAAAGTGGGAAACTGCGAAACAACACATCCAACCTACCGATCTGCTTTCACTCTCTTATTTCTGCAGCTTTCTCTTTCTCCCTCGACCTCCGCTTTACCTTCCTCTCCCTCTCTGGGAAATTTGACCCCCTTCTGCTCACATGCATGATGAAAAAGGCTCCTTTCCAAACAGAAGAAAGGCCATTTCTTGTCACTGGCTGCTTGGAGAGGAGGGGCTCAGTCCATGTGTCACTATGCGCAGGATAGTGGGAAAAACAGTCATGGAGGAGTGTCGAAACTTTGCACTGTTTAGTTTTGTTTTTGGTTGAAAGCAGTACAGATTGCTGTACACTGTACTGAAATAAACAAAGGATACTGTGCAGCATGCAGTCTCAAAATCACACTTAAAGCACTAAAAAACTATTTTCTTTGTGTACTGAGTCTGCAGTAATTCAGTTCTTGCAGAGAATGTCAAATTCAAAATTTAAAGATTAATATTGTAACATCGAAAGAGCCATTTCACTTTAACAAAGCATAAATAATATGACTTTTTTATATATTGGCAACCTAGTTTGTTTTTTGAGAATTATTTAACTTATCAATCAAAGCAGTTTTTTCTGTCACAGGAAAAGAAGCAATTGGTGAAGATGCTTTATGGACCCAAATGAATTCGTATCATGACCACAAAGCTATACAGTTCTTTAAGATATAATCACACCTGCACCACCAATATCCTATTTTCTGAAAAAAATTACAATTTGAAGAAAATAATGACCTGGTTTCTCTGTGTGTGTTTCCTTTGTCAGGCCTGTTAAAGATGCACTGGAACCCAGAGCATGCCCAGCCTCTCAGCCAGTGGCCTGAGCAGCACCTGGACGTCTCCTCCACCACCTCCTCTCCGGCCCACAAGTCGGAATTCTACTCTGGCCGCAGCCGCAGCTCCTACAACTACGCCTGGGCCAATGATGACATCTCTGCTCTCACAGCCTCCAACCTGTTGAAGCGCTATGCTGAGAAGTATGCAGGTGTGCTGGACTCGCCGTATGACCGGCCACCTACCGTGGGCGCCTACCCAGAGCCGGGAGCCTTTGGGGGCCTCAACGGCCAGAAGACTGAGCTGGAGCCCTGGCCGCTGACACACAGCACTGACGCCTCCTATTCCCTGGTGCCCCCTGGAGGCCACGACAGCCTTTCAGGTTCCAAGGCTGTAGCCACATCTGCGGGCCCTCCCGGGGTTAGCAGTGTGTCGGTGGTGAACAGTAACCTCTCAGACTCTGGCTACAGTGGCAGCAGCTCCTGCAGTGGCTCCAGCGAGTATCCCTCCAGCTACAATGGCACCTATCTTTCCTCAGGGTACTGTCCCCAACCCAGTGCAGCACTTCCCCCTGCCTCCCTCCACACTCTCCAATCCACCCCTACTCTGGTAGCCAGCTATAGCCCTACCACACCTGTCTATAACTACCCCCCTAGCACATACCCTCCCCAGACCAGCCTTGCGCCCACCTACAGCCACCCCTCTGCAACTTACCTGCCCTCAGGTCTACCAGCCCCTACTCCTGTTCCCACAAGGCCCACAGTGGTAGGAGGCAGCTATAGTTACCAGAGCACCAACCTAGGGACATCTGAGTCTGGAGGGACATTAAAACGAAAAGCATTCGAGATGAGTGCGGAAGAGGATGAGAGTGGGGATGGGTCTCGTTACAGGAAATATAGCTATGACCCCTTGAAGGCTGGGGGAAACTCACCCTACAGTGTGAATGACAAAACAGAGTGCCGGGGAAACGGCTTCAACAGTTCAGGCAGCACAGACCCTCAAACCTTCAAGCCCAGTAAGCCTTCCTCCCAGCCCCTGGTGTCCCCTCAGTATGGGGCAGCAGGGGAGTATAGCCCTCCAGCGGGCATGACGGGGGAGAATGGCGTGGCGGAGCAGGGCTTCATCCAACAGCAGCAGCACCGCTCCCAGGCCCACAAGCGCCCTCCACTTTGTGCTCCGACTGTTGAGACTATGAAGAGCCCAGACCCCCGACTGCTGGACCTTGTCAATGGGGAGTTACTGGACTGCAGCCCGGCGCATGGCTGGGGCGAGCTGGCCGGGCTCACCCATGTCAAGACTGCCCTGGAGGAGGACCTTCTGTGGCCTGTGTTGAGGCCCAGTCCAGTGGTGCGGCCACCAAGAACCGTCCTGCTGTTTGGCCCCCGGGGAGGGGGTAAGACGACGTTGACTCGTTCTTTGGCCTCGCAGCTGGGGGCTTCCTTCTACCGGCTGAGTGGAGTCATGCTGGCCTCCAAAGGGAAAGCTGAGGCAGAGCACATTCTGGGGTCTCTTTTGCAAGTGGCAGGGGCACGGCAGCCCTCGGTGGTGCTGCTCAGCCAGGTGGAGGCCATGGAGGAGGAGGGGCTGAGGCAGACACTGCTGACCACCCTGGAGAAAGCCCAGGTGGGGACCACAGGTCTGGTGATTCTTGTATGTGCCACTGGCAGGCCGGATCTGCTGCAAGATGCAGTTCACCGGAGCTTTGCCAAGCGGTATCACGTCGGCCTGCCAGATGTGGGTATGCGCAGGCAGGTGCTGCTGCAGGCGCTGTCGCCCCAGGGCTGCAGCCTGAGCGAGAGGGAGCTGAGTGCAGTGCTGCAGCGCACAGAGGGCTTCTCAGTGTGGGAGTTGCTTCAGCTCAGCCAGCAGGCGCTCTCCTCGGCATCCTCCCCCTCTGGGGCCATGCACGGCCTCCCCGCATCCTCCAAACCCCCAGCCTTCACAGACTTTGAGAATGCCTTCTGCAAGGTGCGCCCACACACCACCACAAAAGAACTGGACACTTGTATAGAGTGGAGCAAGATGTATAACCACTGAGAAAGCAGCCAGTCACTGTACTTGGACTGCATTACGACCCTGTCTTTGCTTTGACATGGCAAGCCTTGGGAATGTTTTGTCGTTGTTTTGTAATTACAGATTATGCAGCCAAAAGAGTCAGAGAAGCTCGACGATACGGGAGAGCTGACAAAGTTGTTTTCCTGGCAGGAGCATGCCATGGTGTGCTGTTTTTGTTTTCATATGAATATCCGCAATATTTTATTTTTCCCAAAGAAAAGAAAGATGAATAGGCCTTGTTGACTGGGGTAGTGTATTAGTCTTTTGGCCAATGGGAAAATCTGATTATATACTATTTGGATACTCTCAGAGATCCTGATTAGCCTTGGTCCAGGACAAAATCAATTATTTGTTGTTAGGTGACGTGGTCCAAGATTATGGATAATCAGGGTTTGGAAAATCCCCCCTTTGACTGCTACTCTCAGGATCCTATTTATTGCTAGTCCACTTCCATGTTATCCTAATGTTGATTTAGCCATTGGATTGTCACTTATTATTCAGTGCGAAGGGCTTGGGATCAGCAACATTTCTGCACCACAGTTTTTGACCAAAAACACGTCAAACCAAATGCATAATCAGCAGCGTTGTGATTTTTCTCAAAAGAAGACTGGTCTTCAAAATCACAGTAAATTAGTCCTTCTCCATAGCTTCTCACCAAATCAACAGTTCTAACTATTCCAAAAACAGAAAATGAGATGACTTTGATTAAATCCAAACATGCTGCTGTCCTTCCCAGGAGTTCAAATATATATAACCTTGCAGTTACAGTTTGGTTGTACAAATACTTAACATATATTTTCAGTTAACTCACTAACGGTATTATTCTCACACTTAAAATGGTACAATTCACAGACAACTTATTTGATTATTTCTGGGTTGTTGTCCTTAACTTCCACATTTGTTCTCTCACATTCCTCATCGTCTGCAGTTTTCCTGAGAATCCCGCTTTCAGAACAAAACGCACCCACCTGCACACCCAGCTTCTCTGTTTTCTATTTCGCTTCCTCCTTTTGTTTTCTTAGTATGTAGTCTTGTTTGAAATGCTCAGGAAGAATTTCTTTACCTCAGAAATATGAAATTAAAGAATGTATGTAATCTTAGGGTCTTAGGAGAGAGAGAGCGGTGCGGAGCGAGATAAAGGAGCGAGGAGAAACCTGACAGTCTTGTAACACCCACTACAGCTGGGCTTTTACCTCGGGAGAGAAACTTGAATATGCTACAAAGAGTAACATTGAATGTAATTCAGGTATTTCAAAGGATATTTGATGCCATAAATCCATGTATTATTATATATGAATATATAAATATGTTTTCTTTTCTGTTCTTTTACCCTTTATTTTTATTGTAGTTTATGGTGGAGTGATGATTGTCTTCAAGAAATGCTATGTAGAATACAGAAAATATTCCTTTTTTTGTTGGACAAACTGTTTGCAAATATCCACGTTCTTTAGTGTTTACATATCCTGTATATGCATGTCGGCAAAATATTATTTGAAAATGTAAATATCATGCACACAATCACACATGTGCACTCACAGTGAACATCTGAGCACAAGATACCTTCCAAAAAGACGACAAACAAAAACACAGATGCAAAAAAAAAAAAAAAAAGTTGTTAAATGTAGCTTTCAGCAAATCCCAAAGTCTAAAAATTCACAGTTGATGTGTACATATTGTGGATGTAGACAATCCAGATGAATCTTTCCTTTTCCAGCAGTTCTGTTTTAACAAGCTGGAAAAACCCCCGTCACTGGACTGCAGGTACAGAGGTCGTACGTATTAGACTGTTGCCATGGTCCTGAGGAGGTACACACAGAATGATGTAATATTTCCTACCGCCCTTCCCTCCCTCGCTCCCTCCCTCCCTCTGTCCCTCATCATTATTTTTCTCTTTTTCCTCTCTCTCCAGTGCAATCTCATTAGATTGGATTGCCCCCTGGCCACGAGCCCCAGTGGCCATGTGGCGTTGTATCCTCTCCCCCCCTTCCTTTATACCGATTCCTCTGGAGTGGAAGTGGTCTGATTGATGTCCAGCAACCCTATATCACAGTGCAGCCGTCCCTCTCCAGCTGGTGGCTTCAGTCATGCCATACAGCCAGATCAATCAGAGTGACCCCCACTGTGCATACTGATCACTGTCTCCGAAACCGAAAACACATTTACAAATTACAGCCCCTGCCTCAAGCCGCACGGTCTGGATAACGCTAGTGATTATTCACAGGTAATTACAGAAAGGAAATAATGGCGATGACTTAGTAGGTACAAATAGCTACAGCATTTTGATTTGTTGTTCCCACTACAGTTTGTCCAACAAAACAAGCTTTTATTTTTTACATGTTTTGATCTGTTATTGCGGTAACTTTGTTCTTGGTTATTGTACATTTTCTGTAACCATTTCTACCTCATTTTTGCGGCATATTGTACATGAAAGTATTTATTTCATGTCTTTTTTGATGTCTGTTTTAAAAATGATAATAATGTTCTTGAACTGTAATGGTCTACCTCAGAAAAGACTGTATTTTAAGAGAAGAGTATCACACAATATTAAACAGAATTTGTCAATATTGCACTGCGGTTATTTCTTTGCTTTTTTTTTTTTTAGGGACTGCAATTGACCAGAGTGCAGAAATGACATGATGGTGGTGCTTACCTTATGTCTCTGTATCTGTAGCCTGGCTTGACCCCAATGTTAAGGTCAACACAGTTACTTAAACTGATTGCTAATTCGTTTAACGTAGAAACACAGAAGACGACATCAGGAGGTTTTGGATTTGCTCTGACGTCAGCTTGAATTGACTTCACACAGGAGCCTGTATAGTCAGCAGGTGAAGGCAGTTTTGAAATAAGCATTTTTGCAATTGTTGAGGCTGTGTGTTGTGAGTTTGGGGTGAAAGATTAGGATGAAGGAAAACTGTGTGTGGATTAAAGACAAAAAAAAAGTAGAGAATACTGTATGTATTCTGTGTCCATGTGCACATAAGTTTCTCGGTCTGCATGTGTGTGTCTTTGTGTGTGTTGCAGTGTCCAGAACAGCAACAGAAGCAGTGCTAGCACACCCCTGAGGCTTCAGGCCCAGCACCAGAGCACAGAGGTCCTTCATATCTGTCACTATCTGTAAACAACAGCTCGTCCCAGCGGCCTGCCCTCTGCTATTTCTGGCCTTTCCTGACATCTTTCAAAGACTCAAAACTAACCGAGAAAAGAAGTAAATCTGAGCAACTCTGTGCAAACAAGTGAAAGTTTAGCTGAAGCCTGAAAGCGGGATCTATCGCTACCCTGTTATGGATAGTGGTGTCAAAGCTGAGTTCGAAACATCTGCGACTGAATCCCAGTAGAACAGCAGTGCTGGTGGTGTTGATGACAGAGTAATTAATTGTCTAATAATGATGCATAGCTCTGTTATAAGCACAACCTTGTGCGAGCG
Source organism: Holacanthus passer (assembly GCA_025331565.1). Classification (NCBI taxonomy): domain Eukaryota; kingdom Metazoa; phylum Chordata; class Actinopteri; family Pomacanthidae; genus Holacanthus; species Holacanthus passer. The sequence goes on along the minus strand of JAFREQ010000014.1, from coordinate 11,974,385 downwards.
GCTGCCCTTCATCCTCTGATGAAGGATAATCGTTTCTGCAGCTGTTTAAAAATTATTTCCTATCTTTTCCTGTCACAAACTCAATAACATAATCCACAGAACAACCTTGCAAAGCTACAATAGACCATGTGGAAATGTGACAATGTTATACTGAGACTTATTTTACATACTAATTTCAAGCTACAGGCATGACATATTTTGACAAGTAAAAGATCTGTTATTGGATAAACTGGCAAAAGTTGTTCATGTTTTTGTAAATGCAACATTCACAAAAATGCATTTACCTCCTCAATACGGTGATGGTTAATTTTTTAAAGAAACAAAGGCACTGAAACCGTTCCTTCTATCTATACATACTTCCATCGTCTGACTTCCTCTGAGTCATTTTCTATCCAGCGAGCGACTGAAAACCAGTTTGTCCTTTTTGTCCTGAGTGATTCCTGTCCTCCAGGAAGTCAATCATTTTCTTCTCCCTGCTGATTGGAGGTAATTAGGCGAGCAGAGTTTGTAATTGGATAATAAAAGATGCTAATGAGCTGCTGTCCTATTTACTCATACTTAGGCGGTGAATAGCGGGACACAGAGGCAGTTTCCTCACGGCGATAAATCTCCAATAAAAAGTGATATTGAGAGTACATCTCACAATAATTAAAAGGCATACATGTTAATTATCAGAACAATTACCTTTATATAGTTGGGATTATAAATAGTTAAGGGTATAAGAATAATTAGCCCTATAATACATCTTATAGAATTTGATGATGTGGGTAATTATAATTGAAACTAAAGCTTTTACGTTGTCCTGATGGAGGCATTTTATGCCTTTGGGGACTTTGTTGGTTCACTTCTCATATGTGTTGCACTAATGTCACCTATAAGTGCACTAAGCAGCATATGATGAAGAATATTTTTTCAGCATGTACTCAACTTAAATATCAGATTTTCACAGTCTTCACGTACATCTTGGTGCCTTGACAAAACTTGAAAGTTATTTATGGTAACAACCTTCATAAAAAAAAAAGGTCATTCTCTGAATCTCATTTCACACGGACACAGTCCTCCTCTCTACCTTTGCCGTGCTGCTGGCCCTCCATTGTCCGGGCCTTGATACTGACAAGGTTGACATCAGAGGAGAGCTCTGACACTGGGTGAGTTAGGACTGCCAGCTGTTAGCAATCAAGTCTATTTTGAAGTCAGGGACACATGGACCCCCAGGGCCAAAGCAGCAACTAGCCCAACCCCTCGCCTCCCCCCAACCCAGCCTACAACCTCCGAGCCCCCTGGTACCACAGATACCCAGCACAGCTGTATTGGTTCCAGATGTTGCAAAGCAGCAGTAAGGGCCCTTTACCTAAGAGGACCCCGAAAATGATGACAGACCTGCACAGAGTGGTAATGCAACAAACGACAGTAATTAATAATACAAACACTGAGCTAAATAATGTGTTTAAACACCAAACCTGCAACCAACAAACGTAAAAAGCTGATCCATCTCATGTCAAGTTCTAAATTACATTTCTTTAATTGAAAGGTTTGACATAATATTCTCAAACTTCAGCCCTTGACAGAGGAGGAGCTGCACACTGTGACAGAGAAAGGATCAATGTCAGTTAACATTAGATATTGGCTCCTTCCTGGACGGCGTAGCTGTCATCACAAATATTGGCCTGACTACTAAAGAGCCTAATCTTTATGGTAACTGGGACTGAGTCTGTCAGCCCTGCAATATTTGGCAGATTTGAACAGAGTGGCAAGACCTGAGCAGAGAACACAGAAGAACAAATCACATTTATCAGATGAAACCTGCAGCCTGAAGCCAGATGAATAAGATAATCTGAAACCTAGATCAGGTGAGAAACAGCACAATGTTCAGGTTCTTTGAAAGGAAATGATCAAATCTTTGCAGCTGCATTGTTTCTGTGTTGGACAGGTCAATCAAAACTCTCAGGAAATTGGCTTTGACAGGTGGAATGTCCTGGTAAAATGTCTTGGCCTGCCCCCTCTCACATGACTCAAATGTGATCACTGAATAAATAAACACTAAATGGGTTTATCAGAGAATAAACAGATTGCTGTTGAAGAGCAGCTGGAACAGAAGTGTCACTGCTCACTCACAAACACATGAAGGGGTTAACATGAAATTCCTCTACAAAATTAGATTTACTTCATGTTGGGTAGTCTGCAGATGATCATGCGAGATGTTGCTATGATGGCACCTAATTTCAAACAGACCATTGAACGCATTGAATCAGGTTTATGCAGGTCTATACCTCCCTCATGTGGCCAGTACAAGAAACTGCAGACTGTCATCAACCCATTCAGATTAGCTGCATTAGGCTACAATCAGATATAATATTTGAGGTGTTTAGTTGAAAACTTCATTAGAATGTATGAATTTAGCTTCAATTGTGTGTGAATAATTTACTGAACTCAGGATTCAACATTAAATCCGTCTGAGTGGATTTCAAAGTTACCAAGTGCAATATGACAACGAAACAAGGTGTGACACCGTTATAAAACACAGCAGCCATTTACAAAACCATAAAATACCTATAAACAGAACAATAGTAAAGCTTCAAAACCCCAGACAGGAAAACTGAACTGTAACATATTAAACACATGAATGACCCCTGGTGGCTCCACGATGAAAAGGTCTCTGTTCCATAAGAAAAAGAAATTAGAATACAAATAATAACATGTATCATGAGGAGCAAACTTAGACTCCATGTTGACATGTGTCAAATGTAATGACCATATATGATTCTTTTTGTGTGTCCACATGTGAGTTCATATAGTATACAAAGTATAATAAACATAAATACTGAATATGTTAATGTGTATTTTGGAATTGCTATGCCATCATATATGCACATATCTGGAATAATTGCACTTATTTTTATCCCATATATGCCGATATACTGTATGTGGTCCTGTGGGCAAACTATTCCAATATAATACATATTATTAAATATATTAACATATATTTACATATATACAAGTAATGGATGATGCTTAATTGGGCATGTTTCTAAATACAGTGTCCATATACTCCTGTTTTATCCTAAATGTCAACGTACTGTACTGTCATACATCTACTATATAATCAAATAGTAAAATGTGTCATGTGGTAACTGCTCTTTATGTTAACATGATGGATTTGATGTGCGTGAACATATTTGCTCTCATGTAAACAGATTACATGAGGTGTTGATTGACAGTGGTGGGAGATGGTGACAAGAGTGGCATCACCACAAGGTAAACATGTGCGGTGTATTGAACTAGTTTATAATGTGTAGGCTATTAGAATCTTCTGCAGTACATTTGTTTGTAGTATTTTTTTTAATATTAGATAAATGTAAAAAGTAAAAGTAATCTATACCTCTAAATATTTTATCTGCTGACAAGTGTTCAGATGCTTTTAGGCCATCTTGTACAGCTATAATGCATCAATGTCCATCCAGGCTAATCACAAAACATTTCTGTACATACATTATTAATTCTACAATATAACACATGCACATGTAGCCATTACTACTGTATGTCCACAGCATAACAAATTAAACAGTGTGTCACCGTGTGCTGTCATTACATACAGCATTTTGTGAGCAAAGTATAGCTTGTGTTCAGATCCTTCACTCAAGCAAAAGTAGCACATTACATTATTACTTCATTACAAGTAAAAAAGGAAAAGTGATGCATCAGACAAACTCCTGTCAGTGTTGTTATTATTATGCCCTGTATTAAATTATGCATGGATGTGGGAGCAGTGTTTTTGATATTGTAGCAGAACAAGGTGGAGTACATTTTCCTAATGTACAAAATTAAAATACTGAATTATATTTAGTAAGATCATCATACATTTTCATACTATTTGCTGTTGTAGCTGTGAAATACATGTAGTGGAGTGAAAAGTACAAAATGTGCCTTTGAAATTTAGTAGAATAAAGAATGGAAACCCCCAAGTAAAAGAATAAGTTTCACAAATTTGTGCTTAAGTTGGCCTGCTTGAAAAGATGCAGTACAGTACATATACAGAAGTTACAGATCAAACTACAAGCGAGTATAATCCAAAGGGAGCCCAAACAGGGGCTCTAATTTTAACATTGAGGAGCCATGCTGAGGGTTGTTTGGTGATTTCCTGACAGTTAGGAAGAAGTCAGGCTTGAAGGCTGTGCCATCTGCAGATAGCGCTGTGGTATCATGTGTCTCACTAAAGACTTACTGGAAGTTACAGCATGGGCTGAAATGACTCAACATTACTCCGCCTACGTCTCCTTCTGTGGAAGTTTACCAAGCCCAGAGTTGTAGTTTGTAGATATCACAATCCACGCTGTGTTTGTCACATAGTGTTTTTAGACTCTGAATGCCGCACAGTGCATTTAAAGTGGCGCAAACTTGACAAGGTGCACATTTGGACCATCTGTGCACAAACACCCCCCCCCCTCCTCTTCGTGCACGCGCACCGCGAGGCCGAACAGCAGCCCTGATGTTCGCTCCTCGGGTCTCGGATCGTGTGTGAACTTGAACGTGAGGGCAGGAAATGGAGCGCGCGCTCCTCCGTCAGTGTGTAACAGGGAAGTAAAAAAAAAAAAGCGTAAGCTACTTTGTGCGTCGGTATAAGTTGTGTGAGCTCGAAGCTGATCACGGTTTTTTTTTTAAAAAAAGGATCATCCAGGTTTTAAAGAGGCGACTTTTTTGTGTGTCGTCGAAAGCGATGATGGATGCAGGAAGTGATCAGTAGGATCTTCAGACAGGAGGAGTGTTTGTGAGGATCAGAGCCCTTTTCAATGTTTTGAAATTCGACTGAAGGTGAGTGTTTGTTTTTGTTTGTTTTACTGTCGTGTTTCTCTGTTAAAAGCTGCAGCTCACGAGGCCTTTTCTCATCTCAGCTTGTTTGTCATGTTTTGGTTATTTAAAAAAAAAAAAACAGTTGCAGGATGTGTGTCGGCCTGGATGCAGCCTTTACAATTATGCAACACTTTAAAGTGATCATACACATTTTTTCACTTTTCACCCTCTCACAAGAGGCTCCAACTGTGTTTTTAATTTGTTGTCTTATTTATTTTTTGTCTTATGTTTCATGTTGTGATCAAGTGAGCAAGAACATTGTCTTGATCGAGCATTTAGTTCCTCCTCCATGATCTGTGCCCATTTGTGTCACTGTTCTCTTCTGTTCCTCGAAACCCTGAACGGTTTATTGCTCTTTATGTGACTGAATTAATGACATGTCATCATAGCAGGAACTCCATGAATATCATGTTATGAATAGGATCATCATAGCAGCTGCTTGCACTTTAGTTCCTACTTTGTCAAAACTGCATTGAACTCTAACTTTGTGGACATTAATCATCTTGCATCGTTCTACCAGTAACACAAAGGCAGGTAAGGGCAGCTTTCATTTTCCTGCACAAGTGTGTAATTTTCATTTTACTCAACCCCAGTTATGAAATCCACATTGGACAGAGTCATCATCACGGAAACAAGAGGCACATGTGCAGCTGTGTTGAATTGGGCTCCAGAGGCCTGAGGATCTTAACCTGCCTCAGTGAGAACAGCAGCTGATCACACAACACAAAACAGTATAAGGGTTGACACAGTAAAACCTGAAAAGACCATGGAGACACTCCTGAGAGACGGATCAACACAAGCTGAAAATGATCCATATGCTGAGTGCTTCCTGTACAATAATAGCAGCCACAGTAATTTTTTTCCCCCCAAGTGACTCCGTGGTCTCAGAAAGATCCGTCCTCTTGTCCTCACCACTCCTGGACTCCACCACCCACACATGGTGAAAAAGAGGGCGAAGTCTCTGGCTTTCTCTTTCAAATCACACAAATTGGTTGGTGTGAATGTTGAACCTACAAATGATTCCGTATGAAATTCAGTATGTTCAGAAGATGAGAGATGTATTTACACAAAAAACAAGGAAATGTTTTTAATGTTGATCATTCTACTCTCAGAGATTTGTCCCCTCCTCTGTTGCTCTTCTTCCTTTTTTAACCCTGTTTATGTTTTGAGGAGTTTATTCCATATCAGACATTCATATCATGAATCACTTTCAGGCACATTTTTGGATTTTGGCCCATATAAATACAATTCACTAGACTTGAGGCACGTTCACATTTTTTTTTTTTTTTTTTTTTAACTGCCAATGGAGCACTTTTGGTGATCTCAACCAAAATTTAGGGAAGTGAAGTTCCACACATCTGATGAAGGATGTTTGGGCAATTGGCACATCAGATTTGGTCAGTTGAGTTAGTGAACTGGTGGTTGGTCTGTGAGGACGTCAGCAGATTACAGTGAAGGTCTCTTCCTTTGTGGCAGCCAGGTTTCGAAGGCTTGGCTGCATCTGTTTTTAAAATCTTGGATCTCATCGTTAGTTGTGTATAGGCAAATAACAATTGGTTTTGTGTTGCGTGTTATGGCTCCTTGATGATCTTAGTGATATTAAAAGGTGTGTTTCTGAATGGTGATTATTAGGAATTGGCGTGGCAGCATGTGCTTCCCTCTGTTCCCTTAAAGCTCTTTTACAGAAGTTTGAATGTTTTGCCAAGTCAGAAATCAATATTGTACTGACAGATCAGGTAGTGCTCCTCACCACCATTAAGTGCTTTTGTTTTAGCAACGGCTCACTTGAAAAGTTATTGATGCCAGCAGTTCAAAAGTCATCAATAATCTGACTTTTCCTTTGAGCTCAATAATGGAATTAGAATCGCAACTAACAACTAACAACATTTTGTTGTCTGATTGTTTTTTAAAAATTAATCTAGTAATCACTTTGTCTATAAGATGCCAGAAAATAGTTCCCAGAGCCAAAGATGACCCCTTCAACAGTTGTGTATATATATTTAAATATACAGAATATAAATTGTTACATGAATTCTTTGTCTAATATTTTGGACTGCTGGTCAGAGAATCCGAGTAATTTGAAGGCGTCACCTTTTACGCAGGGATATTGTGAAGAGCAGTTTTCTCTATTTTCTGATTGAAAAACGAAAATATGGATTAGTTGTATTTGTAATGATTGTCAGTGAAAGTGACAGATAGTGTGAGGGTCAGCTGGTAGAAAATGAAGGCTTGAAGGGCATTCATTCCCTTCAACTAGGGCAGTATAGTAGAATATATTGTTTATCCTTTATTGCTGTAGTTGTATTATAGGAATTTCTAACTTCCAAATGAAAAATTCAAAACAAAAAATCAACAAATTCCCCCACGGTGATTTCTGAGAATGCCAGTGGAAAAACGACCAGTACATCGTTTGACTTCCCATAATGCAGTGACATCAGCGACACCACCTGACATGTGGGTTTTCATGACTTAACAGATATTATCATATGTAGTGACATGAACTGAATGTGTTCTGAATATCACTGGTTTGCACATCACTTGTGTCTTCAAACAAACAGACATTGAGCTACAGTGGTGAGTGTATGTTTCTTCTAACTTTATTCTGTGTATTAAGAGCATGCTGAAGATTTAAGGTCTCTTATAACTCACTTAAAGCTCCCACACACATATTTGTGATTTTGGGCTGTACAAATAGAACTTGAATTGACGTAGTCTGCGTACCAGCAACTAGTAGATGTAACTGATATTCTTTAAGAAATTGATTTTTTTTACTCACCACTTGTGCAACTCTCCGACAACTGTTGTGGCTGTGTGAAATATCTGCTGCTGGACTTAAAAAAATTCTCCTCTTGTTTTTATTTATCAAGCCAATGTACAATAATGTAGTCACTGTGACAAAAGCCATGAAGGCCGTGCTTTTAAACAATGCATCAAAAGATAATAATGAGAACAGTAATGTTTAAGAATACAAACACCAAATACATACAAATCAAAAGAGAAAAAAATTACAAGTGAAGTATAAAAAGTGCATAATGAAACGAAGCAGAAACTTGTGTGGATTGATAATATTTAATCCTCTAAAAAACCAGATTCACCTTTAACAAACTTATGACATACAAGATGCAACGTTTGTATATTTTCACAAACCTGTTCTGTTGCAGGCTTGTGGAGAAAGTTATTCTTTCAATCATAACAATGTGAAGTTAGGGGGACATCTGGATCAAACCACTTTCTACTGATGGCATTGTAGATTTGTGTATATGATATATTATCCTAATACTTTAGGTCATTACCCCTCAGTAACTGCTCAGTATAAGGCGACTGTTTCATCTAATGTTTTGGGAACAAAGTCTGGCTCAAAACCTTCACAACCTCCTTTAAATGATTAAATGTTGACATTGTTACATGCTGCCAGTGTTAGGACTCTAATTCTAACAAAATTGCTCAGTTGACAGATTTGTGCGTATCGCAAATCAAAATCTTCTCCTTTGTCCAAATTCTATAAACATTTCACTTGACACTTTAGACATCATAGTAGAAACAGACAGGACTCACGGGGAATTGAGCGCTGAATGTACAACGCCTCAGTGCCTCAGAAATGTCTGATCCTGTGCTGCTGGACTGCTTCCAAACTAGAGACAACACTGGCCAATATGGTCTGCTACTTATCTGCAGTATTAGTAGGAGTAGGAGTTTCTGGCCACCCACTTTGTCTGTGGATCCACACGGACACTCTACGTTCACAGCTGGAGAATCCATTTCTGTCAATAAGATAGGATAAGATATTCCTATCTGCCTGAATAGGACACCCGACACAATATTCAGGCGCTAACTGTTGATGGGGTGCAACAGGGTTAATTCAAATAATGAATACCTTTCTGTTTACCTCTGCTTGTAGCGCTGTGACCCATGCAGTTATCAAGGAAAGAGTTGCCTCACAATGCAGTATGATTGCTGCTGAAACACATTGCTCAAAGTGGCCATACTGGATCAGGAGGTTCAGGAGTCTGACAATGTTTCACCCATTGTGCCTTATCCTTCCTTCAAGAAGCTGTATGACCGTACCTGTGTCGAACTGACCTGCCTGAATCCTCCTGCATGCTAGAAACAGAAATCCAAATTTGGTCCTTTTGACAAAGTCAGAGCAGCAGTGCAGCCTTCGCACAAATACTGTGATAATTGGTATTTGTCATGGTTGTATAAAAACATCCATTGTTCAACAAGCAAAGTGTAACTAACAACATATGAGTGCAACTACAATTGAGGCCTTCTTTTAGCTTCAAGTGCCCCAAATGTTTGGCTCTAACATTGCATTGCCGAAGGATTAAATGCTTGTGACTCACTACTGGGTCGTCAGCCAATGTAAGAGGCATAATCAACACAATGTGACTGAGCAACCAGCATAGGAAAGTGTATCTATCTAAACATTGGCTTGAGCAAGTGCTCTGAGTTTGGTTAAAGTTTGTTGCATAAAAGTGTGACCAAAACAAGTCAGAGCAGCCACCACCCAACCATGTCAGTGTGAAGCTGTCCTACTTTGTAGCCATAAAGCAGCAGCAGCAGGCTGAGGTAGGCAGGGATCATGTCGTTTTTATTCACGTCAGGACCGAATGTGTTTGCTGATACTTGTAATTTTGGAGTCGATCCAGACAAAACAACAAAACAGGTCGACATTCCAAGCACCAAATCCAAGGCTGTGTTTTTTTTCCCCTCTTGCTGTGGTTGGTTACAATTGAAGTCTTTCTGCATGACTTCATATTTCCAGTTTACTCTTTGTTTTCTCCCTCCAGGTTGTATTGGGCATTGTGTTGTCCAAAAATCAGTGTTATAGCTGTAAACTACGATGAAACCAAGCCATCGAATGACAGCAAGACGTTACGTTCATCAGTCATTAGGGTTCAAACCCAAAAGGGGTAGAATCCATATTATTATTGTTGTTGTTCTTATTGCTGTCGTTGCTTGTTGCTTTTGTTGTTTCACTGCAGTGACTCAAATTGCTGGGAGCTATAAACACGTAACTTGGCCACTCCCCTCACACTGTCAGTCTGATCAACATGGAATTGTAAACAGAAGTCCAGCTCTACAAAAAAATTCTTGTCCGAGTGAGCTTTTGCTAAATTGCACGAGCAGTAATGTGATGTGACTGGTTGGTCATAACTAAAGATGCTTTTGTGCAACCATGATTAAACTCTCTGGGGACATCCAGTGCTGTCCTGCATGAGTTTTGTTGAAATCTGATGAAGGGGGACAAATGGCAGCACTTTGATGAGCAATTATTGAAATGCTGCAGGCTTTGTGATGATGAAAGTGTGTGATTGGTCTCGCTCCTTTTTTAAACAGAAACACACTGGCTGAAGTGACTTTGCTAAATTTTGTGAAGCCTGGAACCCGCAGGTTGTTGATTGCATCTTGTTGATTTTGGCCCACTGAGATACTTCCCTTTGCTGGGTGCAAAAGGTATTTTCTGTGCACTTTTTAAAAAAAAGAATAAATAAATAAAATGAAATAAATTGAACATAACATTACTTCAGGCAGATAGATGAAGTTGCACCTGCTTTTTGTGCAAATGAAATAAAAGAGATTTTAATTAGTGAGCTTTAGAGGTGCTGGTAGGCAGATTTTGTTACCTTTGGACAGAGCCAGGCTAAATGTTTCCCCCTGTTTCCAGTCTTTATGCTAAGCTAAGCTAACCATTTCCCAGCTCTGTCTATTTCTTGACCCTTGTCACTGACTGAGTATGAAAGCAGACATGAGAAAAATGTCTGTTGCTCATTTATCATGCGTGACGGATAAAGAGAGTTTAGTTTTCGTTATAAGCTTATATGGCTCAGTAACTGGATGACAGGAAGCGTTGGATTCACACACAGTATCACACATGGCTCCATTCCTATATGACACAACAGTCCGAGAAGGTTGCTCAAGCTTTCATGCTATATGCTTTGTTCTGTGTTTATTTAGTCATCTCTCATCTCACCTTTCAGACGTGCTTAAATTGAAGATACTTTATAATGTGTCTGTTGTGTAATTCAGTCAACATGAGCGCCGACTCTGACCAAGAGAGAAACTTTCAGTTTACAGTACATAATGACATACAGTCAGACTGCAGAGAGATAGCCAAGCTTCAAGGTATAATAAAGGTCAAAGGCCCATTCAACAGAATTGATAGTAACTGGTGGAATATTTTACACATTCAGAAGTGGATGGATTAATGGTTTGACCTTCGCATTTGCTCAAAATAGTAGTAGAGTGAAGTCTTAAGACAGATGTTACTGGACTGTGTGTGACTTTTTCCACTGTGTGGTTCTCCCCACATGTGGGAAGCTGATAAAGTACACAGGATATACTTGCTTGTTGCCAGCAACAGATTTAAGACATCAATCTCCATCCACAACTGTGGTGTACATGTTTTCCAGATGTCTGATGTCTCTCCAAATCTCCAAAAACATGGAAATGAGCCGTGGCACGTATTCAAAATGCACATTAATCCACGCCTGAAAGTAGTCCTTAATAACTGCACCATTTTCTCCTGAAACTATTCTACTTTCCTTTAATTTCCCCTTCAAGTAGCTTTAAGGTTGGAAAAGCCATCTTATTCCACATGGTCTGACATATCTAACACATGTTTTCTGTATCAGCTTGTTTCAGCTCGAAGCTATGGTGTCAACAGTGAGTGAACTATTTAGACCCAAGATGCTCTTTTTTTTGTCGTTTTACTTCTTCAAAATGCATCCTGACGTAGTTGGAACCTCCACTTAAATATATAACAATGCTATGTGGGTTTGAATAATTTTGGCTGCATGAGTTTTCACTGACCATCCTTTCTGCAGGATATTAGGATTGCTGAGGTTAAAAATAAAATGATATATTTCTGAGCAATTTTTAAAAAAAGATTTGCATCTTCGGGAGGAATGAATGTGCAGTAATATTAAAATTGAATAGTCATTTATAATGTCCTTTTCCTCTGACTGGTGTAGCCCTGCTCGATCATGGCCCAGTGGATACACATGTCCCAGCTGATACCGTGCCTTCTTGATGAGACCATCATCGACCTCTATCCCCCATCCGCCTTTCCCATTGAAGTCCGACATTTTTTAGCTGAATGGATTGAGAATCAAAGATGGTATGACACAAACGCATGTGCACACACAAACTACACAAACAGTTGCACTGACATGCTTGCATGTATAAAGCTTATGCACACATATTCTTATTGCATATTGTTCAATCATGGCCTCGCGTGTGGATCTGTATGCATGTGTGTATGTTTACATGCACATACTATATGCGTGTGTGTGCTCACAGGGAAGACTTTATGCTGGACAACATGGAGCAGGAGAGCCAGGCTCAAGCTCTGTTGGACAAGACGGTGAACATGCTGCAATCGATTGCTCAGCAGAACGCCAATGTGGTGGACAGGATGAAGCTGATGCAGATCAGCAGGAACATGGTTGGTGGACTGTGTCACTCAGTAGCAGAAAGTCGCAGCAGGTTTGAGTGACTGAGGCCACTGACAAAAACAAAGACAGGAAGATGGTGTTTTTTTACATGCAGGAAAATATTATGTTTCTCATGACTAATTTAAGGTGTTTCTGGGGTTGTGGAGAGGGTGAGAAGTGCCCACAACTTTATTTAAGTACTTCAAGGAAAAAAAAGCCATACATACAATCTGACAACCACAAGATACAAAAGAAAAAAAATAAATGTCTCTTGGGAATTCATAACCACTCGGGCTTCTTTAAAAATGTTTTTTGTCAACCTGCTACAACGTAAATCCAAGCAAGTTGCCACCAGAGGTGTATTATCTCTGACATGGACTGAATGATCCACTGCATACTCGTAGTTCCACAGTGGTATTACGGACTGGTTTTAAGACATGTGCTTTCTTTACAGGCCGCTTTTCAGCCGCAGCCTCTACAGTTTGGAGTGCTGGTCAGGGACATCCTCAGGAAGGAGAGAGCTCTGCTCAGCACAGTAAGACCCTTTCTAACAAATACTGTCTGCGTTCAGTTTAATTACCGGATCTCATTACAACTACATTGGCACACAGAAAAAACTGCTTTGCAAACAAAAGCTCATGCCAAAAATTTGCAAAACACATTGTGCATACTTCCCGATTTGCAGACATTTTTCAAGGAACATTTAGATTTATTTTTAATCTTCTTGGCATTGCAGTAGTCCATGAAAATAAACTTGGCAAAAAGGTCAAAGTTTCCTGAGAAAGAGATAACTTTTTAACAGACACCAGCTGTGAAACCTCTCCTCTCTGGAATATGTGTTCAAAGATCTGTAAAGACACCATCCTCCAAAAACAGATGTTTTGGGAGCAACAAGTGTAAAAAATGTTAATATTATTATTATTTAGCAATATTTTTTCCTCCTACAACAGTTGGGTGGGAGCCACAATTTGCATCAATATTTGTAGAGCATTCAAGCATTTTGAGGGTGTAGATTATAATGTGTAATCGTGGAAACAAGTAATGTGTAGAACATGTCTGACCCTGCTGTAAGAGTATTAAGTGTTGTTCCATCTCTGTAGCCCGCTCAGATGCCCAACCCTCCACAGTACCAACAGCACCAGAACATAGGCTCCTCATTCCCCAACACGCAGGACGTAGACCACCTGGTTCTGAAGGTGCTGGATGTCCAGGATGTCCGACAAAAGATGCACCACATGCAAGAAGAGCTCAACTGGGAGAGGCAGAACTTTGAGGGTTTACAAGGTGAGAGACACAAACACAGTCTGAGCACGAGCTCCTCCATGTTCATGTAAGTGCCTTAGCACAGAGACTGGAATTTGCTTAAGGTTATTTTATTTTCAGGATTCATTTGTGCTTTGATTTTATTTTCAGTTTAGTTTTCTGAGCTTTTTTAACCATTGTAGTTAATTGTGTTGGAAAATTTTTTTTTTTCAGTTATTCCACATTTTAAAAAACTTTTCAAGTCAAGATTTAGGGTATTTGTGTATTCGTCAACAACACCGTGCATGCTCAGTTCTATATTTGATGAATGAAGTATTCAGGATTAATCAACAGTGAAAACAAGTGCAAACTACCTGGTTTTATTCATCACTTCTCATTGGGGTCAGTGTAGTTGTGGTCAATTTAGTGACGTCTGGCTTTAGATATCAGAAAGCCGTGTAGAGTATGAAGATGAACAGTGTTGGACAGATACAGCTGTGAGTCACTGGTCAAGGAATGAAACCCGACAACGTATCTCTGAATGACATGACAGAGGTCAAACATGTCAGATGTTTGTTTTTAATACGGCTCAGTTGAAAATAATCTGTTCCTCCTTCATACTATTTATGGATAAACAGTGTCCTCCAGTTCCAATCTATCTTTTAAAATACTTTTTCCATGCACAAGTATTACTATTCATTACATCTATCTGGCCTGATCTGTGTGCCTGGCATGTTTTATCTGGCTTTAGTGAGAATTTTTTTTCCGCTATCACTGTCAGTATTCCAGGATGTAAACTAATCCCATCTTGTCAAAACTGACTTAGTTTCAGTTACTGCTTCTGTTTTCTTGTCAGAAGAATGACAACTGTTTCCTGTGTGTCACAGGAAGTCATAAAAATATAAAAAGGCCATGCCATAATTTGCTGAAATGCAGAATGGCTGTAGTGCCTGTAGTGCAGAATGGACTGAACACATGTTGTCATTTATTGTTTGCACAGGGCCAATCCAACAGAACGGACTGGATCCCACAAATACAGAAATCCAGAAACTGCAGAACCGCATCCAGCAGCTGGAGTACAATGTGAAAGCAATGGCCACGGTGAGCTTGTGCCAACATTACCGGCACGTTAGAGGGGAACTACTTCATCCTGCACATTTATAATGTTTTAGTAGTCTGTCTCGATTTTCATTGAGTATGTCTCTTGGTTATTTTATGGATGAATAGTGATTATAATGAGATCAGCCTAAACTAGTGATAAGATATCAATTAATCAATCAGTCACGTGGCAGAAAACCATTTAAATAGTTGATTAATTGTTTTCAGTAAATAGTCAAATGGAAATGGAAAATGTGTGTCCAGTATGAGAATTTGTAGCTTTTAAAAAAATGTGTGATCATTATAACTGAATATGACGTCCAGGCAAAATGAATCAGTGGTGGACAACTCTTTGGATTTTGGAGACTAAAAATAAAACAGTTGCTAGATAAATAAGTCATGGAGTAGTAATTCCATGAAAGTTACGTGAAGCTCTCTGTGTCATAATATGCTTCGTTATGTATGAAGGTCTGTGATATTTCTGTGCTTGTGTGCATGTTGTTTATTGACATGCACATGCATCCATGTGTGTCAGTAGAATCTGTTTGAATGTTGCTTATTGTAGAAGCGTTTCCAGCTGCTGAAGGAGTGTGTGGACTGTCTGGACCAGTGTCAGACCCGACTCATCAACAGGCTGAAGGGGTGGAGGTGGGAGCAGCACAAGGCCGCCATCGGACATCCCTTCGACGACAACCTCAACCCCCTGCAGACCTGGTGAGGTGCCTCCCACCCCACTTGTTCCCTTTTGGATTGACGGCTTGTGTGCTGTGTTGCACACCCAGTAATTAGATGCATCCTAATTCAAAGGCTGGAAGACTTGGAATTTTACATTTTAATGTTTATTTTCATTATTGATTAATCAGAGTATATTGGTCTATTGATCAATACATGTTTAGCCTTGCTAGCAGTGTGGCTCTATGGGTAGCAATGTCAGTCTGTTTTTCTGTCCGTCAGTCATTTCACCGCTTTGGTCCAGGCTGAGATATCTCAATAACTATGGGATGGATCCATATTGAATTTTACACAGACATTCATGGTCCCCAGAATATGAGGATAAATCCTCATATTGTCATGTTGCCCCCCCCCCCCAACAGAATAAACTGTAAGCACTTGTTGGGCACTTTTGTCGGAAGTATCAGCCATGTTTTCCTGATCGCGCTTGATTAGCTTTCAGTGGGAATCTTGGCCAAGAAGCTGGAAGGAATTCAGACTGTTTATTCAAGAAGTCAATCATTCTTTATCTAGGTCAAACTCTTTGGTAAACAAGTCATATTGAATGGCATGATGAATGATTACATAAACTTTTGTTTTACTGGCTTTAGGAATTTGTACTTTCACTTTTGTGCTTGCTCCCTCATTGTCTTTGCACATTTTCTCTGTTAGGTGTGAGCAGCTGCTTGGGGTGAACGGGAAGCTGAGACAGGAATTGATGCTGTTGGGGGAACCGATCCCAGAGCTCCAGGAAAGGCTTGGCCAGCTTCTGCAGGTTCTGATTCAAAGGTAGCACAGTCCCATTGTCTTCATTTATGTATTTACGTTTCTTTTTAAATTGGAGAAGTGTGTTCACTTACAAAGAGCAATAAAAATGACTCCTTTCATACAGCAGAAAGCATGTGTCCTCACTCATGCATCTGTTGTCTCCTGCAGCTCTCTTGTAGTGGACAAGCAGCCGCCTCAGGTCATTAAGACCCAGTCAAAGTTCTGCACTACTGTGCGATATTTGCTGGGGGAGAAAGTCGCTCCCGGGAAGCCTGTGGTGCTGAAGGCGCAAATCATTAATGAAATGCAGGCCAGGACCCTGGGCAGCGTACACAGGTGAGTCACATTGTATAGTATCAGAGAGGATTAATTAATTTTTCATGATATTCAGTCCTTTTTTTCCTTCTGCTGTACCAAGCAATTATTTTTTAAGTTTGTTATGTCTAATGTTTCAGTTATACTTTAATTAAAAGTGAAAACCTTTACCTCAAAACAATTAACTCACAGTTCATTCCAAAGCAATAATTAGGGAATCTGAAATTAGTAGATAATATGAAAGCTCTAATACACAAAATTGTTGATGATACCATTATCTTGTTGCAAGTGGAAACAATAAAAAGCAAGTTTAACTGTCCAATTCTAGCTGCTGTATCCTATACTATAATTTAGGTTTTGTATTATGTTACTCAGCAGTGACCTAGGTCGTCTGCTGTTTCAAAATAAAGGATTATAGTTTGTTCTGGTTGTTCAAAGGCAACTTGCAAAGTGTCTTCTTAATCACGATTTATAGAAAGAACGTGATGGCCAAGACTCTGCACCATATATTCTTAATTATAGAAACTTTCTGTTATGTACCAAATGTTGAAAGTAAAAATTTTTATTGTTTTATCAAAAATATATGCTCATTTAAAATTTGATGCCAGCAACACGTTCCAAAAAAATTGGGACAGGGACGATGAAACACTGGAAAAGTTGTGTAATGCTAAAAAAAAAACACCTGGAGGAGAACATTTTTGATAAAACAATAAAAATTTTGATATGTTGTCTTTGCACTATTTTCAACTAAATATAGGGTTTAAATGATTTGCAAACCATCAAAATCTGTTTTTATCAATATTTTACACAGCGTCCCAACTTTTTTTAGAATTGGGGTTGTAAATTTGATCCTTTGAGATGTATTTATGAAGCTGTACGTGACCATCTTGTTTACTGGTACAAAATGATATTTACGGTTCTTTGACATTGTTTTACCTGCAGTGACACTGTCGGGGAACTGATCAACAACACAGCCATCCTAGAACACAACACATCCAGTAAGAGCACATGTGCCACCTTCAGGAATATGGTGTGTATCATACTAGATTTCTCATCCTACATTAGGTGATTGTTTAGTTTCGTTAACATGTTTTTATTTTGGTTTGACAGTCCATCAAGAAGATCAAGAGAGCAGACAGGAAGGGATCAGAGTCTGTGACAGAGGAGAAATTTGCTCTCCTGTTCTCGGCAGAGATCACCATCACAGGCTGCGACACTCCTTACAGGATACAGGTGTGATTGTATCCATTGTTCTGCCTGCTCTTAAACTGGTCTTTACATCCTGTTTGCTACATGATGAGGTTGTTTCTTTTCCTGTATCACAGTACATTGAACACTATGGCATCTGTCAACACACAAGCTTTGTTAAGTTGTCCAGCACTGATCTGACAGCAATAGATTTTATATTTTACAGGCTTTATTTAGATCTACTTATTCAGTATATATCCTTCGTGGGAACAGTGTTGTCAACAAAACTGAAATGATGTCATTGATTACAGATGATCTCACTGCCGGTGGTCGTCATCGTCCATGGAAGTCAGGACAATAACGCTCTGGCCACCATCATCTGGGACTGCGCTTTTTCTGAAGCAGTAAGTGTCAAATAATTCTTTTGTTTTTTGCTTTGCCTGTTTCATCTGCTATTGCTTTAATGTTCCGTTATCAATGATGCCCTTTATGAACATAGTAACATCTGTTTCAGTCAGCCAACTCATGTGGAAAAGATTTTTTTGTAAATATACACTGTGCAGCATTAATGTTTGCTGCCGAGGCTCTAACTTCATCGATCCCCACAAGGAAATACCAAACCCAGCCGAGCAAGTTGATGATGAAAATCCCTACCAAGGTGGAATGTAGGCTAGAAAAGCTGCAGGTGGATGCTGGGGTGGAGGCGGGGCTTATAAAATGCAATATGCAGCAGCAGCAGTAGGCATCAAGTGAAAGCATAGCTTTAAGGTAATGGGTGTGTCAGCAGGCACACAGCCAAAAAAATGAGTAAAGCACTGATGATTTAATTGATCACCATGATGACAAGGGTGCTTTGGATAGAGAGACATATGTTACATGAATGCAGTGACTCAAGTTGACTGTCTGAACTAGATCACAAGTTTCACTTCCTTCATTCATGAATGACATGTATAGGTTCACATTGTAGAGCAGTTGAGCTGATTGACTTTTGGAGGAATTTGCTTCAAATGTTTTGATATTTATTTGAATTGAAATAAACTATATGAACCAAATTCTTTAATAGTAGGTTCAATAAGTCGACTAATATAGCATGGTATTGTGCATACTCCATGTGAGTATGTACAGAGTTGACATCCGGCGTCTGTAAGCTCTGGCTTCTTTGCTCGAGGCATAAACGAATCTCAGGAGACTGACCGTAATAAACTCCACCCAAACCCACAGTAGACACAGAGACTGGCGTCAGCTATTAAGTGGAATCTACCCACTCAGTATGGGCTGTGTGGCCATTCACAAACAATATAATATCTGCTAAACTGATAAAGATCAGTAGATAAATCTCAAACCACTAAATGTCAGCTTTGCAGCCGAAAAGTTATGGTATTAACTTTTTATATATTAAAGACACAGTAATTCATGCTGTAGACCAGTCAACCTATATTTTGTTTTGTATACTGTTTTTTGAACATACCAATATTAAAATACACAGGGAACATACAGGCATAACATGAAAGAAAGTAGAGAAAGTTGCTTCCAAGATAAACATAGCTGTTTCAATAAGGAGAGATCAATTGGAAACAATATTTATTGAGTTTAGCATCAGAGAAAGATTTTGGTAATGTCACTCCATTGATATGAAGCATAATCATAAAAAGAAAGCTGGACATGTTTTCCAGGAGTCTAGATGCTGGTGGTGTTGGAGTAAAGTCAGCGGGCTGTTGACGGAAACTTTGGGTTGAATCTCCGTGGACATCATGGAAGTTATGGTGCAATGATATTTTAAGAACAGCTCCCAGGGAGCTTTTGGAAAGATCAGAGGCCAAATAGTATGATGTCTGGATTGAAAATATTGGGTTTTGACAGCATGGGAAAGTGAAGGAACAGCTTGAACTTTAGCCACAGCTTCAATACAATGTGATGTGTTCACAGATAATGATGAATTAGATCGGTATAGTGTCTGTTTCACAGTTTAGAGCCTTGTGTAAACTTGGTTCAGGGAGGTCTGGCACATTTTCTTACATTTTTCAGGAGAGTCACAAAGCACGTACTCAAGCTTTCATTTTTTGGCATTATGTTAAGGTGGACAGGAAACAATTTGGGTCCATTGCATTTTTGTGGTAACAGTCAGCTGCCAGGATTCCTCATGTGTCTCTAATTTAAGGCAACTTCCCTTAACCACTATGAATAGAAAGAGGGTTCTGGGTTTTTCCAGTTCAGTGAAAGTCACTTTGTGCCTGTAGTCTTACAAAGGTTGTAACCAAATATTTGGCATCACTAATATGGCTAGACCCCAAATATTACAGTTGTATCAAGTTTTGAATATAGTGCTCTAAAAATTAATTATTAAGAATAGTGCCAAAACATATAAACAATCCGCACCATTCACAGATGGTATCCTCTGAACATGATGATATGTTTTAGCAGACAAACCATCAGATATAATCAAGTATAAGAGGCAAAGCAGTGCATGGAGTTAACTTGGGCAGGAAAGTAAACTATTGAACAAGAACTCAGCAGATAAAATAATGACATTAAAAAAATACTAAACACACAAATCCTTTGCTTTGAGTAGAAATATTTCTTTAAAGAAATAGTTCAGCATTTTTGGAAATATACTAAGTCACCTTCTGGCATAGAGTTGGATGAGAGGAACCTTTTCATGGCAGATATTTTGACTTGTCATTGTGGGAAAAGCACAGGTGAAAACCTGTTTCATTATCTCTCTCAGGAAGCTGTTGTAGTGTGGCAGTGAGCCAGGATGCACAATGCCAGGAATCTGACTAACCTCAGTGGAATCCAGTCGTTTTTTAATGTTCTTAGTTACACCTGATTTTTTCCTGCTTTGACAAGTCTTAATATATGCTGTTCAAAAGGTTTATTGGTTTTTCCATAAATTTAAGGAGAATAATCACTGTGCAAACAGGATGTGTGCAAGATGACATATTTATGTCCCCACAGCCAATATAAAATCTGAGTCTGCGCAAAACCTATGCAGCACTTAACGCTCGCAGCCAGTTTACTGTATAGAGTTGGAGGTGAGCCAGAGACTTACAGTAATGTACGCACAAGCTCTGTGGACGGGTTTCCTGTTTTTTGCTCTCTCTGCTTTCTCAGTCAAACCAAGTCCAGGCGTTACTGGAAATAGTCTGACGTGGTCTGCAAGAAATTGATATTTTAAAGTGACTATGTCCACAATAAACATATGTGATGCTTGTGTATTTGCACTTTCTTTTCTTCTTTTCTTTAACTCGCCCTGTGACATTATTATAAATGCATGTCAGTGTTCTCGCCACGTCAGCCTCTCTGTCGTTGTCATCAGGACAGAGTGCCGTTCATAGTGCCGGAGCGTGTGCCCTGGAGGATGATGTACAGCACCCTCAACAGTAAATTCACAGCTGAGGTCCAGACACAACACAACCTGGACCAGTACAACCAGCACTTCTTGGCCCAGAAGATATTCGACAAACCCGACTTTGCAGACGACTTCAGCAACACGATGGTTTCCTGGGCCCAGTTTAATAAGGTGCACACACACACGAATGTCCTCTGGAACGGACGGACACAGGCTGATGTACACTCAAATCTCACAGTCCCTTTGTATCTTACAGGAGGTTCTCCCAGGCCGACCGTTCACTTTCTGGCAGTGGTTTGAGGGAGTGATGGAGCTGACCAAGAAGCACCTGCAGAAGTACTGGAGTGAAGGGTGAGTGGACCCGCCTGCTACTTCAATAGTCAATAGTAGACACCTGCTTCAGTCTGTTAATGACAAGAGTTTGCAATGTTTTGCTCCACTAGGCTGATATTTGGTTTCATTGGGAAGCAGCATCTACACCTGATTCTCAAAGACAGGCCCAACGGGACGTTCTTGCTTCGCTTTAGTGACTCTGAGATCGGAGGCATCACCATTGCATATGTGTCTGCAACTGAGAGTAAGTGTTGGTGTGGCCCCAGTTTGAATTTGGTTGGGTTTAGTTTATTTTTCATCTGTTTCCTGTCTATAGTGATGCTAAGGTACAGCCAGTAAATTCAGTGCTGACATGGTCACAAGGGCAAACATACAGTATATCTTTAGACTTAACTACATTGTTGGGCTGACATCTGTGGAGCCCCAGAGAAGTCCTGGTGGGATTTTTTTTCTTTTGTGTTTTCTCGCTTTATGTTTTGCCTTCCTGTGATCTACAGAGAAAGGCTGAGCTGTATTATAATATATAATATTGTGTTATGTAATAGAGTGCTTCTGGCTGTGACCACAGCGTGAGTGTGCTCGCTT
Organism: Holacanthus passer; assembly: GCA_025331565.1. Classification (NCBI taxonomy): domain Eukaryota; kingdom Metazoa; phylum Chordata; class Actinopteri; family Pomacanthidae; genus Holacanthus; species Holacanthus passer. The sequence goes on along the minus strand of JAFREQ010000014.1, from coordinate 11,952,512 downwards.
TCAGCTGTGGCTGTTCAACCACAAGTCTGTATCACTGCAGCAATATAGATACCTAACAAGAGCTTGTTAAACTAGTTTTTTCACCGACTGCTGCCGAGGATGATTGAGACTATGATTATGACTACAGCTATGGGAGGATGCAACTTTGGCCATTGCTGTTGCTGCAATTGTGGTTGGATTCTTGGCTGCACTTTGGTTATAAATATGGCTGTAACACACTAGTTTATAATGGGTGTGACACTAACTACATGCAGGGTGTGTGTGTGTTAACTGACCTAGTTGTGCTGGTGGAGCGTTGCATTGACGCCACTGTATTGTGGTATATTAATAGCACATCTGTGATGTCTGGTATAAGCAACACAGGTGCCAATCCTGTGGGACTTAATCATGCTATCTTGACTAATATGAATAAGAGCAGTAAAGAGTTACTACAGACAGAACCACAGAGATACAACCACAACGGCAGCCTGAGCAATAACCAGATCATGACACTGGAGCTGTGGCTGGAAAATATCAGATGTCAGCTGTTTTAAAATATTTCAAGGAAACACAAAAAAGTTTCAGAGAAAACTCAAATTCCCACAGTGACCCCTTGGGGGCTCTGTTGACATCCTATTCTGAACGCAGGGAGACACTATATTTTAAGGTTTCTGTTGTATACACTTGTGCATTGTACCTGTATTATCTCTCTGTTTCTCTCTGTCTTTTTCTGTCTCTCTCTCACACACACATGCACTGACACATCAAACATTTCTTTGTCCAGACGGTGGACAGAAAATCCAGAACATCCAACCCTTCACCAAGAGAGATCTTGAGATCCGGAGCCTCGGTGACCGCATCCGGGACATCAGCCACATCACACACCTGTATCCTGAATATCCTAAACATGAAGTTTTCAAAAAGTTCTACACAGGTAATGGTCTTCATGCACAGAATCCGCTTTATGTTCTTAAGTTTAAGTGAGAACAGACAACTAACATGAAGTTTGGTTCTTTTTTACTGCTTTGAAACAGAGCCTCAAACGTCACCCAACGGAGGATATATCCCTGTGTCTCTCCATACTAAAGTCGGCATGTAAGGAACTATTTTACAAACAAACCGTGCAATTTTTCTTGCAAACTTTATGAAAACCATTACATATGTGGCCATCTGTAATTAACAGCCATGCAGTTGCACTACCCATTGCTTGTTGCTTAGTCTCTTTGTTTTTTTGTTTTCTACTGTGCCTTGCATGTTTGCACCAGGGTCTGAGAGATGTCCTGTACATATGGCAGAATTGACAATAAAGTTGACTTTGATTTTGACATGTGTGTGTGTGTGCAGGGAAGCTGGCTCGGCCACACACCCGGCTCCCAGTATGCCACCTCATGCTGAAAGCCCTCACAATAGTGTTGGCTTCCCTGTGTAAGTGTCACTTCTACATTTCTCTCTTTCACTTTACTTCCGTACCACCCAACTTACTTCCTGTCATTCATAATCCCTGCTTCTGTCATTCACCAGCTAGCAACCAATCCTCTCCCACTAGTAACATTTACACTATGTTTATACCTGCACATTTATGCTTCCAGGAGCCTTTGTTAATTTGAGACAGAAAATGACGCCCAAAATGTGTAAGACACTCAAATCCTTTGCCTGTGTATAGATAGAAATGCCAAATTTCAACCTCTGAAAGTTTACCAGTGGTATTTATGTTATTAGGAATGATAAAAGCCTTCATTCTTAAACACACCAGAACTCTCCTAAAATTCTCCTGAATCAGCCTCAAAATTGTATAATAAATTCCTCTGTTCTGTTTGACAACATCATGTATATTCTGTTTGTTCCAGTGTCTCACTAAAGCTACGTAACACTCGTATTAATTGAAATATTCCAAACCAAGTTGACTTTTACTATCTATCCAATCAAATGGCATGCACTTGTTCTCTATCACAAAGTCACCGTTTTATTCAGACTTTGTTTGGTTTCTTAGAAAACTGGAATTGTGACCTAAATTAAAAATAAAGACGGAAAATAAAGAAGGTTTAAGAGGCTAAGTCTCCAAATTGACATATTTGAGTGTCTGTTTTTTGTAAAGTCTCTAAAGGTCATGTTGCAGTAGTTGGTGGTACACTTGTCCTACTTTCTTTCATTTTCACTTTGGACTTTGTTCATGTGTCATATTGTGTACTCACCTGACATTTTGCTGGGAAAATTCTCCATAAATTCTCATAAAAATAGAAAATACCTGAACAAATTAAAGGTATCTCGAATTTCTTAATAGCAGCACAGAAAAATTATCTTAATTTAAATTAAAAATTAAAAAGCAAGTCAAATGTCGAAATGAGAAGTGATGCATATCTGGTGACACTTAAAACGATTTCCCAGTTATTTCTTGATATTTAAATGTTGTAAGTAATAAGGCCTTTGCAATTTGACCACTGTCAGTTTCTTATGCCAAAACATCCTAATTCTGAGTCCTTTGATCAAGTGACTGAAGGAAGCTTGTATCTTGCACCATTACTGGCCATTAATGAATCTAAGGTTTCAGTTTATTCTGTTCCTGCTCTTTCTTTCAGGCATCAGTTCCAGCAGCCTTTCAGCCCGCAAGAGTCCATCAGTCAAGACATAATGGAAACTGCACCAACACCTGCTGTGGACTTCCCCAGTCCAAACCCTCCTGTTGTCTTCACTGAACATATGTAGGTTCATCTTCACGTCTGTGCATAAAATCCATGTTTTGTTTTTCCAGAAATAATGTGAGTGACAGGCCACTTACGTCTGTGTTTCTGTCTTCTAGCCCAACAGCTAGCAATATTGATATAGATTTGGATCTGGATTTTCTCCAGACTCAAGGTTTCTGATCAAGGTTGTTTTTGGAGCGCAAAGCAAAGACGTCGGACGGAGACCAGAGCCAAACTCTGACCCTCATGAAAAAAGCGTCATCTTTTGTGCAGACTTTCTTCCTTCACTTTCATCATTCATCTAGAGCTTCATCTACTTTTGAGTAAAAAAAAAAACTTTTTGGAGACAAATTGATTTCTCTGGGACTCAACATGTTGAGCTGGCGCTACATGAAAGCAGGAAATCATTTTTTTAAGGACAAAGTGAAACTGAGAACAAACCAGATGGAAGGGTGCTGCCGTCGCTGTCTGTCGGCCACCCTTGCAAACTTTTCTCTCTCTCCTGGTGGTGGATGCGTTGATGTAAATTTCTGTGCTTGTTTGTTTGTACTATAGTCCATGCATTTTGGAATATACGTGATTTACTGTACAGATACCAGTACAGAGCAAACATGCATGAAAGCAGACAGCGTGGTGCCCCTGGCCACTCAGTGGACCATCAGCTACTGGAGATTATTTTTGAGGTTATTTTATTTTCTGTACTCATTGCATGTTTTTTAGTCACTATGAGACAAGCGTCTTTGAATAGTATTTCTCTGCTGTATATAACCCTTCCTTGTGATTGAAAAGCCTGGCTACGCCTGAGCTATAGTATTTTCTACACTCAATCTCAGTGCACAGTGGTAAATAATTCTTAAAATGTGTGTGAGTCTAACCTGAAACATGAAAGGAACAATAAGCTTTTCCGTGACTGTTGACTGTGAAACTTGACCACACTGATGGACACTTTCAGTGCAGAGGTGGTGATGATTGTGATGTTGGGAAATGCTTAGATTATGTCTGTGCACTTAAAGACTAAATTGTGTGTATTTTCTGTTATACATATATATATATATTTTTAAAGCTTTTGTTAGTTAATCTCAGCCAATATTTTTGGCCTTTTTGTAAGTATGCGTCAAGTCCCACTAAATGAGCATAAATTTTACTAGTAACATGATTTTGATTCTTTCATTTGTAGTTAGATGCCCTAATGCACACACGAAAAAGCAGGACGTTCCTTCCAGTGATGTGATTTGTGATTAAAATGATAAAAATAGCGAAAGTAGATGATCAACAGTATGTTTACAAAATGTTCTCAGTTAATTGTTAGATATAAATTCTAGATAATTGTAATTTTTTTGTTTTTATATAACATCAATGCAATGTTGTTTGGAGTCCATTCCATTGAATGTTTAAGAGTTGTGTGATTGAAAAGCTTGATATAGCACAAAATGAATAAGGGCAATCAAAATGGAAAGTGAAGAAATAAGTGGCCTTGCAGATGATAGGAAACATAACACGGTAAAGAACAGCATTATTCTGACAGGGGGTGCAGTGTCTTTGCTCTGTGGGAGCTAATTCTAATCTAATTATGTTCTGATTTTAGCAGCTTTTATTCGCATCTGAATGTATATCAAAACCAATTTTCCCCATAAACTAAGCTGTGGTTTTATGAGAAGCTTTTTTTATGAGCACTACTTATTATCACTGTCAGTAATGTGCATGTAATAATACAGTGGTGTATTAGCTGTACCATGTTGCATGTATGTTTGCCGGATGATAACCTTTTAGATCTTGTGGATTGATTTTTGGATGAATCACTCCGAGGCTACTACTACAATCCAATATACTCTTTCAACCATGGTGACAAAATAAAATCTTCTCAAATCTTTCTCAAAATATTAAAAATATTTTTTTTGTGAATTTATTTACAAGAAATTAGTTATCTCCCTGAAGTCAGCTTTGACTGATATTGTAGGTTTTTATGTAAAGTTTTTAGACACTGCACATAGAGAACTGTGCCCTTAAAGCAGATACAGACCGATGAGTCCCAACTTCCACTGCCTCTGTTGTACCACAGAAACAACCTCATATGATTGGCAAATGTTTTGTAAATGGCTACTGGCTTTAGTTCTCAGAAGTGGAGTATGTGTTGATAATTGTTGCATCTAAGATTTTTATTTTTCTACTTGCAAATGTCAGTCTGTCCTGTCTGGAACTATTTATTTAAATCCCATGTGTTTCTATAGTCAGCCTAAAAGAAAACAGACAAAAAAGGGATTGGAAACATAAGAATTTTCAGATTTTTTTGACATATAAAAATAATAAATCAGTGGCATTGCGATTGGGAAGGTATGCCTGCTACCAAAAAGGCTGTCCATTGAGTGAGAGCATATTGGTGTATAACATAATCGGCACCACTTCCATAATCCATCAGCCAAAGAGGAGACATTGCATAACTAGCATATTATATTTCCTATCCATCCAGTTTCAACAATCATGAAATGTTTTTTTTAAAAAAAAAAACTTTACACTGTACATCACAAAGCTTTTCCATTAGAACACAAATTCTATTTTCAACATGTCGCTAAAATGTAAATTCTACTCAACCACTGCCAGGGAAATCACACTGAAAAAAAAAGGTTATTTAAAGGAAGCAGAAAGAGAATAAGCTTACATGCCTGGTTCAATAAGTGTTCTGGTGAAATTTGTCAAAATGCTAACTTATGTCAGTGCCCTGTCCCCTTCCCTCCATCCCAGCAGCTTGAGATGTCCCCTCATTAGAGCAGAACACGACTAGCTGCCTCGTAAACAAAGGGAGGAGGTAGGGTGAGTGAAGGAGGGATGGGAGAGAGAGGGGACACCAGGCCAATGTAGAGCTTCAACTTCAAAGTTCATTCTCTCTTGTGAAGGTTGTATGAAAATAAACATGTACATTTATCACCCTGTACAAACACTCTAAAGATTTCGCCTCACGGTGACCTTCTCTCTTCTCCCAAATATCAGAGAGGGGCTTGTCCAATCAAACTATCTCACTCCCAAAGAGCCGCCCAGCTCAGCGTGGAAAAGAGGAGGCACCAGGTGTTTGCCAACACCAGCAACAAGCCACTACACCTCATGCACTCTTTCATTTCTAACCTCGAGTTGATGTAACAAAGACCCTTCAGTCGTGCCAAACAACACAATTCAACTAGAAAAACGCTTGTTCCTCATGACAGCTCGTCAGGTTTGCTTTCTTTGTTTTTCCATGGCAGACACGCAAAAGTAAAAGCAAACCAACTATCACACACCTGTACATGAATCTGTGATAAGCTGCTCTAAAAGCAAAGCTCATGTCGGAAAAGTCATTAAGAATGTAACCCAACACAAATACGTTATCTAGGCCTGCGGGTTTCCCACTTATAAAGCAGCGGGTAACAGATTTGGTGGCAATTACACCATTTGTAGCTTTGTTGAAGACTGAGCTCAGAAAAGACCAGATAGTTTTGTGTTTTGCATTTATTTAAATATAAATATGAATGCGTGTGTGCTTCACTAGATGAGACACAGACTCTAAACTGAATGAATTTGGCTTTGGCTCAAAGGGATACGTTTTCATCTGTTATAAAAAGGGGATCACTCTAAACATGGAATCTGTTGAACTTTTGCAGTATGAGTGAGGGTGCAGAAATGGCCGCATCTTTCCCTAAAATATGCTTGTATGATAAAAAAAAAAAAATCATGATACAGACAAAGTATTGTGGCAATGAAAAGTGAGAAATAAAAATGATCAATGAAAACAAGCACGCACGCGTACACATGCACAGAGACATGCATGCACACTCACTCTCTGTCTCACACGCACATACAACTGAAAAAAAGAGCCAAATAAATACTGGTAAAGTACAGTACGTACATGTAATTTACCCAAAGTTCATTAAACGGAACACAAACGAAGGGCGAGATCACACTGGATCAAAATGGAAAAGCATGCAGAAGTCCACTGTTCTACTGTAGCTTCACTCCTAGCAGACTACAAAATAGGGAGAAAAACAGAAAAGAGAGAGAAAGGGGAAGAGAGAGAGAGAGAGAGAGAGAGAGAGAGAGAGAGAGAGAGAGGCCCCTGTCCTGAGCAGTTATAGCCACCTGGTCAGTCAGGAGTGACTGACTCCCCACACCATAGGGCACAGGGTGCTTCTTTCAGTGGCAAGTCTTCTTCTAACCCTCCATCTTTGTCCTGCAGTCCAAGGGGGAGGATGAGGAGGAGGAGGAGGAGGAGGAGGAGGAGGAGGAGGAAGGATGGGTAGAGGTGAAATCAGGTGAGATGATCAGGACTGTGGATGCCCCTTCATTGTAATTCAATAGGTCCAGTTCTGGATGCAGAACAAGGATAACAAAGGTGTTTGGGGTGTGTGTGTTAGCGTGTGTGAAGGCGGGGAGGAGGTATGTGTGCAGAGATGCTGAGTGGGCTGAGGATGGACCAGGAACCGAGGGGGCAGATTGAGGGGTGAGGGATGGGGGGGTCAGAAAGACAATCTTCTTCTCCAGGCTTATAGGGCCTGTGTCTTGAGCTCGATGGGCTCTCCCCTAGTCTCCTGCTGGCCCTCAGCCTCTGGGGGCCGGGTGCCCTTCAGTGTGGCGAGCCTCTCGGAGAGGCCGCGCATACGGGGGAACAGCATGAAATCATACAGCAGAGCACCCATGGCACCACCAATCATGGGTCCCACCCAGTACACCTGAAAAGACAAAGAGCAGATTGTGTTAGTGAGTTTAAAGATGTCATGGTTGTAGAGGTTGTAGTGTAAAAAAGATTTACAGATATGATCCTCTTACCCAGTGGTTGACAAAATTCCTGACCAGGACAGCAGGGGCGAAGGACCTCGCTGGGTTCATTCCTGCTCCAGTGTAGTACATCTAAGGCAAAGACAGGGAGGGTAGTTCAGGGTTAAGACTGTAAAAGTGTATATGATAGAATGGCTAAAACCTTTATCAACCCAACGGTTGGTTCTTACCCCGAGAAGATGCCCCATGAGCACAGAGAAGCCGATGGCCAGGGCAGCAGAGCCCAGGCGCCCATTGCGCCTCTCATCAGTCACAGCAAAGATGCAGACAACAAGCTGCAGGGTGAGGAAGACCTCCATGGTGGTGGCCATGCCCAGGCTGATGCCAGGCTGCAGCTGAAAGATGGGAAGAGGGAAGAAAGAGTGATCAAATTAACGGTATGTTAAAAGTGCATGAACTTAAAACTAAACTAAAAATTAACATGGTTTTAATCTATGTTTGATACGGTTAAAATGCTGTTAAGAAAATGGAGATGCAGATTTTTTTCTGAAGACATACACATTTATTCCTTTTAATGACCTTATGTCAGATTTGTCTATAACAATATAGAGCTTTTTTTTTAGATCTATATGGCTTTTTAAAAACAGAATTGGCAAATATGTTTTGCATACATGCAATACTTTACTTGTACATTATGTTATTTATGGATAAGTAAGATACTTATCCATATAATATTAAAATAAAGTCAGTGTATGTGAAAAATATAATGTAGCATTTGTAATCCAGGAGTAAGAGCCAGTCTGCTCACTGTGGCAGATACTCTTACCGTGTTGAGTGCTAGATTTCCCCTCATGTTGCTGGGTGTGACCCCGTAGAGCACGGCAGCGCCGGCCAGTGCTCCAAGACACTGGGCCATGATGTAGAAGAAAGCGCGGAACAGGGACATCTGGGAGCCAATCAGGTAGGCAAAGGTAACAGCTGGGTTGATGTGTCCTCCGCTGATGTGGCCGATGGACTGGATGAGGGTGGCAGCCGCCAGCCCAAAGCAAAAGGCAACATGGAGGACATTATGGGGCCCAGTGGTCCAGCGGAGGGCTGCCCCCAGCCCAAAGAATACAAAGAACATGGTGCCATAGAACTCGGCGAACACCGCCCGCCAGAAAGACATGGACCTGAACTCCCACATGGTGGCAAAAGGTCAAAAAGCAACCTCTAAGCAATGGAGGGATGAAAAGTCAAGAGAAAAACTAACTAATTAACTAAAGGGAGATGCTGTTTCTCCACAATAATGACTATGGTTGAGACCAAAAAAAAACAGAGCAAATGACAAAAAATTTGCCCTCAAACAGAAACTGCCTCTCTAAAGCTAAATGCAACAACACGTAAACAGCTCAACACGCAACTCTCATGCAACTGTGAACAATCTGCTGCTCTGCCTTCTGAAGTCTGATTTCTGTCATAGAGAGCTCCTGAGTGGAGCAATACGCCAGTCTCTGTGCATCTATGTGCCAACCCCGCTGGTTGTTAGTAGAAGAACATGGATAGACAAACGTTAAGCATGTCCTGCAGACATTCAGCCTCTTTACCAGAGCAGGGGGAGCTCGGAGGCCTTTTTATAACACCCCAGGGCCACAGCAGCCCCGCGGAGCCCAGGGGAGGGGCCAGCGCACAATACTACAAATCAAAACAAAATCATTTAACCCTTTTCTTGCCTTGACCTCCCTCTGTCTGCTCATTTTAGAGATTACTCTCAATCTGCTCTAATGGCCTGCAAGTTTAATTATTCATTTATATAGGAAAGCTCTAAAAAATATTGCCAGTTTAAAAGGTGCTTTTGAAATTCTCTCAGCTGAGGAACAAGCAAAACATTATAAATGCTTTGGGGCATCTACCCACTGGAGGATCTAGTACCACCAACAGCCTGGTTGAAGCGTTAATGCAAAGTGGTATAAACTCCCATTTGTACCACCAATGACTGAAAAGCCCCTGTGAGAAACTGCACTGATCTTCAAGCCTGAAAATAGAAAAGCAGTGGGCATGTGGTGGGAAGAACCTGTGAGCTGCTAGAAGCTGAGTGCAGTGGGAGTTTTGCTTGGTTTCCAATAATTTAGATATTCTTACAAACATAGAATTAGTGTCACTGCATTGTCCACCTTTCACTCATTTCCCATGATTTTGTTTTTCATTGTCTCATCTGTAATGTGCAATCAACAGTTTGCATTCACACCAATCGATGAGCGATCGCCAAAGCACGAGCAATTTCTCAATTTCTCCACTTGCGCTCTGGATTGGTACAAATTAGGTTTGTGGCAGCAGAACTGATTAGGCACAGTTTTACATTGTGTGTGCTGGGCGGGTTTGGAGGCTCAGGTCGGATAAAGCGGTGGAAAATCCACGGCTGGAGAGGAAGAGGGGCGAGCAGGCACGGGCATTGAGCTTCTGCACTGGAGCATCATGCTGACCAGGGCAGCCAGAGGGACGGCCGCAGCGCTCTGAAAGGATTATGCTGAGTTCAATGTTTTTCTCCTTTCATGCATGGAAACAAAACGCTGGCAGTAACAGTTTCTGCTGCTTTCTATGATCTGTTTGTCTTGCCATCACTGTTGAATCTGAGTTCCCTTTTCCCTGGGCCAGAGTGGCTATATATATTATACTATTTGGCCTTTGTGCTCACACTCCAGCAGGTTGTGCCGGAATGGCATCAGAAGAAAATAACCCACATTTTTATGTCCAAAAGCATGTAAGTCACATTGGAAGTTGTCTGTGTTTTACATATCTCAGTGTGATTTCTCTTATCAATCTTTTTATGTTTTTCACCTCACATTCAGAACATGAAAAACAACAATGGAAAACAACAATGGTGGTTGTTGCTGGAGAAAAAAAATCCCATTTTTGATAAAATCATGTTGGTCCTGTTGTCCTGATTCTGACAGCACCACTATTGTGATGAGTATTATGTCCTTCTCATGACTCCCTCCATCAGTGGTAAGCCACCTTTTGTGGGTTTAAGCCCACAGTTTAGTTTTACAGGGGAGGGTGTTGAAAAGGTGCTTGCATTGTATTTTCCTGTTCCCTGGCTCCAGACTGCTGACACGTACAGTACATAACATGCAGCCCCCCAAACATCTCACACTGGAGCTGAAGCTCTGGTCTGCACTCACCACACAGCGGGGAAAACATGTATCTCAGGACACATGAGATGAAGGACTAAAGCGTACACTATGAACTATGGTAGACTTTAGAGGTGCTGATAAAAAAAAATCATCAGCAGGGGATATTTCGGGATATTTCATTCAAATGATCCATTGACATGACAGAAACCACAGATCACGCGTCTTTGTCATCTATGGTTCTGACGTCCATGATTAATTTATGGCCTTTATTTACTGACAGACAATGTGCATAAATTGGAGATGGCATTTTTGCCAACTACATCTGTGGTCACAAGGGAAGTACAGTTGCCATCACAGCAACATCACAAATGACTTACAATGGAAACAGCATAAATGAATGGAAGACTTCCATTTCCCTTTTTGCACTAAGCATGAAAGTACAGAGGAAATGGGAAGCCCCTGAAATGCCCTGCAATGTTAGAGAAGTGAGAGTGGAGTACTCTGAGACATTAGCACTACACAGTGGTTACAAAGTGACATTTCACATTTTCATGGGAATTAGTAGGTTCACAAATCTGCCTTTATACAATATTCTCATGACCATATGTGAAATTGAAAGAGCTATTAGTCACTGTAATTGTTCCTCCTTCAGATACTTGCTTCACACGCAATTCCAATGTAAGAGAGACACAATTCACAGTCCTCGTTCGTTGCAAGAATATCATCTAAAGTTCAACCAAATCTGAGGCTTTAGCAGATTGAGGTAGACAATTCAAATGGACATTTACCCAGTTACTGTCTTTTTAGGTTGAAATTCAGTATTTCTATTTTCTCTTACTTTATACTTCAACTCCACCACATTTCAGGGGGAATAATATATAATAAATTGAGTTAATTTGCAGATTCAGATTAATAACACAAAATGTAACCAACACATGATATGTATTTTATAAATTAAGACTTAATTGAACCCTGAGGTACAATTCACAAGTTACCCAGTAGTTTATAATCAGTTTATCAGCTGAAAAATTCAAGGGATACACGTTAAAGCATCAATAATTGTAGTCCAATCACAAAATAAACATTATTCTAAAAACGGGCTATTCTGCATGAGCACGTTAAGTTTTGGTACATTTAAGTATATTTTGATGTCAGTACTTTTATTCTTAATATATTGAATGCAATGAGAATTTCTTTTACTCAAGTAAAATAAATAATAATCCCTTCCTCAGTGTATTCTATATCAAAACTTCTTTGATGGTTTATACTTTTTGGAACTTGTAAAGGTGATGCATCAATACTAGGCCTTGTATTCAATGGTCTGAAAGAGTTTATTAGAAATGTATACCCAAACTCCCACAGCATAAGACAAACGCAACAACACACAAGCCTCCAAAGCATAGTTCTAGTATACCTGACTGATAAACATTTATAACCTGTATCGTTTAAACTATTTGGGAAACTCTTGGTAGACTACATAGGATTTCTGCACTCAACTCTGGAAGAAAATTAATATTTGTACCTGCTACAATGTGCAATGTTTTGTACAGTGGTATAGAGAAACAAACTCGCCTTTGCAACGGTATGACTACATGCAAAGATTGTACCACTCTAATACCATAATCTCAACACAAGCTGTAAGTTGCACAAGCATATCTGTTTATTTTAAATGCTGAAATGTTTAAAAAATGAAATTATTGTTAAATATTTGCAGATGTTGGCATACATTGGAAAACCCATTTCAAGCAGAACTCCTGCTTTTTTAAATTAACAAACAAAATAAGTGCAATTTACAATACAAACATTAAAGGGGAAAATCTGTCATTAAAAAAATCTACTTTTTTGGAAAATAGGCATTTTGAGTTAATTTTTTCTTCATTAGAAATCACAATGTTCAATACATAACCTGACATCGCAAATAAAAACAGAGAGAGAGAAGGTGTAAGACATCAGCACATCCCATTACAGTCATTTAAGTCAATGAACAAGAACATTTTCATTTGAACAGAATTGTCCATGCAGAACAGAACAGCAAAGCACAGCACTGTATGTCGCTATGGATCTCTGTGCATGTCTGTATCCAACAGTCACTCCCTGTCACTGCCTTGAGGGGTTTCGCTTTGGAAACTGCGTAGAGAGATGAGGTTTCGTCTCCAGCGTGGCTGCCAACTCATGTCTAGTCTCTCTCTTCAACCTTCTTATAACTTGCTTTGTTTACTACTGAGGTGGCATCCATATTCATCTACTCAAGGTCAGGCATTTCTAGAGGAGAGACAAAATTACAAATATGTGTGTGAGCATGGTATTAGATTTGAATCTAATCTTTCAACTATTATTACCAAAAATGAATGTACAGAAAAAGTTCCACAAGCTTTTTGGATAGATTGCAACCATATAAAAACTAAATAGTACTTACTTTCATCATCACTGTCTGCAGAATTGTGCTGCAAAACAAAACAAACAATTCTTCACATACTGCTTTGCTTGGTAAATGTCACTTTCTCCAAACAAAACAAAACACCTGTCTCTCTGATAAAGGATATGAAGCACATAAAAAGTACTATAAGTATTAGAAAACATACCTCATCATCTGCACCATCTAAATCAGGTAGATCATCCCCTCCCATGCTGTTCATCATCTGGAAAAATGCATAGGAGACAACATCAGCACTACATATCAGTATACACTGATACATTAGGCACTGTACATGATCAACATGCTTACCTCTGAGAATTTGTCAAAACTTGACAAGTCCTCATCTGAGTCGTCTTCCCAGTCTTTCCAATTATTGAAATCCACACTCAGCCAGTTGGTCTAAGCGAAGATAAATTCACATGTTTAAATAAGAAAGTATTTTACACATAATTCTTTTCAGATTGATGGCAATTAAATCAACAGCATCTGGTTTGCAACAAGTCTGTACCTGAACTGTCAAGTGATTCACATCTGTAGAATGTCAGTTACCTTTGTCTTGTCTTTGGTAAGTCTTGGCCATGATTTCCCAGACTCTGCTTTTCGTAAACAACACAACACAGACCTGTCAGTGCGTCTGTGTTTGGATTCCTGTATGGAACAGAGAGTGTTTAGTGAAGCCTTTGAAGGAATTTAAACACATGGTAGAACTGCAACTATGTCTACAGGTGACACACATACTTTGGGGTCAATCTCCCCATACAGCTCCACTGTATTCTGGTGTTTGATATTATCTGTTCCACTGACACAGCTGCAAAGTGAAAAGAAAAGAGGTCATGATATTTCCTTTACAATTGCCAACAATAACTGAAACTGAATATAATAGAATAACTGAAAACCAAGAAGTTATTTATGTCTTCATCACTCTTTTCAAACACTCTACCACAAATCCCTTTTCCAAAAAGCATCTTCAGGATAACTGTTTCTTTAAGATGACTGTGGGAAATAGGGCCTTTGCCTAAAGGATAAGAAAATTCTCATGAGCATTACAATTGAACACGAACTTACCTGAAATCTAATTTGGATTTGTCGAAATTTACTTGCACATCTTTACTGTCCTCCACGCAGAACTCTACAAAAACAGAGTCCCGTCTGTCATACCACTTAGCTGTTGCAGACTGCCTGATGACAAAGAGCAGAAACAGGGAATAAATGACGATCCAACTTCATCCATTCTTCATAATAATCTTGAATATTCAGTGATTAACTATTCAAACTTGATAATATTAGTGGGGCATATCGTCTTCCCAGGGGTGGTAACTGTGCTCTGGTGGCCAACGTGTATATGGTGCAGGACATTTGAGGTCACGTTTAACTCATGTTGACGAAAGCTTCATTCATTCACTCCAGATTAGCATGAGAGCCTCTGAACTATCCTCCATCTCTTTAAACAACTAAAATCGTTCTCTCAGAAAAAAAAATGTGTATAAACCCTTTCGTCCAAATGGTGCACCTGCTAACATGATATTACAAATAAAACATATCAGAACTTGACTGTCACGCTGAGGAGTCGGGTAATGCTACATTAACATTAAGCTGTGTGGTTATTTGTATGTGAACCACACCGAGTTGACATATCTGACTGGATTAAGGCAGTTTATGCTACGTGCATCGCCGTCAAGCGTGTGTAAATCGGCGTTAGCTAACGTTAGCCAAAGTGAAATCTTCCGAGCTAATCATGACACCATGCTTTTCAATGCTAACATTAACATTACCCTTGTCGTGCTGGTTGACATTAGCCTGCTAGCTAACGATAGCTGAGCGAACGTGAGGCGCGTTAATAAAACTAGCTAGGAGTGTACATACAGGATACAGTGGTGCCGAATTAAATTAGGCTGGAGGAAAGTTAGCTGTGGGTGGATTTAACGTTGTGCTGCGCCTTTTAGTCCTGACAGCCGTGTAAGTATGACTGCACCGCTCAGGCTAACTCGTGTGCTTAGCTCAGTTAGCTAACGTTAGCTTAGGGATCCGCAGTATACAGCACTACCAATACTTTTAGCTAGTAAGCTACGACTACACAGTAAACCCAAGACTTACATCTCCACTGTTTTAGCAATTAAACTCCCTCGTCCGGCCACAACAGAGAAAACAATGTAAACTAGCTGTAGTGCCCGGCAAAAATGAACTGAAACCTAAACAGTTAACTCTCGTAACGTTTGCAACAGATGCGCCGCTTTCTCCAAATATCGCGTGTTTTCCGTGTTCTCTCGTGACGTACGACCTGCCCGTTAGAGCATGCGCGCAAAACCGTTGGAGACAGTTCTAGAAAGCGAGAAGCACAAGAGCGCCACCACCAGTGTAGCTCTATAATAGACAGTGTAACACACTACATTGGTCCCTCTATATTATATATATCATTAGATCATTTTCAGATAATATTACACTTCAAAATACACCAAGCTAAAGTCTTGCGTTGAAAATGTAATGAATAAATAAACTCCTACTTAAATATTATTACAAAATACGCATAAAGTATTAAGTTAAAGTACCCAATGCAGAACCGTGGTCCTTGTGTGTTATATATTATTAAAAGTACAGTATTTTAATTCAGTGGAGTAGAACTATGAAGAAGCATGAAAAGGCAATATTATACAAAATTCAAATTCAAAATACACCAAGCTAAAGTCTTGCATTAAAAATGTAAAACATATTAGTAAAATACTATCAAGGTAAACTATTTAATGCAGAACGTTGGTCCTTGTGTGTTATATATTATTGTTATTGGATTATATCACACTGCAAAAATACACCAAGCTAAAGTCTTGCATTGAAAATGTAAAAATACATTTGCAAAATACACTTAAAGTATCGAGTTAAAGCACTCAATGCGGAACAATAGTCCTTGTGTGTTTTATAGATTTATTAGATCATTATGTTGAAGTATCATTTTACTGTTGTAGTTTGTTGAGGGGGAACTGGTAAAAAGTACATTACAGTAGTTGCCTCTGAATTTAGTGAAGTAGAAGTATGAAGTGTCATGAGATGGAAATATCATATAAAACACAAATGCCTCAAATTAAACTTAAAGGTGACTGATGGAATTTCATTTGTGACCCTGTAGAGTTTGCTTGACTCTTTACACTTACACAAATTCATTTTGACACTGTGTTCCTTTAGTTGGTCAGACAGGTCGGAGGACATAATTCAAGAAAAGTGTTTCAGAGGGATGACTAATCAGTTGTTATTGGTGATACAAGTGGAACCAGATACATGGTATTCAGATGAAGTTGCCATTCAAGCCACTGTAGTATAAACTGAGCAGGAACACTGTAGTTACCTACTGCAGGGTGGGGTCAAAACATAGTTAATAAGTTAATACATACTTCACATCAAGTCGAAGCATGTTGATGTTCCAGTCTCCTCGCTGACAGCAGCTGGCATTGCAGGTCGTCTCTTTGCACACACAGTCAGAGGTTGAACAGCTGCAGCTGGACAGGTAGCATGAGCAGCAGTTTTTCTTGCAGGTGGTGCAGGAGCAGCGTGCATGTGCAGGATCCTCTGCAGTTGCTGATTCCAGTCTTGAAGCCGAAACGATGGTCCATTTTCCAATTAGTGTCAATTATAGTGTGTCAATATATGAAGCTGGTGAGTCTCTTGGTTGAATCAGTGTTGAGAATGTGAGTTTTGCAAATGATTAATGATGTATGCTCCATTTATTGCTGTGAAAAACAGGCACAAAATGAAAAATAGTTCTTTTATTGCTCTTCTTAATCCCTCCCTCCATCGAGGTATCTTGGTCTGGAGGAGAGAAAAAATAGAGAAAGCAGAAATAGGTAATGATGTCTCCCTTGTTAGCTCTCATTGCAATGTGACAAAGACCAAGGAGAACATGAATGAGACAACAGCTGTATTCATGAGTTGCAGGTCACCATTAAAACTGCCGTCGCTTTAGAAAATGTATTTGACCATCTCATGGGCACAGCAGAAGACTGAGGGCTTTCCCGCATTTGGAGATGATGAAAAAGACACAAGACTGTCTTGTGGTTATTTTCTCTATAGAGACGAGCACAGACGCAGTGGTGGAAGCCAAAGCATCTCCCTTCACAGCTTGCTTCTCAGCCAGCTTATTAACAGATGCCTCTTTAGCATCGCTCTCAGCCATAATATCAGAGTGAAGCTTATCAGTCTCGGTCCTCATAGGAACGGATGCTGTCAGATGCACCTGCTGCTGCTGTGTTTGACTTCCAATGTTTTTCTTAGTAGGCCGAAGCACTCAAGCGGAAAATGACATGGAAAGTGACAGATGACTTTAAAAGCAAATGTGGGAAGCTGTAGCTGCTGTCACTTCAGGAGCAGCTTCAAGCTGGTGGACTTGGACAAGAGAGGAGATGGGCTGAGAGGCACCGTCACCAGTATGAGCTTTGGCAGCTGTCAATGGAGCAAGTGGAACAAAAGCGTGAAGGCAGAGAAAGACACCATCAAATGAGTGGGAAACGTTCACTGTAGATTGAGCCACGGATGATCGCTCAGATAAAATAACAATGCCAGGCAGCTTCTGAGTGATGACTAGAGACGATAGGAATGATGGGGGGAAAATATTTGAAAGAATAGGTGTCCTAATCAGATAGTGGCATGTTATAACTGGTGCAGAGGAAGGTTCAGCAGATGTGTAGTTACTGGTGACAAATAATGCTTCTTTCTTTCCAACTCTGACCACCTTGTGCCTTGTGACATGTGCCTTTCAAGGACACAGAAGTGGAAACCAAACAGCAGAATTCTGTATGTTCGATAGTGGACACAAGGAGGGAGGGAAGACACTTTGGAGATGACAGGCTGGAGGTAGTTGACAGATGGGAGTTGTTGATGGGAGCTCAGTCCCAATTTCAGCCCATTTATAGGAGGAGGGGACATGAGGTACAGACAAGAGCAAAGGACAAGTAGGCCTGAGCATTACTTGTAGGATAATATTATAAGAATCAGGTCATAGTAAGATATGTGGATTTTTAAAATTCCCTTATAATTAAGTATGTAAAGTAAAGCACACTAGAAGCACCAACCTCAAAATTAAATTGATATTTTTTAGTAATCCAACATTGAAAAAAGCGTATATCAATATCTTCTACCTTATAATGCTACATACAGATAGGTGTACAATATCACAGTGTAACACAATGTCCTCGAGAGATTCTGCCTGTACCTTAAAGCCAACGAAGACAGGGGCATCTTTACAATGAACTATTCCCATGAATTAGTCATCATCAAAGAAAAGAGAGGCATTAATGAAATCTAAATTACCTCCAGGAGCTTTCAGTTTTTGCAGCTGATTTAAACAGGAAATTGACAATAGCTTGCTGTGCTGCTGTTTTTCTTCCAGTCACCCGAGCAGATAATAAGCCATAATTTGGATGCATTATTGTGGTTTCGAAACCTAATTTCCTTCTTCAGTGTGGTCCAGTAGACAAAAGTTTGCCTACTGGCCTGATTGTAATGACGCCATTTATAGAGTTTGTCAAGCATCAGGTTTAAACCTTGGCTGTGATATAGAAACAGCCTCTGTAGCTTCACATGGCTGAAGAAGAAAAGATTGAATTAAACTGATTTCACATTTTGCATTGCACTGTATGACAACACACATAATGTCTACATAAGTCTTTATACATAGCAGACAGTTGGGTTTTGTGTGATGATGTCAGCCAAACACAAATCCTAGCTCCATATACAGTGACTAATGGAAGAACCTTTTGGATACTAAAACCACAGCCATGGGGGGCTTTACTGGGACATGACTTCATTTTCTGATTCACAGCTGAGTGACCTAGATTCATGAAACTCCTATTTGACGTAAATCTAAAAAAATGCTATGAGCCGACTGGCTCCAAAAAGGGTCATATGATGACAGCCGCCTGTGCTCTGATCTCCAGCTTAGAGAAGTACAGTTGCTATCTGTGTGTGAACATATTGAGTGTATTGTCCAACACCAATAGAAGACACCTTTTGTAAAATATTTTGGATTTGTCCTCTTTGTATGAAAGACTTTAGTATTAGAAGTTTTGAAAGAGTAGCGTTGTGAGAAAAATTAGGTGAAAGATATATCAAGCTCAAATTAATTGAGACAACAGTAAATTGCTTGAGCGTCCTGACCTCTGACTTTTAGTTTAGCCTAATGTTGAGTAGGCCTGCAACTCATGATTATTTTCATTGGTTAGTCTGATGACTCTTTTTACAACTAATCGATTAAACGTTTAGTCTACAAAACGTCAAAAAAAATTCTCAAAAATGCGCATGATAATTTCCCAGAACCCAAAGTGATTTCTTCAAATTGCGTCTTTCCTATAATAAATGACAAAGAAAAGCAGCAAATGTTTGGCATTTTTGCTTGAAAAATTACTGAAATGATTAATCGATTATCAAAATTGTTAGTGATGAATTTTCTTTTGATCGACTAATTGATCAATTGACTAATCTTTGCAGCTTTAATGTTCAACTGACACATCTAACTTACACATCCTAAATATGAATGGTTGTGTTTTGTTCCTGTAGAGGTAACTGGAAAATAACTCAAACACACGCAGTTTTAATCTAATGTAAATAGCATGATGAGTAAGACTGCCAGATATTAGATGTCCAGAGGTGACCTGAGGAAGTTTAAATATGGGTTTTCAAAGTTAAATGCAGAAACAATATAATCACAGTATGATGTGTTTTGGGAAATGACGAAATATATTGTGTGATGTTGCTGGTCTAAGCTCCTCAAACAGGGTGATCCAAAGGCTATGGGCCCTGACAGCCAGAGCCAACTGTCACATCAGCAAATCCTAAATCTAACCGAAAACCAGAAATGATGGGGAAACAGATCATACCATGGTTTCAGTGTAAGCCTTGCTGCACTCGCTGCAGACTGGAGAGGGATTTCTAACTTTTCTCCTGCCCTTGTGTCAGCAGTGTTTTTAATTAGAAGAGGAAAAACTGACCCTTCTCACACATTTTTCTGTTGAAAGCTAAAACAACAATCACAAGAAGTCACTGAACAGGCTTAATGATGGTTGACCCATTACAGGGGTCGATATGAATCAGGCTTAAGACGATCTTTGAAAGTTCTTGTCTTTTTTTTGTAGATATTGAATATTAGTGTCACCCCAACAGATCTGCTCCCACCCTGACTTTACTTTGTCTGTATTATTTGTCTCTTTCACAAGTGTGTGTGTAAATGGAGCAGACTGTAGTGATTGATTGAAGGATCACTGGAACGCTGCATTCTTGTCTTATTGGATAAATGATTTTCTCAATCAAAAGTAAACTTGCGAATGCAAGTCTGTTTTCCAGCTCTCAATCATTAGTTTTCAGAGCTGAGGGCACCAAAACAACAACCCAAATTGCAATGCATTACAATTTATGAAGTGAAAAATGCCAAGGCCAATATGTTGGTCACAGCATTTTTAAAAAGTTGATATCCTGCTCATTTAATCTTCATTGATAAACTGAGTGTTATTTTAGGTTTGCTGATTTCGTCAAACAAAAAAGGCAATTTTAGGAGAGAATTTAACAGTCTTGGGATGGAAATGAGGATTGACTTAATCTTCAGTTAAATGATTAATCAATGATGAAAATAATCTTTTTAGCCAGCTTGAGTACAATTAAGTTATAATGATAGATAGATAGATAGATAGATAGATAGATAGAAAAAATAATGCATATGTATACTGTCACAGAGGTTTAACTATATGTTTATCATTGAAGTCATAGTTTATAGTGGTGTTGCAATTGACTGCATTATCATAAAATGTGTGTCTAATATCCCCCTTCTCATATTTGTATAACAATAATAATAATAATAATAAAAATAATAAAAAAATAACTAACTAACTAACTAAACGTTACTATCAAAGTCATTGTTACTCATTGTTGTTTTTTAATTTTCTTTAAGTTATAGCCCAATCTCTCAAGCCAACATTTTTTCAGATTATATTTTGGTACTGAATTTGAAAAATGAATAAATGAAATAAAATGAAATCCACGTGCTCTCACACAAAATTTTAGTTATATCCAAACAATGTGAACAAACAAACAAAACAAATAATAATAATAATAATTAATAATAAACGTTGCTTCATCATTAAAGCTGTTAATCACGACTAAAGTATGATTCACTCACAGCATAAAAAAAAAAACAAAAAAAAACACAAGCCACCGTTTGTCAACCAATCGTGTCAGATCAGTGACGAACTTCCTGGTCACATTTTCTCGTAGGTCCCGTTCCCCCCCTTTCATTAATGGATCTGTTTGCACCATCAACAGGGAGGACACGGCTCGGAGAATGAACCCGGGGAACAAATAATCTGTGTGGAGGAAGATAGCACAGAAGCTAACATGGTCGGAGGAAGATAAGAGAAACTACAGGCGCTGTTTACTCGCTGTGACGCCTGAACCAAGGACGGACGAACCCAGCCGACACTGACCGGGGACGAGGCGCAGGATTCGGATGGCATTTACCGGATCCAGGGAGGGGCTGAGGAGGACCTGAAGAGGCATGAGCCGGGGGGTGGGGGGGGTTATTTCTATATCATGTCTTGACCACAAAGGAGTTATAATCCGGGGATAAACCGCAGCAGCTCGTCTGAAATAAAGGCCTCCTGTGATGGAGCACTGAAGGCGCTTTAATCCGGCTGGAAACCTTCCTGACGGGCAGCTACGGCAAACGGTGAGGACGCGAAGTCATCAAAGGGGGAAAACCATTTTCACTAAATGTTGCTATCAAAAGCAAAACTAATGTTGCGAAATCCGCGAATTTCCCTTTGCTGCCGCTGCTGCGGAGAATCGGTGAAAATTTGTTCCAGCCCTTCAGCTCCTCTTCCTCTGTCTCTCCGTTCAACAGGACGCTTTATTCGCAATTGAAGGAATTTATGGGATCACAAGGTAACCTTTAAAGATTCAGCATCTCCTCCACAAGTGTCACTCCTGTGTGTGCATGCGGCTGTCAGCCGGGTTTCATGTCGGTCCGCCTGTGCCTGGCTGTAGTTTCCTTTGTTTACAGTGTGAATCTACAGTGTGAAACAGCTGCCTGATGTGTGTTTGCAGCCTCTGCAAATAGCTGCCTGTGCAGAGATGCTTTAGCTTTACTTTGTCATGCACAGATAAGCTGCACACAGAACAACTGGAGTAGATGGCATGTTGCTTTTCTTTTGCATTTTCCTGAGCTGTTAAGGAAAGAAAGAAAGTGAAACAGCCTGCAGAAACAAAAACACTCACATAGCTATATCTGAGCAAAAGAAAAAGCACCATTCCCCATAATGCATTTGAAAATAGCAATATGGGCTTGTGCACACCCTTAAGGTGCAGCTTTATGTTCACACAAGTGCAAATAGTGTTTGTTTCAGTATCTTTGGTTGTATACTAATGTGCTGATGACTTTTGTGTACCTCTCTTGTGTGCAGTTTCTTCTGATGAGATGAGTGTGCGTGCTGGCCAGGGCAGTGATGAGGTACTGGTTTCGCAGGCGGTGTGGGATTACCTGGCTGCAGCTGGGCGGCCCTGGCTCATTGACTTCCAGCACAAGCAGGGGATGAGCGCTGGTATCATTAGGCGAGGAGAAAGGGGGGGCTGCTGCGCCGTGAGGCTGCAGCCGGTGGAAGGCTCCAGGAGCTCAGGAGCCGGGGTGATGGATGGACCCATCTCCAGCGAGACACGAAAAGCCTTCATTGACTTATGCCGCTGTGCCCGCAAAGAAATGAGCAAACAGGAGGGGGGACCCAAGAGGAAGAGGGCTCTGTTGCCCTGTGTGGGAGTCCTGGAGCCCAACGGAGAGGGGAGCCTCCTTCAGCCTCCACCTCCCCAGCCTCGGCGCTCCCAGAGACAGCAGCAGAGGTTCAGGAAGCCCGCTGATGAGGAGGCCTGTGCCATGCTCCACGAGGCAGCCCAGAGGAAGGACATGGACTCCAGCCTGGCTTCCCACAGTGAGGCAGAGGACAACAAAACTTGTTCAATCTGCATGGGGGACATAGTGGAGAAGACGACCCTGGAGAGGTGTGGCCATTCGTTCTGTCGCTCTTGCCTGGATCAAGCCTTTAAAGTGAAGAAAGCGTGTCCCGTGTGTCGGCTAGTGTACGGCCAGCTGATTGGGAACCAGCCTGCCAATGGTACAATGATTGTAGAGAGAGATCCTGATCTGGAGCTTCCTGGCCATGAAGGCTATGGGTGTGTCTGCATCATCTACAGCTTCCCTCCTGGCCTGCAGGCGGTGAGTAGAGCAGGAGCATGTGCAGATGCAGAGTGCCGCTCCAATAACATTGAGAATCATCTACGGGTGGAATGAAACTCACAGTTGTTTAGGATAAATAGTACAGATCACTGAACATGGTCAAATAGTAGAAGTGTGTAGAAGAATTTACAAAATACATTTAAGCATGACAGTCTAAAAATCTAATTGGTCTGTTCATGTGTGTATAATACTACATGAAACCACAAGAGTTTTTAAAACAATCCGCTGTGCATGATGGTGTGAATTTTCCTTTCAGTCCCTGACTCATGTCTAGTCGGTTTACACTTGAATCATCTTTACCTGCCTCTGTGTTACATCCAACCCCTAATATCCATTTGCAGAAGGAAATACATCAGATTAAAGGAAGCTGCTATCTGAGATCCACGAGTAACCCCACCACCAAAACTTGAAACACAGGATCTGAACTAGCTGTCTCAAATTAATTGACAGGTCCTTCATGCAAGGACGCTAGAGAGCAACAAGTGAATATTGTTTTCTGGTTTCATTAAGGTTTGTTTATATCACTAATTTTTTGTATACTGGCCGTTAAATAGGTCTGTATTTTTTCATTTGTTTGATTTAAGGGAGGCGGGGCTGTGGTGTTTCTTTTAAACAAATAAAAGTTAAAAGTTTCAAAATGCAACGTGAGGGCTAACAAAGGTGTTGAGTGTATTTCTCTTCTCATTAACCATTTGCAAAGCCAATTTTTTTTTGAATATTTTAAATCTAGTATTCTTCTTCTCTGCCTTTGTTGGCACATTGCTGCACATATAGTGTGTAATAGTGTGACACCATTGGAAGGACTGTATCACCCACTGATGAGTACATGTCCAAGATAAACAAAACAGGGACCCACCCATAGAAAAACTGCTCTGTAGCATTATTAGAAGTCTAGACTCCACAGGTTACCTTTAATATTGCATCCTCCATGGCTTTTTGTCCATTTTATGGGTCAAAATGCTTCATCCTACCTTCCCCATAATAGAATCAGTACTATCTTCAGCCCCTGCCTGGCAAGTGCCAATGTCTTTCAAACTGCATGTCCTCAGTTTGTAATGCAGGCTTTCTGTTATAAATCTGTAGTCCAGGCTGAGTTCTCCCCCGAGGTCATCAGTGTTTTTTCTCAGACTTTACAATTCTCAGTAACCAGGAAATGGGTTTGTTTCAGGTGTGAGTGTCCCATAACTGTCCCAAGTAGCCCATATCTGTTCTTTATCTCAAGGTTCAAGATTTAAGCTTGCTTTTATTGTCTTAAAGAGTTTTGGATTGAAGGAACTGCTGCAAACACACCACTCAGAGAAACATGTAAAATGCACAAAACACGACTATGGCAACAGTAATGACGCTTCTCAAGCACAGGCACAATTGTTTTAAAGCTTTGAATGACCCTTTTAAACTGATACTGCTTTAACTCCTTTGTTGCCAACAGCCAGAACACCCCAACCCAGGTGTTCGGTACCCAGGAACAGACCGTGTGGCCTACCTCCCTGACAGCCCTGAGGGGAACCGTGTGCTGGGCCTGCTGCGCCGGGCCTTCGAACAGCGCCTTATCTTCACCATCGGTACCTCCATGACTACGGGCATGCAAAATGTCATCACCTGGAATGACATTCACCACAAGACCTCAATATGGGGTGGGCCCCGCTGGTATGTATGGCCTTATAGCTGGAGGCAAATGGCCACTGAGATTTGATTTGGTAATAGCCTCAACAACTTCCCCAAGAGGTGTGGTAGCTGAAAACAGGGCCCAGTAAAGACTGACAGATGTAATTCAAGTTCCTGACAAGGAAATGCTATCAGTTGATGTCCTTGGCTAGATGCCACTATTCCTGCCTGAAGTCATACAGATGCAGTGATGGCTTTTTTATTTCTCCTGACAGTTTTGGCTACCCAGACCCCACTTACCTGGTGCGAGTGACAGAGGAGCTCAGAGAGAAAGGCATCACGGCGGACTGACGGCACGAAAATGACAGACTCTTCCAAGACTTTGTAGGACTTTTCCGAGTGTCCTCGCGGTGGACGTGACTCGGCTCCAGGTTGTACTCTGAGACTGCCCGTTCCCTTAAAGGATGGCTGAAGACGAGACCCTCGGCTGACAGGCGTCTAATGCTGCAGCAGAGCCCACATCTCTCCACTAGTTGTTCCTCTGTTTTTTTGGTCCTTTTTCCTCCAGAGTTCGGCTTAATCCAGTGCTACATGTGGAAGAAAATACTTTGAGTGCAGTGCATTCTTGTATTACACAGTCCTCTACCTGTCACTGTTGGCAATAGGACCGATATCTGATGCACTTATTTAAGAGCATCGTGGTGTTTTGGAGTTCATGGTACTTATATATTATTTAGGAAATCTAAGTTTAATGTTATAAAGACAATTTGTGTTATATTAATGTTTATTTCTACACTGGGGATTATTTTATTTCTTACAAGCACATATTCTTTGTTTTATTTCCCCAGAAATGTTTGTTGAGTAAGTCTCTAAGTTGATTGTTACTAATTACCTGTTGTAAGGATAGTACTTGGGTTATATGGCAGAATAGCACTGCTTCAATAGAAAGAACTCATTTTCTGAAGTTTTTGCAATCTAAAGCACTCACAGGCACTTTGGTAAGGGAGTTTATTTTTCAGTGAAGTCGCCGTCATGGTCATCGCTTCCTCTGTGGAAGAGCGCTCGGGGCAAACAGGTTCCTGCAGCCAGCAGCTGTTAGCTTGGTGGCTACAAGTTGATGTCATTTGCTTGGAACTCTTCATTTGCGTGTGATCTTCATTTCCTCCCCCCCCCCATTTGTACTGAAATAAGATGAATGTTAAACTATGTCTCCTCGCAGCACCTTTTATTACACGCAGTAGGTCTTACCCCTGGGGGGTTTTTGCCATCGGTCACTCCTGTTATTTCAAGATGTCTCCCAGGTGTTGAGCCCGTTACCTCAGTTGTTAGTAATGTGCTCAGCTAATTATCAGATTTATGACGATGTCAAATAAAAAGGGCATATAGACCACTTAAACCAAATGAAAGGCACAAAAGCTCTTTAAATATCTATGCCTCTGTCCCTGTCAAACTGGGAGATTTGCCTGCTAACGTTCTCATTTAGAATGAGGTTGTAAATCTGTTGATCTGAATAGATAATCAACGATACACAGTGGAAAAAAAATAAAAGAAAATGTTGTGGGAACAATTGATTTGATTTAGGGTGGGGTATTGATCTCATTTTGTTGTGCCTTTCTTATATTCACTTTTGATAAAAAAAAAAAATCAAGCATGATGTTACTAATGAATGAGCAGTTTTGGCGTATTTCGGTGTTATTTCATAGATAAACAGCATTATGTTTGTAGCTATACTATCTGGCTTTAAGTACAAATACTACAGTTCATGAAAATATGTACACTAATGTATATTAAATTAGCTTCTCCTTTATAAACATTGTAGTCCAAATGCTGAAAGCCCACTTCAGAATTGATCAAGCTGTGTGTGTGAAAGTGCTTTGCTGAGTGCAGTAACCTGCTTGGCTAGTGGTAAATTTGTCATCAATTTGACTGGTCACACATCAAATGCCCTTTTATTATGTTTCCATCCCCTTTGTATTTTAGTTAAGGGACCAACTGAAATATTTTTGGGACACAGGATTGTAGTTTACTAAAGCTACTGTGCAAACATTTCTATGCATTACACGAGCGAGGAGGAGCCAGGAGAAAGGATAGTTGGAGAGATTACACATATTACAAACCGATTGTTAAGGAAAAGTTGTTGAGTTTTGCTTTTCTAATTGTGTTGATTCGTACTTTGTTGATATTCAGAATAATGTGCTTTACATTTTAATACTTGAATAAAAAGTTATGTTTGGGTTTGTGTTGGATATTCAATGTAGGCCCTAAATAAACCAGGTGCGTCATAAGCAACCGAGGATCGAACTTGTGTCCATTTGGAAAGTGTCCATTTGGAAAGAGACGGGGTTGTGGCCTCTGATCAAGATTTGACCTGAACTGTTCCCCTGTAGTAACTCACAACACCAAGATACTGAACTCTGCTAATGCATTTTGTGCCATCTAGTGGACAACAACATGACTGAAGTGTGAACAGAGCTAAGTGCCTCATACTGTACATTTAATTTGACCTTATTATTACAAATGGATAATGATGTGAGTTGTATTTGATTATGTTTATAAGGCACAGTAATGAATACTAATGGGTCAACTTTCCAGTATATCAGGTGTGCCATTATAAATCATTGTAAAGATGATTGAGGCATCACACTGGTTTGAATCTGAATGAATCTTGAATTTTGAATCATTATTGCTGATTTATATATCTGTATTTTATATGTTCATGATAGTTTTTAAAATCTTTACCTGCAAAGTATCTATAGCTGTGAGATAAGAAGTGGAGTAAAAACTACAATATGTCCTTCTCGGATGTAATGGAGTAATGTAAAGTACAAGTATCTCAGATAGTAAATGTATTTATATTCCACCTGTGGGTTCAACACTTTAGTTTCTATTTGACTCATGACTTGTGCAGATGTCAGAGGTCGCAGTGTTTGCACCTCCTCCTTGAGCTGAATCACCCATTGAAGTGAACTGGTACTTTCCTCACTCTGACGTCACAGATCTTCCAGCTCATGTGCATCAAAACACGGAAAAGCAGCAGAGTCTTCACGTCGAACAGGAACATGATGGGAAACGCAGCCAGCGCGGAGGAGACCTGCGCGGTTTGTTTGGACACGATCCGGGATAAGAAGACGCTAAATTGCCTCCACTCTTTCTGCTCTGTGTGCATCGACACTGTGTTCGAGTGTCGGCCGGCCTGTCCGGTCTGCAACAGATACCACGGGGAGTACCGAGGCACCCAGCCGGAGGGCAGCATGACGGTGAGCCGCAGCTGGCAGAGCCTCCCCGGCTTCGACGGCTGCGGCACCATCGTCATCCGCTACATGTTCCCAGCGGGGATTCAAGGGGTGAGGGTGGTAGCTGGACGAGTGGACAGTGTTTGTGTTTTACTTTGACTACACCTTTCAGTCACTTTAAATATCCCCTCCGTCCACCAGAGGGCGCTGTTTGTTTGTTTTATACGGGCTCATTATCGCGTCTGGGTTAGTGAGAATAAAATGGTCACCAGTTCAGTTCAGCATCACAATATTATACAGCTAAAGGGATTTTTTTTCCTTAGGTCCAGTCAGCTGTTGTAAAGCAACATCCTCTGTAAAATATGCAGGTTTAAAGGTTGAGGATTTGCCCACAACTCACTTTGTTTTGTAGGAATATTCTTCCTATTTGATGATAATTCATGGTAGACACCTTTCTGTGGCATAATGTTTGAGATAATTCAAAGCCAATGTTAAAGTCTGATAACTCTCACTGGATTTGCAACTAATGATTTTCACTTAATCACTTAATCTGCTGATTATTTTGTTGAATTGCTTATTTTATGAAACAGCAAAAAAAAAAAAAAAAAAAAGTCCATCACAGTTTCCAAGGTGACCACTTCAAATGTCTTGTTTTGTCTGATCATTGTTTCAAAACTCAAAAGATATCCAGTTAATAATAATAATATAAAACAGAGAAAAATCTTCACATTACAGAAGCTTGAAGCAGACAGCTTCTTCAAGTTTCTTGTTTTTGATTGAAATTTACTGAAATGATTGATTATCACATTAGTTGCAGATTAATTTTCGATCAACCAACTCATTCATCGCCTCATCTTTTTCATTTCTTCTTTTTCTTCCCCAACACCTTTAATGAAAAGAAGAAACGAAATGAAGATGTTCTATTTTCAATCCGTTTGATGTACAAGAAACAAGCAAAGATCATAACTGTGACAGGAAATGCGAGAGGAAGAGTGTGTTTATGTGTCTGTGACAAAAGCCAAGCAGTAATCTTATCTTGGATCCACTAAAAGCAACAACAACAAAAAAAGGACTTACCAACAACCCAGTATTTTCTACAGGTCAGGATATAAAGGGAAGAGAGATATGTGTGGGAGAAGTACAGTGAGAGAGAAGGGTTTATTTTTGGATGTTGTGCAACACTGAAGACATCTTAAAGTTTCTGGATCTGTTGGATGAGTGAAAGCTTTCTGTGCTTTAAAAGTATTTTAGGTACAGTACCAACATAAGCTACCATGCCGAGGATTGTAACTGTACAGACAACCGAAAATCTGCCCTTGTTCAGTTCCTTATAGGGAGATGTAAGAATGAGCTCTTTCCCCTGATCTATAATACAGATGTCATATTAGAAAAGGCGTCAATGACCTGGTCTTGAAAATCTGTAATCCCACCATTCCTGGATTGAAGCCTCATCACAAATCATTGATCAGTGTTTGTTACATATATGCTGTTGTTTGCCATCTTACAGCCTGAGCACCCAAACCCTGGGGTGAGGTACAGCAGCACCTCTCGTACGGCCTTCCTGCCAGCCTGCAAGGAGGGTGAGAAAGTCCTGAAGTTGTTGAGGAAAGCCTTCGACAGGAGACTCATCTTCACCGTCGGACGATCCGTGACCACGGGCCTCAACAACGTCATCACCTGGAACGACATTCACCACAAGACGAACATGGATGGTGGCCCGCAACGGTCTGCATATTATTGATGTAGAATAATTTTCATCTCTAAGTGTCTTTTTGGCTGTGATTTAGGATTTATAACATGCGGTCAAACAAAAGTTTACATCAGTTTATGTAAGATTTTATGTTTCTCTTGCATCGCATCTCGAAAACGATTTATCCTCTGGGGGCAACCGCCAATGTTTCAGGGCTATCAGCAGATATCCAGTGATATTTACCATTTTCACCAACTTATTTTAGTGTGTTTGCTTGATAACATTTGGTAATTGACTCTAAAAACAACGCACAGCTGAGGCTGATGGGAATATGATTAATTTTGTGGAAGACACACAGATGATGTGAGATGTACATGTACTTATTACATTTTCTTTCTTGTTTGTCTCCAGGTTTGGATATCCAGATCCAGATTATTTGTTCAGGGTTCAAGAGGAGCTTCGTCTGAAAGGAGTGACAGAGGACAGCTGATGGGTGAAGACAATCAGGAGATATTCTTCAGAAAGACTTAATACTGTGTATTTTTTGCAAAGTCCTCAAGCTGGGATCTTCATCACTGACACTTGAAGATGTTTTTTTTTTTTTATGGAAGTGGATACATGGAATATGAGGCATGAATGTTAGTGACTTCTCCCAAAGATTTTTTAACCGCCTATGCAAAAAATACTCTAATTACTCTACTCTATAAAACAGACATTATAGCACAGTAGGTTAGTAAAAGGGGTCATGCTACCGATCTTCACATTTCAGTAGAGTAATTATCTCATCTTTTGTCACGCTGGATCACAGGTCAGATGCCTAAAAGCTGACATAGAGACAGAACAGGTGGTAAAAGCCGTCTTCCCTTCATCACACAAACTAATCCTGAGTGCTAAAGTGAGCAGAACAGCATAAAGGCTGGATGGCGTAAACAGAACAGACTATATAATGAAGAGTGACTACTAACTCTGTACTGACATGGCCACAACAGCCCACAACATTTCAGTTTTGATAAGAGATATGACATTGTATGATATTCTGTATTTCTCTTCTTGTCAACAAATCCCATGAAAAGACCAAAACCAACAATGAATTTGTCATACAAGCAAAATAGCCTGTGTGGACAAAGCTTACATAAGATGCAACTTATTCCTCTGGACCATTGTTGTCCAAAAACTAGTCACATCCATGGGTGACACGTTCCTTCATTACAGTGAACGTGGGCACATTTTAAGTTGATCCCACATACACAGACCTGCTGTAGAAAATGTCTCCAACAAATGCACTATTTACTCCTGTTTGAGTCACGTGTGCTAAAAACGACAGTGCCCAGCTGTTTTTGGAAACAAGCATTTCTTTTAAAAATAGGTATTCGTGACACATAAGAGTATGAATGGATGGGCTCAGAGATTAGTGCTACAGACCAAGTATTGACAGATGAACTTACATTGTTGTATTGTTGGTTTTTGGTCCTTTCGTGGGATATTTTGACAACCAAAATACAGCATATCACCAGTCTTATCCCATAGCACGTTTAATACCACATTACTTAATTTTGTGCCTTTCTATTGCCTTAGTCAACGTACTGTATGAAAGAAGTGTCAAACCAGGACAGTGTCAAACTAAAGAAGTGTCACAAGTGATCAGATCCACCAGTACAGTCGTGTATCTATCAAACTCTTTCAGTCCAAGCACATCTTTGATATTTTTTCACTCCTGCCTTTTACCTGTCTGGTCCACCAGAGGGTGATGGCGTCTGCTTGGTATGCAGCTGTAACATCATCACAAACCCACACTCCCACAGCACCTCCCAAACCTCATCGCCCAAAGTCAGTGAGAGGAGCAGAGCATCTGCTATAGATGATGAGTCATGTGTTTCTATGGTGCTCAGGGCAGGTTTAGCAGTAGCAGCTCACACTGTACGTACAGCGGAGAGATGGGTTTGAGCACGCTGAACTGATCGTCTCTGGGTTTCTTATGCAAGTGGAAGGACTGCTGAAGATGAGTCCTGGTTGCAGACAGACGCAGACAGACAGATTCAATTTTAAAGGGCGATAAAGACGAAAGAATTCAAAGCCCATCGGTTGTTGAATTGAATGTTAAATGTGTAACAAGTGTCCATCATTAGCACTAATAAACATATTGCAAACAGAGAAACATTGTATTGTCTCAGATCTCTTTTCGTGCACCAAAGCAGGAAGAATCAGCTTTGTTTTTGCTTTTCACTTGGCTCTCTGACACATTCGCCAAGTTATATATGAGTAATATCCAGCTGATCTTCTCAGAGCTATAGGATGAGGACATACCTTTGACCTATATATCAGAAAGTAGAGTGCACATGTGATAAGGCCTCTCTGGTGCTCTGGCGTTCAGCGGCTGGGGGCATTTCTGTGGCCTAGGATCTCAGGGCATCTGCTGCTCTCACAAAGCAGACCAGGACCCATCTGGTCAAATGTACACACACACCTCCCCCTTTGCCCTTTTCTCCCATAATTCATAAGTCCAGTCCATTCATTTCTCATCACCATCCCTTTTCCTCTGTTCTCCCTTTAACAGTTTTTTATTAAGTCTGTAAATTATGAGCTTTTCTCTGCCAATTCCTTCCCTTTCTGCTGTATTGCGTTAAAGCACGCACAGCATTGCTTGATACAACTTCATGAACATTTCATCACATATTTTTTTGCAATTTATTCCTGCATTTTAGACCTTTTATTAACAGAAAAGTGAGTTATAGCGACAGACTGGAAATTTGTCTGTTTAAGTAGGTGAGCAGATTGTGGAAAAATAAGACAAATGGAGCAATGAACATATGCAACATACAGAGCGGTGCTCCAGAAATGCAACAAACATGTCTAGTGCTCGAAAACTCACTTTCAGTTGAGTGATTGTAACCTACATTTAAACATGTGAAAGGCTGAAGAGTGTTTCCATATGAAGACATCCTCCCGTATGACTGTATAAGTGTTCCTGTTTAAATGCAAATTAGATTCTTTATTAAACTGAAATAACATGGGCCTCTCAGTGTCTTGTTTGCACTCCTACCTTGGGTCTTGAATTTACATCAAAATTGAATGACTCTTTGAACCTCTCTGTGGGTATTTCCCTTCCCTGTCATTGTCCATCTGGACATCTGGGAATAGGGGCAAAGAATCACAGAAATGCAACCCAAGATATAAATATGTATGAATGATTATGCAGAGCAATATTGTGGGCGGATTAAACATGCATCAATGTAAATGGCCAGTGACAAGCTTCCCCTATAAAATGGATTGATGACAGGGTGAAAATAAGCTCTCAGTGTATGGATTAAGACGGATACATCCGTAGCCGCTTTCATTAATTTCCATCAAACGTCGCTCCACACTGTTGTGGCAGGATGCCTTGAATATTCTCCTGGCAGGCACTGAAAATAGCACCAAGACTTTCTGGGTGTGACTAGACGGCAGCTCAGGAGGGGCTCCCAAAGAAACACACAGACGTGAATACCCATCAGATGAGAGATGTGCAGTGTTTCCTGTACTAGAGATGATAAGAAAATCATTATGTGACAATGCAGAGCTGTTGTTCTCGCCCCCTCTCCCCACTGTGCTCCTTAATTAGAGTGTCTCTGGCTGTGGGGAGAGCCCTGGCACATCCTGCCTGCCTGCCTGCCTGCCTGCCTGCCTCCTCATCCTCTCATCCTCTGGTGCTAAAGCCACCCAATCACAGACATACCTGTCTATCTGGGGGCATGGCATGCTACTCTCCCTCTCCCTTCACTATAATGAGGATCAACTCCACCAGACGTAGCCTACTTTTGCATACCTTTGAAGGTATGTTTTTTTTTTTTTCATATCTTCACCCAGTTTCCTATTTTCATGTCAAAGTTGACAGAGATAAAGATTCTCCTCACTTCCCTCATTTAAAAATCTCTGTGTCCAACTCATAAAGGACAAACAGGGATATTTCAGGCTGTGTTTGTGTGTTAGGTAAATGGACAGGAGGAGGATGAGGAGGCAACTGTCTCCACACACACTCTTTGTGTGACAGAATGTCAGCCCACACCGCCAACATGCTCATTCACTGTGCCTAAGGCTGTTTGCTTAAGAGCAGTAAAGTGAAGGTGGGTGTGTGGGTGCTTGTGCTTCTGTGGTTTTTGTCTGTGTGCCCTTGTCTGCATCTGTGCATACAGTATGCGAGGAAATGCACTAGTGAATACCTGAGCGCGTGTGTCGAGGTGGTTTCTCACATTCTATTCTCTGATTCACAGCCGGGGCTACACGGCTTTTTGTCTGCCTGATTTAGCAGAGCAGACCCTCTGCTTTTCTTAGTAATGCCGACAGATTTACTGACTTACTTCACCGACGGGACACAACAGCAGAGCTGGCAACTATTGGGGTCTTTGGCTTGGTTGTCAGCGTCACAGATTGAAGGCTCTGCTCAAGCTGTTCTTCATTAGCGACGGCCGAGCGTCTCCTCGATATGAGAATAGCAGCTCCATCATCTCTCCTCTATGAGGGAATATTAAAAAAAACATCCACTGATTACATCTCCAAACTTCAATCAGGAACAGTGTTACCAGCTGTTTATCATGCTTATATATATCGTGTATATCAAACTGCAATAACTGGCTGTGCAGCAGCAAGAAAATATTCAACCCAAGCTAAAGAAAAACCCTGCAAAATAGTCTAGTAGATATTTTCTGTGCATTGAGGAATGTCAAACTCCTTTGTTGTCCTTCCTGTCTGCATCCTCAGCCTTGGCCATCCACTCTCAGACTGCCTCATGTAAGAGCAATTAGCTGCGGCTGTCATGGCAACTAGCATGACCTTTCTGTCATCGTACAAACGAGAATCTCAACCAAGGTCTGTCTTTCATTCCGAACAACTGCAACAGCTGTCTGGAGCTTTTTACACATTGGAGGAAAAACTGTGTCTTTTGAATCCAACAGTCGACTGATGCTGGCGTCTCTTCATGGAGAAACTGGGCACGTCCTGTCCTCAGGTATTAAAACAACCTATTAGTTAAGTGATGTTGGGGATTTCATTTACAACCTGCTATATTTTTACATGGGGAGGTTGCATCCTGTTGGCACCTCTACTGCATGTGAGACTTTCAGAGCACCAGCTATTATACTGCTTGAACAGCATCGGGCCATTTTATCTCTTCATCCATATGCAGATCTCATATTGGCGCACCACAAGTTCAAGTGACTGGAAACTGCCCTTTATGATATAAATGTAAAATTAGGAGTCAAAACCACACATCTAATTCATCTCCTGCGTTGGATTTCATCCCCGTTTATTTACTACAGAAGAAGGACTAATCTAATGTAACCTGCTGTTTTCCAAATGTCAGAGAGAAAGCGGCATTATTATATAAACAATTGGACTTTTGGCATGATCCTCTGCACAAGCTTTTAAGGCTTCAGCCTGAATATATAGTGTAAATATAAATATGGACCAGCTCATGAAAAATCGTGTGCTTGCACAATTGTAGATCTCATATTGCTGTGCCAAGGTGTAGGCTGAAAAAGCATTTCCTGCTGCAGCTGAGTGCACTCGCTGACAGATACTGTGGGCCACACACAGATTTTATTTACCCACATGTGATGTAACTATTTCTTGTACTATAATCCGGGTTGAGCATCCATGCAGAGACCTGATACAGACCCAGATCAGGGTAAACCTGCAGAACTATCAAACAAGTAATAGCAATGGTTTTTATATGTCTCAAGGTTAAGCATGTGAGGAAGGGAAGATCTTTGCGGTTATGAAGCGGACACCTTGCTTCACCTGTGGTCTGTTGATGTTGAGACGTCACACTTCCAGAGGGATAAGCAGGAGTTCTTACAATTAGCAAATGGAACAGCTGCACCTTATGGCAACAAACAGCTCACTCAGCAGTTTCCACGTCAAATCATAAGAGTAAACAGAAAGCTTAATCATGTCAGATAATTATAGCAAGAGCTGAGGATGTTATGTGAGTAACCATTCCTGCCACAC
Source organism: Holacanthus passer (assembly GCA_025331565.1). Taxonomy (NCBI): domain Eukaryota; kingdom Metazoa; phylum Chordata; class Actinopteri; family Pomacanthidae; genus Holacanthus; species Holacanthus passer. The sequence goes on along the minus strand of JAFREQ010000014.1, from coordinate 11,916,821 downwards.
TGTGTCCTCGTGTAATACATAAATCAGTGTGAGTCATGAGATATTTTCATTTCCAAAGCCCAACTGGTATCCGTTTTTCAGAATTAGGACTGGTCAGGCTACACTAACAACTGATGCAGTAGGAAAAATGAGAAGAATAAAGCACAAGCAAATATCACATCGCCCAAAAGAAGAAGGAAATCTTGACAGTTTATCTTTAGAAAAATAATTTTACATTCAAAATTCAGTCTAAATAAACAGCAAACATTAGTTCTAGGCTACCTGCTTAATTTCACATTTGTAAATATAACCCAATATCACAAAACAGTTATGAAATGAGAGTATGATACTGTAATATGATGTAATGCATTAGTTAAACACAGTGGAGATCTATGAATATTTTGTCTCTGTACAAGAGCTCTGAACATCAAAAGCCATCTCAGTAATTAGAGAGAGAGATGGCGAAGAGGGCGAGAGCGAGCATTTAAATATTACCAGTGTGGCATACTGATTCCTGTCACAAAGGTGCCTCGAAGCCGTCTACAGTCAGCATCAAGGCGGGCAGGGTAGCAACTGGGGGAAAAAAATTGCATATTTACTTATCAAAGACACCCCCCAAGCAGCTGTGAATCAAAAACCTAAGAATATGTGAGTCAAAGAAGAAACAGAGGAAAAAGAAGAAACAGCTTTGGGAGAGAGGACACAGACAGAGGGCGGATGAAAACCCTCCACGGGAATATCTGTGGAGCTGATGTGTTGCATAGTAACAGACTATGCGTTCCAGTATCCAGCCCGTGCATTGATTAAAAACTTCTCTTTCATCTCAACGCACTTTCTTTTCTACCTTTTAAAATGTAATGCTGCGGAGAACTTTATTTGGGAAGCTTGTGTGGTTGTGTAATGAGGAGAGAGTGAAGGAAAGGTAAGAAGAATGCAGGGAAGCAGACGCGTATATTCTCCCCTGTCAGATCCGAACATCAACCAGGATCACTGGCTGCACCGTCCTTAATCTCTATAAAATATTCTCCTCTCTTCAATCCCCCTCTCATTGCGAACAACGCATCCTATAATACAGCTCATGCTATCGTCTTTAGCACCACAGATCTAGAGCTGGGTTTAATGAGCTGAGAGGTGTACTGTAGAAATTTTGAATCTCACTTTCTCCCAACAGTAGGTTGCCTCAAACTGTTCATGCATGGACACTAGCTGCCATGTGGTGTCAGGTAAGCCATGAGTTTACTAAACCTTTGGTGTGTGGTTTTAAATGTGAAATGCTGTGCTGAATCATGCTGCTCTGACAAATGTGAACTTTGACCTCTGAATCCATCGGGGCAAAGTTTTCTTGTCGTGTAACACATTCTTGAATTTGTCATTGGATAATTTTAGAATAAATAAATGAGAAGCAAGGTGAATTTTTGCAGAGGTCGGTGCAAGTGTGACAGTCCCACAGATAGTTAGAAATGTCACGACCTTCCAAAGTCCAGCCGACAAAAACGTCTACTAATTGTCTTCTTCTTCTTCTTTAAACTCAGGCTGCGTGGAGGCTCAGGTTGGCATGCAGGAATCATGTTTTACTGAGTTCATCAACTGTCTCATACGTAGCGTTGCTTCAGTGTCTGTACTGCATGTGCTGACGAAAACGCTGCTGTGAGTCAGTGACTGAGGCTCAGACAGTAAATCTACACCAGGCTCCTGACACCTCTGTTATACTGTAAGACAAGAAGATGCACACTGCAGCTGGATGGTGAAACAGCGCTGGTACATTCGCTTTGAAAAGGCGTCTGCTCTACTTTCTCCTTAAAAAAAAAAATCCATGCATTGCCTCTTCCTGTCGTCTATATGAAAAGTCAGGAAGCATGTTTTTTATCGCAGATGTGCTACCTGTTGTCATGACAACATATCCCCGCAATGAAATTGTTACACATCAGCACATTGTGTTAAATAATTAGGGCCGGTGACACAGTCTTACGAGCTCGCTTGCCTTGTAAGGAAGAGTGACCATATAAGCCTCTCTTACGTCTCCTCACAATTCATTTCAGTTTTCTGTGGATGCTGCCTGCCAGCAAAGACCTCGTCCCAATGCAGTGCTTATGTAATCTGCATTGGCTCTATGCTTCAGTTCCCCCTTTGAGTATGTACATGCAAGAACATCCCTCTAGTGTGTGTATTCTCAGTGCTTTTACAGCTCCCTTGTCACTTAGGATCAATGTCATTGCTCGGCTCAGTGTTCCTCTCCGATCCGTCCTCCTTTAACACTCCAATGTCCGCATCTGTTGCAGCAGGGCAAACATAAAGCGTTCCTCTCCATCCCACTTCAAATTGAAGTAAAATAGAGATAAGATTTAAACTTAAAAACAGCTATTGAAGATATCCTCCCATCTCTGTGCACACCCTCCCCCCTCAGCCCATCTTCTTATTTCTTTACACCCAACCCCCCCCCAAGGCAAGAGCAGGAGAGTTATAGCTCAGTGGGAGGGCCCTCTGGTCCCGCGTGCATCCTGGACTAAGCGAAACACACACCTCACGCTCCCTCAACTCACTAAAGGCACATGCTCCCGCCTGTAGCCATGGTTCCCTAAAGAGGAGTGGCGGAGAAAAAAAAAGAGCAGAGTGCTGTCTGCAGTAGCCTCGGCCTCCCTTTTGTCTGTCTCCCATCCTTCCCCCCACTGCTAATACTTCTCTCATAGCTGCAGGGACCTTAGGGAGAACAGTTGCACACATGCACGCTCATGCATGCACACCGATCACTGATGGAGACATGCCCTGTTTGGAGGAATGCGCTGGTCCTTTTAATGACTGCTGATGTTCTCCCTCTGAGTTATAGAGCAGGCTCGTCCGTCAGCTCGGGCGGCCGGATCTGGATTTGGTACTTTGATGTGTGCAATTAAAGCAGCGCTTTTTTTTTTACATGTGATCACTGAGTAAAAAGTAAAATGATGGGGGTGAAACACAGCAGAGACACAATGTGTATTTAGGTGTAATTATGGAGTAATTATCACTGCTGTGTACTCAGTCTGCTGCAGCTGACCTAATCTAACATTTTAATCAGCATGAAGGACAAAAGCATCGGGCCCTGCTTATTTCTCCACTGGTGCAGCTGAGGGGACGGCGCTTATGGGCAATGCACTGCATGTCTCCATGTTATTTTGGCTTGTGCAGACACACGCGGGATGTGGCCCGTAGCCAAATCCACTGTGTGTGTGTTTCTCTGTGTGTGTTGTTGTGTGTTATAAGGGTACAGCCTTGTGCTCAGACACTGTCACATTGTGCACAGCAGAGCTTGCCTCGGCCTTTGTGTGCCGTTGCCCAGTGATCACAAAGAAGGACACAGAGCATGTGCATATTGTGTGTATGTGTGTGTGTGTGTGTGTGTGTGTGTGCCTACTGTGTTTATGTTTTGGATGTAAGGTTTGGATTGGTGCTCCCACTGTTGGGAACATCCTCTGTATAAAATGTACAAAATAGAGTGGCCATCACAACCTTATACACAAATCATAAATATTCAGGGACAACTCCTTGTATGATGTGAACAAGATTAAAATGTGCACATTTTTATTTTTATACCAACAAATACCTGCCATTTTATGTAAACAATATTAAGGAAATTTGCTCTTCTGGCAAACAGGAGCAGATAAACATACACCAAAGGCAATGCTTGCACACACAAATAGCGTATAAGGATTAGAATAAACCGATGATTACTCATCCAGCCCGCATCTGCTCAATTTTCATGACTTGTGCCACAGACGCGTTTCTGGCCCATCCGGGTTAATGCATAAGGATGTGTCCTAAAAACAACACAGCGATTTCTCAGTTCCTTTCAAAAACAACAGTGAGTTGCAGAGGAACAACTTGTGCTTTCCCCACTGTGGCCACAGGGAACATTAAACAATTGCTCACATTTGACTGAGCTCATTGGTGGTGCTGCCAGGGAAACACAAGGTCAAGAGAGAGCTCTAAGGGAGCCGTAGGTTTAGCCACAGGCGGGGGTTTGGGGTCAGGGGTCACACAGAAAGGTGGGGGTGGTGAAGGAGCGACAACGTAGTGTTTAGTCCCTACTGAACCTCAAGATACAGAGGGGAGATCTGATCAGGTGGATATTTACTGGTGTGTGTGTGTGTGTTTGAAATGACATTACAGAGGACGTGTTTGTAAGGTGAGGATTTTATTCAGGTCATCAACAAGTAAAATCATCATATACAGTTATGAGAATATTTTGAATTTCTTATGAATCCAAAAACACTCATCTCTTAAATCTCAGTCCAATATTTCCTCTGAGATTGTGCATCTGAAAAGAAGTACATCTAGTTTTTGGTGCCAGCCTTTGCAGGAGCTTGTAGAGATGGTGAGGATAAATAGGAATGTTGTGATCATGTTCTGTTAAATCCTGATATACTAGCCCCCTTTTCTGAGAGCAAAACTGGCTGAATTGGGAATTGATGGGTTTGGATATTCTGGCCCTGCCCTGCACTGCGGCAGAGGCAGAGAATCTGGTGTCTGTGTGTGTGTGTGTGAGAGAGAGAGAGAGACAGAGAGAGAGAGAGCACACACTGCAGGACTCGGCACATCATCGCACCTCATCAGTAATCAAACATTAGCACATATCGGCGAGGATGCATGTAGATGGATACACGCAATTTTCTCTGCAGCGTTCATGAGGGTTTTTTTTCCCTCCAATATGCACACAGGAAACATAAAGTGACAGGTTACTTCTGGAAAGAGCTGTTGTGTTGTTGTGTCCTTGCAGAGAGTTATCTGAGGACCCAGAACATGATGTTAATATTACACAGCAGCACTGAGGGCTGTCCACTCAGTGCTGCATATCTCCCCTCAGATCACCCTGTGTACACCACCATCCAGAAAAACTGTCCAGTCAAGCCTGAACACTGACTCACTGTCCTCGTCCGTCAGCTCTCAGTCCATTTTTTAAAATTTATTTAGCAATTTTTTTGGTGGTGCATACCTTTGAACTAGAGCATAATCACTGCAACTATGATGAAAAGGAGATGCCCGTTGGAGCAGCTTCCATCATCAATCTTGATTTTTAATTAATCGATTTAAATGTCACCAGGGAGATAATGATGTTAGCACTCTTATGAATTTAATTTTGTGATGCAGATTGATACTCTGATTAGTTTAACATGTGTGTGAATCAGAATTAATCCACTGTGTTTTACAGCCTGTTAAATTGGCTTTGTGTGGCTAAAATGGCCCCTCTCCAGCTTTTGTCCGTGACAGCACAGTAATCCTTGGTCAAAGTGACCCACTGTTTGTGTTTGAGACAAAGAACTTTTCTAAGGTGGCTGTGTATGGCAAGGTCTTAACAAAATGGCAGGGTCGATCCTGAAAGCTCACTGGACTGTGCCATGATGCCACTTCTCCTTAACCGAGCCCTCGAGGTACAAGCCACAGCCGAGTGAGCAATTGAACTCTCTGTGCCTGTCCAGATGTTGGCCTAATTTACTACGACTAGCAGCGTATGTGGCCCATTTATATGTCCTCACACCCAGTGTGTGTGCCCGCATGTGTACAATGTCAGCCTCTACCTCAGGTGCTCCAGCATCGGCCCCACTGACATCCCATGATTCATTTTGTTTTTAGCAGCAGTGGGGATTTTTTCTTCACAAAAAGCAGCAAGAGGTTTGACGTCTGAGTTCAGCTCAGGTTCAAAGTCCTCACACAAGGTTCTTAATATTTCAATGCATTTTGATGAGAATAGGTTGAAAACATTGATATGTTCTTTATTTTTGTTTTACCTGTAATAGTTCATCAACCACGTCCTATATCCTGAGGAAAAAGTTTGCCTTCCCACATAATTTGTTATCATGCCTCCCAGAATCATCCAACAAGAAATCACGTGAATATCCAGATAGATTCAGTTTCAATAATTGTCCCTTTTCTGATCCGGGACTGATTATATGACCATAAATAGAATCTTTTTGGGTGAAGATGTTGGTGAAAAAGTGTATGTGAATTAATGCTGCTGTAAGCAATATTTTCATCCCAACAATGGATCAAATGTAGTTACGAACCTACAGATAATTATCACCCAACTTGAACTCAGCTCTACTGAGCATTTCAGTGTCTTTAAGCTCATCGTTCCGTTTTTTAGCCCACAAAATCCCACTGTACACACCAAACAACACACAGACACAGTTAACTGGCTGGTGAACACAGTGAAGCATTTAGCAGCTAAACAGCCACATATTTCACTGCGGAGTTGGTGGAGAGCGTAACACATGTAAGAAGAGAGTAATACTGGACTTAAATTTATCAGGTGGACACAAACACGACTCCAATATCTGCTGGATGTGTAAATAAGCTACTGCTTGCTATTGAGGTCACCATATCAACTTAAAAGGCAATGATTTGTTCACACATTTTTTCTAATATGCCCTTAGTTACAGGAATAACGTGAATTAAATTAAGAGCCTGCAGCATTGGAAGAGGAGGCAATGTGAGGGCACATGCGCCGGTCGGCCTGTTGGCACCTCTGCCACATCCTGTGGCATCAGGCCAGTCTTAGACACCTCTGCAGCTGGCAGCGACCAGATGTGGCGTGTTTGAAGACAGATGAGAGCAGCAGCCTTGTGCATCTTCAGAAGAGACTGAGAATCTGTGAAGACTTCCAACAACCTGTAAGGATGAATGTGTGCCAAGTGCTATCTATCTATCTATCTATCTATCTATCATTACCTTAGTAATAATATGATACATAATTAGTTTATTAGTTTTATTGTTAGGCAGAGTTGGTGTTTCACATTGTAAGTGGGGGATATCAAAACCTTCCTGTCTATCATTCTTATTATGCTTATCGTGCTGTTGATCATTTGTCAATTACACATTTGATGACACGTTTTTCTTTTCTCAGTCCGAGATAATAACTCCCCGATCATCAGTGTCTATGATCTCGGTTCAGGGTTGAAGTAATGGAAAATGACAGTAATCCCCCATCCATGGTGATTTAAATTTGCTCTATCCTTAATGAGACATGCTCTGCATGCATGCAGCGACACGGAGCCTGTTACAGGAATTATTAGCGCTGATAGAGTGGAAAAGATAAGCACCTCACTTCCTACAGAGATGATTGAAGTGATACACTACTGGAGACATCTGCTCACTTTCATTATAACACTTTCAGAAGTGTGTGATGAGACAAATGACAGGAGGGTTTAACCTACATGGCCATCTTTTTTTTTTTTTTTTTGCATTTGAACTGTTTTTATGTGTAAAATTTTTTGATGAATCCCATGTGACTGTCTGAGTATAAATCAGTATATGGTAATGATGTGTGAAAAGCCTGAAGGTAACAGAGCTGGAGGACAGTCAGTACTATGTTAAGAGGCATCTCAATGTATTTTGTAAGACTTTTACAATAATCAAACTGGGAAATAGATTAAAATAATAATGACACAGCTATGAATTTATAATGTAGATGTACTTAAATATATATTTTTGTACAAATGCATTTAGAAAAGATTTGATGTACAAATACATAATTAATCTCACCACCAGCTGTTTTTTGGGATTCTTGAGTAAATATTGCAACACTGTAAAACTGGATATGTATTAAAGAATATTCTCACGGAAAATCAAATTTTTTTTTTTGGTAATGAATTGTGAACGATGTGAGTTTTTAATGACGGGAAAAACAATAATTCAAGGGTGCCAGACAGGGCAAGCTTTATTTAACACAGCAAAAAAAAAAAAAAAAATCCATAAAACAAACCAAAAGAAAAGTAAATTAAGTTCATTTTCCAAAATAGATTTTAAACAAATGTACATGTCAATCAATCAAAAAAAAAAGCAAACAAATAAATATTCACATCAACAACAATATTTTCATGTGACATCCCTGAAGACGTCTTACAATGATTATAAAACAAGAGATGGTATGTACAATCATACAACTTCAATAGGACATGCTTAGGAGTTTGACTGCACCATTGTACCACACACTGACTACAACACAAAGGCTGCATATTGACTGACGTGGTTCGTTCCCATCTTCAGAAGGCCTGGCATCAGCTCCCTAACCCAAATGAAAAATATCGAGAAACGTTTCCTTTTTTTTTTTTTTTAACAAGCCTGGCAATAAACACATACGTGACGCTCTAATAATGGATGTGGGGACGTCTGCTTGTGAGCCAACCCTCTCTGTCCACACCGCCAACCCCAGAGCCAGTCTCTGGTTCCTACGCTGAATTGTTGCTAGGCAGTGCTGAGGAATTTGGTGTGTGACCATGAACTGGAAGCCTTCGTGCAAATCACCACTTTAAGTTCCTCCGACTACCGAGGGCAGTCCACAGCTCCATAAAGACGCTACGACCATCTCAGGGAGATATTTCCCAAACGACACCGGGACTCACATCATGCTTTTAAAAAAAACGAAACAAAAAAAAAAATACACATCAACCATAAAAACAAAGAATGGAAAAATAGCTTTCTTTGGACAGGGCCAGCCTGTGCATTTTGATTACTTGTTCTCCTTAGTCCCACTTTATTTCTGTTTTTCCCCACACACTAGCCCTTTTTTACAAGATGATTGTTAGACTTTTGAAGTTTTTCCAAATAGGTTTCCAATTTTCCAAGCTGCACTGTCATCTCACTCGAGCAGTTTATTTAGATCATACTGCCTCAATGCATTTTTTTTTTTTTAAATTTTGATTAAGTAAAATTGACAGCAAAGTCTAGCATCTCCAACTCAAAGAGCGTTGTTCCCTCTTATTCACACGCGCTGGTCTATTTCATAGCACAACATCGTCATTGGTTATTTTAAATACCAGTGGCTACTTACACGGAGGAGGAGGGGCAAACACAGATCAGCAGCCTCTTTGTACAGCAGATGGTTTCAGTCTATAACATGGATGTCCGTGGAGCGCTATAGCATGACAGTAATCACAAAGCTGCATCTTTATTGCCACACAGGTTACCTTGCATCACAAGCACTTAAATCATTATTGCTTTATGGTTAGAAGCACAGAGATCAATGCTGCACACACACATAACCATGAAGCCAAAGATTTAAGCTCAGAAAAGGGTCCAATTTTTGCTCCGCAGTCATTGTAACCTACAGTAAGTGCTGCTTATTGGAGGTCAATAGATTAACAAGAGTGTATGACACAAACGTTTGAGTCATCTTGGAAGAGTAGAGTCAGGTTGGGAGTGCTACATTGGATTGTTGCAAATGAGAGAAATCCACAGGCATATTACAGTAGTCAAAAACTCTCAGTGACTTCTGGGAAAATGATATGAAAGGCATTTTTCAAAACTGCATACCATTTGAGAATTGTTGAAAAACTCTCAACAATGCAATGCTACAAAGCTTTTTCTGAAGAATATTTGAAACAACAAACCAGATTTTCCCATTAGCAGTCGGCCTGACTTAAGTAGGCGTTATCCTATGCTTTTAAATGTGCCTCACAACACCTTGACTGGCATCAATAACCAGCCTTCATAAATAACGCTCGACAGCTCGGCATTGAACTGTTTATTTTGATGCTCCTGGTCACAACAAAAGCATCTTTTCTCATCTATTAAAATGTGTCTGTCCCATCACCAAAATATCATTTTAAAATAGACTCCAGCTGTGACAGCAGAGACACCGGAAGCCCAACTAAACTTCCCTTTATTTTTTTTTGTGTGTGTCCTCATTTCGTTTTGTACACACAGAGCCTCTTCAGCCTCCTGCACTTAGTCCACTGAAAGCTTGTGGAGCAGTGCTGTCCAGAGCTACACAACCATGCACCAACAATCCATGCAGGTTGAAATAGTCCAGACTGCCGTCTGCACAGCGGCCTGCACTCACGGCTCTTATCGCTGCTCTCATCAGCACTGAGACAATGAGAACAGCTCTCTATGTAATAGCTCTCACCGTGGTTCGTCCCACTACTCCCTCTACATCTCTGCGCTTTCACAGGCCTAAATGGGGACACCAGCAATAAGCTATTCACACCTCAGACACCTTACTAAGAGGGATGTACAGGATTTTTGCTAATTCCTGACAGTTTCATGCTAGATATATTTTTGTACTTAGAAAAATATCCATTGAATTGTCTGAGAGGCATTTACATCACAAGATCAAACGACACACGTTGCACATTTCCAATTTGGACAAAATCAACATGTGCCTAGAGATAGTAAAATCAGACAGATGTAACACCATTGTAGTTGCATACTGTTTACAGGTGAAAAAAATGACAGCTCGATGATCAAACCTTGACTGATATTGTTTGTTCGAAAGCAAGATAAACAGTAGTGGAAAAAGACGGATGTGCGCTAAAAGGTTCAGGAGCAAGTGGACAGCGAGGTGTCCACCTCTTCTGAGGGGTGTTTGGTTTCCGGGGGGGTGAGGGAAGGATTCAGCAGGAAGCCCTGATAAAACCATCATGCCCACCCCCCCTTCCCCGAGACCAAAGAGGCAGGGGCTTGGGGTCGCATGTGATGACTATAAACCCAAGAGGTCTCCACTCACATGACCGAGCAGCTCTTGGCCTTCTCCTTCTTGAAGGTGGAGGAGAGCAAATCTGACTTGCTGGGCAGGTGGAGAAGTCTTTTGGAGAGGCGGCGGGTGGGGCTGGTCTTTGGGAGCGGCTGCAGCTTGTTGATGCAGGCCATGGCTGCGGTGCGGAACACGCTGTGGATGCTCTTCTCCGAGGTGAACGCCGAGCACTCCAGGTAGGCCTCTGCGCCCAGCTGCTTGGCCATGGCAGAACCCTGCGATAGATGGAGTGATGAAGGATTCTGTTCATAACATCCTCGAATATATTTTTATCGTTTTCTATTTACACCAAGGTCGCCATGTAGAGAGGAGCTGATCATAAAATGGCTGTGGAACTAAAGGGAGCAAGGGATCATTGACTCTTGGAAGTGACTCATTAAATTCTTTACCCCTTTGTCACCATTAAAAAAGATATTTATATTTGATCAACCACAATTCATTCAATCATAATGCGACCTCGTTATCAACAAGCTTTTCAAGAATTGAATGAGCCAAATTCCCAAAATGATAATGGTAATACCAGGATGATATTGAAATAACAGCTCCAGGAAGGATAACGATGAAGAAGTGTACTAACATGGAACGTGTGATGTCTAAACAGATATTGTGACATATATCAATATTAGACTACGGTCATAACATAGAGCAACAAAATGACTTCTGAAAAGGACAAGTTCAATTACTGTACTATTTCATTTAATGTTTTATATTCAGCATTGGCTATATTCCTGACTCGCTACATGTGATACTTGATTTGTCTCACCTGCTCATAGGTGATGGGGGTCTGTTTCTGATTGGACAGCTCCATCAACGTGCAGACATCTGTGCGCAGGTCGGTCTTACAGCCAATGAGCAGGATGCGTGTGCTCGGACAGAAGTCCAAGATCTCAGTTTTCCACTATGAACCCAAAAGGATGTTAATATATATTGCACCGTTCTAATGTTTACTTTCAATCAAACAAGTGCTGATATAAAGTGTGTGACAGTGGGGTACAAGAGAGAATTTTGGCTGTAAAGTGAAGCGCTGAAGCCACTACCTTCTTCAGGCTGCTGTCCACAGTGTCGGGGCGGCTGATGTCAAAACACAGCAAAACTGCATCTGAGTCACTGTAGCACAGGGGCCTCACATTATCATAGTATGGAGATCCTTAGGAGGCACAAAAGAGAGACTTATTAATGTGGATAAAAGACAAAACAAACTTTGAAAACACCCGCAGGCATATCCGGTTTAAAGTAGGTCCACGTGACGTCAGTGACCTCAGTGCAGACCCATCTGGGCTCAGGAACTCAAAGCAGAATGAGTGCAGCGCTGAAGGCTGCCGATTTGAGAGACAATCTATGATCTCTTGGACTGCCACCATTTTGAAAAACTGACAAAGGTTCTCAGTGTTTTCTTCACACACAAGTAGTTTCCATACTTTGTAGTTCTCAAAGTTCCCCTGGAGGTTTTTTGGTTCCTGAATGTTTGATGGAAAAGGGCCTTTTGATATTTTACATTTTTTGAGGTCAGACCTGTCAGGCACTGCAAATACTTTTTACAAGGTGTATTTTCAAACAAAAGGGTTGAACTGAATTTGCATTGTTAAATGTTTACAAGTTCATGATTTACACCAATAGTTAATTTTTAGGTGGAGACAGTTTCAGGACTGGATTGCTGTGACGACAGGCAGCTGAGGTGACCGAGCAGCAGAGGAGCAGAGGCAGCAGCTGCAGGGATTACACACAATCGGCATCACTTCTCCTGCTGAGCCTCACTTTGCTGTCCCTGAAACTGCTCTTTTCCCTCCTCCTATATCCTCTGCTGCCATTTCAGAGCGAGAGAAGATGACAATCGAGCACTAAATCCTCATTGATCTTCTCTTGCAGTAGATTACGCAAGTGGAACGGTGGGGCTCGGGGCAGGCAGACGCTCCCACTCATGCTCAGAATCCTTAAGTAAACCGCCCACCCCCCCAAAAATCCTCCGCTCGGCGCGCAATACCTCCAGTCCCTCTGTTACCACAGCAACAGCCGAGGAATCCACCGTCTCCATCAGGCGTTCCTCCCACCTCTCCATAAAGGCTCGCCTTAACTGCCAGTCAATCATTTTACACCGCAAACTGCCCACCCACCCACTGCTGGGGACATTCCTCTGCTCTGCAACAGAGTTGGGGACTATAGATGTACATCACACACAAACGCACCACCCTTAATGACACACATCACACACACTTTTACACCACACCTAATGACACACATACGCTGGTTAAATTTGGCAGCAGCCAGAGGTGAACCCAGTCTGCGATCAGATGAAACAGAAGAGGAGCAGCTCAATGGGATTAACGTGTTTACTTTAGGCTCCGTGAGAATCCCAAAAGGGATTCGTTGTTCCTCTTATAGCAACGGATAACAAAAGCAGCCCGTGTAATCACTCATTTAGATATTACACAACCGTCCTAATTGATTTACAGCGTAGAAAACAACGGAAGAAAACATGTGAAAAAGCACACGCAACATGGATGTGTGCATATAGATCAGTTTCATGAATACTTGATGATTTTCCACATTATCAAAGGGTAAAGTGAATTTGCCAGCTGCCGGGCGCTGTGAGTGGAATAATGACATGCTGCAATGAAATTCCTCTGGGCTCGGTGTCCTGAAGGAAGTAAACATCTCTGTAAAGGAACAAAGGGCTTGTTGCATTATAATTCTGTGCCTTTGAATAGAAAAAAAAAAACATTTAGCAAATCCTGATTAAAGTAAGTGATTTACTATGGCTGCGTTTCTACAGCGAGGACAGACGTCGACGCCTCAAGAATGCAAATTACATTATTGCCCTAACGCATTCACACCTGGGGCTGCAGCGGGAAAAACCACGCTCATCTGTGAGTCAACTTTGTGTTTGCTGACTGTGAAAATTGACACACATTAAGATCAGAACAATTAGCACCACTGGGATGATGAGTCTGTGTGTGAGTGTGTGTGTGTATGTGTGTGTGGTGACTCTGAGGTGTCTCATAGGAGAGTCAGAGACAGGTCGCTCTATAAATCTTCTCAATATCCCACAAGGGGTTACCACACAGCCGGGAAACTGGGTGTGATTCTGCATTAAATGGCCACTGATCTAAATGCAGCAATCAATGGAAAGCTGCACAGGGGGTCCAAGAGCCTTTGCAATTAAAGTTGATAAATTAGTTATCCTGCCAAGGGGGAAGGGAGATGGAGGGGGACGTCTGGGGTGTTTTTTTTTCCTCCACAGAAATCGATTTTATCTTTCACTTTAGATGAACGACGCTTGATTCAGTAGGCGTATTTATCCTATCTTCAAAGGGAATAAATAAAAAATGATCTGAATGTGTAAATATTAGTATTTGAGGCTCTGCAGCATGCTGTTTGGGTACAGGAGCAGCCTTGGCAGCACTCTCCCGACTCTCCAGGACCCAGTTTCTAATCCTGGAAGAAATAGCTGTTGCTATTGTGGCAAGAAAAAGCCAGGAGGAAGAGAGGAGGGAAAGCAGGAGTGTCGCCTACTGAGGCAGATCACAAAGAGCCCTCCTATGCCATTAATCCTTCACCCCCTGCAGTCTGATATCACAGAGCACCAGTCCCTGTCTCTTTCCCTCGCTTCCCTCCTTCTCTCCATCTACAACCCAAAGGATGGCTCGGGTAGACAGATCAATACGCATGCAGAGCCTAAGCATGCTCCAAATGTTCCCTTTCTTCCCTTTTCTCAACAGCATGCCTCTACAACAGATGGAGAGTTTCTGAGGCATGAAACATGGAGAGCGAGGCTGACTGACTGCGGAATGGAAGAAAAAGAAAAGAGCATAACCAAATTCCTGCGGCTGAGCTCAACTCCATCCGCCTTGATGGTGCGGTGCCCAGAGCTAAGTGTCGAGGTGGAAATTGGGCCAGAGCAGAAGTAGGCTTCGCGGGCCGAGACGACGGGCCTTGTGTCGGAGCATACAGGTGGGGGAGGGGAGGATCCGCTTTTTCTGCGTGTGCATGAGTGAGACTGCGAGTGTATTTTTGTGCATGTGTGTTAAATCAACTGAGCGACAGAGCCCATCTTCATCATTAGCACACTCCTCTCCTACAGTGAGGATGCAGGGGTCAGACAGATTAATGATCCAGTGATGGGATGACTCACAGATTTGGGGATGAGAGTAGCTCTGCCCCTCCACCCACACTCTGGGAGCTGTGCTGCTGCTGCTGCTGCAGCTGATAACTACGGACTTCACAGCCAGGCCAAAAAACACACTACATTGCGTCAGACAGTTGTTCCCTGGTTTCACATGCCAGAGCCAGTCAGAATCACAGCTGAAGCCCCCTGCAGGGAGAGAGAGGATGATTCTTTGTTCCTGAGCATCACCATGTCTGAGCTGTTAACAAGCTTTACTTTGTAACTTGACACTGTCAAAGCTCATCACACTCTGCATTCTGAAGTTGAGTCAAATACCAGATCATTTAAAAAATTCAAACCAAAGCCTTGATGTGCACAGAGTTAAAAGTGTATTCTGCAGGTAATCTTTTCCAAAGTTAGAGTCAGTATAGTTGTCTCGGAGGTACAAATCTACAATAGTTAGAACAATTAAAAGGTTAATGATAATATCCAATTATTTAACTTTAAAGCAATGTGTTGTAATGCCTTATTCTTCATTCTAATTAAAAACTAAACTAGCACTGAAACAGTTACTCCATAAAATAGAAAATTATTTGACAACCACCTGAAAGATCATTTGAGCCATTTATAATGGAAAAATACCAAACATTGGATGGTTACAACAGGATTTCCTGCTGATTTATATAATTGTAAACTGATTATGAAACTGAATTTTGGACGGATAAAACAATTAAATTGCAGACATCAACTTTTTCCTATTCTCTGAGATTTTATAGACCAATAATGAAATAATCATTAGCTGCAGCTTTAAAACAGACTGAACCCTTGAAATTACTAAAAGCTAAGTGGCCATGAGAAATGACTTCAACATGATTATTGTCTATTAACAATGCGTCTCTCTTATGATTATACAGATTGTTTCATAAGCTTAAATGGACACTGGGTTGATTACAAATCAATCTCATTCATTAATCATACAAGAAATGACGATACCGAATCCTCTAAAACTCAAAGGCTTTATCAGCAAGATCATTCAACCTGAAATAAATTACTCACTAACACCATAACGAGATTCATTATTCACTACAAATGAGTTACAGCCACTGGTCAGTGTTCGCCTTCCCGTCTTCCTCTCTCTCTCCACCCCCCCTGCATGTCCGATCAGAACAGGCTGATTAAAACCGGTGGATTGATTTTTGTCTATAAATCCATGGCGGGACTGGGAGAAGGAGCTGCCTGCCATGTGGAGCCGCTGATGAGGTCAGTCCAATCAATGAAGGGGAGTCGGGATAATGAGGAGACCCTCTCGGTGTGGTGGGGCCGCAGCGGCACAACTCCACGCAATTAGAGCAAATTACAGTAAGAAGAAGAAAGTGCACGGTGCGACCAACAAATAGCCCCTGTGCCTGTCGTCCATCACCAGGAGCCCGACACGAGATACAAGAGAGTCATCTATAACAAATGATAGCTGGTGGTGGTGGGGGATGTACTTTCTCCCCTCAGTGGAACAAGAAAGTGAAAATTTACTGAAGTCTTTAAAATAAACCAAAAGCCTGTCACAAATAATACTGTCTGCTGTACTTTATTGTATGGTATGTGTTTGTTACTGGGTGTGTTCATTGTTCCTCGTGGTGCAAATTAGCCAGAAAATAATTGGTGCAAATTTGGATTGTGCATTGATAATGAGCAAGTGGCAAAGAAAGGGGTCAACAGAGGGAAGAAAGGAGGTGAAACAATGAAAGAAAAAGGTGTAAATGGGAAGAGAAATGAAAGAAAGAAAGAAAGAAAGAAAGAAAGAAAGAAAAAAGAAAGAGAAAGCATCTCAAACCCAGTGGGTCAGTCAGAAAGGGGGGGGCCCAATGGTCCTATTCAGTCTTAATCCCCTGCATCATGCTGATCGAGTGGGTGACCCGGAGCAGCATATGGAGGCGAATGCAGGTCACCAGAGTTTCTGAGCTGCCTCCTGTCTGTCTGCTCCAGAAACCCTTCCTACTCAACAGGATGTCTCTGTGTGTGCCCGTCATCCCCCGGCACCAGGCCCACTCCTGCTGGCCAGGTCCACAGTCTGGGATTAAAAGGCAGGATTTGGTCTGGGGAGGGAATTACACTCACTTTTTTCCTGTTGCTGCTTTTGGATAATGTGGATGTGGAGGGGGGGGGGGCACAGCGAGCACTGCATCATCTCATACAAGTGGGTCTGTTACATAAAGGATTTGTTGTACGCAGACACGCATATGCACAAAAACACACGCGTGCAGGAGCCAACTTGCTCAGCCACGGTGACCTAGTGAGGCTGCAGATACATCCCAGCACAAGCGTGGATGGAGAGGGACGTGGGCTGGCGAGAGGAGCCATTGTGCAGCGAGCATGAAGGGAATCAAACAGGTGCCGCAGACCCGTGTTCGCAGAATCCAGGTCAACTCTCTAAACAGCAGATCCCCGGGGAGATCCACACTGACACATTGACCCTCTTTTTCACGCTTAGTCTAAATGAACATATGATGCACAAAGTCAGCAGCAACAACGAGCGAAGCGGAATAATCACTGTCTTCCTGCGTAGTTTCCAGTGAAATATATTGGACAGAGACACACACACTTGTAGATCTGCCAGTTCTCTATCCTGCCACATGCAAAAAGATGTGATGTAAGAGGTCATTTAATCAGCTCCAGCATAGAGATTTGAAAGATGACTGGGACTCTGTAGCTCAACAAGTGCATATTTTTGTGTGCCCTTGCATGAAGAAAACAAAGAGGCCTGACCATAAGCCTTCAAGTAATCAAACACCACTTTCATGTCATCACCTTTATTCCAAGGGTGATGCCAACTCCCAAAAGAGGAAACATCCAGGAGGAAATTCAAAGGCGCAGCTCTGCTTTCAGCTGAGACAGACACTCATTACATTCACAGCACATTGCCTAATATCCCAGCCTGCTTCAGTGCTGCATTCAGAAAGGCAGGCCATGATGGGCCAGACAGAGGAAAAGGTGATGGGTTACCTGAAGTGTCCCACAGACTGAGCTCCACTCGCTGCTCCTCCAGCTCCAGACAGGCTGTGTAGTTTTCAAATACCGTGGGCACATAGGTCTGGGGAGCAATTAGCAACATGGTGCCATTAGTTTGGGGGGGGGCAGTCAGTCAGCTACAGGTAATGGAATTTATCCAGCTAATTAGTGCAACACCAAAACACGCACTGAGGGAGGTCAATCAAATAATGAGACAATCTGAAAGATCAGTCAATCACATGAATCAATGCAGCTGCAGCAGATATTCAGCACAGGTCAATGTAATATGAAGCAATCATAAAATGCGTCATTAATCATGCATTAAATATCATAATGCATGTAAAAGATTTAAGGTGGATGCATGCAAAGCAAAGCAAGATGAGGACATTATTAGAAAATGCGCATGAAAACTGCAACAGACGCACCGATTTTTTTTTTCTGCAGCCCTGATCAATTTAAGAAAACTGATACTGACAAAAATGCAGAAAAGCTTCATGTGCATGCATTTCTGGTTGATTCTCAGCCACATTAGATCATACCTCTGGGTAACAATCCTTGGCCAGCACTTGCAACATCGCCGTTTTTCCGCATTGGACGTCTCCCACGAGCACCAGTTTACATCTCACCACCAGCGGCTGTGTGTTTCTCCTCTCCTTCATGGTGTTAATGACGGTCCACTGTTTGTTTCTCTGTGCGGAAAATGTGGAGAAAAAAAACAAGAGCTCAGAGACGATCCCGGAGTGATGGAGGAGTCCCGGTGTGTGTGTGTGTGTCTCTCTGAGGATGCTCGCAGTTGATCTGATTGAATTTGCCACTGCGGCTCTTTATACAGGCGAGCAGCAGCCAATAGGAGCTGAGCGTCCAACATCCCTGTGCTGCACTCCTCATGTTCTCAGAGAGCAAAGAACAAGTGATTTTTGTCAGAGATGATGGAACAGCTGCAATATAAGCTGGGATTTCTTTGCAGATTTTTTTTTTCACAATAAGAGTTGTATATATTCAATTATGTTTCCCTGCAAAATCCAATATTGTGAACAAGTAGTTTTCACTCATTCTGTTTTTCAAAGCTGTGAAATACACTGCAGATGTCTGTTTTGTCACCTGTGGGTCCTGTCAGTCAGCCTGTTGCAAATTGATTGATTAGATTGGCTTGACTGGCTGGATCAATAGCACACCACAGGCTCAGGACAAAGGGACTGATAGAGCAATCCACAGTGGACTAATTGCTTTCATCTGCACCACAGAGTCAAGTCAGTTTTATCCAAACAGCTCAGCTTCTTCTTTTTGAAAATCATTCTCCATCTTCCACAGCTTCCTGACTCACATTTAGCAGTGTGGAAATATGTGGGAGGTAAATATCACTGGATCAGATTTTATTGTCAATTTTCTATTAGTGCTTCTGACTCAGTCCTTCTTTCTTTATTATTTTTCTACTTATGCACAAAGTCAAAATCCTCATATGTGAAAACCTACTTGGCAATAAAGCTGAATCTGATCTGGGATGAGACAAATTAGCACTGATCCTCTTTTTCTATTTTCACAGATTGTGTATTTCTGTGATTGTGTATTTATTTATTTCCTACTGGCAACAGACAGACAAGATGTTTCAGTGACTGTTTGCTGATCAAAGGGCAGCCTGACCTGTGTCACTGTCCCGCTCAGTATAAAACCACCATGTCGACATGCGGTGGGACGGCGTGAGGCCCCCTGATAGGTGACCAGCTATCGGCTCCTCACAGGGTCAAGTCAGAGGTCTTTCCTCTCACTTGTGCCGGTCAGACCCCTGGAGAGACTTGACTTTCACACCCTGAAGGTTATTACTGTATGGAAGCAGCAGCTCATTGTTTGAAAAAGGAGAATTAAGAGATAAAAGTCAATTAGCCACCTTCCCCTGTGTCTGGCGGCATGCTGGCTAATTTACTTACTGTTGCCAATCAGAGTCCTTGCAGATTTTGCCCCAGTGGGTCAAAGCAATTTGCCTTTGTTCACAAACAGCCTGTATCATTCATCCCCCCATGCCGGGATCTGTCTGTGTTTTACAGCCCAATATGTCTTGTTGTCATCATACACAGCTTTGATTGTGGGGGTTGTGTGTGCATGTCAAGGAGAAAACATAATTTATTGCTGTTCGATTTTTATGTACATCAGCCACATTTGATCACTTTCTCTCTTTGTTCAAGACATTTCTTGTGATTTACACCAATCTTTGAAGTGAATGTTGTAAAATAATGCTGCTCATAATCAGTGGTGCAAAATAGAGGAGCTTTGTTGCAATACAATTTGATGATTGTCTAATTTTTATAGAAATAAAACTGGAACTGTATTAAAGAATGAGAGGACCAACTAAGGCTTCATATGTACAGGCCCCAGATTTTTGTTATTATGATTGGATGGGGAATAAAACTTCAATCGTGGTGCATACAGAAACAGTTCAGAAGAAAAGTTGCAGACTATGAACTCTCTCTAACCCTTTGAAACTAACACTAACGTACTCACAAATGCCTGTGTAACCGGCACAGAGCTCCTCTGATGGGACGGAGCGAGACAGGTGGCTGTGAATAATCATCAGGCATAAAGTGACACCTTCCAATATGGCTGATACTAGAGGATGACAAGGACGAGGCTGTGGAGGAAAGGCTGACTACTGGCAGGATAAAGCACTGACACCTTAAACCATCACACCTCGATATATATTTGGTGACAGTGTTGGTGATTATCATCAACACAATGAGAGAGTGGCAGCAGTCCACGCACGGCCTCAGCAAAACACACAAAAGCTGAGTCACTATCTTTCTCACAAGATTCTCAGACGACAAGTGGGAGACTTCCTTATTTTGCTGCCACAAACTCATCAGCAGATGGTGTTGTAACCCAGGATTTGTAGCATGACTTTCACACGTGATATTCTAGACTCACACATGAAGCAGCAATTTACACCTTTTTCTGTGTCAGCGTGTCGGGGAAGATATGTTCGATCAAGCAAAGAGGGAAGTGATATTAGGCCAATGATAAAATGCGGCATTGCAAGTACAAGACAGATGGCTGACGATGATCGTGTCCAGATAGAGGTGGTGATAACACCTCGATCTGTAGGAAATAGAGCACAAGCTGAATCTGCATGAGTGGCATATGTGTGCAGTTATGACTGATTTGAACAAACTTATGTGCTGTATCTCAAAAGCGTGTGTGGACTGATTGGAGAGACCTGGAAAATGTGACTCCAGTTCTCATGATGTCGTGATTTTGACATCTCTGACTTCTCCTTATCTTATAAAATTTTGGTGAAGGGATGTGTTGCCCCTGATACACACAACACAACATGCTAAATTAGCTTTGTTGTGACCAAAAGTATGTGGACACTCCACTTATTGCACCCATGTTACTGTTAAATATCTCAAACCCATGGGCTTTAATATGGGGACGTCCACTCCTCTGGGAAGGATTTAAATAAGATGCTGGAACCAGGCTGCAGGGCTTTGGTCCCATTCAGCCACATGAAGGAGGTCGGGCTCACACTGACCGTTTCAGGTCATTGCAAAGGTGCTGGACGGGGTTGAGGTCAGGGCCCTGTGCAGAACAGTCAAGGTGGTTCACACTAAACTGGGAAAGCATGGGCTTTGTGCACAAGGGCACTGACATGACAAAACAGGACAGGACTCTCTAATCTGTTGCCACACAGACAGCACAACACTGTTGTCTAAAGTATCTTCTTTGTATGCTCCAACATTGAGATTTATCTCAATTGAAACTAAACCAAAGTGTGAAATACAGCACCAGATCAATACACACCTTTTGTCAGACAGTGTATAAAACCAGTTACCCAAATTACAAAAAAAAAAAAAAAAAAAAATCTTCCCATGTCAACAGATTTGGTTTTTATTTGTCTTGGTTTTAAGATGCAATTTCTGCATCTAACCGAAATAGTGGAGGTCAAAGAAATTTTATTTGTGGTATTAGCAGCACTGGAAAAAATAGATTTAAAAGAAATTCAAGAGCAATGTGTCTTTCCAGAAACCGGGTCCCTGTTACTTTGAAAAAACACACAAATCACTGTGCAGGTTTTATTAGAAAATAGTTCCAATGAAAACTCAGGTGGCAGGAACCTCAGATCAAAACCTGGCCAGAAAAAACTAAAACTGGCTGCATCCCACCAAGTACGAGAATAGACATGTTTTTATTGTCATAATTAGGGTGAATGGACTCTTAAATTATCAGTTTTAAAGTGAGACAAAACCTACCACTGTATGATATTTCTGGTTTACATTGGACTGATCGTTCCAACCTGAAGGTACAGACACACCACTTCTGCCCTCTGGTGGTGGTGTTATGAATCACTGAGATGAAATAAAAAACACCACACACAGAAATGTTACTTAAATGTTGTGTTTAATTCACCCCCTCTTTCAAATGTGCTATTGACAAAAGATGCACCCTGTACACATCATCATCAATCATCAGACACCGTTGGATATCATTTATCTTATCGACTCGTCAGAAACCAAGTGAAATGTTGCCATCTTCATTTAGACCAGACAACTTGTTCAGTATTGGAGGAGGGTACAGCATAACGTTCAGTGCATTTATTGCATCATAAAGCAGACATATAAATGATAGTAGTGCAATTATACCCCATCATAACTGAGGAGATATCTTGATAGTCTCAGCTAGTGTCTCGTCAATGCTAGACTTTGTATTGCATACAGAATTTAGGCAAGTGAAACAAAATAGGAAATGATAATTGTAAAAAATTGTGCTTTGGACGTCCAAAGAATAATTCACTTTTTGTAGAAATTTCCTGCAATAAAAATTAAGCAAATAGAAGGAGCTGATACATATACATATATATATATCTTTTAATATATATAATAACAAGGTACTGTGCTCTCTGTGTTTCATCAAGTAGAAGTTATGAATCTCAAACCTGGTCCTTCAGAAATGAATGTGGGTGTCAGTGGAAGCAAACTTTATGGTGGTCCTAAATAACTGCAGTGCATCATTCTAAAAAGAGAGGAAAATACATTTAAACACATGCTTTCTGAGGCGTTTAATATAGAATCGTGTACTGTGACTAAAACCCTTCTACGTTCTCTGAGCATTTGTTTGTTTCTGTGCAATTTGATAAATAATAACAATAATATCTGCATATTGAATATACAGTATGTACAATGAAGCCTTGATAATGCATACATGTGACTGGTTATGTAGGTCAGGTTGATTTACTCTGAAGAGTAAATGGCTCATGTGAGGATGGTCCCAAAAAGCCCTTCTGATGGAACAGGAATACAATATGTCATGCACATACATTAGATTATTTACATATGTGGTATGTTAGCTGAATTCTGTAGCCTTGTATGATAAAAGCAGATGCGTTAATGTGAGAATTTCAGTGCTTATTGAGATGCATTCATTTTTGTTCATCAGACATGAAATGGGGGCAAATAGATGATTAAACAAACACAAAGGAGACTATTGGTCGCTATGCAGAGTTTGGATGAAGCTTTTTGCAGCAAATACATTTCACAAGTATGACTGGAAGTTGTACATATTATTCTTTATATGTATATCTAATGTATGTCTTGCAGCTTGTTTGCAATGGAAAGAGAAACAAGCAGTGGTGGATATAAGTATAACATAAATATGCCACCAGGGGTCACCCTTCATATACTTATAAGCCTGCTTACACATGCTGTTTATGCAATGAAGATAATGGAATAATTCACTGGGCTTATTAGGAAGTAAACCTTCACAATCTGTTGACGTGATCAGGAGGTGATAAAGTCTACTCAGTGTTGTAGCACAGTGGTCTGATGGAAGATGGGTGCAGGCGTATGCAGCATTGCTACTTCTTATTCACTGGGCAACTTCATTTTGATGCTCCATTGGGATCCTATAGTCAACCACTGAGTAGCAATGAAGGGTGAAATCTAAATGATACAGCTGATATGGTAAAAAAAAAAAATGTAGATATGTTCCTGACTGTGTAGTTTGTGATGATGTGAGTATTTTAGTTTAGTGCTACCAGGAATTACATTCAGCACACATGCTGAGGTAACATTGAATTGTGTTATTAATCTATCAGCCTATTTTCTTTGGAAATCATACAGTAACTCCACTAAACATGGTATTTCTTTAGTTTAATACAACAGCCAATAGAAATTAATGCTTTAAAAACATAATGTGTAACATCTGGTTATAAGAGTAAAAGGACAGAATCATTGTTCCAGTCTCAAGCTTTTAGTTTTACTTTAAAATCATCATCAGGAGCAGTTTGGTGTCAGCTAAAACTGAAAGCCTGAGATGAGAGCATCTGTCCTTCTTTGGAGAAACCTACACATGTGCTAAATACAAGCAAATCTCCTGATATCTGGTCATGCTACATATCAAATTTCTGGATAAACTGAATTGCGTCAGAAAGAGGAATTTGAATTTCTTTGGGATAAAAGATGCATACTACTCTGCAGCAAATGACATATAGTTATAGTATGATTTGTGCTAATGATTAAATGTAGTAGTTAGAATCACATTTGAAGCCAAATGTGACTTGGCGATTTAGTTTTTTGCGATTGTATATTATTTGTGCCTTCTTGTCTCAGAGTTTTTGATTTACTGAATTGCATTTTCATTTAAGTCAGTTAGGTTATTGGATTTGCCACCAACCCTCTGCAAACAAACCACAGTCATTGTAAATAATCCTTCCTAAGCCGACGGACCAGCGTTGATACATTCGCAGCTGTGACAAAAGATGCATACAGACGGTTGATGTGCAAACCTGTGCTTGTCGTGCATGGGATTTGCATTGCTATTGTGTTCGAGGTGATCGGCTATAATGAGGGCCAAGAAATGAATTATACATAGCAGTATAGATAGTTACTGTAAAAAAAATAAATTGAAAAAGATAATGTAAAAAAAAGGCTACTGGTTTAACAAGGAGAGGAAACACGTGAAAAAGGAAGAATCGTGTGTTTGAGGAAACATTTGTTAAAACTGGAATGACAGCTCCCAGAGAGCTGCAGACATGGAAGACATACAGAACTGGTTTCTCTCTGCACTCTTTGGCCAGACGGGGAAGCCGGGTTTATCAGAGAAGAAACCCTGGGAACCCTACGATGGGAAGCTATTCGTGTTTGTACTGGTGTTTCACTGATAGCGTTGCTGTGCTACAGTACTGTATGCTAATGTACTCTGACTCCACAGGTGTGTAATTTGTCTACAGTGGGAGCTGAATTAGCCTATCTATGTCTGGGGTGTCTGGTCACACATGGGCTGGCTCAGCTGGGTCATGTGACCTCCAGTGTGAAAGCAGGGAGCTGGGGTCAAGGTCAGGGTGGGAGGGACGGAGGGTGGCGTGCAGTGACTGCACTGCTCTGCTGGTTTTGGTCACCAGCAGGCGTGCAGCTGTAGAAAGCGGCCCTGAGTTGTCGCGTGGTGGTGGGAGCAGGGAGCTCTCGCCGAGGGGGCAGCAGTGAGGTGGAGGCTCCTCTGGTCGAATCTTCCTCCTCCTCCTGCTCCTCTCCCTGTTTTTGCTTCTCCTCTTCCTCCAGCTCACCAGCCTCCTGCTCTTTCTTTCTCTGGGGCCTCTCCTCTTCTCTTCTTCTTCGCCCCCAGGTGTGGACCAGAGGAGGTGGTGGCTGGCTTTGGAGAGATGAGGGCTGCTGCTGCTGCCCCCTGGTGGCGCCCTGGTCCCTGTGCTCTATGACCTCCTGTAGTCTGACCCCAGCCGACAGCACTTCCAGCTCCTGCAGGGGAGCAGGGGGCACATTTCAAGAAAGAAAAACAGTACAGACCAGATGGAGCAGTACAAGAAACCAGTAACAAAATAAGAAAGAGAAACAAATGTCTTCTCACCTATGTCTGTGGCTGTAATCATTCTATCAACTCTTGAGTCTCAGAAAACTAGTGAACAGACACAGGAGGCAGAAAAGTTAATAATGCAGCCAAACTGTTAATAAATTGAACATCAGTTGTATGTTTGTCTTACCTGTTGGCTGGAGTTAGCCGAGGGTGGGGTGATCACGCTTTGGTCCAGTAAGGGGTTAACAGGGGCAGAACAGGGGAGATGTGTAGCACGCCAGTAGATTTCCAGGTACTCCGCAAGGTGTTCACATGCATCTTCCAGCTGATTCTCATCCAGGATGACGTCAAACATCTCCTAATGAAGCAAAGATGAGAGATCAGACAAAAAAAGTACAGCTGTACGATTCTCAGCTCGTTTTCCGAGCATTGTAAAACAGAGGGACGTACAGGTGGACATTGAGCAAGCTTGTCTCCTGCCATCATCTGGACGTTGAGGTGTTTGCTTTGTGACTTCCCTCGAGATTTAATCAGCCTCTGAAGAACCTGTGAGAGGAGACAAAGACAGTCAACTAGTTAAAAAAGAAAAAAAAAGTAATGGAGGTTATTAAAGGTGTGGTTCTAATTCAATTTCCTTCATCATTTTCCTCATTGTTTTCTTCTTTTATTTAGTCAGGTATAGCAAGAGCATCGGGGCACATCATCTGAAAGCTGAACATAGTCTTCAAACCCATTTTAGCTTGTGTGCAAAACTACACCATCATGCAATGCTACTAACAAAACTAATTGTTTTCATTATTTATTAATCATTAAATATATTACACTGAGCAGCCACGGTTCAAAACCCCAAAACATTCAGTTTACGTTGATACAAAACAAAGGAAATCAGCAAATCCTCACATTGGAGAAGCTTTAACCAGCAAAACTTGTTTTTTACTTGCATGAACAACCAGAATGATTCATCAGCTAACAAAATAGTTGGTGATTAATTTTCTGCCCACAAATAAGTGATTATTCCACTGTTTCACCTCTAGTTTTAATAATGATCAACAGCCACATTGGCAAAAACGTCAGTCTAGAATGAATTTGTTTGTGAAGTTTATGTGGGTTGTGCTCTACTTTAGGCGAGGAGACTTTGACGTAGACGATGATGGGAGCCAGAGAAGTTTTGAGGAGCTGTGCCGGGTGGTTGATGGTGTCTGCATCCAGGACGACCAGCTGAAGAGACTTGGCCAGCTCGAAGATCCTCTCTATCTCACTCTGAACCTCAGCTGTCAACAAACCGAAGAAAGACAGGGAGTTGACACATTTACCAGAGCAACAACACTCATTCGGCTTAGCGCAGACTTGTCATTAAAGGAACATCTATTCTTAGCAGGTAAATCTTTATTTAGCAAAAAAAAAAAAAAAAAAAAAAAAGACAAATTTCCTGTCACTCACCCAGACTGGAGCGTGTGTTGGATCTCTCCATTATGGCCTTCTTGTTCAGCACCGAGCGCTTTGCCAGTGACAGATCAGCAGTCACCCGTGTAATAGAGATCCTACGGAAGAAGCGTCTTATCACATCACATCCACAACTGTTCCGTTTCAAAAGGATGAGGTGAACTTGAACTCTCTTGCAACTAAAAATAAATCATCATCATGTGTCCTATCGACCATGAAACGTGATTCTCGTAAACAGCTCTGCAGCTCGGTCGCGGCGGTTACTGTACGCCGAGCTGCAGCTGCAGAGAGAGACACAGACAGCTGTACCCACCTGCCATCAAACCTGTGCTTCAGGAAGTCAAACAGGGCTTTCTGCATCATGTCTGTTACCTAGACCGCAGATAGGAGGAGGGAAGAAGGGAAAGAGGTTAGGAAAAGAAATGCACACCTATGTATACACACTTACATTTTGACTTATATTTTTTGCTCACTTTTGAGCAAGGTAACATAATTAGATTAAGGTTAGTATTTAAAAGTATTATATGAAAATTTAATAAATGGTTGTTTGTTGTGTTTTACTATATTATCCTTAATATAGTAAAACAATTATTATCCTTAATTATCTGTTTATACACCAATCTCCACTTATGGCTGCCCACAGAAGGAGTTACAGTGTTTGACAAATACAGTAATAAACACTTTTATCTGCTTAGAAATATATTAGAGTGAGTTATAGAACATTTAGCAAATGTTTACGTACTGATTAGAAATACTGAACAGGGGGACTTAAAATTAAGTGTTGCCGTGATAGTTGAGTTTTATATTACACAAGCGTGACCTGGCCAAATTAAATGGTTGACACACAGTCACATGAGAACATACACAACACACTTTCAGATTTAGGACAATGTAATATTAAAAACAATAAAGGAATGACAGTCTTGCAACTATTGTGGAGTCAGTCATGGTCCAGTTATTTGTATGATGTGGAAACTTCTGTGCAGTAGTTTAAGTATTGAAATGAACATTATTTGCAAATGGATACATTTTGGATTTTTTAATTTTTTAATTTAAGATTTTTTAGTCAGGTAACTTTTGGGTGGAACAAGCATTTCAGATGCAAATTATTTTCCAGGCAGAGTTAATTTATATGTGTTCAAACATGTGCGGATCTTTAAGGACGACACGGAGAAAGATGCTGTGTGTTCGCTTGCTTTTTTTCTTTCTTGCACGTGGACTGTGAGGGTGGAGTGAAGCAGCCTATTTGCAAACAGTCCTGAAAAATGGATGGCCTTCAGAATCGGGGATGAAGCGCACAGTGGTGCTGCTCTTCAAAGGTGTAACAGAGAGATGGAGAAACAGCGTGAGAGGGAAAGAGGAAGGAAACGTCGTAGAACAATGGCGAGAAAGCGAACATAAAATGTAGAATAGAGACAAGGCAGGGAGACAGAGAACAAGAGGGGGAGAGAGAAGGAGGCAGGCTGGCGTTCACCACTGGAGCATCCCCAAAGCACATCACCAGAGCAATGCATAAATATTTCACACACATACAAAACAAACGGCTTGGCTCGCAGCCTGCACAGTCACAGAAGAGAGAGCGAGGCAGAGAGGAAATGTTGAAGCACGGAGGCTTTCTGTTCAATTACACGCCTCACATTTCAGCATATTCATCCGCAGATTCATCCGAAATTGACACATTCAATGATTGATCGAGTTTAACCGCAGTGTGTTTTCGTACATCTCATCCCATATGTGTTACGGAGAATATCGCATACAGTGGCTAATACAAAGGGGCATGCATGCAGTTATGTATGACTCAAAGCGGATCTAAGATTCCTGTTGTGTGTGCTATAATTTCATCAGGATGTGACTGCGGTGTTTAGTATCAGTGTTAATGGGATAATGGAGGCAAGAAGCGATTCCCTTTAGATCAAACCAAGCAAGTCCATGCTGGAGGAGAAAAGACTTGTCTCACCTCGTAGCCTTTCAGCGAAGGACCCACCAGCACCACAGGCCTCATAGAAGGGACCACGTCATAAGGAGGGACATGTTCGGTCTGCACGGGCCACGAGCACAGACAGGGAAATATACATGTTGAAGTGAATTAGGAGCAAGTAGGAGCAATGAACAGAGCCATAAAGATGCACTGAAATGCATTAAGAGTCGCAGTATAATTGAGAGCGTTCTCCGATAAATCGTAAAGATGTAAAGTGATGCACAGAGGAAGAGGCATAATGGCAAACATACCTGTTTCTGCTTCTGTTTGGCTTTCAGAATAAACAGAATGAACATTAAGCAAGAAAAATAAAAGCTGATAAAAAGGTAAAAATGTTTGAGTTTTAAGGCTTCATAAGAGTCTATTACCAAGAAAACATGCTTGACTGAAGAAAAGCACATTTACATTGTAGTCAATCAGTGCTTGTGTCATGGAATCATTAAGCTTAGTTTGATGGAAAAGGATGTTTCCAAACACATGTAACTTCTGAAGGGAACATTTTAGCCCAGGAATGGCACTGTATGCAAATGTGACCCTGTGAGAGCATGCAGTCCCAGCAGAGGCAGAACAGGCAGACTCAGACTCCTGCAGCCCCACTTACCTGCAGATGGCGGGGTGGACCTCCAGCCTCCCGATGAAGCGTTCCCTCCTTTCCTGTGGAGCAACATAATGCAAAGCTTCATTATGCGTGAATCCCCTCAGGAAGCAATTTAGAAAGAAGGACTGACAAAACTGAGCAACATGTGAAGAACTAGTTTGAAAATTGAAAAAAAAAAAAGTTTTCAAAGACTGTGCCAGACAGAAAACTGGTGGAATTAGGGCAACGGAGAGAGACAGAAAGACAGAGAGGAGAGATAACAGAGCTCAGAGCCGTGTGACCTCTGACCTTGCTGCTGCTTTCTGCTCTTGTTTTATCCTCATGGCTTCCAGTTTGACTGGGCTCGGGATGAAAGTGATGTCTGCCCCTTCCTTCACCAGCCGACCGATCCACCAATCATTGTTGTATTTCTGCGTGACAGTGAAACACATCTTTAATGAAGTTATGCTGCACAATGTGTTGACATGGATCAAGTTTTTATTTGCAAGAAATGAGATATTGTTAATGCCGAAGGTCTCTCACTTCTTTTATATGCAGAAAGTCTTTGGTTTCAAAGTTAATAGCGGCACCTTGGACCGGACAATCTTCATCAAGGGCCCCACAGTAACTCACATTGGTTTTCACTGCAAATGCTACTGGTTTAGACTGAAAAACAAGGAAAGTGAAAAATATAAATGACGTATATGGTTATATACAGTATTAGATTCATTTTTGTTCTATAGACCTTTGTGAATCCACAAGATTAAATCGGTGTACTGAAAAGCACCCTCTGAGTTTTAAGATGACTCATCTCTTTACTTCTCAGGAAGTGAAGGTGAATTTAAAGACAGGCATTAACCTTTGACCCTCGGGCTCTCACCTTGGCTCTCTCTAGCTGCAGCTGAGCCTGGCGCTCGGCTTCACGCCGAGACGCCTCCTGGTCCTCCTCCAGGGACAGGTCGGAATCCGAGGGTCGACTAGTGTAGGAATCGGCTGAACCCTGGAAGAAAGGAGAGGAGGACAGGAGAGGAGAGAAATGACTGTTACAGCTCAAGCAGAGAGGAGATAAATCCACCACAATACACCTTGCAGCAGCTGTTGCCACTTGTTCACAATTGTCCATGATATACTGACTGTTATCGTTTAGAAAATAACTCTACAGATCACCTACATCCCCCTCTGTGTCTCCCATGTCTTTCTCCTTGTTCAACCTGTCTCTGAACCTGCCTGTCCTTTCCTGAAGCCATGTGACCAAGCCTGCAAGGACCAGCAAGTTCCTGCAGCTTTCCAAAGCAGCCGCCTCAGGGGAATGTGTGCGCGAGTACTGCAACAACACCAACTACCAGCACAGTACTTGTTGTCTATTTATCCACTCAGCCAGGCGCACCAGATGTTGGCAAAAGCCCAGAGACTTTAACTAGGAAATAAACACCAAGACACAACTCTGAGACAGTACTGATAATACCAGACAATACAAGATCAAGATTGATCTGTATCAATAAAGGATGTGGTATGGTGTCAATAAAAAAAACAATTTTAATTACATGCTTTGAATAAAGTAAACTTAAAGTTAGAATTTATTTTGCGTAAGAATGAATCAAAATGCTGTAATTCATATCAGAATTTTAAAACATGAAAGTGTCTTTATTTGAAATGTATCCCACCTTCAAATGCTTTCTGTCATTTGTTAGTAGACATTTGTGGTGTACCAGAAGATATGATTTATAAAATAACTAAATAAAACTTACTGACATGATAATCGCTCGCAGACATAATCCAACTTCCTTTCACACAATGGTCATGCTTCATATTCAATACTACATTTTGAAAGAACAAATTTTCAAATAAGCAAACACAAAGTGATTTTGCCAAAATTCACATTTCCATTTTTTCAGATCAGACAAATCAAAACACTCAGTTGCACAACCAAATCCAGATTTTAAAAAAATGATATAATTCATATTTATCTGGCTCCTAGCACAACTCTTACTCGCCAAATAACAAGTACATCAAACCTACCTCTGTGAAACACTGTAAAGGAACGTAACAATGACGCACACATGCAATAGACAGATACAGAAAGTGCCACCCTGATGATACACATGTTAAACTTCCAGACTGATAAAACTCTCACAAAGCATCACTTCAGCAGATCCTATATTTCACTCCATCAGCATCCTGCTCTTCCCCCGGTGGCTGCAGTCCCAGCTGGGTGCAGGGCTGGAAGACTCCTCACATACCAGACAGGAGCACCCACATAAGACAGCCAAATATAGCTCAATAACAACGTCATCCCTCTTTGCCTCCCCCCACCACCCACCCACCTGTCTCCTCCTCCCTCTTCTCATCCCTCCTCCCTCTATCCCTCCTTTGCTTTTCCCCCCTGTCGCCCCCCCCAAAAAAATGCTTCAGCTGAATCCAGCACAGAGTTTGTGGATATCATTTGAATATCAAAGGCTGCCAGAGTCTGAAGAGTCTACCAGCAGAAGAAACAAAACCTAATTAAAGCACATAGAGTTCTGGGGATGGATGAAGAGAAATGATATTCTGAAGTACAGACTGAGCCTCTTTAGCACAAATACCTGCACACTGTCACACATATACTGATCGCGCTTTTTATATTGCGGCAAGATTTTTTTAACATTTTGATTTGATGCAGAAGAGCTATAGCGCAAATTCCCTTGTGGATGAAAAAAAAAGATATATAGGAGAAAAGTGAAGACACGTTCCCTTAAAGGTGAAGCAAAGAACAGACAGTCTCTTTCTCTTTGTTGCTGTCTTTGCTAAAGCATCACACTGCTTTGCTTAAGTCCACATGGATTTCAAATGAGCTTCAATGCAAAGTGCTCAGATTTTTTTTTTGTCTGTCTGCTTTTTGGGAGATGCAGAGAATCAGATAATAGGGATAATGTGCAATATTTCTCAACAGAACCTCCACCGCTGACAACAGTGTAGGCAATATAGCAAATAACAAGCTGTATTGTAGGATCATTACAATAAAGTCACATAATCACTTGATATGTGCAGAATATTTTATCACCACTATGTTGCTCCCTGTTGCCCAACTACTGACATTATGACAGAAAAGTTCATTTTTTTATGCTGCAAATATTTAATGATGAAGAGTTGTGAAGCTTGTGTGGCAAGTTAAAAATAATCCCATGTAAACTGATTCTGCCTTGATCTCTGATTCTCTTCTCTCTTAGTGCTTTTTCAACTGTGTGATAAGTGCCTGATATTCTCATATTACAGCCAATTACTATGTGGCTTTGGCTAACAAACGTCACCCATTGGTAACTCTGACACATCCCTCGGTGCTGTGCTGTTCAAAGCTGTTCCCAGTCAGAGGCGTGCCACACTCACGCCCGTTTTGTATTTCTCTCCATGTGTGTGGATGAAGAAGCCAAATGCACGAATTCACTTTGGTGTTTATTGAAGGGACCAATTTTAAAATGTTCGTCAACTGACACACCAACAGAATAGATAGTGAGACCAAGGTGGAAAACAGATTCCACTTAATAGCAACATTAAAAATACCTTACAAATACCACTCGTGTTGCTTTTAAAGGGCATTATTTTTTCTATATGAAACTACTATTAAAAGGTTTTAGTTTTTGGCTTGATGAGATCTTTCCTCCTGTTCATACTGGGTTCTAAATCTGTCTCTCTCCAGCTGTCACAAAGCAGAAATGCCAAAAAAAAAAAAGAGAGAGAGAGAGATCCCTTCCTAATGTGCTTGTAATGTAAGTGACGTGGTCGTTTTCCACCAAGAATATATTCCAAGGTTTATCTGAAGTTATTATGAGGCTTCAGGAGTCTGACTTAACATCATCAAGTGGGTACCTTCCAAGTCATTTCAGTGCAATTTTCCTCTTAACTGTGACTTTGAAATATTCTCACTTGACTGTGGATATGGTCCCTCACTTCCATTTGAAGCACATTACACAGGGATCTCTGAGCGGCTGTTGTACACCCAAAGAGGCATCATAAATCTGACAAAGCAAACCACAAATATGGGCTCAACTATAATATTTAAAGGCAGGAATGACTTCATAAAAACACAAAACAACAAGAGCCCCAAATCCATGACATTCAACAGATGGGCTTACAAGTTCAATGCCGAGCTGCAAAGTAGCCTGAGTTGAGCCAGAGAGACAAAGTACATGTGTACAGCACAAAGAAGATGAGAAGAAGGAGGGAGGGGGAGAGAGGAGAAGTGGGGAGATGCTGGCGAAGTGAGTGAACCAGAACAGACTTCTGCTGAGACAAGAAGGAGAGGGGAGGGGAGAAGAGAGAAATAGAGAGAAGAAGATGTCTCAGAGCAGACAGACATGTTGGAGGGGGAGGTGGGCTCATGGACGAAGAGTTTGCATGCAGAGTGATTAAACAAAACAGGGAGCATCAACGGCATACCTTGTTACAGATGAGTCCTGTAGCGCTGGAGTCGGAGGCAGACATGATTGTGCTGCCAGCGCTCTCTTCTCCCCCATTGCACAGGAAAAGGCAGAACCCTCCTCCCCTCAGCCCGTGGTTACAGGGGGGGGAGAGAGAGGGTGGCGCGCTCAGCCTAAGTGCTTCACAGCT
Organism: Holacanthus passer; assembly: GCA_025331565.1. Taxonomy (NCBI): domain Eukaryota; kingdom Metazoa; phylum Chordata; class Actinopteri; family Pomacanthidae; genus Holacanthus; species Holacanthus passer. The sequence continues at coordinate 11,882,863 of JAFREQ010000014.1, read as the reverse complement.
GACGTTGCTGCGCTGCCTCAACAGCCATTTCCTATACAAAATTGATGCCCTGACTGCAGCACTGGTGTGCACGCTCCCGCATACTGGTACAGTACGGCGGGGGTCTTCCGCTTCGAGCCAGCCCCCGTGGAAGAAAAGGAGCTGGAAACCTCTGGTTTCATGCACCGTCTCTGTCTCCTCTCCCCTCCTCTGCTCTCCCCCGAGTCGCCCCACGCATGCCTCAAATCTCATCTATCCCTCTCTGGCATCACAACCCTTTCAAGTTTTCCTCTCATACACTGCTCTTATCCTGAAATCCTGAAAAGGTGACTTAAATCAACCAGGTTGGTCTGGTTGTTAACTCTCACACTGCAGAGATAGAAGTTCTATAAATAAGACAGAACAAAGGCTGAGCATTATGTAAGCCAGTCTGTAATTGTCATTCCTCGACCAGTTAGTAGCTCTCTTTGCTTAACAGGTGACTGCTTGGAGATGATGGCAAATGCAAAGGGTGTAAAGTTAGCAGAGGAGAGAGGAGGCAGAGCAAGAGGAGGATGTGAATGGAGGAAGACGGAGAGGACTAGAGGAGGGCAGGGCTGTGCCCGCCTGCCTGTCTGCCTGCCCTGCACCACCCTCCTGACAGGAAGGTGATGCATGAGCCTACAGAACAGAAGTGCAGCGGTGAGTCAGCAAGCAGCCATCTAGAGTCCATCAGATGTCTTAATAAGCCAGCAGAGAGGTCTGTATTGTAGGAGACAGCCTCCTTGTTCCTGGCAAACCGGGGCTGCACTCCTGCTCTCCAGGTTGCCCCGGGGCACCGAGGACCCTACTTTGCAGCCATTATTGTGGCAGCATGCAGTCGCTCGTCCTCATTCAACTTTGGCTACTTGAGAATTAAGTGCACTCGACCAGGGCTTTTAGCAAAAAATGACTCAGGGCTATATTTCTGCGTGGCTTTTTAAAATTAAAGGGAAGCAAGCTTTCAAACACACACACACACACACACACACACACACACGTCATTGTAGTTAGAGCAAGTCGCTCCCTGAGAGAGTCAGAGAGAGAAGATAGGGTGACTCTTCTCATCATTAGTGTTGCAGCCATTGAGTAAGAGCCTTTCGAACAGTGGGAGAGGAATGCAAAGAGGAGGGGAGGGAACGAGAAAAGACACAGGAAATAAAAAGAGAGAGAGAAAAAGAAAGAGGGCAGCAAAAGAGGAAATCACACCTGAATAGCAAATTAGATTGATGGAGCAAGACAGAGGGAACTTAAACACTGAGAAAAAATACCTGAACAGTCATTTTTATAAATGTTTATCAATTGTGATTTTCCAATGATAAAGATCTTTAAGAGAGTGGGGAAAACAGAGATAAAAAAAGAAAAAGATGGAGGCAGGAAGAGTTAGTACATCAGAACAATAGGCTCAGATTAACGGCACAATCTTTTTTTCTCTTTTTGTTATTTTTTTTTTCTTTTCACTTGGGTCTAAATATAGCTCTCCTCTCCTTCCACTCCTCCCATCGCAGACTGGGGCTGGCAGTGGGGAGAGGAGAGCGGAGAATTGTCAAAGTTCACTGAGTTTTGATGAATTCCCTCAAGAAAGAGCAAAGCAGTTTTGAGACTGGCTCAGCTATATTCACCGATGCCAGATCGCCCATCTGAATGCGAACTAAGTGCCCGTATGGACAATAAGAAGAGACAGCCATCGAGGCTTGTCCCTGTTCAGTCGACAGCATGGATTCAGTCTCTGCAGCAATTTTTTTTCTCTCCAACAGGATGATATTACATCTAGCGTTGTTCAATTCTCCTGATGGCGTGATGCAGGTGTACCTCATAATAATTCTTTTTTTAGCACTTTACTTCGAAGAAACACAACATAGTTAAACAAAGACATAAATCTGACCATGATGTGAAGGTGAACAATAGGGAAAGCGTGTAAAATCCTTTAAGACTTGATGTAATTTTTCACAGGATGTGCGACACATGCAAGATCTAATTGAGGCATGGCTATTTTTTAACCAGTGTTTTAACCAGTTTTTCATATATGTCTCTAGAATATGCTCAAATCAGTAAATATCTGATTGAAGATGAACCAAATGAGGCTATGATTTGATGGTTTCAATGCCAAACTTTAACACTTGTCAGTTTAGGGTTAGTAATACTCCCTGGTGCTGCACTAGACACATTTCAGTCGATACAAAAAAAGTGTAAAGGTTTGATACTGAGCCCTTTATTTATTTTTTTGCTGAGCACTGCAGAGTCGCCCACTGCAACCACACTCTTGTACTGTAAGCAAGTGAGAAGCTCTGCACCAACTGGGAACTCGGTGACTTGCGAAAGGACACGTCAGGGAAGAACTGGTTCCACATTTCCACAACAAATCTGGAGATGTGGAGTGAGGATGCTTTGCATTCACCTGCCCATATCTCCAAACGTTTGACTTGTGAAGAGGCACCTTACAGTGTGGTGGGAGCTGAGGCAGCGTTACAGCCAGAGGTGGATCATCCAGAGCCAGAGAGAAGGTCTCCTGACAGTGCAACCAGAGTAGGGCAGAGTGGATCAATAGGAGAGCTACCCAGATTGATACTCCATCCTGTCCTGAGCTGCTCCACCCTCCTCCTACTCTAATGTTACCTCAGGATACTTTCTCCCTGCCTGTAATGAGCCCTCGGCAGCCTATAAATAAGCACTTCCAAGTCATTTCAACGCACGCCACACAACTGCTTTCTCACCAAAGACACCACAGTAAGGTTGAAGAACAGAGGACATCATGCATTAGCTGCAAAGAGAAATGCCACAGATGCAACCAGGACGATGTAATGACATGAATCATCACGTAAGGGTTGACAGTGAAGCTGGCTGGCACGCAGCTGAGGAAGAGGAGCAGCGGGCCAGGGCCGGGAATCTCTATCTTTCATCCGCCCTGTCGACTCGGCCTCGCCGGCTACGCTGTGCATACTTAGGCTTTCATCCCCCCAGGGATCCCTCAACCTGACTTCACCAAACTGCTTCAAAGTGCAGAGATGCTGGAGCTAACCCACATAAAGCTGTGTACCTACAGTGCAGCGCAGAATGGAACAGCGCTGCTGCATCCTTCATTAAATCAGATGTGTTTGTTAGAAGCTGACCTGATTTAAGATCGAGGTTTGAGTTAGGCCTAATTGGTGCGTCTTGACTAGTGGGCTGAGCTAACTGAGGGAATGTCAGACTTATCAATATGTAATGGTGCCCTACATATTCGCACATTCCGGCTTTACATCTAAAAACTGTGTGTTTTTTCTTGCAAGTTTGAGTCTTAAACATTTTTTCTGACCAATCAAAATAAAAGTCATTTGAGTGCACAGATTGCAGATGTTACAGCCAAGAAAGTCAGATGAATCAACTGGAGACGCTTAAAATAGTAGAATACAGCAATGTCCTAGATAAGACCAGCCAAACATGCAGATGTCATATGAAAAAAATGAGAGGGCACACTTCCTTACATTCTGACTTTGTCCTTGTCTTTAATAAGTAAAAGGTGGGGTTTCGAAACAGGAACTCAAAGAGAAGCTGAACTGGAATCTTTGGCCCTCGCAACATTGCTGGTTCATCAAATTTAATCAAGGCATTGCACACTGACGCGCCAACACACACACATTTGCATGCACGCACACACACAAACACACAAAGCACTTTGCTCCTCACGGGACAGGCTTTTAGTGCTCTGTCTCATGCAGTATTTAATTGACCCCACACAGGAAGCCTAGCGGTCCCAAATGCACTCCTTCCCCCCACCAACAGAGAAAGCATGAACGCCTGCAAGTATGCCCACAGCTTCCCACCACCGCTCCTCTGTCACACAACTGCACTAAATGCCATTTTCTGCTTTACTGCAACTCAGACTTTCAACAGAAATGTCAGCGCCGAGGGTGACGAGTCTGGACGTACATCAAATTTGTTCAAAACGCTCAAATGTGGGCAGAAATTCGGCCATGCCCCACTTTGACTGTCGCATGCATCAACTCCATTTTCATTCAAACTTTCACTCAAAATTCCAAGAGCACAGTTGAAAGGTTTTCCTGCAAAGTAAACCTTTTTTATCATCAACTAGTCAGGTGTTATTCATAAAGCATGTACAGATATTTTGTTATCAATGCAATTTGCGAATAGATGCACAAAAGATAGCGGCGTACTTACTCAGTTGGAGGTGGGAGAGCACACTCCCCGTCTCTCTTGCTCGCTCTCTCTGCTAGTCAGTCATGGTGTGCTCTCTCTCTTGGGTAACTCTGAAGTGTACTGTAGTGTGCTTGTAAGCAGACTATCCTTCTCTCTTTCTCTACACCCCCCCTCCTCTCTTATTCTCCACCACTCTCAGTACACAAGGCTTCGCTACGTCAGTGAGGCTCTCTCCGCTCTGCATATCATCCTTCCCCACGCTCTCTCCTCCTCTCCCCTCCTCCCTTCATCTCTACCTCGCCCGTCCAATGGGAATCTGTATCGCAACCGCATCTATAGTTCATTCAGGACTCTGTCACGATTCAGCATCGCTGTGCCGAACATGTGTTGTTGTGTTGGATGGGATTTTACAGCAACAATCAGGTCTTTGTAAAATCTTTTCTCACAGCTCACAATGTAAAATAAGCCCACGCTTTCCAGAAACTCACACAGGCAACAAACAAAAAATGATTTATGAATATTGTTATTTTAGTCACTTATTGGGGTTCCCACATACACAAAATAGACAAAAGCTGCCTGAATATTACACCCTCATGTGATTGTTTAACATTAAATTCCAACCTCAAAGCCATTCATATTGTGTCTTTGCTCTTCTGGGGAAACTTTCCACCACATTTTGGAAGTTGACTGCAGGGATTTGTTCCCATTCAACCATGTAAGTGTTAGTGAGGGCATGCACTGATGGTGGGCGGCGGTCCGGCTCGCAATTACATTTCAGTTCTTTCAAAAAGTGTTTGATGGCGTAGAGGTCGGGTCTCTGTGCAGGCCAGTCGAATTATTACCCACCAAAGCCAGGAGACGATTTCACTTTGTGCAAGGGATCAAAAAAGTTGGAAGCCCGTTCTAGCATTATCATACAATTATCATGTTTCAAGCCCTGACCATGAAAAATGACCTCAGACCAAAGTAAGTGGACAGGGGTATCCGCAACCATGTTACGTAACTTACAATCTCAAAGACAAAATCTGCAGTCCTGTCACACTGTTATTTCAGCCGCTGTGGATTTCAACATGTCAAAATCCAAAAGTTTAGAGAAAGTCTTGCGGTGGCGAGGAGCTATGGGAGCCATGTAAGTTGTCTCTGTTCGACATGTGGAGGCGTCCCCAGCGTAGCCCTCTGTTCTCTCAGCGTGTTCTGTAGATGTCATGGCTGGCTGTACTCTGACACCTGCTCAGCAGCTCAGAGTCCATGTGTTATGGATATGTACAGATGTGCATGTGGAAGGTTTTTGTTATTAAAAGGATGCATCTCATGTTAGTTTGCATTATGCGTTAAATTGCAAAAGATACAACAACTAAAGACCAGTCTGACAACATAAAACCATGACTATGGGTGATGTGAAAATCTCCAGCAAAGTTGAGATTCATAATTCATAGGATAGGTTGCAGGAAACAGTGAGGCGGGGGAGAGAAAAAAAAAAGAAGGAAGGAGAGATGGAGGAGGAATCCATTCGAATTCTGCATGAGCAGTCGACGTGAATAAAACATGAATGAATGAAGGTTTGAAAGTTAAACTCCACGGTGCTTTGCGCTGAGCGGGAGACGGGCACGGAAAGGAGAGAGAGAGAGCAGCTTTAGGAGCTGCACCCAAGCATTGAGTGCAGATGTCTGTTAGTCTGTCCCATATGAAGCGCCTCTGTGGGCAGAGCTGCTGCTGGTGCATTATGGATGAGGGGCTATTTTAAGGCGCCGGGGATGCTGCGTTTTGATTTTTGAGTGGAGGGAGATGACACCTGGCTGCTGCAAAATCCTTTCATGAGGCTTGTGCGCTACTTGATGGGTTCAGACGTGCAGGTATACAGCTTGTGTTCCAACACAGACCTGATCCCTTTTTGAAGTGTGCACGCCGAGAGGAGGGAGGAGGTAAACAGACTGGTGGGAGGCCAGTGAAATGAGTGAGGGTGTCACCGAGCAGCTCTTCACACAGACAGAGTACTTTATGTACCGATCAAGCACACATACATTATAGTACAGTGTGTTACATAATGTCTGGTGAGGTTGGTGGGAAGGTTGTGTGGTGGTTCATTTAACCACTACGCAGAAAGATTTATCAAGTCGTCAAGCTAAATATTAGTAGTACATTTCCAAAAAAATTAAAGATGCTAATGTGAAAAGTCCAATTTTTTGAATATGTAGCCTATTAAATGTATCCTTGGTCTCAGTCTTATGCTACAACATGAATTAACTAACTTTACTTTTCAAAGAACTCTCTGTAACTTGACTCTTTTCTCAGGGAGAAGATGAGCAATGACAAAGTGAAATCTCCTTCTAAAGCAAGTCTCTCATACCTCACTAAATGTTATGTACCTCAAATATAATGGCACAAATTGCACAAGTCATTTGCAGCTGATTTTGCAAGAGGAGATGCTTAATTTGAAGTGCAAAACCTGCTTCGATGAGCTGCCGGAGAGACTTTCAGCACTCCAGCATGCAGGGTGAATCTAGTGCACAGAGACTGATAGACCCCCTGCAGTTTGCCTACCAGACACACACTGAAGCAAATGATGCAATCATCTAGCTTCTCTGGAGGACCTTATTCCCAGCTGGCAGCAAGGTCGAAATCATGCATTTTGACTTTTCAAACACCTTTAACACAGTACAGACACTCTGGGTGGGGAAACTAACTCATAGAGGTGCAGATGGACACCCCAAAGGTGTCCTGGATCATGGATTATCTCACCGGTGGGCCACGGTTTGTCACCCTTCAGAAATGTGGTTTCATTCTGGAGAATATAAAGCATCTACCTCTCTGTCTATAAATCTACAAGTCAAACCTCCAGGAAAGAGAGTGTCATGGTAGCCTTTGATTTAAGAAACTGACAAACACAAAAAGATGGAACAACCTAAAAAAAAAAAAAAAAAAAAAGATGAAAGGTCTTGTGACTTTTTACTTTCTGAGTTATTGCATCATTATTTCATCATACTTTTCTTCATAATAATAGAAATCTCTATTCACCAGCTAATGGTGGATAACATACAGAGAATTATTACATTTGTAAACATGTTGGAATTAAAATCTGGGACATTTAGATGAATATCATTACATCATGCTAAATACATATCACAGTATCATTTTCAGCTCTTACATCATCAATTGCTGCACATAACATTGTTACAGAGGGAACATCGGTTCTAAATTTCTCTCTTTAATATTTAGTCGCCTATTTCTCCAGCTCAAAGCCTTTAAACTCTAACCTTTTTTTTGTTGCAAATATTCATTTATATTTCTGACATCATTCTGTTGCAAAGTGCACTGAGGATATAAGTTACACTAAGAATATAATTGTCATAGCCTGAACCTCATATGTTAGACCAACATGTGCAGTCATTACAGTAGCCTCAGTAAAGCTTGTGTTTACAGTCAACTTTTTAATCTGTACACAGTTATAATGAGTGGTGGAATGTTTTCTTATTCAAATATGAGTAAAAACCCTCTGACTGCATGTTCTATATGTGACAAAATAGTGTAAATGCAATTACAATGCAGCTTATCCTAGAGGGAAAATGTCATTATGTCTCTCAAGACTTAACTAATGATAAAGTTGAAGCATGAACAGGCCCCACCTGAGCTGCAACCATTGGTCGAGTAATTGATTGGCTGATTGAAATAAAATTATTTTTGAACTAGAATTGATAATGGTTTCAGTCATTTTTCAAGCAAAAATGTCAAACATCTGCTTCTTTTTTTTGATAGTAAATGAAGATTGTGGACAGTTGGTTGGACAAAAGAAGAAATCACTTTTTTGACATGTTATAGACTAAACGACTAATCGATTAATAGTGAGAATAAAAGTCAGATGAATCCCTCATGAAAACAACTCACAGTGCCGGATGACTGTTTTCATCTGTTGCTCCAGCTGACCAGCGGTTTTGTCTTTGATCCAAACATTGCAGACGTGCTCATGTGTGCAGACTGACAGCGAGGTCAGCCTGTCTCATTGAGCGATCAGCATCTATACCTCCACCTCTGCTGCTTGTTTATGTCTGAAGGCGCAGTCATAAAAAGCGGCTACATGCGGCTTCAGCCAACATCTTCCAGCACGAAGAGAGCAAACCCACCTCGTTGAGCAGAAAGACGCTCGAATTGGTCAGGGACATCCGCAGATGACGGGGATCTCGGTCGCCTCAAACCAAGTTGGACGAGAAGGAGCTTGTTACAGTGGAGGCGTGAAGTGGAGGCAGAGCACCGAGCATCGTCCCAACATTTCCAGCCCACAGGAGAAAACAGATCCTCGGAGCTCCGGCGGCTGCTGCGCTGCTGTGAAGCCTCCAGTTTGTGGATTCATGATCAATGACTGTACACAAAGACACACACACACACACACACACACAAGGATGGATAGATTACAGCTTTGCTCATCAATTATGCAACAGCTGCACTTTTTTACACACACTGAATTTCTGTGCCCTTTTTGGGGGGTCGGTTTCTATTTTTTTTTTTTTTTTTTTTTGCATGTGAATATGTTATGATGGTCTGTGTGTTTGGCATCAGACCTTCATTGTACCCATTCATTGTATTATAGCATGTATATGTGCAGAATAAAACTGTTTTTTTAAATGTGCAAAGCAGATGTTTATTGCGTAGAAATATATGACCCATTATTCTATAGATATCTGCTGCTGAGATGAAAATTAAATGTGTTGCATTTCTTTGATGGGGATGCTGTTTTCAAGGGAGATGAAGAGACTGGAGATGCTCAGGCAGGCAGGGATGCAGGGTGGGATGTGATGTGATGTGGGGCTTCTCGGTTTTCACTGATCCAGCCCTTTGGCCCCCTCTCATCCTGTAAACGCCCCCATTTACACACAGAGACCATCGACCGGCCCTGTCAGGTGGGCCAGCTTATGTACTGCCAATGTCAAAAAGACAACACACACACACACAGGGACACAGAGGGGGGACCTCAAAGTGGACTGGAGCACCTTTTGTGGTTGGTGTTATTTCACACTGTCCTGGATGTGAAGCAGCTTGTTTGTGTTCCTGACAATCTGGGACAAGCAGAAATATGGTAAAATCAAGTGCAAGTAAAATGTAAGGATCATGTTTTACACATAAATAAAAATCCTCTCAGAGCAATAGTCTGATGTGTTTCCCCACATGGTTCAATTATAAAGCTAAAAAGATAAAATCATATAGTCATTTTCCCTCATTGAAAAAAAATGTTCACTGTAAAGTCCTTTTTCTGGAGGTTTTCAAGTTTCCACATCACATTTTGTCTAAGTTCACATATTGGACTGTGATTAGCTCCAAACTAATTATAATGTCACAAAGTCATGTTCATGCATACACATTTTAAACTGGGATCTTTGGAAAACACAGAGAAATTTCCCTCCTTCAGCAGATGGAGGTGAAAATATCTTTCCAGTGTCAAACTGCAGCTACATCATTCTGAGCAATGAAGAGAAGAAACAGTAAGCAAAACATGTGTTTGAGTGAAGGGGGACATATGGACTTAACAATATTGTTGAGACATCAGGACTTATTTTAATTAAAGAAATAAGTGTTGCAATTCAGCACATGGGTTTTGGATGGTGTAAGATAAATAGTGAGACTATAAACTCCTGGTTATACGTCTTTCACATCCATTAACAAACATACATGCAGATTATTTCTATATGTTGTGTTTTCTTCAACCTTTTAGTTTTGCTGCAGAGCAATAATTTACAGTAACAGACCTTTCATCAGAGAAGGGGTTGAAGAACAATGGCGCCCACTGCTGGACAAACTGACGAAAATCATATTAATTCACACTCATATACTGTATTTGTATACTATGTATATTCATTTTGACAAAGCTATGTAAAATGAAATTGACTCACCTCAAGCTGCAGTAATACATCAATTATTAGTGTGGTAAATTAACTTACATAACTCACTATAATAACCATATTACACTATAAATACTGTACTTTATTCTAAGCTACTAACACTGCAGACTAAGCACACTTCATTCTCTCAAGTACATATTTTTGTTTTAACTGTCTCCTTGTTCGTAACTAATTTTGTCACCCAAATAAATTCACTATTTATCAGAATTGAAATTGCTTTTCAAAGTTACGTGCATCTGCTCTTGTGACACTTGAAATCTCCTGCACGGGAATGTCATTAGTAGAATTTGACTATTGTAGTAGTACATAGTGTAATAGTACTGTCGTGTAAGGCTACTATAATAACACCAGCATAGTGAACTTCTAGACTAACAACTGACTATATTTAATGTTCCTGCTTGGATCATCAGGGTGTGTAGTTGTTTTAAAGGGTGAAAAGTCAACAGATTCTTCTGTGTCAACACCAGTGTTGCCTTACTGGTTGACAGATTAAACTCATGATGTGATCTGGAGTTTACTGGCTGTTAAACCTGACACTGTTTTTCTTTCTGTCTCAACTGTTAAAACGGCCAAATCTCATGAAAGTACACACTTCCTAAAAAAAACAGTGTGTACTAGTTTTAATAGGACAATATGACCTTTGCGGTGAGTGTAAATCTTCTCCACTAGGTGGTGCTATAGCGCTGTCTCAATGTGATGTGCTTGAGTTTTCATGTTGTTTGCTGCCACTTAAAAATAGAAAAGCAAATGTTTTTAATCTGCATGTTGTGTTTTAATTTGAGTGAAACTTTGGGCTGATGTCAAAAAAAATAAAAGAGCAAATGAACAACATTGCAAAAGTGTAAAGTCACACACACAGAGGCAGACACACACCTCTAGGGGGACTCCTGTGCTCATGAATGCTGCGTGTGTGCGTGTGTATGTGTGTGTGTGTGTGAGAGAGAGAGAGAGAGAGAGAGAGAGAGGTCGAGGCGGTGGGAACAAACTGGAGCTGGGAACATAGCGGCTTGTCCGGCTCAATATCTCGCGGTCTTCTCTCTGAACCGAACCACCGCCTCCTTCCACTCGGACGGAGCCGCGTCTGAAGCGCGTGACGGCGGCTGCGCAGAGCCCGGACACGCCGCTGACCTGGAGCTCCGCTGCAGCGTTAACAGCCGCTCCTGTACCGATGATGTCCAGCGGTGAGTACACCGGCTCTGCTCAGCCGTGTCGGGCTCTGGCACGGTGTTGGTCCGCTGCAGGCCGGGCTGAGCTGCATGCAGTCACACTTGGACTCCGGTGTTGTGCTGCGATGGTTGCGTTCAGGAGCCTGAAGTGTTCTGCAGGACTGTCCACACTCAGGGTCCCTCTGCAGGCACAGGCGACTCATTTACACTCTTTAAAGGCAAATCACCTGGGTTTTTTTTTTTGCAGTTTGCATTTCGGCCCACAGCACTTGCACCAATCTCCTCTCGTCCTGTTTTATGGGGGGGCCCAGTGTGGAGCCTGTTATCACCGTGCATCAGTCCCTGCAAGCTGGATGTGCACATCCCTGCGTGCAAAGGCTGAAGTTACCCGACGGAATGTTTAACTCCTGATAAGTTGGTGAAGGCGGGGGTGTGTGTCTCCTGCAGCCCGCACACTCCGGGCTGACTTCAGGCTGCAGTGTGTCCGTGTGTGCTGAGCTTTAAGAGGCTTCATTAGAGCCGCAGACTTCGCCTGGAGGCTACTTGGAGCGTCCTGTTATGTAATGCGCTTCGGCCGACTGCCCGCATCCCAAACAGCCAAACATGTTTTTAATTCTTAACATTAGACCTGTGATAGCGCTGGTGACAGGAGGCCATGTGCAAGACTAACAAAATGTTGTCACTTTGTGCTGAAATGCAAGTGATCAGCATTTTAACTTGGGCTCTAATCTGCCCATGTGTGGCACAGATTATATTTATGCTCCATGGCAGATGCATGCATGTGCAGAGTGCATTGCATAAGAGCCGCATGCAGCTGTCTGACCTGTAGTAAGTGTATCAAAGGTGAGTCCAGGACTGGGGGTTTTTCCTGCAGGAAGCCTGGAAGCTGCAGCAGAAGGTGGACTGGCCACAGATTATTCCACAGTGGCTCAAATGTTAAACTGAAACTCTCAGTATGAAATGTGATTGTTGTGGTACTTTGTGATGAGATTTGTTGTTATTGGATTATTGTAAGAGAAAGTTTAATGAATTATAGATATTGTGTTTCATTTCTAAGGGTGCTGTTAGTAAAAAGAAAAACATTATTTAGACTCATTAACCAAAATGTGTGTCTGAAACCACCTTTCAGCAACCTGACTCCAAAGTGCTGTCGATTGTAAATGCGGCCATGTGTGCAGTTCATCCCACTGTTTGTCTCAGCTCAGTCAGCCCGGCAGAGATTTGCTTATTAAGTTTAGAGGTTAGCAGTGTCCTTGACATGTGCTGCCAGAAGCCAGCCATAGTGAGTCATCAAAGCTAATGGGGGAAGCATGGACAATTTAATCTGGACTGGAGAGCTCTTGATCTCTGATGGTGCCCACTCAGTAGGCCTTTGTTGTCAAATAGAGCACACCCATCCCTGCCCACTCAAGATGTTGGGGGCAGATTGCAGTGATAGAACGAAGCTGTCCACCAGGAACGGCTGTTAGTCTCTTCTGAAAGACCACTGTGGTAAATGTTCAAAATGCCAGCAATCAGGGAGAGTTTTGTTGAAGTAGAACTGTGTTTAACTTTATGGTTTGATGACAGAACGGACCAGTGGCACCTGCCGCATGAGGCAATAATTGGAGGAGATTTTGCTGTTACAATCCAGTGTTTTGCAAACAAAACAGCAAGTCATTTCCATGGAAATGTGTTCCCATGCTGGTGAGGGAGGGTGATGAGGGAGAGTGGAACGGACAAGCCATTAACTAGATATTATTTCCTATCTCTGCTCTTCATTGTCAAACTTTCTTTCAGGGAATCATACACAGAGACATGAATAAAAACAGAGAGCAGATGCGATGCGACAAATGTGTCTTCCTTGATATTTACAGTATGAATGCATAATGATCTGAATCGTCAGGTGATATTTCCTCGGGCAATGTTAGCTCAATGGCATCATGTTCATTGTTTTGTGTGTTTTCACAGGAAAGCAGAAGTCTATAGAGGCACGAGGCGGTGTACGGGGCTGACACACTGACTGCTTCTACAGAAAAGGACTGCTCAAACACAGACACACCTCTGATGCCTCTGGCCAGCCTGAGCTCATGGTGTGTGCTTGCTGGGATAAACTAGTGGCCTGGCCAAAGAGCGCAGTGTTGCTACCCACAGTAAAGCCCACACAGGTGAGAGGATCAACGCTTCTCTGTCTCTTAAACTGAGTGTTTGCATGCTCAGAATAAATGCCCTAACTTCTCTCTTTTTTACTTTTTTGGTCAAGTTTTGTTCTGTTAACGCCCCTGTGTTTTGTTCAGGATGTCGTGGGCCAGAGGCCTCTTTGTAGGCAGAGTGGATGAGCGAAAGACAGCATGGGGGGAACGCAACGGCAAAAAGAGGAAGGACAGCTCGTCACTGTGCAACCCACACTACATGAGCTGTCTGAGGGACCCTGAGGACCTGGAGCTCCCCAATGCAGCCCCCCAGCATTACCACTGTGGAGCGGGCACCAGTGGGGGCAGCTTTGGCCTGCGCTGTGGCTGGCAGGAGGACCACTACGGGAAGAGGATGGCCGGTGGGGATCTGGGTCTAAAGGCTGTGGACCTGGGCTTCGAAGATGGTGAGCTGAAGGGCAGGAAAGACGAGGAATTAGCAGAGGGCAGCTGCAAGACCATGACGGCAGCAGACTGCTGGATGCGGATTGTGTGGGTTTTCCAATCCAAGAAGTTTCAGTCGGCCAAGCTGGAGCGTCTGTACCAGCGCTACTTCTTCAGGCTCAACCAGAGCTCTCTGACAATGCTGATGGGGGTGCTGGTGGTGGTGTGCGGGGTCATGCTGACCTTTCACTGCATCAACACGACCCCCAAAGCGGCCTACGTCGCAGTACTCTCTGTGGCCATGGCTCTCTTTCTGGCCATGATGGTGGTGTGCAACCGCAACGGCTTCCACCAGGACTACATGTGGATTGTGAGCTACCTGGTGATCGGGGTGCTGATTGTAGTGCAGGTTTTTGGGGTGCTGATGGTGTACCCCTCCAGTGCCTCAGAGGGCATCTGGTGGACGGTCTTCTTCATCTACATCATCTACACGCTGCTGCCGGTTAGAATGAGAGCTGCTGTGGTTAGCGGAGCTGTGCTGTCCACCATACACGTCGTGACGGCCTGGCAGCTCAACCAAGAGTACAAGTTCATTTTCAAACAGGTAAGTGACAGCAGGAATAATAGAGAACAATAAACCAGCTCTGAAAAGTATTCTCTGTTAGTCTATATTAGGTGTGGGCGATATGGATATTGTTCTCATCATGGTACATTTACTTTTATATTGTTTTATTGTATCAACACTTATATGGTTATTAGAGCTGACATGCTTAACCCATCAATCAACAAAAAAAAATACTTTGGTAACTGACTTATTGTCTGAGTCACATTTCAAGCAAATTTTTGCAGGCATATGAGTTTAAATGCAACAGTTTCTTATAATTGAAAACCGAATGTCTTTGGGTCTTGGACTGTCGGGTGGACAAATTTGAAGATGGGTATCACAAAATGATTAATCTAATCACCAAGAGACGAAACAGCACGTTAATCATGATGGCCAAAACCGCGACTAGTGAGAGAGTGAGAAAATGTTAAAATAATACGTGAAGATGGCTTTTTTTTGTACTTGATAAATCAAATCATTACATTGATGCCGAAATTCCTATATTGCTGTAAAGTATTCCTCTCCATTGATTGGAAACATTGCCCTCATTGGTCTCATCCAACCAGAGATATAGACATGATCACATCTGTATAAAAGCTTCGGCAAATTCTATAAGGGAAGACCTTTCAGTCATACTTTAATCACTTACTCAAAAGATAGACTCACATTTTTTCAAGTCTGTGTAAATAAAATATTCACATAACCATATGTACATATGTTAAAGTTGCTGTAATTGTTCCTGCAGTGTTCATTTTGCGCAAAAATGCATTATGAAGTTCAGTCGAAGCTAATAAGAGGTTTCAGAGGTCTGAGTTAGACAAGTCAAGTGGGAATCTTCCAAAGTTATGGTCTTTTTAGTCCTATAAATCTTTTACTGTACATTTGGGCTTTTGGGAATAGTTTTAAGACACACTTGAAAAAAGTCTATCGTATCCCACTTTGAAACTGACGCCCTTGTAATTAAAAGTTCTCCTTTTGTAAAATGTAATTCTGCATACGTCTGTTGGGATCCTGGTCGCTGCTAAATATACAACCATCTATGAAAATCAAAGTGAACATTTATATTCATGAGAAAACAAGACACATTTCTCAGACCCGTGCCTGTCAGGACCCACTATTATCACCATTCAACTGAGTACAATGTTGTTACTGTATTCACAAGTGGAAACGTCCTACTTTCTCTTGCCATCAATATAGGACAAACATTGCACAGACTCCTCAACCACTTTTCCATGTCAAAGGTGCCGTACTAAAAGTAGATGGTGCTGTAGATCTCGGCAGCGTTTCAAATGAGATTTTTAATGAGCCTATGTTTTGTGCTGTAGGGCAGCTATTGGCAACTCTGTTGGGGTTTGAGGAAGGTCATCTGGGTTGAATGAGCCCGTTTAGCTGCATTGTGGAGGAATATCATGATAATGTAGCATGGTGCCATTCAGGTCGAAATTCCCTAAAACAAGGAGGCTATTGTAGTAAAATGAAACAGGGTGGGGCGAGATACTCGGATTGTGCAACAAATTCAATGGAAAACAGGATGATTACTTCTTCGTATTGGAGGAGAAATAGACTTTTATGATGTCTTCAGCTCCCAACACATTGGAAATATTTCTTTATTACATTTGTCTGTTAATTCTTTTTGCATGTGCGGTCAGATCCTCACTGATTTTCATATAATGTTCAGTGTGTTTGTGTTAATGAGATGCACACAAAAACAATTCACATCAGTTCCCAGTTCCTTGTTTTGTCCCACCAACAGCAACAACTCCAAACTGTTAAATTTACAGTGATATAAAACAGAGGAAAGGAACAAACTCTGATATTTTACAGGCTGGAACCAGCACATTTTTTGCATTTTTTTCCTGACAGACAACAAACAAACTAGTTGCAGCACCAAACTTTTTAAAATTTAAAAAACTGTCCAGTCCTCTGATGTTCATTGATACAATAGACCATTTTCACACGGGACATTTTTTTATGGCACAGCAGGAAAAGCACATGTGTAATTAATGAAATGAATTACGGCTGAACTCCATTCAGCTCCTTCAGTTTTAGGATCCTAGTATTTGCGTGCTTGCTCACTGTCACACTGTTATGACTTACTGGGACACTTAAATAGAACAAACTCATCGTTAATGATTTTAGTGAAACTCATGCTTTGCCAATATAACAACTCTGACTATGAAAAATAGCCATGATAAAGGTTATTTACAGATTCACATTATTAGTTTTAGTATTCCACAATTTCCTTTCCCCATTTAATTGGTGCCATGGGTCAACCTGTCATAAAGAGCTGTATAGTGTCATATAAAGATTTCATTTGTACTGTTTTCAGAGGGGGGGATTTTAGTGTCCCTGTGTGCTGGTTCAGAGGCCTGCTCACTCTCACAAGAATGAAAGGATCCCAAACTTAAACACATGCTAAAGACAAAGAATCCTGCCACAAAAAAACACATATCTGTTGAACTCTATTCTCTACCAACTATCGCTATGAAGCAACCAGATGAATGTGGAGCCACTCTGAATAAGGCAATATTGACATAACTCTACTGGTCTGGTGAGCTTGTGTGTTAAGTGCCCATGCCCCAGACTAGACAGGGTGACGACTGGCACATTGGTCTGTTGCCTCTGTGTGCTCCAGCCCTGGTTGGTTGCGTTGGTCCTCTGATGATGGACTGCTGCCCTGCCCGAGGGCTTGGACCCCCAACACAGTGCGTTCCACTTCTGTGAGCAATCAATGATGGGACATGGGCCTTGCACTGTTTGGCTAGAGGGATACTGTCTCTCTCTCTCTCTCTCTCTCTCTCTCTCTTGGACTCAGGCTTTTAATAGAGATGGATGAAGGACATTAGGTTTGCTTGGGATTGTTTGATGCCGTTATAAACCATATCACACTCATCTGCACATATTTTAAAAGAGAAAGATTTTTAAAATGAGGGGTGATTTCTTTGTTTTCACCCTCAAGAAAAGAGCAGCACAGGGTGTCATTTCGTCTCGACAGGTATCTCCCAATCTGGCTCCAAGCTACTCGCAGTTGTATGAATACAGACTTCATTCAGTCCGTCACGCCCTCTGTATCTCATGTGCGAACTCACACAAACTCTGTGGCTCCTGGCGTCACATGGCCAGACTCCCTGATCTGGGAAAGCTGGTTTCTTCTTCTGGGACTTCATCACCCTCCGGCCCCCTCTGTGTCCCAGCCTTGTTTTTCCCTTATTTGTATTTTCCCTGCGGAGACGTCCATGCAGTATCAGAGCTGAGAAGATGTGAGGCCGATGATGGCGAGGACAAAAGGAGTCTTTGTGAGGGACCTCCACGATGAAGCTGGGAGGTGGGGGGTCGTTTCGGGGGTGGAAGTTACAGTGGTGACAAGAGGACGACCACGGATGGAGAGTGTGAAATAATGCTGGGCTGACTCACCCGGGCAGTAAAAGAGCTGCCAGTCTCTTCTTCTTTTTTTTTTTCTCTCCCTCCACTTTTCTCCTTTTTTTTTCTCTGAGTCATAATTCCATTCTCGCAAAATCCCCCTCAGATGGAGTGGCCTTTCATTTCAAAACGGGCCGAGATCGAGCTCACGCTACTCATGGGGATTGTTTCCATAGATCTCCATGTTTCGCCGCTCTGCTCTGAAGGGCCTCCTCAGACAACTACAGACAGATGAAGGTATAACTGCTCTCAGGAAGATCTCATTTGAAGTGCCTCCACTGTCCTACAGGAACAGTGCTCAGAGGGACCTCGTTCATTCTTACTGGTGGCGTCTGGTTCGAATGAAAGATTTTGACTCGGACAGAAGGGCTGTACTCGAGTCGTGACCTTCATGTCCTCAGCGATAGCTATCACCCTGAATACACCCATAGTGGAAAGATATTGAACACTCATGGTTGGCTTATAACATTGTGCAAGAAGATTTCATTTCTTTCATTATTTTCTCAGATTCAATGGACTCTTTCTTTTCTCCCCCCCCCCCTTTTTTTTTGGGCTGTCTCAGACTCAGAGTTGCTCACACTTGGACCTTCACAGAGACAAATCAACGCGAACATTTTCTTTGACTACTTGCCTGCCTGTCTTTGCTTTTTTTGCCTCTGATTTTTCAAACTAGAAAAACATGGCAGCTCTTCAGGAAACATGCAATTCTTTAAAAAACTGTGTTCTGGAAATTGGTTTAATTAAATCAATATTAGTGTAAACGTCACACTTCATCAAACTGTCATAACAGTAGAACTACAATGTGAGGGTAATCTATGCGTACACTCAGTCAATGTGCAGACTTTGGAATATAGTTTCAGTAACTATCAATTCTTTTATCATCAATTTTGTCTGTCTGCCCAAGCTTTTGTGTATAATGTTGAAGTCTTTTTTAGGAGTATAATCTGATCCACAATGCCAGCTATAAGTCAAAATACTGGCGTTATATTTTTTAAATGACATAAAAGTTGTAGGTCAACACTGAAAGAATTATTTCATGAGTAAAGCTCATTTATTCTGTAAATGATCAGGCTAATGCTTATTCATGAGTCCTCTTCTAATTGCAAAGGAAACCTCCAAACAGCTTAGAGCAAAGGGTTATGCAATCTAAACACTTTCAAACTGTTCAAACAGCTTCACCTGTCTTCACTTTCACTGCTCATAATTAGTTTGTTGTTGAATTACTGTAAAGTGGATGACATATCCTGAGTGCGGAGTGAGTCAAGTTGTTGGAAACTCTGTGTGAACATTATGTTGGTTTAAAGTCCGTCCAATCCTGCAAGTTGGCTGCAGAAGGGTCAATTCATTATTTGCTCGTCTTCACTTCTGCTTACTGGCATTTTGCACGCTTCATCCCTTTAACTGCATTTGGTTTAAGAAGCAGACAGCTGACGTTTTACTTACTGGAAGCTGTTTTACTTTAAGTTTTGACAGTTTGACAATGTGATTAGAAGAAGCCACCGAATTCCTATTATTGTGTTGATGACGTCAGTGTGTGTTGGGTTTTCTCACATTCCTCATGAACAACACTGAACGTCACACAGTCGAGTTCACTCCAGCACATGAATGCACCACACATAGCCAGCGGCACAGAGCTTGTGTTCCAGTAGCATCATGAGTTTGTAGTCGTGAGTGTAAGCATACATTAATCCTAACGAGCGTGATTTTAGAAGCCCAAACTCCAAATTTAAAAGTAGGAAATGCCCCTTTGCATTGGTCTACTTTTGTCCATCACCTGAGCTGTGACTTCACCTCATGGCGCCAAGCGCTCAGACTATGGCTGGAAGTCAGATATGTTCGAGCCAGTGCACACACGCACACACACAGAAAGATGCTCACACGTACACACATCACATGGCCCAAACAGATTCATTTGGCCCTCAGAGTGCTTCCCTTTGGGAGACCACCTGTCTCTCATGTTTTTGTTATGTCACTCTCTCTTGTGGGTAGATGAGACAACAACTAATTTTGACATGATTGGCATTCTGTGCCAAGTTGTGCTTTGATATATGTATTTCCATAACTTACATATGAACAGCTGTGTATCCATACGCCTATATGTCTTAAGGGGGATTATGTTACTTACCGTGCCATTGTTTAGTTCTAAGAATTTATAACCACCCGGTGTGCAAGATGTCATACATGGATTAACTAGGAACTAAACAGAAGTACTTCTTTTGTGTGCAGCAGGATATATTTGGATAACCAAATCCCGAGCGGAGTCTAAAGCGAAGAGGAGCTATTGACAGGCAGGTCAAGAAAAGAGTGAAATCACGAAGGTACATCTAGTCTGGTTTCTTTTGTTGTTGTGTGCTAAGAGGAAAAACCTGTTCCTTTGGCAGATTGTTATGGGGTCAACGAATGTAGGACTAGTGGAAACATACTGATCCCTCTGCTTAACACTGGTGAAAAAGATACCAATCAATGAAACGTCGCAGGCATGGCCGGGGTGTGCATAATGCATTTAGGCCAGAACATTGGCGTTATGTAAGAAAAACCTGAAAGCAACCACACAGGCTGCCACAACCTTTATGCAATTATTTATGATGTTTGCCTGGAAAGTATGACAACAGCTGTGTCTGATACTCACATGTACTGTGGGCTAATGCCCTCTGCTTGCTGAGAGATATTGAAATGAAAGGGAAATGTGCCTTGTTGGTTTTATATCTTTCAAGTATTATCACTCTGATTGTGCAAGATTTTTTACCAGTGCTGCCACCAAAACAGCTTTAGTTTGAGGAATGAACACAAAACCCTTTGTTTGATCCCTTAAGCATGAGAAGTAATAAATAACTGCCTAATTAAGATACAGCCTAAAATTAGCTGTATAAGATTAATTAGATTTTAAAACATGTTTCCCTTTTCCTGATTTAGACCAGGACATATGTGATTAGAAAAAGTAAATAAGACTAAGAATCATGCATTTCCTACCTGACACTCTTCGATACCTAATTCATTTTGGTCGGCGCTCTATAAGTGTTGAAGTTTGATACCCAGGCCTACTCACATTGCGATGTCCAGCGTGTGCACACGTTATGTACACCCACACATTGTACACGCGCACACAGGCCGGGAGAAGTGGAGTGTGTGGTCCGCCTGTCTGCATGAGCTGCACGGATGAGAGCAGCTCGCTTGGCTGCTATCAAATGGTGAGAACCCATCATCAGGTGCTGTGGGTGCCAAACAATGCACTGGCTCAAATAATAGAACCCCTTTACTCCCAACCCCACCCCTCAGAGCGAGAGAGCGTGTGACTCATCCACTTGTTGTGTTACGACCAGAGGCAATGATACAAACCCGGATAACTTCCACCGCTATGGGTGGGAGCAATTAGGATTAGCGATAAGCGAAGTATTGCTCTTAAAATACAGCCAGTGATAAGGCAAATAATAGCCGGGCTAATAATAGCTGTGTGAGTCGGGGATGAGGAAGTGCAGGCTTCTAATAACAGCTCATGGTTTACTAACAACTTGGCTCGCCGCAAAAGTAAATACAGGGATTTAAGGCTGAACTGCCATGGCGGAGAGCCAAGAGATATATATTATGAAT